>CM052800.1:9412823-9431364 GCA_028533885.1 Nasua narica | reverse complement strand
AGAGCAGGGCGGGTTCCTTTTGCTTACACCCGCCTTCTTGTGTGTGGCCCCCCCCCGCAGGACCTGCCTCTGGGAGGGTCTGAGTGTGGCTCAGCCCTTCCTTGAGCTAATTAGCCCAGAGGGCCTATGGGTTGGGTTTGGGTTAGTCAATAGGAACGGGGAACCCCTGCCCGGGAAAGAATATAAACCCCGCCTTTTGCCCGCCAAACTTGTGCGCCAATTCTGGCCAGGGTGATAGGCTAGATCAAACAGCTACTAAGCAACATTCTGTGTTACAATTTCATTGGCCACTGACCCCTCTAAAACTGTTGCACTTTTTGAAACTCGCTCTCTTTCTCTCTACACCACGCCACTGTGTTGGTGAGTGTGTGAGAGAGCTCAAGCTAGCTTGAATAAAGGGCTCTTTTGCTTTTGCATCAGACTCGGCTCCCTGGTGGTATTTGGGGATCTCAAAATCTGGGCATAACAATTTTTTTTTCAGCTATGAAATGAGCAATTTTTTTAAATTGACATTCCTCATGTGAGCAAGGATGTACTAAATTTGCTATTTCATACAGCTGGTAGGGATGAAACTGGCATCTCTTGGAAAGCAAATTGCTTTGAAATGTCAAAAACTCATAGACTCTGATTCCATGGTGGAATCTACTCTAGGAAAATCATGTGAAATGATCCGTTTCCAGCATTGTGTCAGGTGGAAGAGACTAAAGTATGCTGCCAAACAACCGCAAAATCACAGTGGCTTTAAACAACAAAGATTTGGGGTGCCTGGGTGGCTCGGTCGTTAAGCATCTGTCTTTGGCTCAGGTCATGATCCCAGGGTCCTGGAACCTCGCATCAGGCTCTCTGGTCAACAGGAAGCCTGCTTCTCCATCTCCCACTCCCCCTACTTATGTTCCCTCTGTCTCTCTCTCTGTCCAAAAAAAAAAAAAAAAAAAATCTAAAAACAAAAAAACAACAACAAAGATTTACTTCATGCTCACACTACATCTTTATCACAAGTCCACTGGGGTTTTGTTCCCTACGTCTTCCCTCTGGGACTTAAGCTGAAGAGTCCGTATCTACAAAGTCATTGATGGTCAAGGAAGGTAGAAGGGATAGTGGCAAATTACAGACCATTTCTGAGACCCTTCCACCCAGAAATCATGGACACTCCCTCTCACATCTCATTGGCAAGTCACAAGAAGTCACAAGCAAGTAACATCAACAGGCAGGGGAATGCAAACCATGTATATAGGAGACGAGGCAGACATTTTGTAAGAGGCTCTAAGGACCAGCACAAGCACTGTGCACAAAGGTGTGTACTGCAGCATCGTTTGCAAGCCATCTAAAATAGTCAACGACAAAGGAACGGCAAGTAACCCATAGTACTTAAGTGTCAGAAATGTTAGCCGGCTATTCATGAAACTGCAAAAGATTTGCAAACACAGAGGATATATGGATATGTAAAGCAAGATGCAATATTAGGAAGACAAAGCACAAGCTCTACTATGCTAAAAATAAATGAGCAAAGGTCTGGGAACATTAGTCAACCCCCCAAAATTCCCCAGGAAGAGATAGGCCCAGAGAAGTTCCCAAATCTCCACTTCAGAATACTACCGGAGCATTCAGTTTCCCTGATACAAGCTTTATATTGGAGTGAGGCAGCGGCTGGGAAGGCAAGTGGCCCTGAGATAGTCCTGACTAGACTTAGCGATGCCCGATACCAGTGGCAGCAAAGCAACAATACACTCTGTGTCATGTGTGTCTCAGGTGCTTCCAAATAGTCAGTGCTCATGGTCACGGTCAAAACCACAAATGCTAAGGTCTGATGACCATAATGCTAGCGGGGTTCCCTTCAGGCAGTAGGCATACACATGATTAATTTTTTTTTTTTTAATTTTATTTATTTGACAGGAGAGAGAGATCACAAGTAGGCAGAGAGGCAGGCAGAGGGAGAGGGGGAAGCAGGCTCCCCGCTGAGCAGAGATCCCGATGCGGGGCTCCATCCCAGGACCCTGAGATCATGACCTGAGCCAAAGGCAGAGGCCTTAACCCACTGAGCCACCCAGGCGCCCCCCTGATTAATTTTCTTATCTGTATTTTCTATTTGTCACTTTTTATCCTGAGCAGCTATCACATTAATAAAGAAAAAAATGAAATAAATAAAAAAATGAATGCAGATACAATGAGGCTATATGATATAGTGGTTGAAAAATTTGTTCTCTGGCTCCTCCACTTATTAGCTCTGGATTAAGTCTGCTTAATAAATTGAATGAAAAAAAATAAATAATAAATAAATAAATTGAATGGAAAGAAAATACATAAATTAAAAAAAATAAATCCTCTTAAATTTCTTGATCTCTTTGTGCCTCGTTCTTATCTATAAAACAGAGGTCGTAAGGGTCCCTTGACCTCACAGCTTTGTTGTAAAGATTAAATCATTTAAAATAATAATTATTGGGACATCTGGGTAGCTCAGTCAGTTAAGCATCCCACTCTTGGCGTCAGCTCAGGTCATGATCTCAAGGTCATGGGCTCAAGCTCCGTGGCGGGCTCCGGTGCTCAGTACAGAGACTGCTCGAGATTCTCTCCCTGTGGCCCTCCCCCCACTCGTATGCATGCTCTGTCTCTCTAAAATAAACAAATGTTTAGGGGCGCCTGGGTGGCTCAGTTGGTTAGGCGACTGCCTTCAGCTCAGGTCATGGTCCCGGAGTCCCGGGATCGAGTCCCATATCGGACTCCCGGCTCTGCGGGAAGTCTGCTTCTCCCTCTGACCTTCTGCCCTCTCATTCTCAGTCTCTCTCTCTCTAATAAATAAATTAAAAAAAAAAACAAAAAACAAATGTTTAAAATCTTTTTTAAAATAAAAATAAAACAAAATAATAATTATTAACATGTATTGAATACTTCTCTGCTACAGTTCAGACCCTCTCCCCATCAGTAAACTACCTCTCCTTGTGCACAGACTATCCAGCACATTCTAAGGGCTCATAAAATGTGGGCATGAGTCTTAGTTCCTTTACGTGAATGTTGACATCGCCCCTGAGTTGCTGCTATGATCCCACATTCAGGTGATGACGTCCCCGTGGCCTCCATGAGGGGCTCTGGCAGCCCAGCCCTCTGGGAGTGGAGTGTCCACCGGAAACGGAACCTTTGGGTAGTGAGCGTAAGTGGGGTGCTCCCACGGGAGCAGCAGGAGAGTTCAGGAATAAATAGCGACTTTTGCCTGGAGCTGGCCCTCTTCCCTACTCCAGATCGCAGCATGGAGGAGGATTTAACCAAAGTCATCTAACTCTGGTCAACAAGGGACCCTGCGGACACCCGAGGATCCAGCGTGGGACAAAAAGGGACATAGACAGCCCTGAGAGGGAGTTGGTGGTGGTGGGTGGCAGGACCTGAAGTCCACTGGCCTCCTAGTCAATAGAGCTAACATTGACTAGACTGTCATCATCTCTGGTGACAGCATTCTGAGGAATAGACCTTCGGGAAGGGGCCATTTCTGTGTCTCCAGTTATCTAATCCTCCCCGGTCACCCACCACCTCTTACCTCCTCTACCATGAATAGCAGCCTTGGGGACATTTCTGATCCCCATATCTGAATCTCGGGTGTCCCAGGGTCTCACATGAACAGATGCCACCCCGTTTTACATAGCAATCAAAATCGCATGGATTCCAAATACTAAGAGCAGCCACATCACAATAGTAATAATAGTGACTATCTAATATCCTCATCTACACCAACACGCCTGAATGTGTTGGCTGCACTAAGTATTTAGACTCCTTAAGTCCTCACACCTTTATGGAGCAGACCGAATGAATCAGAATGTGGTGAACGTGGACAGAAAGAGAGGCTCAGAGACGTTCAGTCATGACTCGATGGTCCCGTCTCTGAACCCCTCTGTCCCGTGTTCGCAGCTCCCACGTGTGCTCAACCTCCTGGCCGGCCTTCCCAAGCTCACCTCCATAGATGTCCTTTTCCAGAAAGAATCCACAGCGTTGTTTTCACAATCTTCTGACGTAGGGCAGGACTGGTAATCGAGTCCTAAGGGGAAAATAGACGTGTTTCATTTCAAACATTCTATCAGAGAAGAATTAATTTAAAACATTTGCTGACTCCACAAAATCTATTTAGTCTGTGTTCACAAGTTTTTTGTTTTGTTTTTAAGATTTCTTTTCTTATTTACTTGACAGAGAGAGACACAGCAAGAGAGGGAATGCAAGCAGGGGGAGTGGGAGAGGGAGAAGCAGGCTTCCCGCCCAAGCAGGGAACCCAATGCACAGGGAACCCAATGCACAGGGAACCCAATGCGTGGCTCGATCCCAGGACCCTGGGATTATGACCTGAGCTGAAGGCAGACACTTAACAATTGAGCCACTCAGGCGCCCCCTAGCCTGTGTTCACAAGTTTGAAGTTCACAGTTCTGCCCACCCAAGCCACAAAGAACCCAATCTGTGATGGGATGATAGGTGTCATTTCGCTTTGCACAAATGTGAGGAAGGCACAGACCCAAGCAGTTGACTAATGAGCGAGACTGCCGACCACCAAGCATCACCATGTCAGCTCGGCTGTTTCTTTACTGAGGTTCCAGTGAAGTGATTTAAAAAAAAAAAAGAAAAGAAAAGAAAAAAGCACTTTGCTCTGCTGGGTGAAGTGCCTTCTCCAGTTAGCCCTGGTCTTGTAAGTAAATACAACAAAAATACACCAAGAAAGTGATAGTCTTTAGCCAGAAAACAGAAATTTTACGACATTTAAAATATATAAAGTATTAAAATGTATTACGTTTAAGAAATTCTAATGACGGGGCACCTGGGTGGCTCAGTGGGTTAAAGCCTCTGCCTTTAGCTCAGGTCAGGATCCCAGGATCCCGGGATGGAGCCCCACATCAGCCTCCCTGCTCAGAGGGGAGCCTGCTTCTCCCTCTCCCTCTGCCGCTTTCCCTGCTTGTGCACTCTCTCAAATAAATAAATTAAAATATTTAAAGTAAATAAATAAATAGAAACGAATAAAATAAAAATTCTAATGACAGAATTCATCAGCACTTACGCTATAAAAAAACGAGAAAGTGCTCATTGACAAGACCTTCCAGAGAGAACCAAATAAGGCAAAATGTGTACTTCTGGAGGGAAATATGGGGAGTTTCCACACTCCCTGAGGGTTCGTCATCCTCCCAACATCTGTGTTCACCAACTCAGAAGCCATCTGAACCCCACTATCTGAGGGTTTTATGAGATTTCATTAGGCAGACACGATTGACTAAATCACTGCCTTGGTGATTACCTCGATCTTCAGCCCCTCTTTCCTTCCTGGAGGACAGGGATGGGGCTAACCTCACAGGCTCTAATCCAGTTTTCCTTGGTCTTTCTGGTGACCAGCCCCCATGTGAGGCTATCTAGGGACCCCCAAACACTACTCATGTCATTATCACACAAAAGATACTCTTCTCACTCCTCACATTCCCAGGGTTTTAGGAGCTGAGTGCCAGGAACTGGGGACAACAACCGAATATTTGATTATACCGTACTCTCCCTTCCTTCACATAATTTTTCTCACACTCCACACATCCCTCCTGTGGGATAATCAAGCAGACTTCTTGGTCACTGTCTATTGGATGAATGGCCACGTCCATTGGCCCGAACCCTGCAATTTTCCTATCTTCCTCCCAGTGAAAGCCCCATGCCATCTGGCCCTCCTTCATTCCTCTAGCCTCATAGCCTATCACTGCTGTCCTTGCTATTCCTTAAACACACCAGACAGACATTACATGTGTGCATACTTCCACCTCAGAGCCTTTGCACTGGCTGTCCTCTCTCTCCAGAAAAGCTCTTCCTCGACCCTTCAGATCTTTGCTCAAATAGCTTCTCAGCAAGCCTTTCTCTGGACATGAATGTAAACCTGCAACACCGTCCTCCCTCTTCCTGCCCCTTCCAGCACTTTCTACCCTCTTCCCTGTTTTGTTTCTCTCTGTAGCCCATGTAATCTTATGGCCGACTATTTGACTTGCCTGTGTCTGGTCTTACCTCCCCATCTATAACGTAATCATGGGGTCTTATTTTCCTGTTTTATTCTCTGCTGTGTTCCCGGTGCCTAGGGGCACAGAGGAGGCACCCTGTGGCTCATAGTTGGATAAATGAATAAATGGAGGAGAATACACAGAAAGGAACTTAGGCTAACTTTTAAAGTGATCCCAATACCTAGGCAGGAGGAATCTCCGGTTTTCATGAAAGGAACACCTCCTCCCACCTCCTTTCCTGCTCACCCTTCAAGACTCACTGAGGACCACGGGCTGGTGGGAAGCTTCCTGGATTGGTCTAGGCGGGTGTCTGCGCTACTGCTTAGGAACTGGCCTTTCCTACATCAGAGCGCAGCACGGAAGGAAATGCCCCTCACAAAGCTGTAAGCTCGCTGCGGATGGGGACTGCTCTATCTCCAGCTCTCAGAAGGATCTGGATGCGTGAGGAGAGTTTTTATCACCACCAGGCCAGCCCTTGTGACTTTCACTGTGATTTTTTTTTTCCACTGTGATTTTAATCTCAAAACAACTCTGGTACTTGGAGCGGCATTTAAGGGCACAGGCTTCAGAATCCATCAAAAGAGGATTAACTCCTGGCCCGACTCCTTCAAGTGATTTAACCTCCCCAAACTTCAGTTTCCCCTTCTGGAAAATGAGAATCCTGAGGCCTGGCTGGGCAGGGCGGGGAGCACGTGCTCTGGAATTGGACAGTCTGACCCTGCCGCTTCCTAGCTGTTCACTCCTCGGCAACTTTCTTAACCTCACTGTGCCTTAGTTTCCTTATTTATCTCAACAGGGATTAGGAGAGGACCTATCTGCTGCTGGGGCTGCTGCAGAGATTCAATTAGTTAATATATGTCAACATATGCTTATAAGAGTACCCGGCAAAAGATAAGTGCTTTCTACTACTGTTATTATTAATTATTCTTACTACCACCTACCTCAGATGATTTGGGGGGAATCAAATGAGACAAATGCATAGGAAAGCATTTAGCACAAATGGCAAATGCACAGTATCGACTCAACCAGGAGCTCTTACTTTCCTTGTGATTTGTCTGGGAGTCTTACCGGAGGCATTTTCCTGCCGACACCAGCTCAGAAAATCTCCAATCCTCCCATACAGAACACTGCACACAGGCATAAAGCGACGGCCATTCTCTGAGTAGCTAGTGACCAGGAGGTGGTTGTTTTCCCAGAACAGGGACTAAGGAAAAACAAACACAAAATTAACATGAAAATGAAATCGAAGCAGATTTTTTTTCAGCCAGGCAGTCCATTTCTTATTCAACTCTTGACTTCCCTGACAACAAGTGAACTTTCTTTTTCTTTGTCTTTGTTTACCCAGGCAGAGACTGCCAGGATCTCTCCTCCCATCATTCCAAGGGTATTCTGCACACATTAAAAAAGTACTTTACCGGTAGTAAATATGTATATTTATCTCTGGATTTAAAAAGAGATCAAAGGACCTGGGTTCAAATCCTGCCTCTGTCATACATTGGATGTGAGATCTTGAGTAAGGCATGTCAGAGCCCCATGCCTCAGTTTCCACCTCTGGAAAATGGAGAGCATGAGCCCTTTCTCTTCTTCCACAGCTGTGTTCAGGAGGATATGGCACCATAAAAAGCACTTTGGAGAGTGTAAAGTGCCTCAGAAATATGTTACTTTTATATTGTATTTTACAATCTCCCCTATAATGCTACAGTGTTTTCAGCCAACGCTAATATAAATAACAATATCCTTCTCATGATCTCATCAGAACTTCAGTAGTCCAACCGGGCTATACCTAGGCTGGAAGCTTCCCAGAGGGCAGGGGTCGTTTTGTTCCCCAATGCAAGTGTCCTCAAGCCTTACTTAGCACAAGATCCAACACATGGAAGGAGCTCAGTAACTATTTACTGAGTTCATCAACTAGCACCAAAATCTATGAAAGAACAACATTTAGGGTTCTCTTTTTACTGGCAGGGAGGCAGCAAGGTTCAAAATGCAACATATTCTTAAAAACCATTCCTTTCGGGCGCCTGGGTGGCTCAGTTGGTTGAGCAACTGCCTTCGGCTCAGGTCATGATCCTTGAGTTCCGGGATCGAGTCCCACATCAGGCTCCCAGCTCCATGGGGAGTCTGCTTCTTCCTCTAACCTTCTCTCCTCTCATGCTCTCTCTCACTTTCTCTGTCTTTCAAATAAATAAATAAAATCTTTAAAAAAAAAAAAAAACCATTCCTTTCTGTCTATTATGTCTCTGAACCTTCCAGCTCCATTTACAAATTAAAAAAAAAAAAGTTGAGATTTTTTTCATTGGTAAACATCAATGTTACCTGATTTTACAAGGAAAATAAAAATTATGTGGAGAAACAAAACAAAGCTATCTGACTTTCTTTAAACTCAAGGTATTGTTCTATTAGGCAAGCATTTTATGTAGATTTTCTCATTTATTTGCATCGTATTAGAACTTAGAACACAGGCGTGGTTTTCTTAAAGAAACTGCTACTGAATAGCTAGAACTTAAAGGCCCCTTAAAATAAGGAGGGATTGGTCTTCAGGGAAGATGCTGAGGGTAAGGGTCTTCTGAATCACTCAAAAGTTCAGGCCTTGGGTGCCTGGGTGGCTCAGTGGGTTAAAGCCTCTGCTTTCGGCTCAGGTCATGATCTCAGGGTCCTGGGATAGAGCCCGGCAAAAAAAAAAAAAAAAAGTTCAAGCCTTTGGGGCCAGTTAGGACACAAGTTATTCAGAATTGACTAGAGGCAGAGGCCCAGGGGAAAGGTGTGGCAAGATCCTTATGTAGTGATTCCCCACAGCGACTATAGCCTTAGGAAAGTTCCTTCTGCCCAGACAAGCAAAAGACCCAGGATTACCACTGAAGTCAAAGATGCCTTCCCACCAGAAAATTCAGATGAGTTTGCTGCTTGACTTTTTGGGGAGACTGAAGAGGGGCTTGCAGGGTCACAGACACCTGGCCCATGCCCATCTAGAGGAATGTTTTACCTTGTCTCTGGGAATGGAATGCCTGGAGAGGTTAACAAAATGGTCGTAGTCTGAGGGAAGGACCGAACAGGGATCCTTATCCAGCACCGCTTTAAAGGCTTCCCAGATAGCCGTGCAGTTCCTGCCCCTGTGCAGCAGTACACGATAAAAAAAGAAAAAAGAAGGAAAAAACACATCATGAGGGGTTGTGAAGTATTGCCGTTGCTAAGTACTCCAACAGCTTTCGGAGCAGTTTTGCCATTTATCAGCTCTGCAGAACTGGACACACACACACACACACACACACACAAAACCAGCAAACTGTCCCGTCTCCTGCATTAACGCCCCATCGGAAGAGAAGAAAAACCTAGATGATGGATTTGGAAATCCGACGGCGAGAATGGCTCTTAGACACTCCTACACCCATTTTTCCGAGCTAAGGAACAGAGTCTTGTCTTGGGCTCCCAGAGATGGGCAGAAAAGGTACTTTGCTGGAGGATGGCAATTCCAATAAACCACGCAGGCTCCCGACTCCAGGGGCCGCTCCACTGAGACTTAAGGGGTTGCAAAAAAACAATCACACCTGCAAGAGACCAAGTGCCACCCGGAGAAGTAGGAGAACTCGGAATTTATTTTATGCCCTCGAACCCAGATGAGCTCGGGATCGAAGTTCTGGGCCTCAGGCAATGGGGTTATAGGGCTTTTAGAGGGGACTGCAGGCAGTCAGGTTCCAAGGGCTATTCTGACTGCTGCTAGGTGGGTTTAAACTGGGGGCATGGGGGCTGCTTTAGGTCAGAACAGCAGTGCAGGGGGCCTGTGGCAGGAAGCCTGTTTACAGAAGCAGAAGGGGCTGGTTAGCTCTTTCTCCCAAGGGGGCTTCTGGTCATCTCTAGCTTATTGTCAATAACTTTCCATCTTCTGGGACCCCCTGGCCTGGGCCTGCTCTGGGTAATTTTCCTCTTCAAAGGTCCACTGTCCCGGAGGCCACATGTGGTCAGGCCGGTGGACTAGTGAGTTAGTTAGGAATAAGGTCATCAGGGACCACAGTGAGAAGTTAGAAGGAATACATTGTTTTGTTCTCCCACATAGTTATTTGTCAGGTTCACAAGTCCTGTAAACTGCCCGGTTCCTGGGAAACGCCCAAAGTCACTCAAGAATGTGGCAGATGTTCTTGGGAAATTACGGACTTATGCAAACCCCTTCAATTCCACGCTCAAAAGATTACAAAGGTTTTACTAAGTTTCTCTGACCAGCTTCCTCTTTGTAGGGACTATCTGACCCAGATGTTGCTGGCTGGCAGCCTAAAATAGCCCCGAAGTCTGTGTTAGAGGAGACACTGCTTGGAGAACTACTTCCCTGTCTCCTTACTTGCTGGAAGTAACGGAAACTGTCCGCTCGAGCCAGAAGATTTGGGCTCATCTATCGGCTGACGCACCTGGAGAGGGCACCCTTCGCGCTCGGTAACACTAAGGCAGACAGGACGCCCTCTGGTGACAGCTACAACTCTTCAAGTCCAACCTAGCTTTCCAAAAACATTTCCCAAGGCATTTGTAACTGTTTGTTTCTTTTGTGGGGCACTGGGTAATATGGGCGTTCCTTATATTATTCCTGCTCTTTTGATTTGTCTGATATGAATCAGAAAAAAAAAACTGGCGCAATAAAAAAAAAATTATGAAAATAGAAAAAGTAGGTCTAAAGACGGAACACGAATTAGTAAGAAGCACTGTGCTGGCAAGAGTGACTGAGACTCGGGGCGCCTGGGTGGCTCAAGGGGTTAAAGCCTCTGCCTTCGGCTCAGGTCGTGATCTCAGGGTCCTGGGATCTAGCCCCACATCCGGCTCTCTGCTCAGCAGGGAGCCTGCTTCCCCCTCTCTCTCTGCCTGCCTCTCTGCCTTACCTGTGATTTCTCTCTCTCTCTCTCTCTCTCTCTGTGAAATAAATAAATAAATAAAATCTTAAAAAAAAAAAAAAGAGTGACTCAAACTCATAAAGTCCTCTAGGTTTCAGAGAATCTGAAATTCGAATTCCCCAAGTCCCTGGATTCACCAATTTCCAGGTCCCCCTTCCCGGGTCTGACCACCTGGCTAAGCATTTGCTTGGCTGTCATCCAAACTCACCTCTCCCTAACCCTGGCCTCCAGGCGGACTGCCCACAGCCTCCTTCACTTACACTTAGGCACACACTCTCCCTCCTTATCCGTAGACTTACCACGCTCTGCACTTGGCTCCTGGGACCTTTGGAACTCCCACCTTCCCCACGCACACCTCTTGGGTGAGAGACCCCCCCCCCCGTAGACTCCATCTGCACCTCCCAACAGCCTCCGCCCGTCTAGACTTCCCCGCTTCTCCCCGCCAGCTCACCGCGGCTCGGGATTTGTCAGGGCGTCATACTCCGCGCATCGGCCCAGGATAATGCTCTGGAGGTCCCGAGTGGTGCCCTCCCCGCGCCATCGCGCGCCCCGAGCGCTGGCGATCACCAGCAGCAGCAGGAGCAGCCGCGAAGGCGTGAGCCCCTTGGCTGTCATCGCCGCGACTTTGTTGCTCCAGTTCGGTGCCTACTGACTCACCTCTCCCTTACCACCGTCACTCCCTCTAGCTGCGCGGCGCAGTCGAGCGCTCCAAACACCACCCCCTGGCTTTCTGCCTCTGCTAGCGGCTTCGGTTCCAAGATGAGTTGGGACTTAACTGGCAAAAGGATTCTTGCTCTTGGCTAATTTTTTTTTTAAGATTTTATTTTTAAGGGGCGCCTGGGTGGCTCAGTTGGTTAAGCGACCGCCTTCAGCTCAGGTCATGATCCCGGAGTCCCGGGATGGAGTCCCATATCGGGCTCCCAGCTCCACGGGGAGTCTGCTTCTCCCTCTGACCTTCTCCCCTCTCATGATCGCTCTCTCTCTCTCTCCAATAAATAAATAAAATCTTTAAAAAAAAAAAAAGATTTTATTTTTAAGTCATCTCTGTAGAGAGTACTTGGGTGTACCAAGGTAGGGCTCGAACTCAAAAAGGTCAACAGTCGCATGATCTGAGGGCTGTGACGTTTTTGCTTTTGTTTTAATTGCAGTGTAATTAACATACGGTGTTCTAGGAGTCTCAGGTATACAACGTAGTAATTCATCAGTTCCATACATTACTCAATGCTCATCACACTTCACCATAGGTTATTATATTATTGACTATATTCCCTATGCTGTACTTGGCCTCTCCGTGACTTATTTTATAACTTATTTATTTTATGTGCCTTTTAATCTTCTTCAGTTAGGTTTTTTTAATTTTTATTTATTTATTTGACAGAGAGAGAGAAAGAGAGAGATGACAAATAGGCAGAGGCAGGCAGAGAGAGAGAAAGAGAGAGGGAAGCAGGCTCCCTGCTGAGCACAGAGCCCAATGCGGAGCTCGATCCCAGGACCCTGAGACCACGACCTGAGCCGAAGGCAGAGGCTTTAACCCACTGAGCCACCCAGGTGCCCCCTCTTCAGTTATTTTAAAGAGGAAAATGGTGTCCAGAGCAGGCCCAGGGCAGGGGGTCCCAGAAGATGGAAAGTTATTGACAATAAGCTAGAGATGACCAGAAGCCCCCTTGGGAGAAAGAGCTAACCAGCCCCTTCTGCTTCTGTAAACAGGCTTCCTGCCACAGGCCCCCCGCACTGCTGTTCTGACCTAAAGCAGCCCCCATGCCCCCAGTTTAAACCCACCTAGCAGCAGTCAGAATAGCCCTTGGAACCTGACTGCCTGCAGTCCCCTCTAAAAGCCCTATAACCCCATTGCCTGAGGCCCAGAACTTTGATCCCGAGCTCATCTGGGTTCAAGGGCATAAAATAAATTCTGAGTTCTCCTACTTCTCCGGGTGTCGCTTGGTCTCTCAAAGGTCTGATTATTTTTCCACAACAGTTTTCAAGGTAAGATTCCAACTGTTCTGGCCCCTTGAGCTACCAGCCGGGGTCTGGACTGCACGGGAGCAGGAAGGAACTCGGGATCCAACCAAGGGGCTCGCCACCTGCCAGGATTCCGGTTCCTCCTTCACCCACCCTCTGAGCAGTCTTGCCCTGCCGGACTTCAGGAAAAAGTGGACCAACTTGCCTGGCAACTCGCCAGGACCCGGTATGCCTGCCGGGAATATATCGTGTAGTCAGGTCCTGCTCCACTGAGCGGAAGGGAAGCTTCATCATTCCTTTTGGAAAAAAGGAATTCCACAGGTCAGGTACAGGGGTTGGGGAGGTGGGGGGTTGGGGGGTGGGAGTGGGGGGTTGGGAGAGTGGGGGGTTGGGAGGGTGGGGGGTGGGGAGGTCCCTCAGGACAGGAATTTCCCAAAAGGGGGGGACAGGAAGGAACTTCCAAAAGGAATTCCACAGGAAATTCTTATGGGGGAGGGGGGAAGGACTTCAATAACTTTGGGGGGAGGGACCTTAATGACTTCAGTGTGAATGCATGAGTGAGTGAACTGGCCTGTTTGTGTCTGTGGCTCTAGGGTCTTGAGACTATGAAGTCTGAGTGGGCCCCAACCTGTTTCCATGGTGATCTCATAGCGTCTAGGGCGAGCCCTTCCTGCACCGGTCTGGGGCTTATAGGGACTTCCTTCCTGTGGCTAAGAGGCACTGACCTCTCCTCCGGGAGAGCAGAGCGGAGAAACAGGCCTCTAACCGGTCTCTCCTTTGGAGGGGCACTCACCCTTTGTTTGTGCTGCACCACCAAGGCAGAGAGGAAACACTGGGTGAGCAAATGAGCCCCTGTTCATCATGGGTGGGAGCTCTTTAAAACCTATGGTCCTGGGGGTGCCTCCGTGGCTCAGTGGGTTAAAGCCTCTGCCTTCCGCTCAGGTCACGGTCTCAGGGTCCTGGGATCAAGCCCCCCCTTCCCTCCCTCTCTATCTGCCTGCCTCTCTGCCTACTTGTTATCTCTCTCTCTCTCTCCCCCCTCCCCCGTCAAAAAAAACCCACAAAAAACAAAAACCCCAGAAAACCTACGGTCCTAGGCTGTATGCTCAAAGATTTTAAGAAGGGATTCTCATATTTATATTATGTGAACTGGAATGGGCCACCTTTGGGGTCGAATGGCCCTCGGAGGGTGCCCTAAAACCTACCCACTGTCCAGGTGCTTTACAAAATTATGGTCAGGACTCCCAGACACCCTGATCAATTCCCATATATTGATTCTTGGCTTCAGATAGCCCAAACTCTGCCCTCATGGGTCCGATTCTGTGCTAATAGGAAAGATCAAAGTAGGATATTTGTAACCCAAGTAAAACCCAATATAAGAGCCCAGAGGGTGTAAGGAAGCAAAGCCAGTCTATCAGGGAGAACCTTCCCGGGGGGCAGCAGGGGCACCAACCTGGATGAGCTTGAGGATGAGCCCATGAGGAAGCAGAGGGACCTCAGTCTTCCTCTACTCGGGGCCTGAAGCTGAGCTACGGGAAGACAGTGCTCCTGCTTCTTCTAAGTGCGGTGTGTGTGGAGATACCTGATTTAGCAGCTCTGACAGCGGAGAGGAAACTTGATCCAGACAGAAACAGAATGTAAAATAACAGGAGGTCTCATCCTTAAGAAAAAGGAGAGGAGACTAAGAATTCTGAGCATCTCTAATAAACCAGGCATTATGTTGGGTGTGTTCAACATATACTTCATTTAATTTCTCAAAAACACCATATATGCTTGTAGAGTGTAAATAATGTAACATTGGTCATCTAGTGAGTAGTTACATGTAAAAAAATAATCTGAAGCAGTGATTCAAACACAGGGAGGAAAAGTGTGGGTTCTTGAATCCTGCAACTCGGTTTCAAAATTTTGTTTCAACCACTTCCTTGTGATGAAACTTGAACAACTTTTCTCAATTTTTTGTGCCTTGGTTCCTCATCTGCAAAATATAGGTGGTGTTTACGAAACAGAGTTGTAAGATTCAAATTAGATTGTCTCTATTAGTTGCTTAGACAAACATCTAATGTTTAGTAACTCCCCAGAAAATGTTTGATATTATTCTCCAATGGTCTTCAGAATCTATGCTATCAAAATGTCATTCTGCTTCCTGTATTTGAGTGTGACAATCATAATACCCATTGAAATGTACTTTTCATGTTTCTATTAAGATTAGTTTGTCTTAATTATGGTGATAATCTTATGCCATTTGTGTATTTGTTAAAACTCAACTTATTTTACCCCTATTGTTTGAAAGTTGCTCTTTGAAGAGCTATAAGTAATACAGTATTGCAAATGGAAAACTTAATTGGCAACTAGCCTTAGGAATTGAGTAGAGAGTCAAAGAAGACAGCACAACAGTCATAAAGCACAGAGCCCATGAGGAGACCCAGCCAGAACGAAAAGAGGGCTAATGGAAACTACCTGCCTGAAAATATGTGGGGGCTTCTCCCTCACTCAATTCCCAGGTTAATGGCTATTACCGGAGCCATCTGTGGTTAGTCTCCCTCCGGATGGGGATTTTAAGGAATTTTCCCAAGTGTCTGCTCCTCTGTTGGAGCTGATGAGCTCTAAAATCGGAAACCCTTTACTCTGCCTTCTGGCAGCACTTTGCCTCTTCAGTCCCCATCTCCCCCTCATCCTGTTTCTGCACCACCTTGGGTGTGGCCTGCCTCACTGGCTTCTAGACCATCCTCGGTGTCTCAGGCACCACGGCTCCTTCTCCCTTCACAGTGAAGGAGCAAGAAGAGCACCCCCTGGACACAACATCGCCCACTCCAGATTTCCCCACGTGTCGCAGGTAAAAATTGACAATGGGGAGGATCCAGGTGGAACATAGTTCGGTATTTAAACTAAGTTAAGTTTGTTGGTTTAATTAAGATAGACATGTCTTTTAAGTTATCAGCACTAAATGTGAAGTCTTTACTCTACCAAGGGTTCCCGAAGGTCAAATAAGCTTATGTTATCTCTGTTACAATTTGTTAGCAAAAATACTAAAATGATGGGTAATTTTCTGTCTCAAAGTTTTCATGGGTACTTCTTAAGATAGTCTTTGGTAACCTGAAACTTTAAAGTTCTGCTTGGATGATAAATGGGACTAAGTTTGTTAGACAGCTAAGTCTTCCAAATAGTATGAAGTGTTAAATCGTTGATAACTAGACATAGGTTTGTGCTTTTGACTTTTTATCGAAAAAAAAAAAACTAAGGATATTTAAATCTGTTGGTAAACATGTTTTGTTCCTAATTGATTCATAGATTTGCCATCGAAAGCGTTCTGGTGTAACTGTTCACAATTGGCTACTACTCAGTCTTCACTAAGTGCAAAATTCTAAATGTAATTAAGACTCATGGGAATAGGGGAAACAACTCTGTATGTAGAAAAGTAGGAGATATGTAAAAAGATATAAGAAATAGGAATGCATTTTTGTTAAAGATGAAAGAAGATAATTTTGTCTTAAATGAGACTGGTTGTTTGGAAAGAAATGGCCTGGGACAAAATCTAAATGCAAAGGAAAGTTGTAGAAGGTTTGTGAAGGGAAAACTTTGGAATGAAATTTTAGGTGTGGTTAGAACAGACTAAGGTCAAAATAGATGGATTTTAAAGTACTCTGGTATAAGATTAAGTCTGCTTTCTCTCTTCAAAGACAAGTTTTCTTAAATTGTTGGTCTGCTCTTGATAAGAAAATGTAAACAGTTGTTTTCTCTTTGCCCCCCCTCAAAAAAACCCCCACCCAGTCTCTATGGTTTGCCTTTATCAAATCTTTGACATCCCTAATCCCATTTAGGCATGTGCTTTAAAACTTTCTAAGGTTTTAACAAACTTCCCAAGATTTAAATTATAAATGAAGTCTTCTTAACTTCTCAGGCCTTTTATTTGGTATGCTAAGTTACTTCGGAAGTACTGTTAAACAAATGATAAGCCTTGGGTTACATTTGGGTGGGGGCTATGACTATTCTGGAGGTAATGTGCAGTTCCTAAAGTTTTAATACGCTAATACAAGATCATCACTCAATGTTCTGACTATGAAGTATTGTGTGTCACAGAATGACTAAGCTTCCTTGTCAGTAGTATCGTGGTGAACTCTCATACTAGATCATTGGCAATGTCTGTTTCTGAGTTTTTGTCATTTACAATTGTTCTTATTTTTCTTGCAAAATGAGTTTCATTTTCCAGGAAGTTCATATAAAGGACTTTTAGGACAAAAACAGGTATTGAGTATCTTTAAGATCAAAACTGAAATTTGTATTTCTCTGATGCCGAGTGATGTTGAGCATTTTTTTATGTGTCTGTTGGCCAACCACAGTGAGAGACCACCTCACACCAGTCAGAATGGCTAAAATTAGCAAGTCAGGGAACAACAGATGTTGGCGAGGATGCGGAGAAAGGGGAACCCTCCTACACTGTTGGTGGGAATGCAAGCTGGTGCAGCCACTCTGGAAAACAGTATGAAGGTTCCTCAAAATGTTGAAAATAGAGCTACCCTATGACCCAGCAATCGCACTACTGGGTATTTACCCTCAAGATACAAATGTAGTGATCCGAAGGGTCACATGCACCCGAATGTTTATTGCAGCAATGTCCACAATAGCCAAACTCTGGAAAGAACCTAGATGTCCGTCAACAGATGAATGGATAAGGAAGATGTGGTATATATATACACACAATGGGATACTATGCAGCCATCAAGAGAAACGAAATCTTGCCACTTGCAACGACGTGGATGGAACTAGAGGGTATTATGCTAAGTGAAATAAGTCATTCAGAGAAAGACAATTATCACATGTTCACTCTGATATGAAGAATTTGAGAGGCAGGTCAGGGGGTTATGGGGGGGTGGGGAAGAGAAATGAAACAAGATGGGATGGGGAAGGAGACAAACCATAAGAGACTCCTAAACTCACGAAACAAACTAAGGGTTGCTGGGAGGTGAGGGGGTAGGGTTATGGACATTGGGGAGGGTATGTGCTATGGCAAATGCTGTGAAATGTGTAAGCCTGATGATTCACAGACATGTACCCTGGGGCAAATAATATATTATATGTTAATAAAAAAATTAAAAAAAAAACTGAAATGAGGAAAATTTCCAGAACTAACTGAAACCACATTCAAACTAAACAAGAATTAGTAACATGGGACTAAATGAACTAAAAAGACAATGGTAGTGTTGTACTCTTGTTTGAAACGTTGCTGGTCTCTAATGTTTACTCTTCCACATTAAGAAAAATTTTTTCTAGCTTTGCGCAGTGGCAGTATCGTAGCCAATGAGGTTTATCTGAGGCGCGATTATTGCTAGAAAAATTTTTTCTTAAGATATCTATGACTTACAGAAGGAGGCGGTGCCTGGAGGCTGCAGGAGCGCGGCGTCGGGGCCTCCAGACACAAAGAGCGGCGGGCGGGACGAGTGGTGGGTTCCCTGCGCGCGTTAGCGCCGTTGGCTCGCGCCCTGTGCCCGGCGCGCGGGGGAGAACCGAAGGCGCCGGTCTTCCAGGAGGGGGGGGCAAGATGGCGGAGAAGTAAGAGATCCTGCAGCAACCGGTCCCCAAAAGTGAGCTGGAAATCTACCAGAACACGCTGAACACCCATGAAATCACCCTGAGGAAAAAGATTTCTAACCCCGGGATCTCTTCGAGAGCAGAAGACAGCAGTGGAGAGGTAAAAGCAAAGTGGGATCACTCGAGCTGATATCGGAG
>CM052800.1:9353278-9412323 GCA_028533885.1 Nasua narica | reverse complement strand
AAAAAAAAAAAAAAGATATCTATGACTTACAAAAAACGTGATGAAGTATTCATTTGTGAACAAATTGAAGCATTTAACTTTTCTCTCTACCTGAACCCTCTGAAATCAAAAGGTCTCAGTAAGTATTCTCTCTTCCAAGGCAATCATAGTTATTTGCCTAAGTTCAATAAGAATCTGTTCTCCTTGTAACAAGACACCATTAAAGACATTGGTTATTTTACCAAGGCTTATGACTGGAATGTCTAATTTGAGAGACATGTGTTGACTCAGATAAGACCAAACAGTTGTGTTTTTTTTTTTAAAGATTTTTATTTATTTATTACAGAGCAAGAGACTGAGAATGAGAGGGGAGAAGGTCAGAGGGAGAAGCAGACTTCCCGCAGAGCCGGGAGTCCGACATGGGACTCGATCCCGGGACCCCGGGATCATGACCTGAGCCGAAGGCAGTTGCTCAACCAACTGAGCCACCCAGGCGCCCAAGACCAAACAGTTTTAAGGAACCGAGGCTGACTTTATGAAACCTGGAGCCATAAAGGCCCTTGGAAATGTTGGCCTGATAACCTTGCTTACAGAGTTTCCAGCAGCCTCACCAAGTGAGTAAAGAATGTCACTTCCTGGCAGGTGAAGGAACCTCAAGATATACTGGGGACCTCACGAAGAGGAATCCACCCAAATCTAGAGGTATTGCAGGCATGTTTGGTGGCAAGTACTTGGCTTGGCTTCTGACCTGGAGAAGCTACTAAAAGTTTGACCCAGAGTTTCCTTATGAAAGGCCCAACAAAGCGGATTCTAAATGATGTATATGATCAATCATTCTTGCTAAGCTTATGTAAATAATTATGCCGTTTGTTAAAACTGGACTTGTTTTTCAAACAAATTAGTCTTATTTGGCTATTTCTGGAAATGGGGGTTATTATAGAGAAGAATCATGTTTTAATAACACACCTTTGTGGATTTTAAATTCTAGTTCTGATTGTCTTTGAATAATGTTTACCTAAGATAGACAACTTGAGGTAAACTTTGGGAAAAAATGCACAATAGCTCATTTAGACAGTCCTTGTGCTTTTTATTCTGTGGGGTTAATAACAGGACCCCATGAGTATATGATTAAACAACTGAAAAATGGGATTGGTTTCCCTACAATTGTATAACTCAATTAGTACCTTGACCAATTCTATGTGGCTGAGACAATGAAGTCACTCCATAAAAGCCAGACCATACCCCACTCTATAGGGTTAACTATGGACTTGTGGGGATAATGGATGACCCCACTTTCCTTATGATTGGGTTGGATGATATCCTTGGGGATGCCCTTATTTCTTGACAAGTCTTCTCCCACTTGCCAGTGATTCCTTATAATTAGGATGTTCTTAAGGCTAGACCTCAAAGGGCTTCTTGATGGATTTCATCCCTCATAATTATATTTATTCTATTGAGGTACAGTCATAAACAAAGGCTTTAGCCAAGCACATAACATCCCTCCTGGCAAAAAAAGCCTTAAAGCTTGCTACGGGACAGTTCCTGACTGGAATGACTTCATATCAGGTCCAGAGTATCTTAGAGACCATTAAACACCAGACAATGCTTAAAATAATACCTAAAACTTGTCAAACTTTAAACCCAGCTACCCTTATGCCTGGACTGATCATCGTACTTCTATAGAGCATAACTGCTGGAGGTTATTCTAGTCAATGGGATTTAAAAGATTCCCCTATCAAAAATACAGATGACAGTTGGTTTACTGATGGCAATAATTTTATTAAAAAAGGGAATAAAACCTGGGTATGCTATAGTGTTCATTCATGCTTGGCAATTGCCAAAGCCTTAAAAATTAATATTTATACTGACTCCAAATGTGCTTCCTTAGTCCAACATGCTCATGGAGCAATTTGGAAATTATTACTCTTCTAAAGGCGGTACACCTACCTAGCTATAATTCACCTCAAAGGCTCTATGGCAGGCCACCCCTCATAATAGGCAGGCCTAGAGGAGACCTCGAACAGATTACAGACTTAGAAGTGCCCCGACACCTTGAAGCCCTGGGAAAAACTCTAACACACATCTCCTGAGATGCTTTAGAAAGGACCCCTATTGGGATGCCTGGGTGGCTCAGTGGGCTAAAGCCTCTGCCTTCAGCTTGGGTCATGATCTCAGGGGCCTGGGATCGAGCTCCGCATCGGGCTCTCTGCTCAGCAGGGAGCCTGCTTCCCTCCCTCTCTCTCTCTCTCTCTGCCTACTTGTGATCTCTCTCACTGTCAAATAAATAAATAAAATCTTTAAAAAAAAAAAAAAAGAAAGGACTCCTATCCCATGGGTAGCTGAGGGACATGACATGGGTAAAAGATTGGAAAAAGGAGCCACTCCAACCCACTTGGATGGACCCCCATCTAGTAATACTGACAATAACTGCCACTGCTGTTGAAGTGACAGGCATCACTCCCTGGGTCCATCATTCCCGAGTAAAGAAGGCAACAACCCCCATAGACCCTGATGATTGGCAGACAGCCTGGGACCCAGCTGACCCCCTCAGGTAAAAGATCCGGAAGATGACCCAGCAGCCCACAGCTCCCAAGAAAGCCGCCTGCCCAACTTGATGCCCCACCGAAACCTGCGGATCCCCTTGTTGAGTCCACAATCCTGCTCCGGTCACAAACCTGGAGGCCAACTGGCCAACGCACAGCGGAAGCTTGAGGAACTCAGTGGGGAACATTTGGACACTGAAGTCTCTGTGCCACCCTGTACCAGTGATAATAGCGATCCTTGTGACCCTGATGTTCTCTGTGGGTTTAGCTGAGTCAGCCCCAGGGTATTTAACACAGGGAAAAAAAAATCACTCTAGCCATAGTTGGTGTAGGAATAGTGAGTCTGTTTGGTAAAATCTACTGCTGGTAACTCAATACAGGCCTCTAGACCAGCAAGAAACCCAATGGTAATGATCGATGCCCATTCTGAGTTAGGAAAGGCATGGAAAGGGGGGAATGAGGAGGAAAATGGTACTTCCTGGCCCAGGCCAGGAGTCCTCAGAAGATGGAAAGTTACTAAGAATAAGCTAGAGATAATCAGAAGCCCCACTGGGAGTAAGACACAACCAGCCCCTTCTGCTTATGTAAACAGGCTTCCTGCCACAGGCCCCCTGCACTGCTCTTCTTGCCCAAAACAGCCCCTACTCCCCCAGTTTAAACCCACCTAGCAGCAGTCAGCATAGCCCTTGGAACCTGACTGCCTGCAGTCCCCTATAAAAGCCCTATAACCCCGTTCCCAGGGACCAGAACTTCGAGCAGGAGCTCATTTGAGTCCGCCGGCGTAAAATAAATTCCCAGTGTCACCTGCTCTCGTGCAGGTTTGATTATTTTTTCGCAACATAGTAACCACAAAAACTAATATTTATGGAGCCGCTATTACGTGCAAGCACTCCATACACAGTTGTCAATTACTTTTCATAACATCCTCCCAGTTGGGTTTATCATCCTCATTTTATGGATGAAGAAATTCAGGGAAGTTAAGTAACTTGTCGGAGGTCATAATCTCCCTTCCAGACAGACGCAAAATCCCAGAGACCGTTCAGAGAGCCAGGATCACCAGCATTGCCCTGGGAATTCTGGAGGCCCTAACCCTCAATCCTCACAGTAATGATAGCTGTGAACTCTGAGTGCCTAAGGGCAGGCCTTTGGTAAACACAGGAAGCTGGCAAGAGGCGGGGGTTGGTGGGTTCTACAACATTTTATGTGACTCTTTCTCTTTTTATTTTTAAAGTTTATAACCCAAACCCACAGTCTCCTCTCCAGCCCTCCCTGACTCAATCCACTTTCCAGAAGTAAGCATTTTGTTTCAAAAGTTTTTTGTATCCCATGTTTCCAAATAACGTGCCTATGTGCTGTTTCTCGATGTTTCCTTCTTAGATTCTATTCTTTGACTTCCTCAGATGGAAAAGAAAATTTTATCTTTTAACCTCACACATCATGAAAAGGCAGTCCTTCTGTGCCTTTCATCCTCCTGAGTGTTTTATCTCAAGCTTTAAATCAGAAATCAGCATTTACATTATTATGACCTATGAATATTATTCATGGTTGATCTTACAGTATTCCATGATTGTTTCCTTTCCTGTTAGCTTCTTGCTTGCCTTAGAGGTAATAATTAATCTCCCTTGTCCCCCTTCCCATCATTCCTTACCACCCACCCCCTTATCTGTTTGTGTGCTTGGTATTAAAAGCACACTTATGATTATGGTCAAATTCTCTGCAACACATGCGAATTTCCCAAAGCATCAGCTGTATTTTATGTGGTGTGCTTGATTTCTCTGTTTCTTTTTCTCTTTCTCTCCTTCCTTCCTTCCTTCCTTTCTCCCCTTCTCTCTCTTTCCCTCTTCCTTTTTCTTTCTTTGCTCCCTCCCATCCCTTTCCTTCCTTTCCTTTTCTTTCTTTCTTTTCTTTCTTTCTCTTTTCTTCCTTTCTTACCTTTCTGTCCTTCTTTCTTCTTTCTTCCTTCACCCTTCCTAAAGCTGTCAGCACAATGAATGGAAACTAAATAGAATACCAAGTGCACAAACAAACAAGTTTGGGGGGGGAGAAGGGGGTTGAAGTAGGGGAGACGATTATTACCTCTGGGGTAAGGAAGAAGTTTATAGGAAAGGAAACAATCATGGAATACTGTAAGATCAACCATGAATAATATTCACAGGTCATAATAATATGAATGTTGATTACTGACTTAAAGCTTGTATCTAAAAAGTAGAACTCAACAGCTCAAAAATAAGAAAAGCAACACAAATTTTAAAATGGGCAAAGTAGATGAACAGATACCTCACCAAAGAAGATATGTCCACTACAATGTATTTACCAAGAAAAAGATGAAAACATGTCTACTGGGGTGCCTGGGTGGCTCAGTGGGTTAAGCATCTGGCTTTGGCTTAGGTCATGATCTGGGGTTTCTGGAATCGAGTCCCTGCATTGAGCTCTTTGCTCATCGGGGAGTCTGCTTCTCCCCTCTCCCTCTGGTGCTTCCCTGCTTGTCCCCTCTCTCTCAAATAAATAAATAAAAGCTTAAAAAAAAAAGAAAAGATAAGATAACATGCTTACCCAAAGATTTATACATGAAATGTTCATTGAGCTTAATACATACTAGCCCCTAAACTAACCAATGTAAATGTCCAACAAGAAAAGAATATACAAATGTGATCTAGTCATACAGTGGAAAACTACTCTGCAATTCAAAGGCATGAACTACTGATACATTGAAGCATCTAAAAGTATATATACTGAGTGAAAGAAGCCACAGGCTAAAAAAACACCTACTTTATTATTCACCTAATAGGAAGTTCTAGAAGAAGCCATAGGATGTTGACATATAGAGAGAGTTGGGGAAAAGAGATTTCAGATGGTACCAGTTGCCTAAGCAAAGGCAGAATAATGGGAAAGCGTGGGGCTTCTCCTGGAAAAGATAAAAAAAAAATTAGTTTGATTGGTAAACAGAGTGCAGGTTGAGACTTGCTAGGAAAGCCAGGGTTACATCTCAATGACCTTGAACTCAGTAATAATCTGGACATTGTTTTCTTGAACATTAAGAGCTTTTGATAATTTTGGACTTCCTTATTAAAAATTTTGTCTTAGGGACACCTGAATGGCTCAGTGGGTTAAGCATTTACCTTCAGCTCAGGTCATGTTCCCAGGGTCCTAGGAATGAGCCCCATATTGGGCTCCCTGCTCAGTGGGGAACCTGCTTCTCCCTCTCCTGCTTGCCCTGCTCGTGCTCACTCTCTCTCTCTGTCAAATCTTTAAAAAAAATTTTGCCTTAAAAAAATTAAAAATATCAATCAACCAATAAATAAAGTTATGTCTTTTGTTAGTTGGCCTTGGTTGCTAAAGGATGAAGTAAGAGAAGAGAGATGAGGCATTTAAAGGTTTTAGAACTGGGGGATCTAGGTGGCTCAGTCAGTTAAGCATTCAACTCTTGGACTCAGGTCAGGTCTTGATCTCAGGGTCACGAGTTTGAGCCCCACACTGGCAGTAGAGTTTACTTAAAAAAAGAAAAAAGTGTGACTCCAAGGGTGAAGTCCTAGTCCCAGAGAGTAGCCTCAGTCCAGAGGGCAGAAAAGGATGTGCCATATAAGTTTTACCCAGGCTTTGAAACCTAGCGGAGTTTGCTTAGGTGGACCGCTGAAGGTGATTGGATGGTGACTCCTTTTTGCCTCTCAATTTCTTCCTTTTTGAATGGGAATGGTTGTGACTGTTACCTAGGTCTGTCCCATCACTGTATTTTTGAAGCACAGAACTGGCTTGCTAATTTCACACATGCGCAGATAGAGGATTTTGTCCCAGGATAGATTATATCTAGATCCTGTACCCACACCTAATTTAGGTGATTTAGATATAAGATTTGAGCCTTTGAGCTGGTGAGACTTAGATGAGATTTGAACTTGAGTTGATGTTGCAATGGGCTGAAACTTTTGGCCGCTTCAGGAAGGGTTGAGTGTATTTCTCATGCAAGATGGGTATGAGTCTTTGTGAAGAGTGGACTGTGATAGGTTGAGTTCCCCCTTCACTACCCAGAAGATACCCAGATCCAAATTCCTGAAACCTTGATTATGTTGCCTTACATAGTAAAAAGGACTTTGTACAAGTGACATATACTAATAAAAAGACACAAGATCTCTGGGTCAGAAACAATTTATTACTCATAGCAAAAACCCAGCCAGATCGGTATTGTCAGTTCCCCATACTGCAATTCCCACAGCATGACATGGTAAGGGCCAGGGGGTCTGCATCATGCAGGGGGTTGCACCACAGAAGGCTCTAGGGTGTAAGGGAGTTGCTGGTATTGTTTTCTCATCCTCCCCTCCAGAGAGATTATCTGGTATGCAAGTAAACATCACTGAGGAGGTGAAGAAGGCTTTATCTTTATTTCCCTGGGTATCTCTACTTCATGATACTAAACTGTTTGCCTTTACAAACATTCTTAACTTGGGGGCGTCTGGGTGGCTCAGGGGGTTAAAGCCTCTGCCTTCAGCTCAGGTCATGATCTCAGGGTCCTGGGATCAAGCCCCGCATCTGGCTCTCTGCTCAGCAGGGAGCCTGCTTCTCCCTTTCTCTGCCTGCTTCTCTGCCTACTTGTGATCTCTCTCTCTGTCAAATAAATAAATAAAATATTAAAAACAAAGAAACAAACATTCTTAACTTGGATGCAAGTACCTTCACTCAGAGGATCCACACTGAGCAGACAAGTGAAATATTCATGGGGAATTGTCTTCCAACACTGTATTTCAAGCACAAAGAAAGCAGGGGGGGATTACCTTCAACAGAATACAAAATATGGAAAATCAAATATTACAATAATGCTAGGGGTGGTGGTTTGGAAAGGAATTGCTAATCTTTAAGATTTTAGAGAAAGCCTTTACCCAAAGAAACATCACTCACTTAAAAAAAAAAATCACTCACTGGAGTCAGTGAATACATAAAGAAAGGCAGAAGTTGAAATTAGTTTGAGAAAGACCTACTAAGTAATTTAAGTTACTTAATTATCAGCAACAAAGTGAGGAAGCTGTATCAATCAGCTCCCTTTTTGGATGCTTATTGAAGTTATCTAACAAAATCAGATTTTAGGGCGCCTTGGAGGCTCAGTTGTTTAAGCAACTGCCTTTGGCTCAGGTCATGATCCCGGAGTCCTGATATTGAGTCCCACATTGGGCTCACTGCTCAGTGGGGAGTCTGCTTCTCCCTCGACCTTCTCTCGTGCTCTCTGTCACTCTTTCTCTCAAATAAAAAATCAGATTTTAAAATGTAAAAAAGCCTTTGCTACACATTTAATAATTATTCCTGAGAATATGACCTCAAGTTCAGATGTTAGAGTCCATTATCTGTTAATCAAATGTATACTGAATACCCACTTACTATGTATCTTACAAAATGGGCGTGAACCCTGCCCCTGTGAAACATTCATCCTAAGGTGGCAGACTGACAGAACTAGTAACCAAAGAAATAAAAATACTACAAATGATATGCTACAAAGAAAAGAAATAAAAGGAATAATGGAACAAAAACTACAGGGGTTAGGAGAATCCTCTTTAGTGAAGCAATACTTAACTTGTTCTCAAAGTATCAGTCAGTGTGAGTCATTCATTCATTCACTATTTATTTAGTCTATTTTTAAGTAATCTTTTTCACCCAACAAGGGGTTTAAACTCACAACCCTCAGATCAAGAGTAGATGCTTCACTGACTGGGCCAGCGAGATGCCCATGGAGTGAGTTTTTTTTTTTTTCTTTTAAGATTTTATTTATTTATTTTGAGAGGGAAAGGATGAATGAGTGGGCAGGGGGAGTGGGTGCAGAAGCAGAGGGAAAGAGAATCTCAAGCAGGCTCTACAAGGAGCTCAGTGTCCCAATGTGTGGCTTGATCTCACAACCCTGAGATCATGACCTGAGCTGAAATCAAGAGTCGGATGCTTAACTGACTGAGCCACCCAGGCATCCCTGGAGTATCTTTTATTTATTTATTTATTTTTTAGATTTTGATTTATTTGAGAGAGAGAGAGAGAGAGAACATGAGCAGGAAGGAGGGGCAGAGGGAGAGGGAGAAACAGACTTCCCACTGAGCAGTGAGCTCAATGTGGGACTCCATCCCAGGACCCTGGGATCATGACCTGAGCCAAAGGCAGATGCCCAACCAACTGAGCCACCCAGATCCCCCCTTACCCCTATCCTCCATGTCTTTTAAAACCTAATTCAGGTCATGTCTTGCCTCGGCATAACCTTCTTCAACTGCTCCCCATTTCACTGACAAAACCCCAGGGGCCCTGTGATGGGCTACAGAGCCCTTCATGATTTGGTCCCCAAATAGTTCCCTGACCTTCTATTACTTTTTCTATAGCACTTATCTTTAAAATATTATAAGCCTTATTTATTGTCTTTCTCTCCCTGTCAGAACATAAGTTCCACTATAGAATGATCTTTGCTTTCTTCATTTATTTTTTTTTTGTTTTTTGTTTTTTGTTTTTTGCTTTCTTCATTTTGTATCCGAGATGTCTCTCTGACAGTTTCTGGACTCTAACAGAAGTTCACTGAATTTTTGTTCAATGAATGTAAAGGTACATTATGATTTTATTATATTTAAATATAACCAAAATAAAAACAAAGTTATCGCATACAATGCTATATCAACATCTAAATACAACATACAAAAAAAAAATCACAAAATAAGAAACACAAAAACAAAAATCAGGTAGGATTTATTTAACGTGATGGGTGTGCTTCCCTGTTCATAAGTTCATTCCAGTCTGGAACACAGGAGCACAACGCTACCCGCATACCTGCTGCACCATTCAATCCATTTCTTTCCTTTGTTTTCAACTGGGTTAAGACTGAAAACCCTAGCTCACACAACCTAGTGGTTGTGAACTGCAATAACAGCGGGAGACTCTTCCTACTTAGCAGAGGAAAGTCTTCCTTTACCTTAATCCAAAATGCTGATAAACTTAATGTTTCATAATCGCTCTTCAACGTATGTGGAGAACTGAGCTGCAGTAATTCACTCTCTTCTTCAGGCACCAAGTTTAACTCAGTTATTGATTCTGGGTTTCGAAAAGCAAACGGATCTTTTACCCAGCGGTTTTCTCTTAAAATTTCAAATTTCTCTTCTGGGAAGAAATGGTTAAAAGTTTGAGACAGAGAAGTGAGATGCAACAGTATCTCTAATTTTATTTCTTTCAAAATGTTTTCACTAATAATATTCTCTTCGATATGTTGCAAAAATCTCGGAAACATGTAGTAGCTAGGGCGGTTGCTTTTAAGCCTCGCTTGCCACAACAATAACGTCTTTCGGAATCCCTGGATACATTCGACATACTGGAACATATTATTTTTCCCCTGTAGTTTTAAACTCAGTTCATTAAGAACGCCAAAAATATCAGTTAAATATGCCAATTTCACTACCCAAACGTCATCTGCAAAAATACTTGCCAAATGAGATTTTCTTTCAGTAAGAAAAATGTGAATCTCATTCCTGAGTTCGTAAACCCTGCTTAGTATGTTCCCGTGAGACAACCAACGGACTTTGGTATGATATAGTAAGTGGGTATGATTACTTCCAATCTCTGAACAAAATGTTTCAAGAAGCTGGTTATTTAGTGAGCTTCCTTTAATAAAGTTAACAACTTTCACTGCATGTTTCAATACTCCCATGAGATTCTGTGGGATTTCTCTGGATGCTAAAGCTTCACGATGTATAAAACAATGATTCCACACAGCACCATTATTAGTAACTTCTAGCAATTTTTTAATTATTCTGCTATGTTTTCCCGTTATGCTTGCTGCTCCGTCACTTGTAATTCCTTTGCAGTTTTTCCAGTTTAATTTATATTGACCAACGATGCACTTTTCTAATTCTGTAAAAATATCTAATCCACTTAGGTGTGAGGTTATATTTAAACAACACAAAAAATCCTCCATAAAATCGTCTTGCCACGCGTATCTGACATAAACTAAGAGTGTTGTGCAACTCCCTGTATCAGTGCTTTCGTCAAACTGGATTGCAAAATCTATACCAGACTGCAACCGAGCAAGAAGCATTCTTTCTAAATGTTCTGCAATTGTACAAATGCGGAGAGATACTCTATTATCACTAGATAGCGTTTTTAATTTATTAGCTGATTTATCATCAAAAATTGTGCGTACCATATCCAAACATGCTGGAAGAATTATTTTTTCAGCAGCTGTGTGAGCCATTTTCTCTTTTGCTATGTGGTATGCGACTAAGTATGATGATAATAAGGCTTTCTCACTAACGGGCGCAGAACCACCCAGAAATTGTGTTGACAACTTTACATCTTTTTCCTTTCTTTGAAAATATTCGAGAGGCTTATCAATAAGTTCAGCATGCTGAGTTTCTAAGTGTCTTTTTAATTTTGACGGTTTTAAGCTTTCATTTGCAAGAATATTAGTACAAATAACACACTGTGGTCTGTCATTTTCAAAGGGCTTTTCACATTTGATAAAACCGTATTTCAAATAATCTTCATTATAACGTCTTGCACTGAAATGTGGCTCAAACGAAGTTGAAGTTTGCAAATTAGAATCAATATTTTTCTCAATATTGTCACTACTCACATTTCCAGATCTAGCAGTTGAACTTGAACATGCTTCTGCATATTTCACTTCATTTTTCCTCTTTCTTTTAAAAAAGATATCCATTTCAAAAGTAATTTTGATTAAAATGTTTTAACTGCCACTAACCAAAAAAGAAATACATATATACATATAAATACAGCCTAGATAACATCTTTCCAAAAAATGCAGTTTGCAAATGCATCTCCGTTGAACATTTCAGAACTCACATTTAGTTGCAAGTCATGGTAACATAAAACTAGACTGCTCACCAACTTTATTATGAAAACTGAACAAAACACCAGTAGACAAAGGATTGAAAAGCCATTTCGTAGCCAGTATACACTCTATTCATTAATTATATGCCCTCCATTAATTATCGTCTCACATATTGAAATGGACCTTAGTATTCCTTGCAGCACAATTCCGGCAGAGCGTTCATGCAAAGCACTTCATACTTCATATTTTATTTTGCTTTAAAAACATTTTCATTGTGACTCACAGAACTGATTTCATGACCTATTGATGGGTCACATACAGAATGTGAAAAATACTGATACGGAGACATTCTCCTCTGCTGTGTTGAGCTTCGGTATGTCTGATTAGCAGCAAGCTCATGTGCTAGACCGCTGGCTGGCACAGGAACTTTCTTGAAGTGGTAGGAATATATCTTATATTTTCATTCTTGATACTTTTTGATGAGAAGAGTTTTTAAGAATGTCTGTATGGTCTGACCCAATGAGGATCCCAGGAGGCTTTCCACAGGTAGGTCGACTACCAGGTTGGACCTGATGATATATTTTTAGAACTTGATTGGAACGCCTCCTTGACCTGGGAATAAAAGCAGAGATATGCCATCAAAGCTTTACAATACAAAGAGTATTCTTGCCAGCTATGGCAACCTTCATGACCTCCAAGATCATGGGTGCCGAAGGAAAAGCCTAGGGATCTTCTCACGTGCTGTTTCAGCTTAGGCCTATTTCTATACAGCAAATCACCTAAACCAAGACTGGTAAGAAGAAAAAATGTCAGTAAAGCCTGGAAGTCAGCATCGGGAGTTGCAAAGTATGCTTACAAAGCTGAATACAGTAGGCTGTGGAGGAACATAGTTCATTCACCAGCATACACTTCCTCTTAGCTCGGTTGGGTTATGTCCATCTTAAAAGTACAGGTATCCCCCACTTTCTAAAAGTTCGTGTTATGCCATTTCACTTTTAGGACAGACCTACACTAATACCTATTTTTTTTTTTTAAAGATTTTATTTATTCATTTAACAGAGAGAGAACACAAGCAGGCAGAGAGGCAGGCAGAGGCAGAGAGAGGAGCAGACTCCCCGCGGAGCAAGGAGCCCGATGCGGGACTCGATCCCAAGATGCCGGGACCATGACCTGAGCCAAAGGCAGTCGCTCAACCAACTGAGCCACCCAGGCGTCCCACTAATACCTATTTTTGCTAACTGAAAGAAGTCCAAAGAGGGTTTTAACTTTTACCAAAAAAAGCCGTGCCGTACTAATGTAGGTCTTTGGTAAGAGTGAAGAGGCATAACATGAACTTTCAGAAAGCAGGGGATTTCATAGGAATGCTCTACTTTTGCAGGGAAAACCTGCACTTAATGCACTGCTCTCTTTGATCTTGGTGTATGGAGGTCTTACCACTGTAATATAGCACTTCCTTACATACCTTTCCATCACTTGTTTCACCCTTCCGGGGGAGGGGGGTAAAGCCTTATATTTACTTTAATGTTTATTAGAAATTCAACGACTTGGGGCACCAGGGTGGCTCAGTCGGTTGAGCATCTGACTCTCGGTTTGGGCCCAGGTCATGATCTCGGAGTCCCAAGATTGAGCCTGTGTTGGGCTGTCTGTGCTCCGCGAAGTCTGCTTGGAGTTCTTTTCCTCTTCCTCTCCCTCTCCCTCCCCCCCTCCCATTCACATGCGCCATGTGCACTCTCTCAAATACATAAATAATGGGGTGCTTGCGTTGCTCAGTTGGTTAAGTGGCTGCCTTTGGCTCAGGTCATGATCCCAGAGTCCTGGGATTGAGCCCTGTGTCTGGCTCCCTCCTCAGTGGGGAGTCTACTTCTCCTTCTCCCTCTGCTCATGCTCTCTCTTGCTCTCTCATTCAAATAAATAAATGAAATCTTCAAAAAAAAAAAACCCACAAATACATATTTTTTTTAAAAAAGAAATTCAACATCTTACAGTGTTAATAATTTTTATCAGAATTGTTTGCATAAACTATTTTCTTATTATCTGTATTCTTGATGCTATCTGGCATCTGGGTTCCCACTAATCAGGGAAGGACCCATCATCCCGCAGAACTATCCTAGGGATGGCTGACAGCAAACAGCTCGTCATATGCAAACTAACCATACAAGAGCCCACCCTACCTGCACACCCCACCTGCTGCCCCCCACAGCCCCCATCGGGCTCTTGCACTTTGACAATATTCCCCTTGGCCCTAATATCCCAGGGACAAAAATTTTGTTGAAATTAAAAAACATCCAATTCAAAACCTGATTAGCCTGCTTACTCTGCCTCACTCATTCCTTCCCTAGAAAATAGACTTTTCCACAATCCAGGGTTTTGCAGTTTCCTGTCCACTCCCTCTGCCTCCTGACCAATCCTAGTGTTTCCTCATGTGGCCCTCCTTGCGTGGCTTGGCATGTTCTACCTCCTGTTTCTAGGGATCTGGGAGTATAAAAGCTTCCTACTTCGTGACAGCCATTTGTGTGTGTGTGTCTCACCATGCCTCATTAAAACCAATCCTGGATACATTTTATTATTTTTTTAAAGACTTTATTTATTTATTTGAGAGAGAGAAAGCAAGAGACAGAGCAGGAGTGGAGGGCCGAGGGGCAGAGGGAGAAGCAGACTTCCCAGCTGAGCAAGGAGCCTGACATGGGGGCTCGATCCCAGGATCTCGGGATCATAACCTGAGTTGATGGCAGACGCTTAACCGAGCCACCCAGGTGCTTCCTGAATACGTTTTAAATCATTTTTCTTTTGTTATTGCTCTAGTTGCAAAGTTGTACAGTGTGGTCCTGTTCCTATTTTCCCCATAAAGTCTGTAATGTTTTAGTATAAATTCTACATTCCATGAGTTCTTCCAGGAAGTCATAATTTTAAAGCTGAGACATCCATTATCTTAAGATTACTTAGTATTACTTGTCTGGTGAATGGATTTCCCCCAATCACTTGAGAGGACTATTGGAATCCCCCAATTTGGGGGATATACTAAATATTTTTCATTGTGGCTATGACCCATTCTTCACCTGAGTTAAACAGAGTGAAGTACCCTACACAAGTAAGGTATAGGTGTTAGGAATACAGGCAGCCCTCAAAAATGTGCTAATACAATGTTTGAATGCCATCAATGTTCATCAGCCTGTTGCCATTGAATTTATGTGGGGATCTAATCTTTTAACAGTAAAGCCGTTTTGAAGGAGGCATCACAGAGAATGGTAACCTTGAAACAAGATGTTCCCAGAGGGAGGCCATAGCCTTGGTGATATTCTTCTGTGAGACTTCATTAATTATATCTATATGGACTTTACTATTAACAATAATTTGACAATACTTGACAAATGTGGGACATGTATTCATCACTGTGGTATCATACAGAGTATGTTCACTGCTCTAAAAATCCTCTGTGTTCTGTCTATTCATCCCTACCTCCCTCCAATCCCTGATAATCAGGGTTTTCTTTCACTGTCTCCAGTTTCACTTTTTCTAGAATGTCATTTAGTTGGAATTATACTACAGTATGTAGCCTTTGCAGATTGACTTCTTTCACTCAGTATTATGCAATTAAGTTTCCTCCATGTTTTTTTTTCTGGCTTGATGGCTCATTTCTTTTTAGCACAGAATAATATTCCATTGTCTGGATACAAAAGTTTATTTATCCATTCACCTACTGATAAAGACATCGTGGTTGCTTCTAAATTTTGGCAATTATGAATAAAGCTGCTATAAAAATCAGTTTCAGGGGGACGCCTGGGTGGCTCAGTGGGTTAAAGCCTCTGCCTTCAGCTCAGGTCATGATCTCAGGGTCCTGGGATCGAGCCCCGCATCAGGCTCTCTGCTCAGCGGGGAGCCTGCTTCCCCCTCTCTCTCTGCCTGCCTCTCTGCCTACTTGTTCTCTCTCTCTCTGTCAAATAAATAAATAAAATCTTAAAAAAAAATCAATTGCAGGTTTTGTGTGAACATAATTTTTCAACTCCTTTGGGTACATACTAAGGACTCTGATTGCAGGATTGTACGTACAGTGCATTTTTAATGAAGATCACAACAAAGGCTGTATATCTTTTTGTTGCTGGAGCACACCAAAAATTGTGGACACAGATTATGCTTTATAGACAAAGTGTAGTTGTTGGGTTTTGGGGGGCTTTTTTTGGCAATGGTATCAACATTTGTTAACTCATTCATACTGGCCGACTTCAAATAATGCCAAAAGGACTACTCTAGGATTTCATGAGTTGTGAAGGCCTAGCGTGCTACTTAGTTACCCTGTTGGCCTCTCTGATATGAACTGTCAGAAAATAGAACTGTTAGAACTGAAGGGTATAGATCTGAAGGTATAGGCAGGGATAAAGATGGCTGGTAAGATGGGTCACACGAGGGGCGCCTGAGTGGCTCAGTGGGTTAAGCCTCTGCCTTTGGCTTGGGTGGTGATCTTGGGGTCCTGGGATCGAGCCCTACATCGGGCTCTCTGCTCAGCGGGGAGCCTGCTTCCCCCCACCTCTCTCTGCCTAATTCTCTGCCTACTTGTGATCATCTGTCAAATTAATAATAAAACCTTAAAAAAAAAAGATGGGTCACATGATTTAGCGTAATTCAGTGAAAAACAGCAATGTAGAGAGCTGGTCAAGAGAAATCTCTCCTGTTTGGTCAGTTTAGGGTTGGACAAATGTTAAATCTTGAACCTAAATCTTTACATGAGATGGAAAGCTTTACTGGGCATTCTGGAACAATGTTGGAATGCAGCTTCAGGAAGGTGCCAGGAAGGTGGCAGCTGAAGCCATGTGAGAAAACAGCTGTTGCTATAGGAGTAGGATTAAACTGTAATATGCAATAGCACAAAATGCAGCACCTTGTCTCTGGGCGAGCACTCTCTTGGCATAGTTTTCTGTTTATAGTAATATAAAGGGTTGGTGCCATTAGGCAGACCTACAAATAGGGACAGAGGTTACAGTTTGTTAGATTGGTGGCAATTTTAGGTGTTGGTTGCCTAAGGAAGGACTTGGAAATATCAACTTGGCTAGTTATTATAAATGCTTTAACTATGGCTAAGTAGCTTAAATAGCTGGAAATCTACTGTACACAGTGCCTGCCTACACTTAAAAAGATGTGCATCTGGGAGAGAATTCAGGGACTGGTAGATGCCTTTGACTTATCTTGGTTAGATGTTTCCTTGAAAGATGACATGTTCCAAATATTTCACCTTGTTCTGAAAAAGGCTCAGCTTTTCCTTGGAGGTCTTATGTCCTATCTTCCAAGGGAGGTAGTAGGACTAGAGTTTATTTCTCTCGGATGTCAGAGCACAGTGTACATAATCAATGTTTTAAACCATAACTAAACTGATGGAGAAACCACTGCTTCTAGGTTTCTTCTTAATGAATAAAGAGTTGCAGGGAAATTCACAGTAGCCCTGAAGCAATCTGACTCAGATATATGGCTGCCCTTACTAGGCGAGGGAACAATTATTGACTCCCTTTCTCTCATTAATTCAAATTTCTGACAAGGATGCTCACTTGTTTTTATTATTTCTTTCCCTCCAAGAATCTCTAATCACTACTTTTTTTTTAAGATTTTATTTTTAAGTACTCTTTACACCTAACACGGGCCTTGAACTTACGACCACAAGATGAAGAGTCACATGTTCTATGGACTGAGCCAACCAGATGCTCCTGAAACCACTACAATTTTAAGGATAAAGTATGTCATGACTCCCTAATTTTTTTTTAATAGATATTTACCTTATATGGCTAAAGAAAAATGGAGCTAAATATGCTCTGGAGTCTTTCGTTTGCCTTCCTTTTTCTTTACTTGTCTCTGAAAGGTGCCTTAATGGGAAGTCAAAGGAGTTTTGGGGAATAGGTTCAAACCTGAGATTTTTGGTCTAAGTTTTGGAATTTTAATTTGAAGAGATATATCCTTAATTAGAATTCAATGTAAATCAGAGCAAAAAATATCATGATGAGGAAGTACATCAGTATAATTCCACAGCCCAGATGGGCTCTATTGGGATAGATCCCTTCTGGCCAAAACTTAAGATCATAAATGCATGCAATGATGCTTAAGATATGTGCACTGAGGTTGACTGCTGTGGATATATAATCACATTTCCAAGCAGTAATGCTCTTGAGCTCAATCAGTTGAGTATATGGCTTACCCATCCTTTAGGACAAAATTCCAATTAAGATGACCAACTATTTGTAGTTAAAAGTTTCATTAATGTAGTCATGTAATATGGTTTCAGGTTACTGATTTGCACTAATGAATCTTATCTACCTGTTCCTAGAATGTGTTTGTCATATAGTAGGTCCTCAATAAATGCAAATGAGGGAATGACTGACACTATTTTTACAATTACTATTATTTTATTTGAAAAATAAGTTACAAATTACATCTGAACAATTTAGTAATATGTAAGACAAAGGCTAGTAAAACATAGTCTCTAAAATAGGATAATCGGGGGTCTGGTGGTTCAGCGATTAAGCATCTGCTTCAGGTCGTGATCTCAGGGTTCTGGGATCAAGCCCCAAATTGGGTTCTCTGCTCAGCAGGAAGTCTGCTTCTCCCTCTGCCACTTTTCCTGCTTGTGTTCCTTCTCACTGTCTCTCTCTCTCTGTCAAATAAAAAATAAGTAAATAAATAAAATCTTTAAAAACATAAAATAAAATAGGATAATCAAAGAGATTCTATTTCATAATAAATTGCTTATAATGTTAAGTAGTAGAAAGAATGGTCCTAAAAGAATATAAATGTAAACTATGTTTAGATTTAGCTTATAAAACCTAATACCTAAATCTACCTAAAAATAACTCACATAAAAATACTAATATTTATTATTATAGGTATGAATTATTATTCTTTTAGGCAAAAACAACTGTCATTTAATCATTCTGGTCTTTTATATTTTTACTACTCCTATTTCAACCTAATTCTCCTTGGGAGTTTATAATTGGCTATGCTTCAGACTCTGGTATTCAAAAAGTATTCTTAAAGAGCTTACTCCCTCTCCTAAATTAGATAATCCACTTACAGTAATGGAGGTAATGTATTAAAGTATAGACCTGGTAGATGTGATAATGAAAGCATGTGGAAGTCCTTTTTTCTTTTTTTTAAAGTTCATTTATTATGTAATCTCTACCCCCAATGTGAGGCTCTAACTCATGACCCCATGATCAACAGGTGTATGCTCTTCTGCGTCAGGCACCCTGGGGTTACTCCTTCTCTAACTGAAAAAGGATGCTAAATGGAACACATAAATAGAAAATGGTGCAAGTTTGATACAGCCGGTATAAACAGTTGTCTAGGAAAGTGGTATTATGGTCTAGGAAAATGTTTCAGGATTTTAAGCTGTATGCATGATTATCTTATACGCTTAATGCAATGATCATTATTGCTATAAGCTTAAAAGATGGTCTTTAGTTCCCTGCCACTAATTCTTTTTTTTTTTATATTAACATATAATGTATTATTTGCCCCAGGGTACATGTCTGTGAATCATCAGGCTTACACATTTCACAGCATTTGCCATAGCACATACCCTCCCCCATGTCCATATCCCTACCCCCCCACCTCCCAGCAACCCTTAGTTTGTTTCGTGAGTTTAGGAGTCTCTTACGGTTTGTCTCCTTCCCCATCCCATCTTGTTTCATTTCTCTTCCCCACCCCCCCATATCCCCCTGCCCTGCCTCTCAAATTCTTCATATCAGAGCGATCATGTGATAATTGTCTTTCTCTGACTGACTTCTTTCGCTTAGCATAATACCCTCTAGTTCCATCCACGTCGTTGCAAATCCTGCCACTAATTCTTATCTCTTAGATGTATCTCCGGGGTGTTATGAATATTTTCTTCTAGAAACACAGCAATTTATTTATTCATTCATTCGTTTACTTATTTATTCATTCATTCACTTATTTATTCATTCATTCATTTATTTTTAAGTAAATGCTACCCCAATGTGGGGCTCAAACTCACAACTTGGAGATCAAGAGTAGCATGCTCTACTAACTGAGCCAGCCAGGGACTTCTAAAAATACAGCTTTGTTCAGTTTCCTCATAATTCAAAAACCTCTAATGGTTCTGAGCTAGTGCATCCTCCTCAGGACAATATCCTATACATCTAAGCCTCATCTTACCTCTCTAGGTGTCTCCTTCATCCCATACCTTCAAACAATTCTACATTTTAAACTCCAAGACTATCCAAGTTCTTGAAATACATCATGCACTTCCACTTTGTTTTTAACAAAACACAGTATTCTGAATCAAATACTCATGTCATTTAAAATTCTATTCATTCTTGAAATGCTCAAATGCTACAACATTCATCCATTTAACTAACACTTAAGACTTGCATTGTACCAGGCACTGGGCATACAAAGCAAAAAAAAAAAAAGGATAGTGAAAAATTAATATAAGAGAATACCTGTTCAGCTGTTATAATGAATGAACCACAATTACGTCACACTGATAAATATTAAGAACAACGTTAAGTAAACAAGCAAACTGCAAAAGGATATCACATTATTGATTGTTAAAATTATGCAAAACAATACTATGTATGAAATTAAAACATAAAGGTGCTTGGGGGAGTGGTTACCTTGGGCAAGACGGAACAGAATGAGATTTCGTGGAGCAAAGGACTTCAATTTATATTATCAAACAATTTATGTAATTTATTTCTCCAGTTAGATGGCAAGTACACAATGTATGAGTTATACTTTTGTTTCTTTTGCCCCAAATAATTCTACTTTTTAAAAGGATTTATAAGGCATGATTCCCTCCTCCAGACACTGCAGATCCGTCTCATAACCAGTAACTTAAAATAACCTTCCATCTCTTGTATTCTCTTTTGTTTCCTTTTATGCACACATTAGTACACTAGACTTTAAGGAGAGGAAGTTCCAAGTATCACCTCTGGGTATATTCGCACATTATCTTCTTCAGCAGATTCCTGTTTCCTCCAGTCCTCTCTGGCCCAACCGGGCCTTCGAAGAATTTCAGTCTGACCCTTTCGGCCGACCCTAGAACAGCTCCCCGCAAATCCTGGACTGCTGTTCCCCTTCCCCCTGGGAGACCTCAGTTCGTCCCCTGAGCAAAACCAGAATGTGCCTCCCCCAACGAACCCCGGAATATCTCCCCTTAGCAGTCTCTGGTCCACTCCTGTCAAGAGTGCCTTTCTCCTCACCTCCAGCCCGAGCCGCAAGCCTCGCGTTTTGCCCGTCGAGCGGCGATTCAGCGAGTCCACCCCCGCCCCATTCCCTATGCACCACCACTTCCGGCCTAACCTTGGCACGCATAAACATCTCACTTCAAGCCGGAAAAGGACTGGCTCGGCCCTCCGCGCACGCGCAAAACCGGAGGCCGGGTCCGCATCTTCTCGTCCCAGCGCTCTCGCGGCAGTCTCGCGGTATTTCCTTCTCCCGCGAGAGTTATTTGAACGCTCCGGCGGTAATTGCACCCTGGGTGCACAACTGCGGGCTACCCGGATCCTGAGTCGACTTTGTAGACTTGACCTGCGGTCCGTCGGGCCCCCGCAGCCTGGAGCGGAGGAGGCTTGTCCCAGTCGGGTCCCGCCGCCATGGGGGCGGAGAAGAAGCCGCTGCTGGTTAAGGAGGCCTTTCACCTGGCGCAGCAGCCGCACCAGAACCAGGCGAAGCTGGTGGAGGCGCTGAGCTGCACCTACCGCACGGTAAGCGCGGCCGCCGCCCTTCGCCCTCCTGGGACCAGCCTCCCCCAGGAGCCTCCCTTGGCCCTCCGGGGTCCAGCCTTCGGAACCTTCCCAACCCAGTTCGGAGAGGTCTGGAGACCTGCCCGACGTCGCCCGGGCACCCCTCTCCCCAGCGGCCTCCAGCCGCCGCCCCCGCAGACTCCCCGGTGACTAGTGAGCTTCCGCAGATCCTGACGATCTTTATAAGAGGATTGTAGGGAATTTTTAATTTTAGTAGCATTTTACCTGGTTTACTTATTTAGAGTCATATTGTATTTAATGATCACAGCTTTGTGTCTCTTTAGGTTAAGAGCTCACTGATTTTTAACATAAATCCGCATTTCATTAACCAGGTTTAAAATACATACATAAGGGGCGCCCGGGTGGCTCAGTTGGTTGGGCGACTGCCTTCGGCTCAGGTCATGATCCCGGAGTGCCAGGATCCAGTCCCATATTGGGCTCCCAGCTCTGTGGGAAGTCTGCTTCTCCCTCTGACCTTCTCCCCTCTCATTCTCTCTCTCTCTCAAATAAATAAAATCTTTTTTGAAAAATACATACATAAATACAAATTTGCTTCTGCCCTGAAATGATTTTAACAAAACACACTTGTTATTGACAAAATCAGTGTAAATAAGTGCATCTTTGTTACAAACCAGCTATTTTTCAGGTTGATATACTTAATTGCCTTTTATTATCATTTTAATAGAAAAAAATAGACTGGAGGAGCAAGATGTGGGAGGACTGAGAGACCTAAATTTCCTCTGGTCCCAGGAATTCAGCTAGATAGTTATCAAACCATTCTGAACACCTACAAACTGAATAGGAGATCAAAGAGGAGAATAGCGCCAATGAACAGAAAAGCGACCACTTTCTGGAAGGTTTAAAAATGACAGAAGAATGATGTCGAACAAGTAAATATGGTTGTATAATTTATTCAGAGGGAAAAAAAAGTAACAGGAAAAAAATAGAAAACATTTCTTTTTCTCAAGCTAATTTATTTGGCAGGATTACCCAAAGATTAAAAAAAAAACTATTTCTTTCACTGGATTTTTAAAATATTGTTTGATTAGTAAATATCTTACATGCTCAAAGTACATGGAAAGAAATGCACCAAGGAGACTCGCTCCTTTTTTTAACTTGTTTATCCTTCAGGTCTTCATGCAAATACAAGCAAATGTGAATATATGTTCTTGTTTCCCTTCATTCCTTTCCCTTCATTCCTCCTTCAAAATTTTCTACGTTGTTCTGCACTTTGCTTTTTTCACGTAATAGTATATTGTGGATACCCCTTATCACTGTCTAGTTAGATTTCCTCATTTTTTTTCTTAAGCTGTCACATATTCCATTTTGTAGACATACTCCAGTTAGCCAATGCACTATAGGTACACACTTGTGTTGTTTCCAGTCTTTATTAGAAATGATGTTTTTTGTTCTTTTTAAGTAATCTCTGTACCCAACGTTGAGAGCTTGATCTTGCACCCTGAGATCAAAATTGGTACGCTCTACTGACTGAGCCAGCCAGGAGCCCCTAGAAACAATGTTTTATTTATTTATTAAAAAAATTTTTAAAAAAGATTGATTGATTTAACAGAGTGAGAGAGCAAGGATGAGCAGGGGGAGTGGCAGAGAGTGAGGGAGAAGCAGGCTCCCCGCTGAGCAGCCAGCCTGATGTGGGCCTTGATCCCCGGACCCTAAGATCATGACCTGAGCTGAAGGCAGCCGCTTAACTGACTGAGCCACCCCGGTGCCCCAGAAACAATGTTTTAATGAATACATATTTCCTACATTTGCAGAGGTAACTGTCAGGTTGTCTGGAGGGAATTGTCTGGGTCAAAGACGAAATGTATTTGTAAATATGAAAATTACAGTTGCCCTTCATAGAGCAATCCATTCTATCCTCCCAGCAACCAAATATGGGAGGTATTGCTTTTTTTGTTTGTTTGTTTATTTTGAGAGTGTTTGGGAACCACTGAAATATAATTGGGGGATTTCTTTTTAGAGATTTTTTTTATTTTATAGAAAAAGAACACAAACACAAGGAGCGGCAGGGAGAGGGAGAGGCAGGCTCCCAGTTGAGCAGAGAGCCTAGACCCTGGGATCATGACCTGAGCAGAAGGCAGATGTCCTACCCCTACCCTCTGATCCACAGAGGTGCCCCTGGGGGAATGTTTTTGATAGACAAGAAAATTTGTAAGTAATATCCTGAGTAGTGTGGGAATAGGAGTTACAGTGATAAATGATACATCAAAATGAAATTGCTGTGTTAGAGGCAGGAGAAATTATAAAAGGCAGTGTTGAATTGACAACTGAAATGTATATATCTTTGGTACATTTTTCTAAATAGACTGAAGTATGTGTAGGAGAATCAAAACAATCTTTTGTAATCAAAATCTTTTTTTTTTTTTTTTAAGATTTTTATTTATTTATTAGAGAGCGAGAGACTGAGAATGAGAGGGGAGAAGGTCAGAGGGAGAAGCAGACTTCCCGCAGAGCCGGGAGCCCGATATGGGACTCCATCCCGGCACTCCGGGATCATGACCTGAGCCGTAGGCGGTTGCTCAACCAACTGAGCCACCCAGGCGCCCTGTAATCAAAATCTTAGACTGCGTTCCTCCGTGACAGAAGTTAACTCAGAAACAGGAGAGAGACAAGTAAATGATTACCCAAGTCTATTTTCCTTAATCATTTCTCCTGGATAGACAATTAAAAGTTATTAAAGAATAAAGATTTTAGTTTGACGAGAAATTATTAATATCTTGGAGAGTCTTGGGTCAGTGCTAGGGATAAAGACTTATCAGTGTAGTTTGTGAAGGATTGTTTTATATTTCTGGTTATCAATAAAGCATTTTTTCAGGAGGCATTTGTTCATACCTTAAAACATTATGATAGTCTATAAATTGAAAACCTTCAGGGCTTTTATAATTTAGAGAGAAAGCAGTTAAGGGTCTAAATTTCTATGTGATGATAACTAGGGGCACCTGGGTGGCTCAGTTGGTTGCGTGTCTGACTCTTGATTTCAGCTTGGGTCATGATCTCAGGGTCATGAGATGGAGCCCCACATCTGGCTACCTCTGCCGAATCTGTTCCCCTCTCTCTCTCTCTCAAATAAATAAAAGTCTTTTTAAAAAGTAAATAAAATGTTATGTGTGATGATAAGTAAGTTTATGGTATATGTACCTATATACACACGTGACATGAAAGTCACCTTATACATTTTTTTCTGAAGGATAAAATATGATTGCAATCAAAAGCTAATTTACTATATAATGCTAGGCTTACTTTATTTACTTACTATAATGCTAGCTTCACTTTAAAACATTTAAGAATCAGTTTCAGGTAAATATGTTTAAATGAGCATTCTACTTAGGAAAGAAGTTAAATCTTGGTGCAAAGATCATTGCATTCTTATTTGGCAAATATTTCAGGTAAGGGTTATTTTGAGACTATATTAAATGCATATGTAGTATACCTATGACTATGAATGAAATTAACATTAAAGCTTTTTTCTTTTTTCTGTTATTACTTTTTTTGCATAAATTGTACCTTCCTCATGAGTTATTATTAAATTCTAGAATTCTGAACTTGGGGAAAATCAGATGATGGTCATTATAATGCCTCCTGGGAATAATTTTATATATTTTTTTCTTTTCCTTTTCAGGACTGAGGCAAATAGCAATGGAGTTCAATGTTGTGCCAGATTCTAAATAAGTTTTTGGGAAATATGGTGGGAAAAGGCCAGACTGATAATGTTTTGTGCATAAAAGGGACGAAACTCTTCTTATTAAACTAAAAGATAAAATTCCAAATGTGAGGATACAGGCAGACCTGGCTCTTTCAAGACTTAAGACTTGTGGGTAATGATTACCCCATGGTTAAAGGTATGTGCTACCTCATGGTTTTTGTTTGATTTAAATGCACAGTAGTTGAATTTTTCCTTATTAATTATATATAATGAGAGAAGAGAGTGTGTGAAACATGCACACTCCCATTTAAAGATACATTGTTTCAATAGCAATCCTTTGATACCAAATGGGTAGCCTGTAGTTTAAGTACCCAACATTAGAGCTGACCCACAGGTCAAGCAAGGGCTTATTCCCATGAGACTGCCCCCACTTCAGATACCAGCCACAAGGATCAGGTATACCCAAACTACTTGCACTTTTACCTAACTACAAATTTGGGGGATTCCCATGATATTGCCAAACCCCCTACTAACATATGAAAATTCTCTAGAATGACTGACAGAATTCAAGTAAGTGCTATGCTAACTATTACAGTTTTATTGTAAAGGTTACAACTGAAACAGCCAAATGGAAGAGATACATAGGGCATGGTATGGGGGACAGGCAGTGCAGAGCTTCCATGACTTCTGTGGGTATCCCACCTTCCCAGCACATTGATGTGTTCACCAACCTAGAAGCTTGAGCCTGGTTGTTTCACGGTTTTTATGAGACTTCATTGAGTAGGTATGTTGGATCAAATCATTGGCTATTTGAACTCAATCTCCTGTCCCTCTCCCCTACCTGAAAATAAGGGGATGGGTCTGAAAATTCCAGCCCTGTAATCACCTAATTAGCTCTTCAGGTGATGAGCTTCCATCCTGAAGCTATCTAGGAACCACTAACCCCTACCTTGAGTCACTTCATTACCATAAACTCCAGTAAAGTTGAAAGGGGTTCCAGAATAATGAAGACACTCCTTTTACTCAGGACATGCCAGGGTTTTTGAGCTCCGAACCAGGAACAAAGATCAAATACATTTTTTATTGCTCCATAAAAGAATAATAAAATGAACACATATCCCAACATCTAAGTTAAGAAATGGAATGCTGGGGGCGCCTGGGTGGCTCAGTGGTTAAAGCCTCTGCCTTCGGCTCAGGTCGTGATCCCAGAGTCCTGCGATCAAGCCCCGCATCGGGCTCTCTGTTCAGTGGGGAGCCTACTTCCCCTCTCTCTCTGCCTCTCTGCCTACTTGTGATCTCTGTCTCTCTTGAATAAATAAATAAAATCTTTAGAAAAAGAAAAAGAAATGGAATGCTGAGGTACCTATTTAAGTGTCTTGTGCCTTTTTCTGAATGTATTTCCCCTTCCTTTCCAGAGGAAAACACTATCCTGAATTTTGTGTCACTCATTACCTTGCTTTTCTTTAGAGTTTACTTTAGTTTTAACACTACCTAGATGTATCTCAAAATATGTACTGTATCTTTGCCTTTTTTCACCTTAATATAAATGGGGTTATATTACATATACAGTTTTGTAACTATTTTTTTCCACTCAGTACTGTTTAAACAATCTAAAATCCAAATTTATGCTTGTAGCTGTAGTTCATTCCTTTTCACTATAGAAAGTAATACAGCACACTTGAATTATCCAGTATATTGTGTGCTATTATGAACTAAGCTTTGTTTTAAACCACAGTGAGATAACCACCTTATATATTTATTTTTAAAGATTTTACTTATTTATTTGAGAGAGAGCAAGCGAGAGATACCACAAGGTGAGGGCAGAGGGAGAGGGAGGAACAGACTCCCAGCTGAGCAGGGAATCCAATGCTGGGCTCCATCCCAGGACCCCGGGATCATGACCCAAGCCAAAGGCGGACACTTAACTGACTAAGCTACCAATGAACCCCATGAACTAAACTTCTATCAGCATTCTCAAACATCTGTAAGAATTTCTCTGGCTAATAATGCCTAGAGGCAGTGTTGGCACTGAATTGTGTATCCACAAAATTCATATGGTGAAGCCCTAACTCCCAGTACCTCAGAATATGACTGTATGTGGAGATAGGGTCTTTAAATAGGTGATTAAGTTAAAAGAAGGCCTTTGAGAGGGTGCCCTCATATCTGTCTGACTGGTGTATAAGAAAAGGAAATTAGAGGGGCGCCTGGGTGTCTCAGTGGGTTAAAGCCTCTGCCTTCTGCTCAGGTCATGATCTCAGGGTCCTGGGATCGAGCCCCACATTGGACTCTCCGCTCAGGGAGCCTGCTTCCCCCTTTCTCTGCCTGCCTCTCTGCCTGCTTGTGATCTCTCTCTCTCTCTCTCTGTTAAATAAATAAAAGAAAAAAGAAAAGGAAAGGAAATTAGAACATGTCCATATAGAGAGGAAAGGCCATGTGAGGGCACTGTAAAAAGACATCTATTTACAAGCCAAGAAAAGAGGTCTCAAGAACCCCATAACCTGTCGACACTTGGATCTTTGGTTTTCTAGTCTCCAAAACCAAGAAGATAAATTTCTGTTTAAGCCACCTAGTCTATATTATTTTTGTTATGGTAACCCTAGTAACTAATAAAGTTAGAATTGTTAATAATACTGATATTTTTCTTAAATAACTGGACTAATTTCCAGTCCTACTAGCAGTGTATGAGAATTCTTGTTTTGCATTCTTGCCCGAACATAAGATTGTCAGGCTTTACTTGTTCTGGTCTGGTAGGGGAGGAATGAAATCGTAATGGTCATTTTAATTGCATTTTCCTGACAACTAAGAGTTGAATATCTTCATATGTTTCTTGTTTCTATGTCAATAAAATACCTTTTATATATTTGTCCACTTTTTTATTGTGCCATGCTTATTACTGATGGATAGAAGTTAATTTTAATGAAAGTAAGATTTATCCTTTAATGGCCTGTCCTCTTTTTTGTCTTACTTGAGAAATTCTTCCCACCCCCAGAGTATATAAAAAAAGATATTCTATCAATTTTTTTCTGAATGTTGTACTTTATGTTTAAATCCTTCTACCTGGAATTTTTTTTTAATGTTAGTTTTGAGGGAAGTATACAATATCATTTTCCCCCATGTTAGTAACAGTTGGCCCAGCCCTATTTTTGAACAGTCTTTTATTTCTCCTCAGCTGATCAACAGTGGCAGCTTTGCCACACATTAGAAGTCTGCATGGAATGTGGCCCTCTTTCTGGTCTCTCAGTTATAATTTTTGTCTACCACTAGACCAGCATCACATTCCCCCCCCCCCCGTTTCTTTTGAGAGAGAGAGAGAGAGAGAATCTTAAGCAGGCTCCACACTCAGCGTGGAGCCCATCATGGGACTTGATCTCACAACCCTGAGATCATGACCTGAAACAAAATCAAGGAGTCAGATACTTAACCAACTAAGCCACCCAGGTGCCCCTATGTTTTTTTTTTGTTTGTTTTTTGTTTTTAAGACTATTTATTTGAGAGAGAGGGAGTAAGAGGAGATCACGAGTAGCGGGGAGGGTAGAGGGAGAAGCAGATTTCCTGCTGAGCGGGGAGCCTGGTGTGGGACTCCATCCCCTGGGATCATGACCTGAGCTGAAGGCAGGTACTTAACTGACTGAGCCACCCAGGTACCCCCATATTGTCTTAATTATTATGTTTTTATAATCTTAATATCTGGTAGTATTTCAAAAATTTTTGTTTTAAATGATGTATGACATATAATTGTTTAATAATCAACATGTACATGATCCTGAAACTGTCAAATGTGGAAATAGAGCTAAATAATTATATATAAGCATAGGAAATGGGTTTTGCTCCAAAGATAAAAATTCTTTTCAATACAGCACAATTAAAATCAAACTAATGAGACTTTTTTAAAAGCCATTTCTAATATGGGACTCAAGTTTGGGGTATTTTGGATGGAGTTTTAGGTGAAAAAAGATGGTGGGCCATGAGTTGGTAATTGTTGAAGCGCTTTAGTGTATTAATTTTATAGGTTTCAGTGGTTTATTTTCTTTTTCCTTTTTTTTCTTTAAGATTTTATTTATTAGAGAGAGAGAGCAAGCATAGGAGAGGGAGAAACAGAGTCACTGCTGAGCAGAGAGCCTGATTTCAGCTCGATCCCAGGACTATGAGATCATGACCTGAGCTGAAGTGAGATGCTTAACCGACTGAGCCTCCCAGGCACCCCAGTGGCTTATTAATAGATACAGGGTGCATCACTTGTTAGATAATTATATTGGGTCCTTACTACTTTGTCTTTTTGTTTGTTAAGATTTTGTACTTAGGGCCCCTGGGTGGCGCAGTTGGTTGGGCGACTGCCTTCGGCTCAGGTCATGATCCCGGAGTCCCGGGATTGAGTCCCACATCGGGCTCCCAGCTCCATGGGGAGTCCGCTTCTCACTCTGACCTTCTCCCTTCTCATGCTCTCTCTCACTCTCTCTCTTTCCAAATAAATAAATAAATAAATAAATAAATAAAATCTTAAAAATAAATAAATTAATTAACTTTAAAAAAAAAAGATTTTGTACTTAGCTCAGAGAATTCCATGTCTTCAACGGGCTAATGATAACATCGTGTCACATGTACATAAAATTAATAGATTTGAAAATCATACTTCTTTTTTACTATTATGCAAAATTTCAAAGCAGAGAATAGTAAAATGAACTATTATCAATACTTGTCCAAATTTGTTTCTGTTCCTTGCACCCTGAATGCCCCCCTCTCCCATACACACACACACACACACACACACACACATACACATTTCCTGCACCCTAGTCTCAGCTAGAATTATTTTAAATCTTGGCCATTGTAACATTTCATCTAATATCCAGTGTGTTCAGGTTTTTCTAATTTTCTAAAAAAAAAATGTCTTCACCCTTGTTTCTTTGAATTGGAATCTAAACCACGTCCATACATTTTGTGTGATTAATATTTCTTACCATATCTTTTAATACATAATAGGCTGTCCTCACTTCCTTGACATTAATTTGTTGTAGAGATTAAGTCATTTGTCTAGCTGAATTTCTCATATACTGGATTTGACTTATTTCATCCTCATACTATCACTCAAGCTATTCTGTCATGTGTATTTCCTATAAACTGATAGTTAAGTTTAATTATGGCTACATTAAATTTTTAACTTTGGGGAGATTTTAACCAAAGTTAAAACTTATGTAGTGGCTTATAAACAAACGTTCTGTTATGTTGATATCATGAAGTGAAAGACTTCAAAAACATTTTTGAAACGGTGTCCTAATATATATGAATAATGGATTACAAAGCAGTTATATAATCTCCATAAACCGGGTTCCTCTATATCTTATCTCCTCTAACCTCCCTATTTTTACAAATAGGGAAACTAAGGCCCGGAGAGTTCACTATTTACCAAAGGCCAAATATCTAATTTAATAGTAGAAGTAAGGCTCCTGGGGTGCTTGGATGGCTCAGTTGGTTAAGCATCTGCTTTTGGCTCAGGTCATGATCTCAGGATCATGAGATCAAGCCCTGCATCAGGCTCCAAGCTTTGCACAGAGTCTTCTTGAGATTCTCTCCTTCCCCTCTTCATGCTCATGCATTCGTGCCTTCTTCCCCCACCTCAAATAAATAAAATCTTAAAAAAAAAAAGTAGAGCTCTTTTCCACCTTCCATTCCTTTTACAATTTTGCCTCAGTTGTAGATACTTCCATCTAGAGGTGTTTGTGCATCAGAAAAGAGGTGTTCAGGATAGCATCGCTGCCCATCCAACTAGTTTTTGTGACTAAGAAGGTAAGACCTAGTATGTTGTAAACTTTCAATTGCTTTGAGTCATTCTGTTTTGTTTTTGTTTGTTTGTTTGTTTTTGCACTGCCAGTGTGGTAAATAAGACCTGATTTTGAAAGTGATAGAGAAGGGTCTTAGATAGGACCTAGGTCTGAAGCCTGGTATATCCAGGATAGGAAGAATGTAATAAGATCTTTTTTTTTTTTCCTTGAAGATTATTTATTTATTTGAGAGAGAGAGAGAGCATGTGTGAGCACGAGCAAGGGGAGGGGCAGAGGGAGAGAAAGGGGAAAAAACTCCCCACTGAGCACAGAGCCTGTCTCGGGGCTTGATCCCAAGATCCTGAGATCATGACTTGAGCCAAAATCAAGACTTGGATGCTTAACTGTGCATCTGACACTAGAGCCATCTAGTCGCCTCTGCAATAAAATCTTTATAGGTCACAATAGTAGTAGGTCATTTGGTTCTAAATAATTTTTATTTATGGTACTTGTTCATTTATTTTTGGGATAGTATGGTTTGTTTTCCATTTTGATTTCTATTTATCCTATAAATATTAGGTGTAAGGTAATACTAATTTGAAGAAAATGAGTTATGTAACAAAATACAGGAAAACTAGAGGGAAGTTACATTCTTCTACAGCTTATATAACTGAACAGATGCTTTGAAATCAGTGATGCGAAACAATCCTCTATAAGCCTGGTTACACTTCACTGAGATATCTTAGAGTTGCTTCATCTGTTTGTTGTGTAAAAGTGGCCTGCAGTGGCAGGTTCACTTTCCTTTTTTTGTGACTCCCAGCGAACTGATGGGAATTTGCAAAAGCAATGGTTGTAGGTATATGACAAATTAATTCATTAAAAGCCATTATCTTGATTATGTTATTTATTTATTTTTAAAAGATTTTTATTTATTCATTTGAGAGAGAGAGAGAGACAGCACAGAAGCAGGGGGAGAGGAAGAGGGAGAGGACAAAATAGATTTCCCACTGAGCCAGCCTGGAGCCCAAGGTGGGGCTTGATCCCAGGACCTGGGGATCGTGACCCAAGCCGAAGGCAGACACTTAACCACCTGAGCCACCCAGGCGCACCCCTTGATTATTTTCTAACACACTAGAAATATGTTAACTGATAGGGCTTTGTAGATTTATAATGCAACTAATACATAAATGCAACAGAGAAAGAATCCCAAATAAATACAATGCAAATAAAAATTGGGGAGCATTTTATTTAATGTGGTGAATTTGCTGTCTTTATAAGTTCATTCCAGTCTGTGATATACCAGGGCAGTTCTCACCTGTCTCATACACTATTAACACCTTTTCTTTCTTGTGTTTTTAATTTGATTAAGTATTAAAAGTCCTAGTAAGTAGTACTATAGTAATTCTGTTTTCTACAGTCTTACTCATCCAAAAGAATGATAAAGTTAATGTCTCTTAAGCATTGTTTAATGTTTATGAAAAAAATTAATGTTTTATGTTCTTTAATTCTCAAGTATAACTCAATTTTTCATTCAGCATTTTAGAAAGCAAGTGACTCTATCCAGATATTTTTTTGAATGAATCAGTTTTGTTTTTTTTTTTTTTCCCCTGGGACATAATGATTAAAAGGTTGAGACAGGACAGTAATAATAAAAAAAATAGGTAAAATACATGAAACACTGTTTTTCAAGGCGTCAGGCCATGAAGGACATGAGCCCTCAGGGAGATGAAACAATCAAGGTGAGTTCTATGATTGTTCCAGCTTATATGAGAGAGTTTCTCTGCTGCATCATAGGGTAGGGGAAACAGGGAGAGCCTGGTGGGATTTTTGATGAGACAGCTGAGAGTTTGGTGAAACTGATGTGGCTAGAGTTTGCAGCACAGAGTACTAGAGAGAAAAGAGTTGCACAGGAAGAGAACTCTAAAGACTCCTTGAGTTTTCGGGTGAGTACTAATCAGTGCATGTAGCTGAGGACATAAATTACCTGAGGTCAAGGAAAAGATTATTGGAAGTAATAGAGCATCTCCCAAAGGACTGGGAATAATGGCTGTCCCCACAAGACAGACTGGAAAACCTCAATGTTCTCAGAGCATTGGGTAAAGTACATTGAAGGATTTCACCTCAATTTTGGGGAGTAATTTGTCCTTGGTTGAGCACTGTTTTCTCTTGCCTTGTGTTTAAAGCAAGACCTGAAAGCAACAAATCATTTCCAAGTAACTGTACTAGAACAAAGATTTATAGGAATGAAAAAATATCCAATACCCAGAAAGATAAAATTCCTGACGTCTAGCATCCAGTCAAAAACTATCAGAGATGTAAATAAGTAGGAAAATAGGACCCATAATCAGACAAATCAATTGAAACTGACATAGATGTTAGAATTGGTAGACATTATATTGTAACTATTCCAATTGCTGAAAAGTTTAGAGACATGGAAGATGGAAAAACAAACTTCTAGAGATAACTGTGAACTATAAAACACCAGGCGGGAATAATGGCAGACTTGACATTGCAGCAGAAAAGATTCAAAAGTTTGAAGACCTATCAATGGAAACTCCAAAATCGCAGAAAATTTTAAAAAGCATCTAATATGCTATAATAGACTAAGAAGTGGAGAAGAAATATGAAGAACGTGTTGGAGAAATGAGAGCTAAAGTGTCTAAATATGATGAAAACTATAAACCCATAGATTCAAGATCAATGAGTCCCAAGTACAAGAAGCAAGAAAAAACAGTACACCAAGGCACATAATTGTTTCATACTAATGAAAGGAAAAAATAAAAGGAACCAGAGGATAAAGGCACTATCCAAGTAATTTGGAAACAAGGTTAAAGGGGCTCCTGGGGGGCGCCTGGGTGGCTCAGTTGGTTAGGTGACTGCCTTCTGCTCAGGTCATGATCCCGGAGTCCCGGGATCGAGTCCCATATCGGGCTCCCGGCTCTGCGGGAAGTCTGCTTCTCCCTCTGACCTTCTCCCCTCTCATTCTCAGTCTCTCTCTCTCAAATAAATAAATAAATAAATAAAATTTAAAAAAAGGGGGGCGGGGCTCCTGGGTAGCTCAGTCGATGGGTGTCTGCCCTTGGCTCGGGTCATGATCCCTGCTCAGAGGGAAGCCTGCTTGTGTTCCCTCTCTCACTGTGTCTCTATCAAATAAATAAAATCTTAAAAAAAAAAAAAAGTTAAAATATGAGAGTGACCTCAGATTTTTTTCAGGAAACAAATTGTAGAAGTCGACACACATAATGTACTAGAAAGCACCTGTCAGCCTAAAGTTCTATGCCCAGAGAAAATGTATTTTAAAAACAAAGGCAAGGGGCACCTGGGTGTGGCTTAGTTGGTTAAGTGCTTGCCTTCCACTCAGGTCATGATCTCAGTTTCCTGGGATGGAGCCCCATGCTTGTGGGGTGGGGGAGGGAGTCCCTGCTCAGCAGAGGGTCTGCTTGTCCCTTTCCCTCTGCCTCTGCCCCCTGCTTGTGTGCTCTCTCTCAAATAAATCTTGAAACAAAAATAAAAACAAAGGCAAAATGCTCTTACAGACTAAAGGTGAAAGAATTCATCACTAGCAGATCTATTACATGAGAAATGTTAAAGGAAGTTAAGTCTTGTGAGGCAGACGGAAATATACTAGAGACCAAAAAACTGGGCTGCAACTTGTTACTTAACTACCCTAAGCTGAGGATGGATTGTATGTTTTTTAAAAAAATTTTATTTGAGAGAGAGAGAGTGCTCACAAATGCGGGTGAAGGACAGAGGAAGAGGGAGAAGCAGACTCTTCACTGAGCAGGGAGTCTTATGTGTGGGCTTGATCCCAGGACCCTGAGATTATGACCTAGGCTGAAGGCAGCTCAACTGACTGAACCACCCAGGTGCCCTGGATTGTACTTTTTTTAGGGGCTCCGATATTAATGATTATCGAAGCTGGTATTAGGTACATGATGGTGTTCATAAGACTATTGTCTCTTTTTTATTATATTTGAAATTTTCCATCATAAAATGTTTTTTTTTAATTTACATTACCCAACAGTATATTATCTACAATAAATAAATCTAATTCAGTTTCTTGTGATGCTAACATCTTGTGATGTTTAGACGACAGGAACTCTGTACTAACTGATCTTGCAACATATGTCTGACAGTGTTACGCAGTTCTCATCAAACTGGATTTTGAAATCTCTACAGACTACAGTAAAAAGTACTGCTTCTAAATGTTATGCAATAGTTAAAAAAAAAAAAAGCTACCGTGTTGTCACTCTGCACAGGTTTTAATTAATTATCTGAGACTTAAAAGTATACACACCATATCCAAACATGCTGAAAGAAAATATGTGCATTGTTTTCCCTTCTGTCTTGTAATATGCTTTAAAGATGATAATTAGATTTTATCAGTAACAATGGTGGACTGACTAAGAAATTAGACTGGGGACCTGAATGCATTCCCCCCTTTATTCATCAATAATCTTTTAGCTTGTTTCCAAGTAGCTTTTTAATTTTGGAGATCTTATGGTTTTACTTTTAAAATACTAATATTTTTTTTTTAATGAGCATGAGTTTTTTTTTTTAAGGTTTTATTTATTTTTTGACAGAGACAGTGAGAGAGGGAACACAAACATGGGGAGTGGGAGAGGGAGAAGCAGGCTTCCCGCCGAACAGGGAACCCAATGTGGGGCTCGATCCCAGGATCCTGAGATCATGACCCAAGCCGAAGGTGGATGCTTAATGGACTGAGCCACCCAGGCACCCTAAAATACCAATAATTTGATAAACTCGCATATTAAATTATCTTTATTATAATCTTCAGTACTTTTATATTTTAAAATGTAGCCTGGCTGCCTTGTTGGTGGAGTATATGACTCGATCTTGGGGTTGTAAATTTGAGCCCCTCACTTTGGGTGTAGAGATTGCTTAAAAATAAAATCTTTATAAAAGGAAAGAAAAAAAAGAATGTAGCTTGAATGAAGTAAAGATTTGCTGTTTAAAATAAACGTTTTTTTTTATTACAACATCCATATTGTCATTATTTTACATTCCAGATCCAGCAGTTGAGCTTGAACACTGTTTTCACTTCATACTTAAAAAAAAAATTTATGACCTTTTTTTTAAAAGTAATCTCTGTAAAAAAAAAATAAGTAATCTCTGTAGGGCGCCTGGGTGGCTCAGTCATTACATGGCTGCCTTCGGCTCGGGCCATGATCTCAGAGTTCTGGGGTAGAGCCCAGAGTTGGGCTCCCTGCTCAGCGGGAAGCCTGCTTCTTCCTCTCCCACTCCCCCTGCTTGTGTTCCCTTTCTTGCTGTGTCTCTCTCTCTGTCAAATAAATAAATAAAATCTTAAAAAAAAATGAATGTTTAAAAAAAATTATCTCTGCACCCAACATGAGGCTTGAACTCATGACCTTGCAATTGAGAGTGGTATACTCTATGGACTGAGCCAGCCAGGTGATCCTTCACTTCATACTTTTTTATTATTCTTTAAAGTATGGTTTATGTGCAATTTGTATTAGTTTGATTAAAATGTTACAAGTTACAGATTTGAAAATGTCGCACTACACATGGACTGAACATCTGTAGCTGAAAATCTGGATACTTTCTGTCAGCAGCAGATGAAATGCCTTCACACATTAAGCCACAAATAATTGGATTATATTAACCAACTCCTAATTGTACAATTATTAGCCTTCCCAATAAAGCGATAATTAAATTGACCATCTTACACCAGGAAAACATGAAAAGGCAACGAACTATCCTAACAATTCATATTTTGTTACTTCCTTTCCATTACTTGTTTCTCATAACAGTTGCCAAGGTTGATCCTGGTATTTGTAGCAATAGACACAGTCCTTGCTCAGACTTTAAGCATGTTGCTTTGGCGTTTTCTATAAAAAGATTTGCTGGTTTCAATTCACAATTAGCTTGTGACCCAGTATTTAAGAAAGCACTATCCTATGCCATTTAATTTGCATGTAGAGGCAATATAAGGCTTTGCTTAGTCTCATTTGAATGCATTGATGAGTATTTCCATATCTACATATCAAATAGGAGGATACTGCTACTTAGTATGAAACTCATAAAAATACAAGTTGTTCGGGACACCTGGGTGGCTCGGTAGGTAATGCGTCTGCCTTGGGCTCAGGTCATGATCCAGTCATGCACGGACTCCTTGCTCACCAAGGAGCCTACTTCTCCCTCTGCTTCCTACTCCCTGATTGTGCTCTCTCTCTCTGACAAGATCTTTTAAAAACATACAAGATACTTAATGTGTTAAATAAAACTTCCATTTTAAGAAATACTGAATTCCTGTAGAAAATGCCAAGTGTTCTATTAGGCACTTACTTTTTAAATAAAGATTTATTTGTTTATTTAGAGAGCATGAGGCGGGGGAAGGGCAGAGGGCAAGAGAGAATCTCGAGCAGACTTCCCATGGAGTGCAGAGGTTCCTGAGATTGTGACCTGAGCCAAAATCAAGAGTTGGATGCTTAACCCACTGAGCCTCCCACGTGCCTGCTAGGTATTTTCATGACGTTTTATCATAGACTGCCATAAAGGTTAAAGACCTTGCCCATGACCATGTGGTGGTTCAGTGAAAGAACCTAAGTACTGTGACATACATTCAAGTGTCTTTTACATTTACCATGATTCAAAAATCATTAAGCACGGGATGAAATTTCTTCATTAATAGTTTGAATTTGTAATAGTAGTAATATAATTTATAATTTCCCTTTAAACTGAGAAGTATTCAACAACTAGTAATTTTTAAGTGAGTCTTAGTTAATGCCAGTGAACTGAAAACAGTGCCAATGTTTAAAACCCTAATCTAAAAAAAAAACACACACACACACACAAAACCTAATCTAGTTAGCAATTTGGGGGAGTTTTCTCCATTAATACCACGTGGCCTAACAGGCTGCACTTTCATCAAAATTACAACAAATAACAAATACCTCATATATTTAAAATGTGAAAAGTCATGTCAATCTAAAAGATTTGCATTTACATGGGTGAGATAGCTAAATGGTTTTTGTTTGTTGGTTTTATCCAAAATGTGTTTATTGGGATAGTTTCTCATCTTGATTCAGGAGCTTTTAGTGCTCCATCCTTCTATACGCCTTGTTTTCCTCTTGTAGGCTGCCGAAGGACATTGGAACAACCAACACGCAAAGCTACCGTTTATGCATGTTTAAGGATGGTGGTGATTTTGTAGCATCCTGGGCTCTTTCATGTCCCTGAAACAGGAGGTGGGGTTCTGCACTGGCTGCTGATTCTTGTTCTTCCTCTTCTCTCCTGGGGGCTTGGGGAGGAGGTCCTTCACAAGGGTCATGTTCTCATGCGGAGGTCATCACCACCAGATAAATAGTCTTTTTAAAAAGAGGGTGTCAACAGGAACTTGAGGCAATCCTGTCCTCAGTGGGCCACAAGAAGAGTGAATCAGCTTCCTCTTGCTTCAGCCGAAGGGTTTGGCATGCAGTCGTGGACACTTGACTTGTGACCCTTTGGAGGGGGTCCTTTGGAGAACAGAGATGCACATACACTGTAGTCAAAGTCCTGGCAACAACCAAATGCATCTCAGGTGAGTGCCTGTGTGTTTGGTTTTTTCCTTAAAGGCCAGAATTCCTGTGTAATTTTGGATTGAGGGCCAGAGGGTCTCATCCTAAATTTTTGTTCCTTTCCTCAGATAAACTTTAGCTCTTCTCAAGTGGCGTAAAAATCACTTTTATTACATTTAAATACATTTACTGTGATTTTCATATGAACAAAGCTCCATGCTAGGCGGAGAAGTTGGTGAGGGGTGTAGGAAAGGGGGAGACAGCTGTAGCTTAAAGCTTGAGCATTCCCTGTGGGCACTCTGGGACTCAGATAATATTAAATATAGCTAGCAGACGGGTAGGATGGCCCCGCAAAAGATTTTACCAAATTTGCTGGGTAACCTAAGCAAGGCAGATCATCCTAAGGGAAAAAGAACTGAGTTGGACAAGTACTAAAACCATTGTTGGAGTGAAGGAGGGATTCTGAATATGATGTACCTCAAATTCATCCTGGCTCAGACCCCTGAGAGTGTATCTGATCCCCAGGGAACTAGAGGCAACCCTACTTTAACGGTATTTCACAAGGAAGAAAGCACCTAAGCTCATGATGACCGTTGGAATACAAGCTCAGAGGAAAAATGGAAGAACCACAGTGGCTCACTTGTCATGTGGGGTAGCAGGTTAGCTACAGTGGGAGAGAATCTGCTACAGAGCATATGGGAGACATTCCTGGGGAGTCGGGAGTTGCAATATGGTGGATTCTGCTGAAGTTATAGGTCCTGTACTTGTTAGAGGAGCAATGAATCATTAAGATTAATATATTAATGATATCTTGACCTCATTTGTACCTGTGGGCTCTTGGGGCCTGGGGATATATAGTTATATAAGAATGAACAAAAGTATCCCTACTTTGACAGAGGTCCCACTTTAGTGAGGAAACAGACACATTCATATCAATGAAAAGAAAATGCAATGTATTCACCGTTGTAAATGAGATACTGCACTGGATGCCTTATTGAACAGCACATAGGAGTATATGGGTCCTATTCTGTAGAAATTAGGGTGCCATTACACTTTTTAACTAAGGGAGAGTCATTTAGCATACCTATGTTGCAGAAACACTTCTGACCGGTCTGGTGAGAAGCTAAAACCAAGGAGACTGGTTGTTCAATCAGAAGGTCAATTGGGCCCAAATTAGGTGTGTATTAGTGTGAATAGAAAAGAGGGAGTGGATCAGAGTCGGTGAAGAGGGCTATGTATCTTATTAGATATTGAAGTGGTGGAGAGTGAGAGCTTTTAAAGTAACTCAAAAATCTTTAGAGGCAGTATTTCTTTTTTAAAAAATTTTATAAGGAATTTCTACACCCAACACGAGGCTTGAACCCAGCTGCGAGATCAAGAGTCACGTGCTCTAGCCACTGAGCCTGTGAGGCACCCCTAGAGGCAGTCGTTTGTACACTAAAAGATACAGGGTCTGGGACTGTACCACTAGATCTGAGTCTCGAGGCTGCTGTTCCAGGACTGCCTTGGGCAAACTGTGCATCCTGTCCATCGCAGTTCTTTCATCTGTAAAATGGGGACGATAATAGTGTTTCCACTTCACACAGTCATTCTGTGTGAATAAATATAATTTAGTACAAAAGAAGTCCTTAGGAGACTGCCTGGTTACTCAGGTTTGTTTGCTATCATTATTCTAGCTAGGGTAGGTAACTAGATGAGCCGCAGTAAAAGTCACTGAAATGAAAATACAGAGGATTGGCAAACTCAGAGGACAGAGAAAATGATGAGTTCATTCTTGGACATATTGAATCCAGAGTTTCTGACCCATGGTGGTCACATACTGTTTGTTGAATACTAATAGAAATGAGCAGGTTTTTCCGTTTATTTATTTTAAAGATTTATTTACTTGACAGAGAAAGAGAGAGATCACAAGTAGGCAGAGAGGCAGGCAGAGAGCTTCCCTCTGCTGCGCAGAGAGCCCAACACTGGGCTCAATCCCAGGACCCTGAGATCATGACCTGAGCCGAAGGCAGAGGGTTTAACCCACCGAGCCACCCAGGCACTCAGGTTTTTCAGGTTAAAAGTGCTTTGATCATATACCAGATACTGTCATAAGCTCTATACCTGTATAATCTCACTTCTCACATAGTCCCTGTTAGATAGGTAGTATTATTTCCATTTTAGTTTATTTAACAAAATAATGAACAGGTTTGTAGCTTAGCAATATTAACAAAAGCCTCATTTCCAGAAAGCAAAAGAAGTTCTGATTTACTCTGCTCGTGATGAATGAGAAAGTAGACCAGTTGAGATTTGAACCCAGACACTCTGATTTCCAAGCTGGTATACTGAATCACTACAATAGCTTGAACTATTTTGAAACTTTTGGCCCCCTAATCTCTCTCTCTCTCCTTTAAGATTTTACTTATTTATGGGTGCCTGGGTGCCTCAGTTGGTTGAGCGTCTTCCTTCAGCTCAGGTCACGATCTGGGGTTGAGTCCCATATCAAGCTCCCTGCTCAGTGGGGCGTCTACTTCCCCCTCTCTCTCTGCCATTCCCCCTGCGTGTACTCTCTCTCTATCTGTGTCAAATAAAGAAACTCTTTTTAGAAATTTATTTATTTATTTATTTGAAGCACAGGGTGAGGGGGATGGTGGTGGGTAGGAGAAGGAGAAAGATAATCTTAAACAAACTGTGCTGAGTATGTAGCCCATTTTCGGGCTCGATCTCACAACCCTGAAATCCGGACCTGAGCCAAAATCAAGAGTTGGGTGCTCAACCGACCAAGCTACCCAGCTGCCCCCCCCTCCAAATCTCTTAATACTAGAGTCTATTAAGAAACGGTATCCTATTTTATAAAGTGTTGGATGTTTAATAATAAGAATACCTATAATTTATTCTATGGCTATTATGTGTCAGGCATTACACATCTATTGTCTTCAGTCTTCACAATACGCCATCAAGGTGTTATAATCGATATTTTAAAGCAGTGGAAACTAAGGCTCAGAGATGTTCAGAAACTTGCCAAGAGTTGCATAACTAATAAGCAGGAGAGGAGAGATTTGAGCTCAGGTCTATTTATTCCCAAAGTCTATTATTATCTTCCAAATTTAGCTATATTATGTTTAATGTATCATGTCACCTTTTACAAGTGATACCATGAGTTCCATGAATTCTACAACCATGCCATTGAGTTCAAAAGACAGTTTTAATTATGGAAGCATAGTAACTGGAATAGTATTTTTCAAACTTTAGTTACATAAAAATCATATACAGAGCCTGAGACTTTGCCCCAAATGTACTAATCAAATGTCCAAGGGTGAGTCTTAGAAATCAAATCTTTAAAAGGACCTGATATGGTTCTAATGACGGTTCTCCAAGGACCATGTTTTGAGTAATGTTGCAAGGACGGGTTGGTTCAGGTACTCTTGCATCTGAGCTCTCTGGGTGAAGTCTTTTTTTTTTTTTTTTTTTTTTGGAAAAAAATTTTTTTAAAGATTTATTTATCTGTCGGAGAGAGAGAAAGAGCAAGAGAGAGAGAGAGAGAGAGCGCACAAGCAGGGGGAGCTGCAGGCAGAGGGAGAAGCAGGCTCCCCGCTGAGTAAGGACCCTGATACAGGACTTGATTCCAGGACCCTGGGATCATGACCTGAGCCAAAGGTAGATGCTTAACCAACGGAGCCACCCGAGTGTCCCTGGGTGGAGTCTTATGGCACTTTTATTGCCAGTACCATAGCTTATTACCTCTTAGGTATTATTTCAGATCTCCTGTTGTTAATTTAGCTGACTACAAGCACTTCGCTAAGAAACTTGAAGCCATGTGCACTCTGCCTCATGTTCTGTCAATATATTATTCCCCACTCCCTCCACCCCTTTTCACGGATGAAACTCCCAGCAAAGCTGCGTGGAAGAACTTGCACTTCACAGAAAATAAAGTATGATAGCAGTGCAAGAGGAAGAGCATTGCAGCATGGTGAAAACATCAGACCTGGCTTCAAGTGTACTGCTGCCTCTCCGAGCTTCGGGTCCAGTAACATTGGTTTGGCGGAACCCACTTCACAATGTTGTGAGAGAATGGGTGCCCGGTAGAGTTAAGTCTTTCGAGAATTGGTGGCTATCATCAAGGCTTAATACACCCTTGCGTTTAGAGAGGAAGGTCGTAAAAGTACTATGCTGTATGCAAAGAGAGGGATATCATTTCTCATGAACTGGTTCACTTAGAGGCAAGATTAAATGCATGTAAATCTGTAATTGTGAATGGAACGAATCACAGTAAAATGAATCGCACTTAAACTAATTATAGTTCGACTAGTTACACAAAGGAAATAGTGGTTGGGTAAAGGTCAGCTAACTCTTCATAGACTTATCTGAGTGGTTGGTGACTGATTTCTCATAATAGGTAAGCAGTTGTCTGGGAAAGTCCTTTTTGCAGGTGTTATAGGTTATAATTAATTACTTATTACCCCTTAATTAGATTAGATAAGATTAATTACTTATCACCCCTTATGACTCTCAAAATTGTCCCAGAAAGGACAAGTGATTTGCCCAAGGTCCCATGGGTAGGTAGGTAGTGGCAGAGGTAGAATTAGAACTTTGGTCTGTGTTTTATGTATTAACCAGGCCATTAAAAAACAAAAAGCTGGGCCCCTGGGTGGCGCAGTTGGTTGAGCGACTGCCTTCGGCTCAGGTCATGATCCCGGAGTCCCGGGATTGAGTCCCACATCGGGCTCCCAGCTCCATGGGGAGTCCGCTTCTCACTCTGACCTTCTCTCTCTCACTCTCTCTCTTTCCTAATAAATAAATAAATAAAATCTTTAAAAAAAAACAAAAAAAACAAAAAGCTATTAGTTAATGGGAAGCAGGGGTGTGTATGACATGTTTTTTTCTGCTGTAGGCATTTAAAAATTGACTGGGAGTTGCCTTATATAACTCCAGATACTGTGTTTTGGGTTTATGAGGGTTTTTAAAAATGTCAGTAGTAAGGAGGAAGAAAACAGAACCAGTACTTCCCTAAATACACCCCCATGCCCGGAGGGATTAAGCAATTGCCTGCCAGATTTCATCAGTACAGTAAATGTAAGCCTGACAATTGACAGGAAGCTTATCGATCCCGTCCGTTCCAGAAACCTGTGATGCTTTTCCTCGCCACATGGTACAAACAGCTGAGACAAGTTGTCTTTAAGAGGAGCCACCTTTCCCTCAGGCCATATACACTGCACCATCCTGTTCCTTGTGAGTTAGCACATAATAGGGCCTTTGATTGAAAGTCAAGCAGTTGGTGCTGACTTGGTAGTATTTATTGAGAACAAAATAAGTGACACACAGGTATGTTTAAGAAATGGAAGGCTCTTATCTGCTTGGAATTTTTGCAAAGCAACATTATGAAGCATTATACACATTGTATGTCCATGTGTATACTGGACATATACATTATATGTATATGTTACATTATATATATGTACATACATATATATATGTTACATTATAATGTAATTTCAATTACATTTATAATGAAGCAAAATCTGGTCTTAGCATTATCAGAACTACTAATCTTCAAAAGGTAACCTAAGGACTGAGACCATTCTGTATTTGGACACATGGAGTTTATGGTGAAGCCCTATTCTTCGCGCAGTTACCTTTGGCTCCAGTTCAGAGATTAAGAGCACATATTAGTCATTTAGTTTGTTGACATAAACTAATGACAAAATTGTCTTTCGCTGTAAGGTTAAGTGCATGTTCTGGGATGAGTAAGACGTAGATTTATGTCTCTGATTTTCCACTAACTGGCTCTACGACCTTGGACAAGTCAATAACTGTCTAAACATCATTTCCCTTTTCTGTCAAGTGAGAAAAAAATAAAACCTTCCACATACAGTAGTTGTAAGGATTGCATATGATAATTCATGTAAAGAATTTATAATGCCTAGTACATAGAAAGACCTTAATACATATTAATTACCGCTTTCTTCTCTTTCCACCTATATATTTTTCTTTCCTTTATTTTTCCCCTACTCTGTTTTTCCTCATATTTTTATTTCTGTCAATCTGTCCCTTTTTTCTTTTATGCTTCTTCCTCTTCTCAGTTCTTCTGTTATCCTACGCCTTTGTACAAGTCCAAGCAATTCTTTTTCTCATATGTGAGACATCAGTGAGCCACCTCTAGGGGAGACAGGGCCACACCTTAAAAAAGGGAACAATAAGTCACGTCTGTATTCCAGTCAGATGCCCTATCCTTTTAGTCAAGAATGGGAAGCATGTGTTCCAAAAATGAAAACTTGAAGTTCTGGAAAGGGATACTGAGACTCACTGTGGACACGAAGTGCCACTGAACAGGAAAATGTCCAATGTGATAGATACGCCCAACTGAAGCCCCCCTTGTCTCCCCCTACTTTCTAAGACTTTTTTTTTTTTTTTAAGATTTTATTAATTTATTTGTCAGAGAGAGAGCAAGCAGAAGAGGTCTACTTTGCTGAGCAAGGACGCCTGATGCAGTACTCGATCCCAGGACCCTGAGATCATGACCTGATCTCAGACACTTAAATAATGAGTCACCCATGCATCCCCCAAATTTCTAAGACTTTTAAAAGATCTGGCTGGTGTAGGAGCCCCTGCCCAGGTGAGGCGGGTCCAATGTGTGTGTCATGCAGGAAGTACCACAGGGGCTTGGTGGTGTAAGGAGTAGAACCCAGCTAGAACTTACTGGAATGGCTTCCTCAGGACAAGTGGGGAAGCCCCATGTCAGAAAGATAGGAACATGAGGAGGAAATGTAGGCCAGGTTATCCAGGCACAGTTATAGCAAGCATCCTCATGCTCTGTCTGTGAGGTGGGATGGACCTCAGACACTGGATATAGCTCTGGCATTATGGATCTAATGGTGATTAATGTTAATTAAACTGAAATCTTCAAGACAAAACAAAACCTAATTTCATTTTTGTTTTTCTTTTCTTTTTAAAGATTATTTATTTATTTATTTGACAGAGAGAGAGGGCGGGGAGAGAAAGTGTGCACTAGCATAAGCAGGGGGAGCAGCAGACAGAGAGGGAGAGGCAGGCTCTCCACTGAGCCCAGAGTCCTGCGTGGGGCTTGATCCCAGAACCCTGGGATCATGACCTGAGCTGAAGGCAGATGCTTAACCAACTGAGCCACCCAGGCGCCCCTAATTTTATTTTTCAAATACAAAGGGGAAATCTTCTGCTAAAATTTTATTATTTATTTATTTTTAGAATTTATTATTTGGGAGAGAGAGCACACATGCAGAAAGAAGGGCAGAGGGAGAGGGAGAATCTTTAGGCAGGCTCAATGCCCATCTCACAGCTCCATCCTCAATCTTATGACCCTGAGATTGTGGCCTCAGTGGAAATTAAGAGTGGGGGGTGCTTGGGTGGCTCAGTTGGGTAAGTGACTGCCTTCAGCTCAGGTCGTGATCCCAAGATCCTGGGATCGAGTCCCGCATCAGGCTACCTGCTCCTCGGGGAGCCTGCTTCTTCCTCTCCCTCTGCCTTGCCAGTCCCCCTGCTTGTGCTCTCTCGATATCTCTCTGTCAAATAAATAAATAAAATAATAGAATCTCCAAAAACAAAACAAAGAAATCAAGAGTGGGGCGCTTAGGGACGCCTGGGTGGCTCAGTTGGTTAAGCAGCTGCCTTCGGCTCAGGTCATGATCCTGGCGTCCTGGGATCGAGTCCCACATCGGGCTCCTTGCTCTGCAGGGAGCCTGCTCCTCTCTCTGCCTCTGCCTGCCTCTCTGCCTGCTTGTGTTCTCTCTCTGATAAAATAAATAAAATAAAAAATCTTGAAAAAAAAAAAAAAGTGGGGCACTTAACCCACTGAACCACTTAGGTGCCCCCTTTTAGCACCTTTTAATTATATAAAATACAATTATCATCAGATTGGAATGTGCTCATTTCTGTATTTCTAACATTAAAAGTAAAACATGTTCATTTAAAACATTGGAAAAAATAGAAAAATGCAAAAGAGGGAAGGAATCACCTATAATTCTTATTCAGAGGAGACTTATTAAGATTTTGCCTCCTTTATTTCCAATCCTTCATATGCATTCTGTAAACATGGTGTGGATTATACTGTAAGTACAATTTTGATCCTGCTTTTTTCAATTCACATTCTACCAGACCCATTTCTCCAGTGTCATTAAAACACTGTCCCTTCCCTCAAAGATGCTTCGAGTCCTATGGGAAAGGTGATTGTGGACCAAAGGGCAGTGTACAAAGAGAAACCAGAGGCAAAGCAGATGTACAAAACAGGTTAGAATAAAATTTTAAGATGAACATAAAATGGCTCTGTGCAATTAGCCCTGTTGCTGATTATTTATAATCAAACATTTTTTCCCTTAATAGTACTTTTAAAGATTTAAAATTTACTGCCTAAATTCTTTTAAAAAACATTCTTATTAACAAATTTTTATAACTGTAAGAGTAATAGGTGAATGTAGTAAAATATTAAAACGGTACCAAAGGGTACATATTTAAAAAGTATTTAACTGCTTCCCATCCCAGAACCCCTGCTTACAAATTTCTATTTTTATTCTAGAAACATACTTTTTCTTTTTCAACACAAAAGAAATCATATTTTACAAAGTATTCTCTACATTTTTTTAACTTAGAAAATCTTGGTTTAATTCTGTGTCAACAAACATAGACATATCTTATGCTTTTTTAACAGATGTAGATTTGTCCATTGAAGGAATGTGCTACAATTTATTTATCTGATATCCAGTATCCTACCAAGGGACATCTAGTTACTTCCAGTTTTTTGTTTGTTTGTTTGTTTTCTTGTGATTATATAAGCAGTCTTATTATATCTTTGTGACAAAATTTTCTTTCCATAGTGTTACAGGCTGCCTTGTGTTCCCCTAAAATTTATATGAAGCCCTAAACCTCAGTATCTCAGAATGTGACTATAGTTGGAGATCAGGCCTTTCTAAGGTAAGAGGTAAATTCCATGAGGTGGTTAGAGTGGGCCCTAATCCAGTCTGGCTGGTGTCCTTACACAAAAAGGAGATTAGGACGTAGGCATAGAGGAAAGACCCTGTGAGGACACTGTGAGAAGGTAGCCATATGCAAGCCCATGAGAGAGGCCTCAGAGGAAATAAAACATGCTGACACTTCAATGTTGGACTTTCAGGACAGTGAGAAAATAAATTTCTGTTGTTTAAACTGCCCAGTCTGTGGTGTTTTGGTATGGTGGCCCTAGGAGACTAACATGCACGGTGACTCATCTATAATTACACAGTGAACACCAATGGGGACATAGCATTCACTATTTAAATTAAAAAAAAGTGGGGGTTTGGGGCAAACTGCAGGCCTATATATATTTCACTTTTTGAAGGCCGTTTACATATAAAATATCCTAAAGGAAAATGAAAAGAAAAGAAAGAAAGAAAAAAGTAGCATCTGGGATTGCATTTCAAGTGTGGGTATCTTGTCTTTAACAATTCCCTCACGCCTACTGAAACGTGTACTCCCTGCTGCAGCAAAATGTTGATTGGCTATTTTGACTGACAGTGAGGATGAATTCTGGTACTGAGTTAGGCCGGGGATTCCAACTGTTTTTGCAACAGCAACATTCTTTCATTGCTTGTTTTCACAACTCACCCCCTATTGGGGAAAGTGCTGTGTCACTCACATAAACAGCGTTAAATGCCTTAGAATTGACTTTTCTTTACCGCTAATCCTTTCCAGGGCCCTCAAAACTAGGGTTGGAAAATGCTAGGGAGGAGGCCTAACGTCATATTTTTAGGTCACCAGGGAATGATTTGGCATCTCTCCCCCCGCCCCTCCCCGGCCGTGGCATGCAGTTTTTCAGAGAGAATGAGAGCAGGAAAGAAGGAGCCAAAGATATACCACACACCATACGATGTGGATTTTCTTTGGTCTGTTCACCTCCTATCCAGTCTCCTGTGGTAGCTGATAGCTAGATGGTCTGTTAGAATTTCTCTATCATATATGAGAAGAAATCATAGACGGGTGATTAAACCGACAGCCTTGGCCTCAGTAACGGTTCCTGATCGGCTGTAGTTGCAGCAACCTATCATGACACTCCACTGATCAATGCCTTCTTTCTGGGGCTAAAGTTTAATGTAAATCAATCATTTATTCTGGATATAGCAGGTAATTAATTGCTACATTACTCAGCATATGGAGCTAATGTTAACAGCTTCCTTCAAAGGGAAGAATGACCCACAGGACTTATTTTTTATCACTTTATTTCTTTCATTTTGTCATCTTAAACAAATTCCCTGAGATGGCCAGAGTCCAAAGGGGCTGTTATTACTGTTGAGCTGACTACACAGCTTCAAATTCTAGGTTACAGCAAAACTGTCTGGATGGATTTTTTTTTTTTTTATTGTTGTGAAACATTTAATGTGCTTGCTTCTGGTTGTACATAGGTGAACAAATAAGTATTGGGAAATAGAACGTGTATATTAAAAGTCATTTAAAATGAGGAAATTACAGAATATCAGGAACTTCTCTCATTCCTTCTTTCTTTTTTGTTTTTTAAAGATTTTTAAGTAATCTCTATACCCAACATGGGGCTCGAACCCACAACCCCAAGATCAAGCATTGCATGCTCCACCGACAGAGCCAGCCAGGTACCCCTGTTCCTTTTTTTATTCAATAGATATTGAGTACTAACTGTATGTCAGGCATTGTTCTAAGTGCTGAGCATAGAGCATAAAACAAAGTGCATGGTCTCATGGAACTCATTTCTTCATATAACTGGTTCACCTGAGGTCTGATTCTACATTTTGAGACAGCTAGAATGAAAGATCAGAATGAATTAAAGAAATAGAGCAGAAATAAGAAAATGTCTTCTGGGGGATAATAAACAAGCAAAGCCTTAGTGAAAGAGCAGAGTTTAAAAAAATGAAGGAGAAAGGGGAAGAGGATGACCGAGATTAATATATCTATATTCTATTACTTAAGTGTTATTCTTCTTTTCTTTTTTTTTTTTTTCAAAGATTTTATTTATTTATTTATTTGGCAGAGAGAGAGAGAGAGAGTACAAGCAGGGGGAGCAGCAAGCAGAGGCAGAGGGAGAAGCAGGCTTCCCCACTGAACAGGGAGCCCGATGTGGGGCTCGACCCCAGGACCCAAGCTGAAGGCAGATGCCCAACCAACTGAGCCATCCAGGTGTCCCTGTTTCTTTAGGACAGACTGTGCATAAACCACATCTCTGTATGCCACACAACTAATACAGTGCCTGGGAGGGTGTTACTGGACCTAGATTCATATGGCCAGATTATTCTGTTACTAATTTGTAGGATGCTAGGCAATTACCAGAATGTCTTCAAGACTTAGTTTCCTATAGGACTACCTCACAAAGTTGTTTTATTTAATAATAACAGCTTACGGGCAGTACTTACTATGTGTCAGGTGCTAATATAAACAATTCAAATATATGAACTCTCTTAATTCTTGTAACAGTGCCGTAAGGAGGTATTTGCCTTAGCTAAGGCTGCTATAATGAAGATACCACAGACTGGCTGAAACAATAGAAATTTATTTTTCATGGTTTGGTTCTAGAGGCTGGAAATCCAAGATCAGGGTGCCAGCAGGGTGAGCGCCCTCTTCAGGCTTGCACACTGCCCATTTCTCCTTCCATCCCGTGGTGAAGGGGAGTACCCTGTAGGGACCCTTAGAAGGGCAACAATCCATCATGAGGGCTTTAGAAGGGCAACAATCCATCATGACTTCATCTAATCCTAATTACCTTCCAAAGGCCCATCTCCTTATATGGGCACATGGGGAGGTAGGGGGGTTCAACAAATGAATGTGAGGACCCACGCATTTAGTCCACAGCGGTTTTGTCCCCATTTTCTACATGAGGAAACTGAGGAACAAAGACCTCATGCAGCTTATTCAAAGTCCTACAAGCAGTAGCTGGCAAAACCAGGAATCTACCTTTATCTCCAGTCTGTGCATTAGAAATAAACAGGTTCATTCTACTGCAAGGCTCTTTCTCACCTTCTACTCCCAACATTTCTTGGATATTCATGAAACCCCTATGTAGTCACGGAACTATGATAGATAATAGAGATATAAGAAGTGAACAGAACATATTTGGTTCTTGCCCTCCTGCAGTTTATAGTCATTAAGCAAATAACCAAACACTTCCAGATTCTTAGCCTTCCCTGTTTTCTCCCATTTCTCTATGACTCTATTAGTCCTCCAGGCAACCAAACCAGAGTTGATGATGATTAGTAGAGCCCATAACAGGGTTCTCTAGGTCTCTTCGACGGCTAGGGCGGCTAGGAATTGACCTGTGGGAAGCGACTGACCTTTTTCTTGGCAGTGACCTTGCTTGACTCCTTTCTCTGTGAGTCTCGGCATAAAATGGAAGTATGTGTACCAAGGTTCTTTCCTGCCCTTCTGGGATAATTTGCCCTTTCCCCCCACCACCCAAGGCCTTTCTGACATCCCTGACCCGGTGTTCCTGTGCTGGAGGTACATTCTTGCCTCCTATATCCCAAGGGCACATTTTCCTTCCTTCCTTGGAAGCTCCAGAATTCCACGCTGCCCGCCCCTCCGGCCTGCCCTGTAGGAGATGGTGCCCTGCCCCCAGACCCGGGCTCGGCGCCCCCGAGAACCGAAGGGCGGCCAGTGTCGGGTCTGCTCACGCGGCAGGGTTTCTCCGTGGGTGCTAAGTGCTCAGAGCCTCAGTCCTGGTCCACCCATTCGCCAGGGCCTTTGACCAGCGCCCAGGCAGGTCGAGCCTGCCCCTCGGGAACGGCAGGGGGGCAAAGGGCGGCCTAGGAGGGCCGGGTGGGGCACAGATCAGCCACCCGGGCAATGGGCGTCACTGCCCGCGGCGCCCAAACGAAGCTCCTGGCCTGAGCGTAGCCATTGTGTTCGGCTGCCTCGGCCTCAAGGCCTGGTGGGCGCCCCGGTAGCGCTGAGAGCGCCCCCAAAGCGACAGCCTATCCCCTCAGAAAATGTGTTTGATGCTGTGAAACAAATAGGGTCAAGACTTGGGTTCTTTCCCCGGCAAGCGAAGGGGCCAAGGAACGAAAAACGAGGAGGAGGTAGGTGAGACCGCGAGCCGCTGCCGCCGCGAGCCTGGTCACGTGGGCCTCAGGGACCGCATGGCGGCGGCCCGCGCGTCCCCGCGTCCCGGCTGGCGGAGTAGGCCGGGCGCGCGCGCCGACGGGGCGGGCGCATGCGCAGGGGGGCGCGCCGCCTCTGCCCCGCGGCGAGGGTGTCTATGGAGAGGCGGCGGCCGCGGCTGCTGAGGCAGAGGCTGAGGCAGTGGCGATGGCGCCCTTCCCCGAAGAAGTGGACGTCTTCACCGCCCCACACTGGCGGATGAAGCAGCTGGTGGGGCTCTACTGCGACAAGGTAACGGTGTGCGGGGCCTCTTGCTCCGGGCAGCGCGGGCCAAGAGGAGGAGCGGGCCGGTCCCCGGGCGGCCTGGCCTGCGCCGCGCCCGCAGCCCCCGGGACCGCGGCGCACGGATTGCCGCCTGCGCAGCTGTCAGCGCCGCGCTCGCTCCCCCGCACCTCCTCCCGGGAGCCCGCGCCCCCACCCGGCCGGCGGCCTCGGACGTGCCCTCGGGGCCCGCGGCGCGGCTTCTGCCCGGCTGCGTGCCCCTGGCGGAGGGCCGGGTTCCCTGCGGCCGCGCTGGGCCTCCGGCCCCTGCCCCCTCAGGGAGAGGGGCTCCTTGGCGCCCCACCGACCTTCGGGGACCCCGGGCCGGCCACCTGCGCTGGGCTCCCTATCCGCTTGGGCAGACCGTTTCTGCAGCTGTCCCCCGCCTCCCCCAGCACCACCGCCCCTCATCCTGCTCCCGGCCCGTTTGGGGGCTCCCGAGTCTCTTTGCAAACACCCATCCATCCTCCGAACCTCTAGCTTGTTTCCTGCCTCAGTGGGCAGCTTCTCCCAGCCCTGCTCGTTTTACGCCCCAGCTTTTCACTGGCTTGATTTGGAAGAAAACTAGGGTTTCTCGGTCCAGGGACCGCAGAAGCTTCACTTTTCATTTATGGTTATCTTTTTCCTTGCAACTTTTATTGTCCTGGAGCATTTACTCGATATAGGTTTTGTTACAAGACCGCCGTTCTCTGTCGGAATTCTTGCCGTGGGCTCGAATAAAAGGGACCTTGGAAAAGTTGGTTTGACTCTGAGAACCTTTTTGGAGTGTTAATTGGTGCAGCATTAACTGATAAAGCACTTTTCTGGAGATGGTGCAGGGCCTTTTTAATGATTTTAAAACCGTATTGAGCGTCCACATTTTTATCAGTTTTACGTTGGGGGAAGTCCACATATATCCTGAAAACGTCAGGCAGTCCTGTTTCGTGTAGAAACGAACCAAATAAGCATTTAAACAACTATTGTTGAAGTATAGAAGTCAACTTTGATGAATTTTCAGAAATTACGTAGCATTCAGCAGAACCACTGTTGAGAGAAAAGAGGGGTTCTTACAGCTCAGGGTAGTTGGAGGATGCCTACAGTGTTCAGTGCTAGGCCCCATTCAAAATCAACACTTTAAAACGCACTCACAACCATCTTTTCCTCCCTCCATTTTGAAAAATTAAAAAATACCTGATTCAGATACAGGTTTAAACAGGACAGTCCAGGACAGTGATTCTCAACCTTGGTTGCGGATTGGAAGCATGGTAAAGGCTGTTAAAAATCCGGATGCCCAAACCACTGAAAATCAGCCTCTCTCAGGGTGGGACCCAGGCATCAACTTGTAATTTAAAGCTCCGGAGGTGAGTCCAATGTGCAGCCAAGGGTGAGAGCCATTTATCCCGGAGGAGCGCAAGGAATGGGTAAGCCATACGTTTACCTGTGTAATCCTGATTTTTTTGAGTTAGATTGCTATAGTGTTTTTACCTCCTCTGGCTTTTGAACTTCGTTATTCTGACAGTATTCATTAATTGCAGGAAATTTAAAAATGGGAGGTTTATTACTTTCTCAAAATTGAAAAGGGAAAGTTAGTGAGGACTAACGGAATAGGAGGTCATCTCTGCAGTTTAGCCTGGACAGCACCTGAAATTGTTTCAGAAATTTTTGTGCATGTGTACACTTTGCTAGGGAATCTGTGGCTTTCATCAAATGATTGTGACTCTTCAATAGTAGTTAAGAGTCACCATTTTATTTAGTTACGTGATAGATTAATCAGCCTCATACAGTGCCATTTTTAGAAAAACAATACCTGAGTCAAATGAGATTCTTTTCAGTAAATGTTTCCTCTTGAAGTAATTAAGAAAGCAGTTTCAATTTGACATAGCATAAGTCAAAATTATCATTAATTCTTAATTACATATAGTTAATGAGCTCATTGTATATATTCATCAAGGAAATTAAAAATCCCGATTTTCCAAACTGTGGATCAGAGACCAAGGTGATTTAGGGGAAAAAAGTGTTTAGGAATTCTACACCCAGATTTCTTCTTGATACTGATAGCTAGTGGAAGTCTCTCCTAGGATGTCCTTTGGGAGCTCGGGTGGAGAAATGTGTTTAATGCTGGCTGAATAATTTTAAAGGACTTTTTTGTATTCATTTCTCATTGTAAGTTTTGCCTTCACCATCATTCGGTTTGTAAATACCATGGATATTCAACCCAAATTGCCTACAGTAGAACTTTATAAAATGAGAACTAGTTTTTGTACTCAAACTAAAAGATACAAGGTCTGTTATTTCACTGTATTCTAAGTGTTTACTCTGAATGTCCAGTAATTGTAAAGTGGTCAGTTTTATTTCCAGTATCAAACTTTTCAAGTACAATATATTTTAGAAGCATCCATGTATTTACTAGCATCAGCTCAGTCATTTGTATGCTTAGACTAGTTTACTTAGAATAATTTATTCTTGTAGGCCATTTTAAATATTGCTGTGTAATACCTAATTTAATTCTTTGCTCTTGGATTTCCTCTTATATTTATATAACATTTTATGGAAAGATTTTCCCCTGTTATCTGGACAATAGTCCTTTGAGGTAGGCAAAGGAAGAGGTATTTCTATTTTATAGCTGGGAACTTGTAGGTCTAGGTTAGCTAGACCCAGTTTACATAAGCAGTTAGTTATAGATCAGATGGAAACCCAAGTCAAGATCATAATTTCTAGTTTAATTTTCTTTGTATGAAACCAGAGTGCTTTCTGAAAATTTTTTTGGTAGCAGTCAGTTACAAAACCTTTTTCTAATTCTCTGACCTTCCAAATTGGGATGATTTTAGCGAACATTTCATTGGATGACATCTTTTTTCCAGTTTACTCCAATTCTTCAGTCTTTCCTCTAGTCCTCAAAATTAATTCTGCCGGTAAGTGTGGAGTCTCTACTGTTTGTCGGCCCTGTGTTGTGTCGGCCTGCATTGGCGATGTGACGTGGGGAGTTTACAGTCTTAAAATTGTGCTAAGGTGGAAATCCAAATGCAGTATAGTAGGAGCAGAGGGAAGTGTACAGTTAGCTGTATATAAAGGGTCAGGAGTGGTCTTAAGACTTCCTTGAGCTGAGTTCTGAGAATAAAGTAGGTGGTGGTTTTAAGGATGTATATAATACAGAGATTCCTAGACTTACATATAAGCCCGTTATAAAATTTTGAAGTAGTGGAGGCTTTTATAGATGCTCAAGATTTTCAGGTAAGGATATTAAAAATGCCATTTGGTTATCATTTTAGAAATAAAGGACATTTTTATGACAAATCCTAGGAAGTAAGTAAGCTCATAATAATTGGAATAGATTATTTTAAAAAATTGAGTGGGTATTCCTTTATGAAGAATTTAGTTTTCCTTCTTTTCTCTTTCTGCACACCTATAAAAACTCTTGTTGACTGGATTGGGAAGATTGGTTTATTAGAGACAATATTGAATTGAGAACTAGTGAGAGGAAGGAGAAGGGAATTTAATAAATTCTTTTTTTTTTAAATTTTATTTATTTATTTGACAGAGAGAAATCACAAGTAGGCAGAGAGGCAGGCAGAGAGAGAGGGGGAAGCAGGCTCCCTGCTGAACAGAGAGTCCAATGTGGGGCTCGATCCCAGGACCCTGAGATCATGACCTGAGCCTAAAGCAGAGGCTTTAACCCGCTGAGCCACTCAGGCGCCCCTTATTGATTTCTTTTTTTTTTTTTTTTAAGATTTTATTTATTTATTTGAGAGAGAGAGAGAGAGAGAGAGAATGAGAGATCGGATGGAGAAGCAGACTCCCCACTGAGGAGGGAGCCCAGTGCGGGACTCGATCCCGAGACTCCAGGATCATGACCTGAGCCGAAGGCAGTTGCCCAACAACTGAGCCACCCAGGCGCCCCCCCATTATTGATTTCTTATTTCATGCTTACGTTATTTCTTTTAATCCTCACAAGAGCCCATGAGACAAGTATTTATTTATTTGACTGAGGGAGAGAGATCACAAGTAGGCAGAGAGGCAGGCAGAGAGAAAGGGGGAAGCAGGCTCCCCGCTGAGCAGAGGGCCTGATACGGGGATCGATCCCAAGACCCTGAGATCACAACCTAAACCGAAAGCAGAGGCTTTAACCCACTGAGCCACCCAGGCACCCCTGTTGTACTATTTTTCATATCTATTTTTAAACTTAATCTAGTCTTTAAGTCACACAATTTTTTGAATCACTTTGAAGCCAGGCTGTGAGATTTTAGGTTGTAGGGTGTCTGAGACAGAAAGTTAGTTATAAATATTTTTAAAATACAGGAGGTATCATGGCACTGGTTGTTACTATTTGTTATGTGTGTCCTGTTCTATAAAGGTTCATTTTTGAGATTGCCAACCATCAGAGTATACAAGTTTATAGGTCATTTAGGAACTTGTATATCCTCCTGTAGTACAATGTTTTTCATAGTGTGTCCTTTAATACATTAGTGGGTCATGAAATCAATTTTGTGGGTTAGAAACAGCATTTAAAAAATGAAGTGGAATAGTAAATATTAAGAGTACATCACAGGGTAGAGAGGGAAATATTGTTTCCTGAAATTTGTTTGAAGTATCTGTGATGTGTGTGTGTCTAGGTTGCACTGTATTTTAGACTAAAGGTCATGGTTAAACGTGTTTGAAAAACACTTCTTTAGAGTAGTATTTCTCAACCACAGCACTATTGATATTTTGGGCTAGATGATTTTTTCTGTGGCCGCTGTCCTGTGCAATGTAGGTTGTTTAACTGGATCCCTGGCTTAAACACTAGATGTCAGTAGCACTTCTACAGTGGTATCAACCAAAAATGTCCTTGCCCATTAGTTCCTAGGGAGGAGGAGGGTGCAGAATTGTACTTTGGTGAGAACTATTGCTTGAGAGCAACATTCTTTCTGACAGTTTACTCTGTTGGATGTGGAAGGATAGCTTTATGATTGGGACTAATGTTGTATCTTATGGAAAGAACATAAGTTTTAGAGGCCTAGAGATTTGATCTTTGTTGGCTACTGGTTGTATGGTTTTGGGCAAGGTATTTTTTTCTCAGCCTCATCTTTTCATTTATAAAATGGGAATTTTAATACCTACTTAATCTAAAAGTACTTAGTATAGTACATAGTGCATCATAGACTTCAGTATGTCACAGATATTATTAATGTCTAGGTTTATTTTTGTCTCAATCAAGTTTGTATGTTTGAATAACTTTGTAGAGGCAAACAAAATTTTAAAAATTTATATAAACAAATTTTTAAAAAGTTAAATTGTATGTGCTCTGGTTATCTTTCAGCTGCTAAATTTAGTGACTTTTAGGTACCAAGTTGAAACAGTTGCTCATTTCAAGTGGAAATAAAGTGATTTGGGTGGTATAAAGACTTTTTTTTTAAAGATTTATTTTTTTGAGAGACAGAGAATGTGAGAGAGAGCATAAGAGGAGAGAAGGTTAGAGGAAGAAGCAGACTTGCTGGGAGCCTGATGTGGGACTCGATCCTGGAACTCAAGGATCATGACCTGAGCCGAAGGCAGTTGCTCAACCAACTGAGCCACCCAGGCGCCCTAAAGACTTTTTAAAAAAAATTTTATTTATTTGAGAGAGAGAGCCTGAGCAGCGAGGAGGGGCAGAGAGAAAGGGAGAAGCAGACTCCCTCTTAGCAGGAAGGGTGATTCAGAACTCGATCCCAGGACCCTGGGATCATGACCTGAGCTGAAGGCAGATGCTTAACCGACTGAGCCACCCAGGTGTCCCAGTATAAGGACTTTTTTTTTTTTTAATATTTTTATTTATTTATTTGACAGAAAAAGAGAGAGAGAGTGCATAAGCAGGGGGAGCGGCAGAGGGAGAAGTAGGCTTCCTGCTGAGCAGGGAGTTTGATGTGGGGTTCCATCCTAGGACCCTGAGATCATGACCTGAGCCAAAGGCAGAGGCTTTACTGACTGAGCCACCTAGGCTCCCCAAGGACTTCTAATGATAGTTTCATATGGGCTAACTATATAAATAACAGAAAAACCCAAGTAGGGCTTAATATAGGTTATATTTTGTATTCTTTAGATGTATTGTTAAATTATTACAGGAATCCTGTGAAGTATTTAATATTATTAACCATATTTTAAAGACGAAGAAACTGAGGTACAGAGCAATTTCGTGACTTACTGACAGAGATGGATTCATATCTAAGTAATCTGGCTCCAGAGTCAGCACTTTTAGCCACTAAGCTGGATTGACTATGAATAATGTAGAGTCCTCTTATACATCTTACTGGGTTCTCAGTCTGTAGTATGAACCTGGTGTTTATCTTAGCTTGTTATTAAATCTGAAGATTTTCTAACAGTCCAGTGAGAATCTATGCAGAATTTTCTGCATGTCTTTTAAAATGTTATTTTCCTTAAGTTATATGAGGGCATTATTTATTTTTTTGCCATCCTTTGGTTTTGGTTATTAAAAAATTGTATAGCTAATATTGTGTTTTCTTTATATTTATCTCTTATTTCTACTAAGACTTATTTTTTTTTAAAGATTTTATTTATTTGACAGAGAGAGATATCAGAAGTAGGCAGAGAGAGAGGAGGAAGCAGGCTCCCCGCTGAGCAGAGAGCCAGATGTGGGGCTCGAACTCAGGACCCTGAAATCATGACCTGAGCTGAAGGCACAGGTTTTAACCCACTGAGCCACCCAGGCGCCTCATACTAAGACTTTCTTTCTTTCTTTCTTTCTTTCTTTCTTTCTTTCTTTCTTTCTTTCTTTCTTTCTTTCTATTTATTTAAAGATTTTATTTATTTGACAGAGAGGCAGTGAGAGAGGGAATATAAGCAGCGGGGAGTGGGAGAGGGAGAAGCAGGCTCTCCACTGAGCAGGGAGCCCAATGTGGGGCTCGAACCCAGGACCCTGGGATGATGACCTGAGCCAAAGGCAGATACTCAACAACTGAGCCACCCAGGTGCCCCCTAAGACTTATTTTTAAATAAAAATTTAAATTTTGAGATTAGCCACTAGTAAATTTTATTGTGGTCTCGTGTGGCATTTCTTCTTTTTTTTTTTTTTTAATTTTTTATTGACATATAATGTATTATTTGCCTCAGGGTACATGTCTGTGAATCATCAGGCTTAACACATTTCACAGCATTTGCCATAGCACATAACCTCCCCAATGTCCATAACCCTACCCCCTCACCTACCAGCCACCCTTAGTTTGTTTCGTGAGTTTAGGACTCTCTTATTGTTTGTCTCCTTCCCCATCCCATCTTGTTTCATTTCTTTTCCCCACCCTCCTATAATCCCCTGCCCTGCCTCTCAAATTCTTTTTATCAGAGCGATCATGTGATAATTGTCTTTCTCTGACTTATTTCGCTTAGCATAATACCCTCTAGTTCCATCCATGTCATTGCAAATGGCAAGATTTCGTTTCTCTTGATGACTACATAGTATTCCATTGTATATATATACCACTCTTCTTTATCCATTCATCTGTTGATAGACATCTAGGTTCTTTCCATAGTTTGGCTATTGTGGACATTGCTGCTATAAACATTCGGGAGCATGTGACCCTTTGGATCATTACATTTGTATCTTGAGGGTAAATACCCAGTAGTGCGATTGCTGGGTCGTAGGGTAGCTCTATTTTCAACATTTTGAGGAACCTCCATATAGTTTTCCAGAGTGGTTTTACCAGCTTGCATTCCTACCAACAGT
>CM052800.1:9324978-9352778 GCA_028533885.1 Nasua narica | reverse complement strand
ATCCTCGCCAACATCTGTCGTTCCCTGACTTGCTAATTTTAGCCATTCTGACTGGTGTGAGGTGGTATCTCACTGTGGTTTTGATTTGTATTTCTCTGATGCCGAGTGATGTTGAGCATTTTTTCATGTGTCTGTTGGCCATTTGGATGTCCTCTTTACTGAAATGTCTGTTCATATCTTCTGCCCATTTCTTGATTGGTTTTTTTTTTATCTCTGCACTTTACATATCTGTCTGACAATAAGTCTGAATAAACACTGACATATTTCTGAATAAACAAGAAATTCAGGTAAATCTGTAACTATGGAACCATTAGTCACAAATTCAAATTTTTTTTCATATTTCTTTTGTTAGCTATACTCAATTTTATTTTAAATGATACTTTATTAATTTATTTTGTTAAACTGTTTAGAGACATTCAGGTTAGGTCTTTAGGTAAGCATAATAATAATAGTGTCCTGAGAGAAGTAATACAATTATTAATTCATTCTTTTTGGTGTAGTTGGTATATTTTTTCCCTTATATCAAATTGAAGTTTGTAGTGTTTTTATGTTTTTATGACGTTGGTTGTTAACAGTGTGGCATCCTATTGTAAAACATCTAAGCTCTACAGAAGTTATTAAGCAAAAACCAAAAGCCATGCTTCTTAAAAATTCTAAGGGTACTTTACTTTTACTTGATTTGTTACGACCAGACTCACTCAATTGTTTTAAATCTCTTTCAGCTCTGTGTCCCTTTTATTTTTCTAAAATAACAAATGGTACTTTTATCATAGTCATTTTTCTTTTGATGTCCTGTATTTTCTTGAAGTGCTTCTACTATTCTTTTAAATACCCAATTTTTTTCCAAAACATTTTCAAGTTCCTGAAACTGAAGTTATTTTTTCTGTCTCTGCTATACTTACTGATCACCTTCAACCTTGAAGCAAGTGAAAAAAAATCTTCCCTTCATTCTCGTTATAAACTTTTTTTTCCCTTTTGTCTCTTTTTAGACAGTTGATGTCAGACCTGTTAAATATTAGGTTCTAGTGAGTGAGACCTTATCCACTGAAGTTGCTTTGCATATATAAGGGAGTTTAAGAATAGCATAAAGTATTAAAAAAAAAAAAAAGAGAGAGAAAGAGAAGGGGGCACCTGGGTGGCCCAGTTAGATAGGAACATGACTCTTGATCATAGCTCAGGTCTTGATCTCAGGGTCATGAGTTCAAGCCCTGCATTGGGCTCCACACTGGACATGGAGCCTACCTTAAAAAAAAAAAGCAAAAAGTATTTCATATTTAATGACTTGGTGATTCCTTGAGTAGCTTGATTATAATTAGTGGTATCAAATTCTTAGATTTTCGAATTCATTTTACAGAAGAGTCTGCAGAGGAATCGATTGCTATCAGCATTGCACAAATGGAAAAACGTTTACTTCATGGCTTAATTCATAATGTTCTACCATATGTTGGAACTTCAGTAAAAACTATAGTATTAGCATACAGCTCTGCAGTTTCCAGCAAAATGGTATGTATAAATTAGCACTAGTTTGGGTATTAAGAAAAAGTAGCAGTGATCTAAATTTGGTTTACTTATTCCTGAATTTAATGAAGGAAAAAAAAAAACCCAGCTGTTTACTCATGAGATTAAATCTCTCACATGACATTATCATGTGAGTAAATCACTCACATGAGAGTGCCTTCCCATGGGCAGCCATGCACTGCTAACTTTTCATGTTATTTCATTTCAGTTTTTGTAGTAATTTTGGTATACAGGTACTGTCTACACATTATAGAAAAGGAAACAGAGACCAGGAGAGGCTAAACAATTTACTCAAGTTTCAGATACTAAGTTAAATGATGAAACCCCGGGTTTTTTTGTGTTTCTTTATATGTAAGCCTTGGTAAAACAGGCAAGTGAGATTAAATCACATTGTTTTATAAGTTTGCCTTGTCCTACATCAGAATCTCCTTGGGTATTCCTTAGAAATGTAAATTTCTTGGGTCTAATCTCATGGGTACTAAAACAGATTGTCCAGAGTTTAGAGTCCAGAATATATATTTGTAATGCAGAATTGAATTTTTTTTTACATGCACAAAAGCTTAAGATACTTATGTTATTTACTTATGTTACTTATTTTATTTACTTATTTACTTATGTTATTTACTTATGCTCATATTATTTACTAAAAGTTATGTCTTTCTTACCTCCCCCACCCAGGTTAGGCAGATTCTAGAACTTTGTCCTAACTTGGAGCATCTGGATCTGACCCAGACTGACATATCAGATTCTGCATTTGACAGGTTAGTTATTTTTTGAATATTTCAGTATAATAATTTCAACCTATGATTTAGTAGAATTGTTCTGTAGTTTCTTGTTTCCATAATTTCAGTTTAACTGTACTATAATTTTTTACTATCAAATCTCAGTCATATATGACTTAACTTGATAGGACCCTCCATTTCTTTGCTTCTCGTCCATAGGGTCCAGCTGATCCAAAAATTCAGTTTGCATCATCCTTTCATCTTTATAATCCTGTACTGTGTCTAGACCTTTGAGCCATGCTGGGCAGTCAATGTAGCTTGGCATTGTATGTTTTTAAGGAGTTTCCAGTTTCATTTGGGCTTCAAATGCCATTTGGCAAAACTTTCTCTTACATTCTTCATATTCTGGAACTGTAACACTTTCCTCAAGCTACAGTCTTCACAGGTTTTATTTCCTTAGATCCCATCACTTTCCTTCTTATTCTGTCTTACCCTTCTCTTTCCACTCTCGCATCTATATCAGCATCTCTCTTCCTGTTTCAGAGGGAGAAGTGTATCCTTCTCTGGCTATGACTAATTCTCTCCCAGTTTCTAGAGTTTTTTTCTTCTGGATCTTCCTCCTTTAATTAGTTATTCTCCTTCTTTGGTGTGTGTACAGCTTTTCCTCCACTGGTTACTTGTTGGAATAATAAGTGAAGTCTCTCCTTTCCATATATCTTTGTCCTCCTACCCTTTTAACAGAAGGGTAGCAATACTCTTAGACCCCAATTACTCCTACTGTCTTTACCTATCCCTAGCATCTAAAATGATGTCTGACAGTAGATACTCACTAAATATTTGATTATATTAGATTTTAAATCTAATAGTTTTTATCTATCTATTTGACTCCCATATAGTCAAATGTTTTTGAAGATTTTAACAATATCCACTAATAGTCTTATTATTTCTTAATTATAGTTGGTCTTGGCTTGGTTGCTGCCAGAGTCTTCGGCATCTTGATCTTTCTGGATGTGAAAAAATCACAGATGTGGCTCTAGAGAAGATTTCTAGAGCCCTTGGAATTCTGACATCTCATCAGAGTGGCCTTTTAAAAACTTCTACGAGCAAAATTACTTCGACTACATGGAAAAATAAAGACATTACCATGCAGTCCACCAAGCAGTATGCTTGTTTGCACGATTTAACTAATAAAGATATTGGAGAAGAGATGGATAATGAACACCCCTGGACTAAGCCTGTTTCTTCTGACAGTTTCACTTCTCCATATGTATGGATGTTAGATGCTGAAGATTTGGCTGATATTGAAGATGCTGTAGAATGGAGACACAGAAATGTGGAAAGTCTTTGTGTAATGGAAGCAGCATCCAACTTTAGTTGTTCCTCCTCTGGTTGTTACAGTAAAGATATTGTTGGACTAAGGACTAGTGTCTGTTGGCAGCAGCATTGTGCTTCTCCGGCCTTTGCATATTGTGGTCATTCATTTTGTTGTACAGGAACAGCTCTAAGAACTATGTCAGCACTCCCAGAGTCTTCTGCGTTGTGTAAAAAAGCATCAAGGACTAGATTGCTTAGAGGAAAAGACTTAATTTACTCTGGGAGTGAAAAATCTGATCAAGAGACTGGACGTGTACTTCTGTTTCTCAGTCTGTCTGGATGTTATCAGATCACAGACCATGGTCTCAGGTAAGTAATCAGTTGCAGGATATTAAGAAGTGGACATGTTCACATTCTCAATTGAAATTTAAAAACTTCAATCTAAGTCATTCCTTTTAGCTGATTTGTTTAACTGAGTTAACCAGAATCTGTCCTACTTCAAAGCATTAGAATAATATAACTTGAGCTCAGAGTTTCATGTTAGTCCATTTAAATTCTTTGTGAAATATGGAAGAACATTAAGAGTTTATTTTTTAATTTAATTTAATTTATTTATTTGAGAGAGAGAGATCACACATAGGCAGAGAGAGAGGGGGAAGCAGAGAGCCCGATGAGGGGCTCGATCCCAGGACCCTGAGATCATGATCTGAGCCGAAGGCAGAGGCTTTAACCCACTGAGCCACCCAGGTGCCCCAAGAGTTTATTTTTTTTAAAGAATTTTTGTTTATTTTTCAGACAGAGACAGTGTGTGCACGTACATGCGTACAAGGTGGGAAAGTTGCAGAGGGAGAAGCAGACTCCCCACTGAGCAGGGAGCCTGAGCTGGCCTTGATCCCAGAACCCTGGGGTCCTGATCTGAGCCAAACGCAGACACTTAAGCGATTGAGCTACCCAGGCCCCTGGAATGTTGAGTTTAATCAATACTGAGGAAATGCCTACAAATTTTCTAAGATGCTTTAGTGGATGAAAAGATAAATAAAATAGTTTTTCCCTCAAGGGCTTGTAACAGAAGAAAATAGCGTATACCATATTCCGTTGCTGTGTATTATTTGTGTACACTCTTTAAGGGATGTCGTATAGAGATTCTGTGGCTATCAAAGGAGATAGACATCTCTCATTCAACTGTAGTAAATGATCAGGAAATTTAATGAGGAAAGGTGCCTGGCTGGGTCAGTCACCAGAGCATCTCTTGATCTCAGGGTTGTGAGTTCAAGCCCCATGTTGGAAATGGAGGGAACACCTACTTTAAAAAAAAAAAAAAAGAAAGAAAAGAAAAAGAAAGGAAAAAAAATTAAGAAGTGACACTGAATTGAATCTTGAAGAAAAATGAAGGATTTTGATAGGTGGCAGTGGGAGAAGACACCATTCATTCCAAGCAGTGAGGATTACTTGAGCACACAGTACATACAGTAGTAAAGCACTATTGTAGTTGTTGTTAGGTTATTTTGTTGTTATGACTGTTCTCAGCATTAATAATGTACAATAATTATTTCATTATCTTTGATAGGCACTTTTGGAAATTTGTTTACAAGTTTTCTCTTTTACCTTGTAATAGACTTGAATTTTATTAAGGTTCTTTAATGGGATGCTAGACATGTTAAACAATGAAAATTCATCCAACATAAAGCTTAATACTCCTCTTTTCTTGTCAGTATGATCTTTAGCAGATTAAGCTGGATTCAGTAAATGTTTAGAGACTCGGTATTCCAGTTTGGTTGTAGTGAATGATACGTACTGGGCAATAGTAGGATATAAGTTTATAAAAGTATGTTGGTGATATATAAGTGGAAGGTAGAAGAGCAGAAAAATAGTATAGTATTTTTTGAGTAGCCTTCTATATTCTTTAAGAAGTGAGGTCCTTAAAAAAGTATGTATTTAAAAAAAAAAAAAGTATGTGTTTCAAATGTACACACCGCATGGTTTAATAATTTATAAAAATGTTTGCAGTTAAAACTTCTATAAACAAAATCCCATTTTAAATTTATAGGAAAGTTAGCAGAAAAGTGATCTTTGTAAAGGTTTTTGAAAAGAAAATAATTCTATACTAATTTATTGGCATTAATATTAGAATTTGGCTTACTAAAAATTTTCTAAGGGGTACAGAATTATTTTTATTATTATTTCATCATTTATTTCTTTTCTCTTTTTAACTTAAAATGAGTCATGGTTTTATATTGGGGATTTTTAGAAAATGTAGAATATGTAGAAGTAATTTAGTGTCATTATATAGCCTTAAGTTTTACAAAAAGCACTGTTGAGTTGTGTTGGAATCGAATAGTCAGAGTTTAGAATTTTTGGTCTTTGAGCATAATCTACTTGTACTGCTTTTTTAAGTTATAAAGAAACTGCCTGGGAGAAGTTCTGTATTTTACTTTCTCTCTCTCTCTCTCTCTCTTTTTTTTGTCATTATAATTTTTAGTAGATTAAATTGATCTCTTCCTAGAGCATAGAAGGGTGGAGGTGAAGCATTCATTAGCTCAGAGAGGTAGCTCTTCTGGGCTCCTAGATTCTATTACATGTTTTTTTTTTTTTAAGATTTTATTTATTTATTTATTTGACAGAGAGAGAGATCACAGGTAGGCAGAGAGGCAGGCAGAAGAGAGAGGGGGAAGCAGGCTTCTTGCCGAGCAGGGAGCCCAATATGGGGCTCGATCCCAGGACTCTGAGATTATGACCTGAGCCGAAGGCAGAGGCTTTAACCCACTGAGCCACCCAGGCGCCCCTCTATTACATGTTTTATGGGACCCACTTAGAGCTCTGTTAGGTATGTGTTCTTATGCAAAATGTTGGAGAAAATACCATGGTTCACTGACTTTGGGCCCAGACTTGGTCTAGGTTGATAATGTTTTTTTTCTACATAACTGGCTTTGTGTAAAATACTTCACCTGAGCCTTATATAAAATGAATAGGTGACACATAGTAAATTTTCTTTTTTTTCCCCCAAATATATTTATTTTATTTTTTCAGTGTTACAAGATTGATTGTTCATGCCCCACACCCAGTGCTCCATGCAATACGTGCCCTTCTCAGTACCCACCACCAGGCTCGCCCAACCCCCCATGCCCTCGCCTCCAAACCCCTCAGTTTGTTGCTCAGAGTCCACAGTCTCTCATGGTTTATTGGCCCCTCTGATTTCCTCCCATTCACCCTTCCCTTTCTTCTCACAATGACCTCCATGATTTTCTTAATGCTCCACACATAAGTGAGACCATAAGATAATTGACTCTCTCCTCTTGACTTACTTCACTCCGCATAATCTCTTCTAGTCCTGTCCATGTTGATACAAAAGTTGGATATTCATCCTTTCTGATGGAGGCATAATATTCCATTGTATAGATGTACCACATCTTCCTTATCCACTCATCTGTTGAAGGGCATTTTGGTTCTTTCCACAGTTTGGTGCTTGTGGCCATTGCTGCCATGAACATTGGGGTACATGTGACCCTTCTTTGTAGTGCATCTGCATCTTTGGGGTAAATACCCAGTAGTGCAATTGCAGGGTCACATGGTAACTCTATTTTTAATTTCTTGAGGAATCTCCACACTGTGTTCCAAAGTGGCTGCACCAACTTGCATTCCCACTAACAGTGGAGGAGGGTTCCCCTTTCTCCACATCCTCTCCAGCATTGACATATAGTAGATTTTCAATAAGTAGTAGCTGCTGTGTAATGATATCTTTGACATGAACCTTTGGAACTTGATTACATGTTTATAAGAAGACAGTATATAACACATGTAACATACAAAATATGTGTTAATTGACTGTTTATCTTATGGGTAAGACTTCCAGTCAGCAGTAGGCTACTAGTACTTAAGAGTTTGGGAGTCAGAAGTTACACTTGGATTTTCTGTTGTGAGAGGTGGGGATTGTTGGTGTGCTTGCTTCCGCATTGTTCAGGGGTCAGCTGTATATTTGAGTGTTACCAGGCCTCTTTAATAATAATCACATGTCAGATATGTTATAATGAAGAATTTATCCAGCACAAAACCTAATACTTCCCTGCCATTATAAGAGATACTTAATATGAGGTGATTACAAAAATCTTTCAGAAGTCATATACCAAGAATGTTATCCCCTGAGGTAACTGCTGATACTATGGCTTGACTGCTGTGCATCATTCCATTAATTTTCTTTTTGTTCAAATTCCAGTGCATAGATTATAGATACAGCAGTAGAAAGTAAGAGATAACCATATTCTCATTCCTTTTTAAACTTTTTTATTGTCTTTTTATATATGTATTCCTGATAATGGTTTTAGGTGTTTTTGAATGAAACTTGGTTTTAAATAATTAGTAATTTTTGATTCATTTAAAACCTAATAATTCATTTTCCAGTACTGTTATTTTTTTCATTACCAGTGTACCTCATTAAAACATATCTGTGGCTCTATTCAGTTGCGTTTTTCTTTCTTTTTCCTTTTTTTCAGTTTTATTTTAGGTAATCTCTGCACCCACTATGAAGCTCATACTCACAACCCTGAGATCAAGAGTTGCATGCTTTTCTGACAAGCCATCCAGGCACCCTTCAGTTGTGTGTTCCTTTTTTTTTTAATTTTTAATTTTTTTAAGTTATTTTTTTTTTTTACTTTCGTTGTTATGGTGGGTTTTTTTGAGAGGGGGTACAAAAAAGTGACTTTATTAAAGTGTGGGGAGAGGACACGTGGGCAGAAAGAGCTACTGCCACTTTTGTTGTTTTTTAAGTTTTAAGTAGGCTTCTTAAGTCCACGGTAGGGCCCAAACTCTCTAACCTGAGATCAAGACCTGAGCTGAAATCAAGAGTCAGACACTCAACCGACTGAACCACACATGTGCCCTCAGTTGTATTTCAGCATGACCAGTTTTATTATTCAAAGAATGAAATAACACCTACAACCTTTTGTAATATTTCACAGCTGCAGTGATATCTGCAAGTGACAGTTTTCCTATGTTTTCTTAGTTGGTTTTAGGTGTTTTATTGGGGTATTTTTTTTCTTTAATGTTTTATTTATTTATTTGACAGAGAGAGTGCACAAGAGAGTACAAACAGTGGGAGTGTCAGAGGGAGAAAGAAGCAGGCTCCCCATTGAGCAGGGAGCCTGATGTGGGGCTCGATCCCAGGACCCGGAGATCATGACCTGAGCCAAAGGCAGACATTTAACGATTGAGCCACCCAGGCATCCCTTATTAGGGTATTTTTAAATAAGCCAGAATTTATTAAAAATCCTGTATAATTAAAAATCAATTTCAAAGGGAGTCAGAATTTTGATGACTGTAATTAAGAGGTATCTTCTATTTGTTTTTAGTGAAAAAGAATTTATAAACTTCCTGATAAGGTTTGGAAAATGCTAGGAGGGGGGCATATTTTATTTAAAGGCAGAATTATAGAGGGGATGGGGTTGGGAGGGATGAGGTCATTGGGTGATGGACATTAAGGAGGGCACATGATATGAGCAGTGGGTATTATATAAGACTGATGAATCTTTGAACTCTACACCTGAAACTAATAATACATTATATGATAATTAATTGAATTTAAATAAAAACAAACAAAGTAAAAGCAGAATTATAGGGCTTTACTTGACTATAAGTTTCCATCCCCACTTCCCTCCAAGGCATAATTCTTTTGTATTCATTATGTTGGTTTAAGGATTATTTCAATTTGGGGTGCCTGGGTGGCTCAGTTGGTTAGGCATCTGACTCTTGATCTCAGCTCAGGTCTTGATCTTAGGGTTGTGAGTTGAGGCCCTGCACTGGCTCCACAATGGGTGTGGAGCCTACTTAAAAAATAATAGTAATAAAAATTATTTCAAGTAATTAATTACAGTAGCAACTACAACTGGTGTCAGTAGGTTTGAGAACAAATAAAACTCACATGTGCATACAACTTAGTCTATGGGAACAGAGGTACTAATTGGGAAGTTTCAGTCCTTCTGCATTAGTCATTGTGTTCCATTTAGGGATGGGGTAGCATGGGTTCTGGCAAATTTGTTATATGGGGCTTGTTACAAGAGTATTAACTATAAAAATGTAGATTGAAAATCAATAATTTTTTAAAGATTTTTATTTATTTGAGAGAGAGGGTGAGGAAGAGAATATAAGCACAGGGGGCAGGGGGAGGGGCAGAAGAAGAGGGTGAAGCACACTTCCTGTGGAGCAGTGAACCCAATGTGGGCCTGGATCCCAGGACCCTGAGATCGTGACTGGAACTGAAGGCACACTTACACGACTGAGCCACCCAGGCACCCTGAAAATCAATATTTTAAAGTACATTGAAGGGTGCCTAGGTGGCTCAGTTGGTTAAGCCACTGCCTTCGGCTCCGGTCATGATCCCGGAGTCCTGGGATCGAGTCCCACATCGGGCTCCCAGCTCCTTGGGGAGTCTGCTTCTCCCTCTGACCTTCTCCTCTCTCATGCTGTCTCTTGCTCTTTCTCTCTCAAATAAATAAAGAAAATCTTAAAAAAAAAATAAAGTAGATTGAAGCCCTAAGGAACAGATAGTGTCATGTGTAGTCTCAGTGCAGTGTTTTCAGGTTTTCATAGGAATGAAATAAATCTTGGCTGTTATTGATTAAAAGTAGCCTCTTAAATTCTCAACCTTCTTTGGCTCCCTCATATTGCCGTTTTTGTTTTGTTATACACTACTGTTTCTCTCCTTGAGCCCAAGGCAACTGCTCTTTAATTTTTTGCAGACAGCATATATTATTGTTAGGTCTTACTTTTTAAAATTCAGTCAGATATTTCTTGTCATTTAATTGATTTATTTAAGCTATTTACATTTAACATAATTATTGTTCTGGTTATTTTTATGCTTGTCATCTTGCTGTTTGTTTTTCTCTTGTTTTACTTTTTCTTCTTTTGCCTTTTCCTGACTTCTTTTGGATTGATTAAGTACTTTTTAGTATCTTGTTTTATTTCTCCTGTTGGCTAGTACCTCATGTATTTAGTGTTTGCTCCAGGGTTTACATGCATTTTTTAAAAGTAATTGCTTACTAATCCCATCATTACCATTTATTGGTCTGTTTCTATTGATTGATTTTTTTCCCCGATTCTTTGAATGTCTAGTATTTCGTGTGATACCAGATAGTGTGAATTATACATTGTTGAATTCTGGATTTTGTTCTGTTTCTTTAAAGATTACTACTTTTGAATCATTCCCTGCTCTGTAATATTTCTATAACTTATATATGTTTCTATAACTTTTTGTTCTTATTGTATGTATAATCAATACTTTGTTTAATGTTTCTTTCCCTAAGTTGAGGGCAGAACTTATATTTTACTCATCTTGCATTTTACTGTTTAGGCTTGTGCCTGACATACTTGGGCATTGGTGATAAAAGATAGACTAGAGTGGTTGTCCTAGAATGCCTTTTTTTTTTTTTTTTTTTTTTTTACTTGTTATTCTTCTTCTATCTAAATCTTTCAGTGAGTTTTGTTGCACTTTGGTTAGGTCCAAATTTTTGGCCTTTGCTTATTTCTGTAGTTTATATCTTGTTATCTTTTTAAATCTCTAAATTTTTACTTTTTTTTTTTTTACTTTAAAGTATTTTTAATTTAAATATCTAAATTTTTACTCACCCCTGCCAAAAAAAGACAACAGATAAATGCCACACACACACATACATAGAGCCATCTTTTTTGTAGCCATACTCAACTATTTTCTCTTCCTTCAAGGCACCATATTTCTCCTCTTTAGGCATTTGAATTTGCTCTGTCTGAACACATTTATTGACTAACTTCTGTTTCTAAGTGTCCTTTCTTGGGGCGACTGGGTGGCTCAGTTGTTTAAGTGTCTGTCTTCAGCTCAGGTCATGATCTCAGGGTCTTGGGATGGAGCCCCAAGTTGGGCTCCCTGCTCTGTGGGGAGCCTTCTTTTCCCTCTTCCTCTGCCTGCTGCTCCCCCTGCTTGTGCTCTCTCTCTCTCTGTCAAATACATAAGAAATCTTAAAAAAAAAATTAATGTCCCTTCTTATAGGAAACCTTGTTGGACTCCCCTCTTCCCCCCATCAGTGCCCTTCTGTATGTTCCAGGAGACCATCATATGGTGTTACAATTGCATATTTATTTTTTATTTGTTTGATTTCCCATTAAGCTCAGTGAGGGCAGTGACTGCACAAGTGGTTTCTTCAAGTATACTATGAAAAGAAGTTTTATATTCCATGCAGTCTGTCAATGTGCTGAAATTTTTTAAATTTTAGGAAATAGAGTAGTCTCTGCAGCTCAGAAGTTAGCTTCTGAGATCTTTTCAGACCACTTTTTTTTTTCCCCCAGATCCACTTTTTTTTTTTTTTTTTTTAAGATTTTATTTAGTTGAATGTCCAACTCTCGATTTTGGCTCCGGTCACGATCTCAGGGTCATGAGGTCGGGCTCTGCTCTCTGCTGGGAGTCTGCTTGAGATTTTCTCTCCCTTTGCACCTCTCCCATCTCCACCCCGCTCTCACACACACACACACACACACACACACACACACACACACACACACTGTCTCTCAAAGTGAATAGATGTATCTTAAAAAAAAAAAGATTTTATTTATTTAGAGTGAGAGAGTGTGCATGTGAGCAGAGAGAGGAGCAGGGAGAGGAGCAGGGCAGGGAGAAGGAAAGAGAAGAGAATCTCAAGCAGACACTGCACTGAGCATGGAGCCCTGTGCCAGGCTTCCTTTCATGATACTGGGATCGTGACCCGAGCTAAAATCAAGAGAGAGTCCACTCAACCAACTGAGCCACCCAAGTGCCTTGAGACTACTTTTTTTTTTAAGTAGTCTCCGTGTCCAGGATGGAACCCAACACTGGTCTTGAATTCACGGCCCTGATATCAAGACCTGAGCTGAGATCAGGTGTTGGAGGTTGGACGTTTGAGCCACCCAGGTACCCCCAGACACTTTTTAAAAGCTGTTTATTGTATCTTATTATGAAGTATTCAGCTTTATAGGAGAAGAAAATTAACTTTAGACCTGTACTGTCTTCCTTTAAAGACCAGTGTCTCTCACTGCTGTGGCCCAGTGAAGCCACTGAGTTCCTGAACTGCCACTGTTGTTAATTTGAAATCTGAAGGGATGGCTCAAGGAAATTTATAATTAAAAAAAAATCCATTTAAATCAATTTTTTTCCCAGTCAAAATGTAAGGGGAAGTATGCAATCTCCCTTGAGGCCTGGGGTTTTGATAAATTATTTTTATTCTTTTAAGAAGGCTTATTTGAGAGAGATGAGAGCCAGTGAGCACGAGCAGGGGGAGGGGCATAGGAAGAGGGAGAGAGAGAATCCCAAGCAGACTCCCCACTGAGCGTGGAGCCTGATGTAGGGTATGATCCACCACCCTGAGATCATAACCTGAGCCGAAATCAAGAGTTAGATGCTCAGCCAACTGAATAACCCACATGCCCTGATAAGTTGTTTGTAATAGATCAATTTCTTCTTTTAAATATCCAGTTACAAAACTTTAAAATGTCCCTTTCTAGTCTTTGCTAGTCAACAGTCCTTCATGGAATATATAAATATTTCCATAGTTTTTAACATCTCAATAATTTATATACTTTAACTTCCTAACTTTCATGTACCTGCACAATCATGTTAATTTTTTTAACTAAACGTACTGTATTGTTAGTTTCCTGACATCCCTTTTAAGATAGACTGTTCCAGTTTTTACATTTTTTTTTTTAAGATTTTATTTATTTATTTATTAGGAAAGAGAGAGAGTGAGAGAGAGCAGGTCAGAGTGAGAAGCGGACTCCCCATGGAGCTGGGAGTCCTATGTGGGACTCGATCCCGGGACTCCGGGATCATGACCTGAGCCGAAGGCAGTTGCTCAACCAACTGCGCCACCCAGGGGCCCTGGTTTTTACAGTTTTGCTGTTGTGATATTGCTTTACATATTATACAGAAAATTGATGTTCTCAATTTTGTTCTTGATATTTTTCAGCTCTGCCATTGTCATTTTAGCTAGCTTCTCATTTTATCTATTTAATGTTTTTATTCTTTTAGGATATGCCATTAGGTTTTCATTTTTACTGACATGTAATTCACTTACCGTTAAGTTCATCCCTTTGAAGTATACAAATCAGTGGTTTCAGTAGATTTATAAGGTTGGCAGACATCACCACTGATTCAGAAGCATTTTCATCCTACCATAAGGAAACACTCTACCCTTTAGCGGTTACTCCTTATTCCTCTTTGCCCTGAGCCCCTGGCAACTACTAATGTGTTTTCTGTCTCTATGCCTATTCGGCCTGTTTTGGATATTTCATAGAAATAGAATCATACAGTGTGTGGCCTTTGCAGCTGGCTTTTTTTTACTTAGCATAATGTTTTCAAGGTTCATCCTTGTATCAGTACTTTATGGCTATATAATGTTTATTTATCCATTCATTTTAATTGAGATTTGGGTTGTTTCCACTTTTTGGCTATTATGAATGATGCTGCTATGAATATTTGTTGGTAAGTTGTGAACATATGTTTTCAGTTCTCTTGGGTGCCCACCTAAGAGAGGAAATGTTGGGTCAAATGCTAACTGTAAGTCTGAGGAACTGCCAAAATTGGTCAGTAACTTTCTTGATAATTTTCATTTAAACAACCTGTAGGAGAATAAAGATGACAATTCCAGGATTTAGTACTTCTTCTAAGAATTGAGTTGCTGTAATGTTCTTATAAAGAAAAATTTCATAGACTTGCTTATTCAGTGTCCTTAGGAAAAATGTAGAAAGTTTTTCTCAGTTAAATGTATTGCTGCCTAAGGATGAGGTTAGTTACCATGTTTTATAGAAATTCTTGAATTTCCTCATTACCAAATTGAAAGATTTGTTAATAGTGGTCCAGTGGACCATAGGAATACATAAATTTTCATAGATTAATAAATTCTAATTGTTGGATTGCTTTTCTTTCAGGGTTTTGACTCTGGGAGGAGGGCTGCCTTATTTGGAGCACCTTAATCTCTCTGGTTGTCTTACTGTAACTGGTGCAGGCCTGCAGGATTTGGTTTCAGCGTGTCCTTCTCTAAATGATGAATACTTTTACTACTGTGACAACATTAACGGTAATGTCTTTTAATAATGAGATAATTTTGAAGGGGTGGATTTAAAATTTTTTGACAGTTCTCATGGCTTTTAGGGTTTCTGTTTAATTTTCTAGATTTCTAATTTCCAAACTTTTTTACTTTCAGAGATAATTCTTTACATTTGATAAAATTTAAAAATCATGTATGTTTTCATTAATTAGCTTCTATAAAGGTAAGTTTTTCTTTCAGATAGGTATTTGAAATATATATTCTGCCAGATTTTTTGAGATATGTAAAATGGCAAGTTGTAAAAATACTAAGTTTTTTTTTTTTTTAAGACTTTATTTGTTTGAGAGAGAGGGAAAGAAGGAACAGTGGGGAGGGTCCAAGGGAGAGGGAGAAACAAACTCACTGCTGAGCAGGGAGCCCAATGCAGGTCTTGATCCCAGGACTTTGAGACCATGACCTGAGCCAAAGGCAGGTGCTTAACCAACTGAGCCACCTAGACGCCCCTAGAAATACTAAAGTTCTTATAAAATGTTGGGAAATTCTTCTAGAGTGATAAAGCATTCGTTAACAATTTAGAGGTATTGATATTCTAGATAAACCAATTTCTTAGGGATGATGACTCAGTTTTCTTGTAACACAACATTAAAAAAAATGCCATTGAGAAGGGAGGACTTTGGTAATGTGAACTTTTTGGGGATCCTGGGTCTGGTTTCAAATCTATCTCATGGAAGATTGAGGTGGCGGGGTGTGGTATTGGGGAAGAGGCTGAGATGCCTTAGACATGACTAAAATTCCTATAATATTTTGGAGATTGATTCCTGAACTTACTTAAGACAATCATTGGATAAATATTTATTGATTGTTTTGTTTCTTAAACCTATCCTTACCCTGCAGTGGGCTTGTTGCATATGTTTTTTCAAGGTACATTCAGTGCCTTTTGGGCTTTTGATAGTCAGTGGTAGAGACTGAAGTTTCTAGAATCATAAAAAGCTCCTAAGTTATTAGTAAGCAAATCAGTCCCCTGTATTTATTACTGGAAGAACATTTACATGGTTCAGATTCTACTGTGCATCGTTTTACACCATATCCTATTTTCTTTGAAAGCCTAAGTTATCTTAAGATGACAAGAAGATCACTTGAGTTTCTTTTAGGAAGAACAATTGAAAGGAACCAGGAAGACTGGAGGAATGGTCTCTTTAATGACATAACTGTAGGCAGAGAAGTTAGCAAATTGCTATTTCTGGGCAATTAGTTTTTCCTTAAATATAGATAAAGAGACAGGAGATCTCAGCTCTTTTATTTCTGGCATAACATGGGTGATGCAGGAGATGACCTCCCTTGTTCTTGGAGTCGCAACACTAAGTAGGAGCATTTCTTTGCTCTCTTGCCTTCAGGGTATAATCCGGGAATGGTGACAATGAGTGTCATTTTAGTTGTAACCTGCTAAGCATACAAAACCAGTTTGATTGCTTCCAGGAACCATTTGCTGCTTTTGTAGATGCAGTGAATTTGAGATGGGAAACTTTTTTTTTTAATTTACAGTTATGTCATTGTAGGGGCAATGTTGTACTTCCTAAGGCTTAAGGACCTATCATGAAAAGTGACTAGTAAGCAATTATTTTCGTAAGAAAAACATCTTATTTGTATGTTGCACTTGAATTGTCTACAGTTGATTTCAGCAGAGGTTTTGCTTGTGGGAATATCACAACTGAATTTGTTAGATTTGTTTTTGGGTATATAGATGTTACAGGGTGGGGGAGATTGGATTTCAGTTCATTTTCATGATCTGCCTACTAGTTTTCCTTGTGTAGTTTTGAAAACTTCTTGAAATAATTTAGGTGATGGGATAAAGTTAAATACCTAAAATCTTTTGCATTTTGTTAGGATGTTAGAATTCGTTTCATCTTAACTGGTTTTGAATATATAAATATTAAAGTGTTCCAAAGGAGCTGTTGCATTCCTTTTGTTGAATGTGATTTTTTCTTGATAAATAAGTGGTAATTTTCAATAAATGAATTTAATGAAGATATCTGACTTTGAAAGATTTGAAAGGAAATTGACAGCACTGGTATAATCCAATATTAAGTCTCCTTTTACAGCTTCTTAAAACATGATTTTGGGGAAATGGAAATCCTTTAAAATTTATAGGGTGACTTATCATATTATGTTCTAGGGTTCCACAGCCAGTTGCTCTTAAAGCAGTGCTCTGATGGCATTTTTTCCTTAAAAGGATATATGGACAACCTACAAAGTGTTAGAATGACGTTGCATTGTATCCAGTTTTGCAAGATGATAAGATGATCCAGTATTTTTTACTACAGCTCAATTTGTACGATAAATATTTAATAACTGCTTATGGGGCCCCCTTTTTATTTTATTTTTTCTGAAAATAGTTAATATGTTTTATACATGGTCTTAGAATAATAGGGACCATAGTTAGGTGACAAACTATATTTTAAATATTTGGGTAACATTTAACTAAAAATGTGTTAAAAAAAAAAGCTTAGTATAGTTAGCTACTAGATTACTAACTAAAAGAAGTAAATACTGATAAACAGTATTCATTAACTAAATAATGAGTGATAAGTAAAGCAGAATGACTGGTTTCTTAAGCACTAGTAGAGATTCTGGAGAAGATAAGTTAGTATCAGATATTCAAGTAATATCTACTGTACTAAGTACTGATTAAAAAAATGCCAGTTTTATTCTTCTGAATGATTCCTCCTGACATTTCAATTTGTGATTTGATTGAGAAAGTTAAGATTTAAACATAAAAGAAGGCTTCTTTGCCATGACATTTAAAAACTTCTTTGTCATTTAAGAAGTGTTAAGTGGAATTGCATAGTTTTGGAGCTCTGAAGAATACTTGAACAATGAAAGCAAATAAACCTTTTGTACTGATTTTGCATTTCAATGTCTGTATAATTTATGAATTAAGATAGATTAGCTCATAGTTCTGGAGGTGACACAGTCTCAGATGATTTGCTCTCTTATGTTTCTAATTTAAGTTAAAGAGGAGTTGAAGGTAAGTGAAGGTAAGTGCAGATATACAGCATAAATAATATACTTAAAATGCAGGAAAAACCAATCAATAATAAAAATTTGGGAAAATAACTAGTTAACGTTATAGCTCTTTTTATCTAATATTTAAAAATGCTTTCTTACAAATTCATTTCTTTAACATGCATTTAAAATTTTTATTTAATGATTATGCCAATTTTATTTTCCTATTTTCTTTATTATTCTTTAACGTAACTTAGCCCTCAGCCCTTATGTATCACAGCCATTTGAATTTTCTGTTCTATATTGAGATAGACATTTTCTGGTGATGAGTCAAATATTTAAAGGAAATGGCCTTTTGAGTTGTCAGTGTCTATGGAAGCACAGCTGTCTACTTGAGATACTTGGCAAAATAACATATGAGATACCTAGTCATGTTTCTACTCACTTTCTGTTCATTTATTTCCTTTTCTGTACAGTCCTTCTGCGATACTTAGAGTCTCACTGTTAACATTGCTTACAATTTTCATGCTTTGGAAATTGCTGATCTCTCCTGTTTCCTACATTATGAGACTAGCCTACGTTAAAAACAGTGGTTGTTTTTCCCTTTTGCTTTGCCCCAGGCCTTTAATAGAATAAAATCTCCTGGATGACCTCACTTTCATGACTGTGAGGATCAGATACTTGGTCTGTAATTGACTTTAAGATGGGATTGTAGTTTTGAGATAGTATCATAGTTACTGTTTAATTCTTCATAGGTTTCTCTAGATGGATCCTACTTTCTGATTTGAAAACACTGATGTGTTAATTTCCTCTCTTCACTCTACTTAAAACACAGATATTATAGTGCATATTTGAAGGAGGGGGAACATTTTATATCGGTGTGAGTGAGGAATTTGTTTTGTGATATTAATAAGGAAGTGCTGACAGAGAAGCAAGATTGGGTTACTTTCAACCTAATATGGGACACATAATTTTATTCCTATACTTTTCTTCCCCTGTGATCCCTATTACCATCCTTTAGACTTTGAGATCAAAGAGTGACCAGAGCAGCCAGGGTGGACCTGAGGTTGCTGAGCCTGTCTTCTGGGGAGGATGGTGACTAGCTGTGGGTATTCGGAAAGAGGGAGCTCTAGAACAGCTTCCGTGATCTTACTGGCTCCTTTGAGGCTCCCTTATATTTACTGGCTTTAAACTAGTAGCATACTTCACTTTCATTGCTTTCAGCCATTGCTTAGGATTTTTCCCAGGTTATTGTTGAATTCAGTGTAAAGTTTCTTCCTTGTCTTTCTGTTCTTTTAAAAAATAGGAATATTTTAAAAAATAAATAAATAAAAAATAGGAATATAGACATTTTAAAGTATTTTAAGGGAGTTTTAGTTGGAAAATTGTAAAGTCTCTTTATAGTGCAAAGCTTCTTCCTTACCTTTCTGTTCTTTTAGAAAATAGGAATATAGAAATTTTAGTATTTTAAGGGAATTTTAGTTGGAAAATTGTTTAAAATCTCCATGTCTCTTTCCTCTTATCTCTCCCTTTTTAAGAATTTGGAGGGGAATTACATCCTGAAAAACAGATTTTTGCAAAATCCACCAGTTTAAGCATTTCATCCCAGGGACAAGTGTCAGGCAGGGCAGTGGTCGTGAGGCGGGGGATTGAGTCTTGAAGAGAGGCTCTAAGTGATTGTCAGTTTAAGGGGTGCAGAAAGACAAGCTCAGAAGAGGGGGCATGGAGGGTTGATTAGTGTGTAATTCCGGAAAAAGCTGAAAATACGTTCAGAAGGAAAACCTGATCAAAGGTTGACAGTGGAAGAGTTTTCGGACTACAGGATTCCTTATTAGGACATTTATATACGATATGTATTAGGATATTTTACTTTGATTTTGGTTAAGATGACTAACCTGGAGTCTTATTTTAAAGAAAATTAATAACAAACAGTACTTTGTGAATTGTTTAAATATTTGACACATTCAACTTTTTCTTTTTAAAATAGGACAGATTTTAACTTTGATTACATAAAAATGGGCTGGTGGTAATTCAATTTTGTATTTGAAATATTTTAAACTTTTTGTTATGGAAAATTTTAAGTATATAAACATGGAATAAGGAAGCCTCATGTATTATTTGCTTTGGCAGTTACAAAAGTGTGGCTGATCTTCCATTGCCACTCCCATACTTGCTCCCCACGTCCCAGGCATCACATCTATTTTGAAATTAAACATACATTTTTTGAAAGTAAATGAAGTCTTTCCTAACCTATTAAAGTCTTACATGTGCTTGTAAAGTTCATTAGTTTTTTTACTTAAGGATATATATATATATATACAGATATATATATATATCTCATTTCTTCATTGAAATACATGAACATTATACTTCATTGATTGTATATCCTAAGAAGTCTGCCCTTAGTGTTTTGTGTGTGCCATGTCAGGAATACAAGGGAAAATTCTGGGAAATAAGTATTTTGTGTGCTTCATTGCAAGTAGCAATTTCCTTATGTTGGTATTAGCAGATGCCTTCTTTTGCAGTAGACTGCTACTTTAAAAAAAAAAAAGCTTATTTAAAATAGTTTCTGAGTTAAACTAGATTATCAATCCAGAGTACTACGATTTTTCAGTTATCCATTTGACATAGTCTATAAAATGACATTCGTGTACCTTTTGTATGGGATCCTTATATTTCACAAATGCAAGGATTTTGGTTCTAATTGATGAGTAGAGAACAAATTAACTGCTCTTTGTTCATGGTGCAGACACATTGAAAGGCTTCGGTATAGTTAAAACATCCTTTTGCACATTGCCTGCCTTTATGAAAACTGTGATTCATTCAAAGAACTTAACATTTGTTTATGTGCCATGATATTACTTCTTTGATATTTCCTAATTCTCAGCTGTGTTCCCTGATAGCTCTTTTATGTAGTGTCCAGGCAGCATAACATGAATGGGATAAAATGTCAGTTACTCCACAGTGTTGCATTCTTCTTTTGTAATTGAATCATAATTTTTATTATGTTGTAGATATGTTTATTTAGCTATTCATTCATTATATACTTACTTCTGGAAGATAATTTCACTTAACCCTAGCCATTTTGGCTGCAGCTGTTAAAGATTTGGAAACCATTCAGTTTGTGTCTGTATAATTTATTTAAGTTTCAACTGTAATGTTTTTGTAATTGGCTCAATACTGGATTCTTCAGCTGATCTATGGAGAGGGCTGTTTTTGTCTTAATTATATTTCTAGGAAGGATGTTCTGAGTATAAGAAATCTTTTTTTTTTTTTAAGATTTTATTTATTTATTTGACAGAGAGAGAGAGATCACAAGTAGGCAGAGAGGCAGGCAGAGAGAGAGGGGGAAGCAGGTTCTCCGCCGAGCAGAGAGCCCGATGCGGGGCTCGATCCCAGGACCCTGAGATCATGACCTGAGCCGAAGGCAGTGGCTTAAACCACTGAGCCACCCAGACTACCCCAAGAAATCTGTTAAGTTAGTTCGGCAGTCTTGCCTTCTCTAGGTTATCTTTGTCTTAGATTTTTATTTTGTAAGATTGTTGGTGAAACATTATTTCTTTCCCTTCTTCTTTCATTTAGCTTTTGGACCAGTTAAAGTAGAGCTGCTGTTGGCTATATTGGTGCCTAATTTTTTATACATTAATTGGGACATTTTACTTCTATGTTATAAATGTATTGCTAGTAAAAAAAAAAAAAAGAAAGAAAGTCCAATGTCTTAGCTCTTTCATGTGATCTCTAAGAAATTTCCTCCTTTCACACTTCTCTGTTTTTATACAGGTCCTCATGCTGATACCGCCAGCGGATGCCAGAATTTGCAGTGTGGTTTTCGAGCCTGCTGCCGCTCTGGCGAATGACCCTTGACTCCTGACCTTTGTCTACTTCATTTAGCTGAGCAGGCTTCCTTTCATGCACTTTACTTATAGCACATTTCTTGTGTTAACCATCCCTTTTTGAGTGTGACTTGTTTTGGCCCCATTTCTTCAGCCTCAGAAATCTTAATTTACCAGTCACTTGTACAGTGTTGTTTCTCTTGCAAATCATATTTTTGTTTTAGAAAGGGATTAGATCTTTTCATAAGGGTGAGAACAGTTTTATCAGTTTTCTTTTAAATGGAATGCTTTGAGAAGAATGTCACTAATGCTATGCCATTTAAAGTATTTTTTAGATTAATTTGAGTTTTAAAGTCAGTGGGTTATTGATTCTCTTTATATATAAACACTGTACCAAGCTTTGCAGATCTTTTCAAACATACATTTTTTAAAGTTTTATTTTCAAAGATTGCACATTTTGAAAACCAGTCTTTTTTTCCATAATGTTTCCTTTGTTTGAACAATTCTCAGAGGGCCAATTCAAACATACCCACATACAAGAGTCTTTAGGATAATAGAATAAATTGGCTTCTTGGTGTTAGCTCAGTGAGCTAGCAAAGTACCAATGTATTTGTATTTGCTTTCTTCAAATACTCCTGGTTCCTACCACTGTCCCTAAATTGTCAAATTTGGGAGGGATTTTTAAAAATTCCACAATCATTTGAAGAAATGTATCAATAAAATCTACTTTGAGGACTTTACCAAATAATTTTTTTGGTGTTTTGTTATTTGAGGTAAAATAAGACTAAATATTTTCTTTTGAGCTCCGTTGAAATCATGAACCTGGCAATTTTAGACAGATACCTAATTTTGTTGAGCTGAATTGTCTTTTTTGAAATTAATTGTGCAGTAGTCAGAAGTTGAATGTGTATGTCTATCTTCATTGCTGTGTGAAGAGACAATGGGAGGGGGACCTGTCATTCACATGGCACATACTGAATCAGTTTTATGCAATGCTATATATAATTTTATGTCCTGAAGAGAAGAGTTAGCAGCATGCCCTCTACTTTTGGAAATGCATGCAAGGCTGTGGAAGAGGAATTAATCTTGCAGTCTTGTTACTTGTGGTCCTAGGCATTCTTTTGTTTGTTTTATTGAGGGATAGGAGGAGTCTCCCATCCAAGTAGTAACCAGGCCCAACCCTGCTTAGCTCCCGAGATCAGATGAGATTGGGTGTAGGGTGATACGGCTGTAGAGGAGGGGTAGGAGGAGGAGGAGGAGTAGGAAAGGTACAAACTTCAGGTAAGCAGATTTCAGTTCAGGCTAAGAGAAAACTTTGTTTGAGACGGAGCTGTCTAAAGATGAAGGAAGACTAATTTGTTGAGAATAGGAGCAGGGAGAATCCACCCATGTTTTAAGTCTAATACTTGAATTAAACACTCCAGGGGAGACCAAGTCTGGGGTGGGGATGCCTCTCCGATGGCTCTCTCTGAAGTGTTGCGTCCTGTCACGGTTGACACTGGCACAATGTTTCTTGCACGTAGGACAAGGCAGCTGTGTGAGCGGACCTTCCTACCTTTTCAACTTGCACCTCATAGGTGTAAGCAGTTGTGGCTTTTGTGGCACTGTGAGACTTTAAAAAAGTCTGGCCTAAGCACAAAGTAAGAGAAGTGAATTCTCGATTCCCTTAGGTGACGTGAAAGGAAATCTAAGCTTAGTGAGCACTTAACGGGATCCAAAGTTTTATTTTGTAAGATTGATTCTCTTGTAGTTACTGTGTTTTTATTTCCTGAAGTGTTTATTTTTGAAAAGCTTACATCAGGGACTATTTCAAGAAAACAAACTTCAAGAATTCTTCTGGAATGAGTCCATCTAACTCCATACTTCATCTTATCTGTATTTACATGAATCGTAAGTAAAATTACTCATCTGGACTCCTGGCCCTGAGCCATCAAGTGAGGACTCAAGTTTATTCTCCATGTAGTCACAAAACAGTATAATATTTTTGGGGGAGAAATTTTGATAACGATTCAGTGATGTTTCAGGAGTTGACTTGAAGTCAAAAGTTGACCTTTTACATTAATTTGAGCAGGGTATGTACCAGGTGATTGAGGAGCCTCCCTTCTGCTTTGTTCCGTGCTGCTTGATATTAGCAAACCATTAAATGGGACCTGGCAGTCTCAGACTACACTGACTTCGGTGTGTCAGCACATTGTCCTGTGGACACTCACTGTTTTTCTACTCTTCCGCTCTAGTTGGATGGGGAGATTGACAACATTGACAATATTGACAACATTTAATTTTTATACATTAACTTCAGGGTATAATTAGTATTTGATGAAACACTATAAATACTTGGTTTAAATTTACCTTGGGTTTTATGATTGATTTAATGAGTTTTTGGAACTGTTCATTCTTAGAATAAAATATAAGTTATGTGAACTGCCTTGGGGTGCCTGACAGACATCAGGTACTCAGCGCTGGGCAGTGTTCTAAGTACCTATACTTACATATACATGTTGAAATAGAGGAAGTAAGTAATGTGATCATTCTGATCCTACTTATGGAGAAAATAAGGAAAATCAGTAGCAGGTTAAATAACTCGGCCATGGATACCTTGTAATGACGGGATTGCCTAGTAATGGCTGTTTCAGGTCAGTCCTTGAACTCTCCCTTGACGAAGAGTTCATAGTTGAGGTATCAGAGGCATGTAAACACATAACTATAATAAAATCTGATAGAGGAAGGCATAAGGGAATAAAGTAAAAGGTGAATGTTTTCCTTAATTTGGTCCCTCTGGCTTTATGTTTTGTTTTTTTTAAAGTGATATCATATTCCAGCTATATCACTGGTTCTCAGCTGAGTCAGTTTATCCCTTAGAGGACATTAGACAATGAGACAATGTCTGGAAACATTTTGATTGTCAAAATTTGGCAGAGGGAAAGGATGCCACTGCCATCTACTGGGGAGAGGTCAGGGATGCTGCTAAACATCTTCTAATGAATAGGTCAGCCCTCCACCAAAAAAAAAAAATTGGCCCAAAATGTCAGTAGTGCTTCTGTTAAGAAATCCTGCTTTATGTATTTCTGTTTTGTTTACATCTTTTAGCACATATATTTAATACCTTTTAATGGCTTAGTATAGTAGTACCTGTGTTTGTCTTAGTCTGTTTAGGCTTCTGTAACAGAATACCATACACTGGGTGGCTTAAGCAATATTTATTTCTCCTGTATCTGGAGGCTGGGAAGTCAAGGGATAAGGTGCTGGCTGGTGAGGGCTCTCTTTTTATTTGCAGAGGGGCATCTTCTTATTGTATCCACACATGGCCTAAAGAAAGGAAGCAAATGCTATCCTGTCTTTTTTTTTTTTTTTAAGATTTTATTTATTTATTTGACAGAGGGCACAAATAGGCAGGAGCGGCAGAGGGAGAGGAAGAAGCAACCTGTCTGCTGAGCCGGGAGCCTGATGCGGGGCTTGATCCCAGGACCCTGGAATCATGTCCTGAGCCGAAGGCAGCCACTTAACCAACTGAGCCACCCAGGCGCCCCTATCCTGTCTCTTTTTACAGTGGCATTCATCCCAACACAGGGCCTCCACTCTCTTAAGCAAATTGCCTACCAAAAAGACTGATCTCCAAATACTATTCCATAGTTGGGTCTCAAGGTAGAAATTTTGTGGGAGACACAAACATTTAGTCCATAGCAATGTCTTAATTTTTTAAACAACTTCCCTTTTGGTGAATGTTTAAACGTACTCCCCCCCCATCCCCCCGCCAATACCATATTGTTTCAATAGGAGTATGTGTGTGTATATATGGGTACATTGTGTACATGTGCATGTTTGCTCAGTATTTCTATAGGATAAGGTCTTAAGAGGTATTTGGTGTTAAAATTTTTATATTGCAAAGTTGTTCCTTCCCCCAGAGAAGTTGTATTGTTTTGGTGGGTCTTAAAATATAATGGGTATTCTGCTGGGCAGGCAAAGGAAGACATTCCAAGTGGAAGGTAAGTACAAAGGCATAGAGTTAGGGAGCTCTTAGTGTGAGAGGGAACTCTGGGTAGCCTCGGTTAAATGTGGGGTCAGAGTAGCAAGAGGCAAGACCAACTATTAGATAACACTTACTTCAAAAATGATAACTTTATTTCCTTATTTACAAATAATTTTTTCTGATGTGGTCAATATCACAAAAATATTCTCATACCTTAATTACAGTTTTTACATGATACCAAAAATATACAATGAAAAAATTACCTGTTGCGTATAAGGGAGGCAACATAAATCCAAACAGACAAAACATTTTTGGGGTATGGGTGGATATAGACAGCTAAAGCAAATTCAACATTAGGAACATCAATATTATGTACTCCGGTGCTGTACACTGCTTCAATTAAAGGCTTCAGTTCAGAATAGGGCATGTGAAGGGGAAATCCAGAGAACTGAAGGAAAAAAAACAACCAAAATTTGTAGTCATTTGTGAAGCTTCAAGATTGCATTGTATTTTTTCCTCCATGTTTAAACATACACAGTTCTTAATGTTCTTGTCTTCCTTCTGTATCTTGAAGTCCTTTATTTAGTTCTGCTTTTCTGTTCAGCTATGTATTAGCAATACAGAAAATGGAGAGGAGACAAATGTCTTTTCTGTTCAGTTGCTAGCATATTGACTTGGTGTATAAGACAGCTGTTAGCACCCAGCCACCCTCCACTATCCCCTTCCCTCTCCCTAATAGCCCCTAGTTTGCATAGTAACCCACATAATTCTAGGGATCTGGATTAATCCTAATCAATGTATTCTATCCCCATGGCCACAGTGACTGATCTGTAGGGATGGGCTTGTGATCAAAGTGAATCTCGGGAAACTTGCTAGGAATGATGGCAGACAGATGCGCTTTCCTGCTTCAGACAATATGTGTGCAGATGTGAGTCCTGCCTGGAGCTCTTCCAGCTATTTGGTTCCATGAAAAAAGTGATACTGAGGACGGTGCCATCAGAGAGGAGGGCAAGTGGGAAGCCTTACAGAAGAGTGGTAGAATTCTGAGAGTTATCACCTCTAACTTTTACTTAAATAAACCAATAAATTGTTTTTATTGCTTAAACCTGTTTGAATTAAGTTATTACTTGAAGACATCCTAACTGAAAACCTAGTTGTCATTGTCGTTTTAAGATTTTAGAGAGAGACCAAGTGGGGGAGGGGCAGAGGGAGAGAATCTTCAAACAGACCCCCTACTGAGCACAGAACCCAACTTGGGGGCAGGGCGGAGGGGGGGGGTGCTGTATCCCAGGACTGGTAATCAAGACCTGAGCTGAAACCAAGAGTCAGACTTAACTGACTGAGCCATCCAGGCACCCCTGAAAACCTAGTTTTAGTCAGTGAATAGAATGAAATGCCTGATTTCAAGCTTTACTATAAAGCTATGATTACCAAGAAAGACAGCATGGTATTGGCACGAAAACAGACATATAGACCAGTGGAACAGAGTAGAGAGCCCAGGTATGGACCTGCAACTCTATGGTCAAATAATCTTTGACAAAGCAGGAAAAAATAGCCAGTGGAAAAAAGACAGTCTCTTCAATAATTGGTGCTGGGATAATTGGACAGCTACATGTAGAAGAATGAAACTTGACTATTCTCTTAAACCATACACAAAGATAAACTTGAAATGGATAAAAGACCTCAACATGAGGCAAGAATCTATCAGAATCCTAGAGGAGAACATAGGTAGTAACCTTTTTGACATCGGCCACAGCAACTTCTTTCAGGACACGTCTCCAAAGGCAAAGGAAACAAGCGAAAATGAATTTTTGGGACTTCATCAAAATAAAAAGCTTCTGCACAGCGAAGGAAACAGGCAACCCATGGAATGGGAGAAGATATTCGCAAATGACACTACAGACAAAGGGCTGATATCTAAGATCTATAAAGAACTCCTCAAACTCGACACTCAAAAAACAGATAGTCATGTCAAAAAATGGGCAGAAGACATGAACAGACATTTCTCCAAAGAAGACATACAAATGGCTAACAGATACATGAAAAAATGTTCATCATCTTTAGCCATCAGGGAGATTCAAATCAAAACCACACTGATACCACCTTACACCAGTTAGAATGGCCAAAATCAACAAGACAGTAAACAAATGTTGGAGAGGATGTGGAGAAAGGGGAACCCTCTTCCACTGTTGGTGGGAATGCAAGTTGGTGCAGCCACTTTGGAAAACAGCGTGGAGATTCCTCAAGAAATTAAATATAGAGCTACCCTATGACCCTGCAATTGCACTACTGGGTATTTACCCCAAAGATGCAGATGCACTACAAAGAAGGGCCACATGTACCCCAATGATCATAGCAGCAATGGCCACAATTGCCAACAGTGGAAAGAGCCAAGATGCCCTCCAGC
>CM052800.1:9310837-9324878 GCA_028533885.1 Nasua narica | reverse complement strand
GTCTCAATTTGAGACTGCTTTCTAGGTTTTATTATCTACACAGCACTACTCACAGACAGTGGAGAGGACATATCTAATGAGAATTTTTCTTAGCACTGAAAAGCAATTAGTATAAAATCATCTCCTTAAAACAGATCAAGAGTGGTTGGTTTCACCTTTATGCACAGTTGAATCTAACATGATTTAGTCAGATGTTTTAATGGTATTTAGTACTCTTACAATGCATTTTATTAAAGTTATTTTTCATCCCATAGTCTTAGAGCATTTTCAGCTTATAGAGGCATTTTGCTGTTTAATAATAGCTTAATTACTGAGTTTTGAACTTTGAATTACATCTTTTACTCTATGCTGCTTAATCTATATGCTGTGGAGAGCGAAGTAGTTACTTTCTCTAAAAATCCATTACTATGCAATTTCCAATTTGAAATGAAATCCACAGGCTCAGTTTAGTGCCATTGGTACTTACCCGGTAGTCTCCCAGCTGTTTGAGCAGCTCTGCTCTGTGGTCATCTTCTACGTCTTCTCCTCGACATCTTTCTAACACAGGCAAGAAGTGCCGTAGAGCGGAGGTACAGTACCTGTTCCATCTAGTCAGATGGCGTGGCCTCCAGTCCATGATTTTTTCTTTTAATATTTTTTCAATCCTGTTTATAAAAAACAAGGTCTGTTTTTTGCAGGTGTGGCTTTTGTAAACAAAGATACAGTTTGTATGCAGTAGGGATTCAGGTGGAGTCGTCATTCATAGGGCATAGTTCATGTTGAAAGCCTTAAATATATATATTTTTATATTTTTTTCTAAAGATTTTTATTTATTTGACAGAGACACAGCAAGAAAGGGAGCACAAGCAGGGGGAGTGGGAGAGGGAGAAGCAGCCTTCCCGCTGGCAGGGAGCCCGATGTGGGGCTGGATTCCAGGACCCTGGGATCATGACCCGAGCTGAAGGCAGACGCTTTCTGAGCTGGCCAGAGCTGGGGCAGACCCAGGCACCCCGAAAGCCTTAAATATTTGTAGGGCTTTTCATGCTGTGTATTGATTCTTTATCCTATGCTGTGCCTTCTGTTTATGAGGATTATTTTTCCGAATTTCCTTAAGACTGTTCTTAGGATATCCATCATCACTAAGCTTTACATCCTATAGATGCAGTACCTATCATATTAGCTACAAAGCAGGATATCAAAAATTAAGTCACAGACAGAATAAAGGAAAATAGCTAACATTTACTGAGCTTTTATTTAGCAGGTACTCTGTAAAATGCTTCCTATTCATTTTTATTTAATCCTAACAGTGACTATGAGGGGGATATTGTCCCAATTTTACTTAAATGGGGGTGCAATCTGAGGTAAGATGATGACTTGAAAATGGCAGGGGAAACGGGGTTGAGTTGAAACCCCGCCAATCCTAAGGCCTCTTGGCCAAATGCACAGATTTAGGAGACCCAGCTAGCTCCCCACTGCTTAAGAGCTGCAGGATCCCCTTCTCATTTGGCACATTATACATGTTTTTGTTCTGGGTTTCAAGACGATCTGAGCAAGAGTATTGTTGAATTGCCATCCACTTTATCAATATTGGCTAAATAAATAACGTGGGTCTAATAGTATCCTGAACCTATCAGAAGAAACAAAAACTTTTTGGGGGATTAGTTGTTCTAGGTAGGGATATCCAGTAAGGCTTTATTTAAAATTTGAAATCGAGAATAAGTTGGAGTCTTCTAGTAATAATACCTTAGAACTGGTCACATTTATTCTTGAGTATTTGACATGCTGCTCTTTAATATAGCTTGATATAGTAGAAAGGGCACACAGACTTTGAAGTCAGAAAGATCTGACTGGGCTCAGAAGCCCCCTCTGACACTTAAGGAGTCTGTTGAGCCCTTTGAACCTTGGTTTCCACGTTTGCAAAACTGGACGAGTAAAGTTTCATTTTACAGGGTTATAAGGATTTACAGGGACTCTTACCAGCCTTCTCCATATGTTAGGTTTATAAACTAGATGAGGCTAAGTAAGCCACGAGCGGGACAAAAGAGGCATGTTTAATTAAACCGAGGATTATGATACATCTGAAAAAGGCCCATAATGTGATGCTGAGCTCTCCTCTGAGGGGAAGTTTTGGGAGAACTACCTGTCATTGCTGGAGGTCACTTGTGTTTACTCCACACCGTGCTGATGTGAAGGCCTCCCTTTGAGCTATGGGATCTAGAGATCACATCTGTATTTGGTATCTATGACCATGAATTAAGGTTTAATTGCTCAAATTGATCCAGGCTGAGAATTGCTTAGTTTTGTGTTACACTACTAGTGACAGGTTACGTGTGGATTTATGGGTATCATATGACCTGTCTTGTAGCTCAGCGGCGGCCGCTTTGTCTGTGCGCTGGTAAATTAGTTCTTCTGGCTATAAAAGAGAAAATAGTTCAGAAATTCCAGAAATCACTTACACTTAATTTGAATAGCTATCCATTCTTTTCTAAATCTTTAAAAAAATTATGAAATCTGAGACATTCCTTCAAGATACAGAGGATACTATCATGGTTATCAGTGTACCCATGACTCACCTTAAGTACAATATCACAAATAAATTACAGCGCTGTGTCCTTCTTAATTTCATCTCCGTCCTCTCTCATCACAGAAGTAGCTATGACCTGAATTTATTTTTTTAGCATTTTCATTTTTAGCACACGTATCTACCGTGTGCCAGGCACTTTTATAGGTGCTAGGAATATATCCATGAATAAAAATTCCTGCTTTCCTGGTGTTTACTTCATAGTTGGTGGAGATAAGCAAGTTAATAAAATGTATTTATGATTTTATTACAGATTTATGTATCCCCAAACAATGTATTGTTTTGGTTTGAGTGTTTTCTAAGCTTTTTGTAATAGTTTTTTGTTCTTTTAAATTCAAGTTTAGTTGACAGACAATGTTACATTAGTTTCAGTTGTACAAAGTAGTGATTTGACAAGTCTGTGTAATAGTTTTATACTGTGAATATGCAGCTTGCCTTCTCTCTTAATATTATATTTAGAGATTATAACATCCACATTTTTAGAGTGCTAAGATTCATTAATGTTGATTCATTTGTGTAACTACTATAGAATATTCCATTATGTCCTCTATATAATTTGTCCCTTCTGTAATTCCAGTTTTTGGCTATTATAAACAATGTTTCTGTGAAAAATCTTGTATATGTCAACCTTGTACACATGGAATAATTTCTGTAGGGCACTGTTTTTCAAGCCTTTCTTTTGGGAAAGGTCTGGATCACAGTAAAAAAAAAAAAAAAAAAATATATATATATATATATATATATATATATACACACACTCAGTATATGCACATACACATACTTATATAGTTAACAAATTAAACAGAAGTTTTAGTAAACAATTTTCATGCTTACTACTTAAAATCTTGCCACTGGCCAGGACCCTCTAAATTAATTTTATGAGTCCCTACTGGATCATGCCTTGTGATTTGATTTCATGTTTTAATAGCAGTCATGAAATTCAGTTATTAATTTAGTGAATTGAGACTAGCATTTAAGTAATTAAATAGAATATATTTTGAGGTACTTTGTCATAAGGTTCATTATATCAAAACTTCACACACACACACACACACACACACACACACACACACACACATTGGTTTATGATGTGGTAATTTCTTACTGTGAGTTGGGCTCAACTAAGTTTGAAAAACATTATTTTATTATTTTCGCCTGAATATCTAGGAGTAGAATTAAGGGTCAAAATATGTCTGGCTACCCAGTATAATGAATTAAATTCCTTACTTCTTTGTCTACTTTTTTTTTTTTTAAGAGAGGGAAAGAGAGAGGGGGTGGAGGGTGTAGAAGGAGAGGGAGAGAGAGAATCTTAAGGAGGCTTCACACCCAGTGTGGTGCCCTACCCAGGGCTTCATCTCACAACCCTGAGGTCATGACCTGAGCTGCAATCAAGCTACCCAGGCACCCCCTTTGTCTACGTTGTTAATAAAAGGATTATATACCTGAACACTAGAAAGGCCTGGATATGGAAGGCTTCTTGAAAAGAAAGATTTCCATAGCTTGGGCTTGGTAACGTCAAAATTTATCCGTAGTGGGGAGTCATATCTTTGAATATTAAACCAAATCTGAAAAAGATAAGACTACATTAGCATATATGGCAGCAGATATATATTAATGCGTGTGTGTGCATGTATGTATAGAGGAAGCAGAGAGACAGCAAGAGGACATGCAGGATGCACTTTTTTCTGCATATTTTGATTTGTAAAACCAGCATGCATTTTATAATCAGAGGCATCATAAAGTCATGATTGGCCACTTTTTCATATTTTTTATATCCAAAGTTGAGGCGCACCTTACCACTGACTGTAGGTTGACAAAATAAGAGAGTTCCTGATAAGAAAAAACTTTTTAGGAGAAGACAGACAAGGCTCTTCCTTTCTCAGTCTGACTTTTCTTTTTTTTTTTTTTTAAAGATTTTATTTATTTATTTATTTGGCAGAGAGAGATCACAAGTAGGCAGAGAGGCAGACAGAGAGAAAGGAGGAAGCAGGCTCACCGCTGAGCAGAGAGCCCGATGCAGGGCTCGATCCCAGGACCTGAGACCATGACCCGAGCCGAAGGCAGAGGCTTCAACTCACTGAGCCACCCAGGCGCCCCTCAGTCTGACTTTTCTAACTCAGTTCTTCCTAGCCTCCTAACTGAGTTAGGTGTCTACCTCTTTGCTTCCACATCACTGTAATCTCTGAATAGCATCTCTCTTGTTGAGGCATGCAGCATATTGGTTCATGAATCAGGCCATTAGTATTTGAATTCTGGCTCCAGCATTTACTAATGGGGTGACCTGGGATGATTTTTTTTTTTTTTAATTTTGTATGTTCATTTGTCAGAGAGGAGGGAATGAGGGAACACAAGCAGTGGGGAGCAGCAGACAGAGGGAGAAGCAGGCTCCCCACTGAACAAGGAGCCCAATGTGAGACTCCGTCCCAGGACTCTGGGATCATGACCTGAATCGAAGGCAGATGCTTTGCTGACAGTCACCCATGCATCCCTTGGTTGGTTAATTTAACTTCTTTGTGCCCTATTTTCCTCCCCAATGAAACTGGGATAATAGTAACCACCTCAAGGTTGTTGAGGTAGATTAGTTAATTTTCCTCTTAGAACAATGCCTGATACATCGTAGGTGCTCAATTATTGTTAGCTAATTTATTACTGTTATTAATTGCCTGTCTATCCACCTGCCTCCTCACTAGATATGGCAATGTTGTCTTGGGGAGATCTGCCATGTGCCTTATTCAGCACTCTATCTTTAGCATTTAGCGTAGCTTCTGGCATATAGTAGGCGTATTGAATGACCTGTGCATCAGTGGTAAATTTGTCCATTCCACAAATTTTCAATTTTCAAATTTTAGTATCTACTATGTTTGGGCTCAATTTCAGTCACTAGGGATAAAGTAATGAATGAAACAAAATTCCTACCCTTATGCAGTAGCTAGTGAGAAGACAGTGTGAACAAATTAAGTAAATACATGGGATTTCAGATGATGTTATATGATGTAGTAGATTGTGTCACTGACCTCAGTTCTTTACCCCTTCTTATATCAGTTCCTCCCACTAGAAGGGGTGAACCGTATTTCCCTGCTCCTTGATTTTTGGTCAGTTAGAATGGGACAGAAGTGTTACTGTGTAACTTCTGAGTCTAAGCTTAAGGGGCTTTGTGTGTTCCTGCTTGCCTTTCTGTGCTTCTGCCATTGTCGCTGCTGAGTCCCAGAATAAACACACATGAAGCAGAGCTGTCCCAGCTGACCCAGAGATTCATAAGGATATTTGAAGCCATTTAGTTTGGGGATGGGTTTTTACTGTCTTTCTGGTGACAATAGCTAACTGTACAAGGGCTGTGGAGAAAACATGGGAAGACATGAAATTTCAGGTTGCACAGGGAAATTCTTGCTGGGAAGATGACATTTGATCAGAAACGCAAGAAGTGAGGGAGAAATTTATGAAGATATCCAGTAAGGGGAAAGTCATCTACGCCGAGGAGACAGCAAGTGCAAACCCTGCTTGACGTGTTGACGATCAGTGAGGAAGATGGTAGTTTTGGAGGAATGAGCAAATTAGTGCAAGTAAGAGATGAAATCAGTGGAGGATGGGGATGGGAGGTGGGATGGCTGTCAGGTCATAAAAGGCCTCGTGGATTATTTTAAAGAGTTAGACTTTGATTTTAGAGTGAGCTAGGAAGACATTGGAATACTTGAAGCAGAGGGCTGACATTGTCTTCCATTTTCATACTAATATTCTCTGCTGTATTGAAACTAGACCCAAGGGAGTAAGGGCAAATAGTGAAGTTTCCAGTTAGGAGGCTATTTCAAGTAATCCAGGTAAGAGCTTCAGTAGTGTGGATCAAAATATTAGCAGTGAAACCGGTGAGCTATGGTCAGACTCTGGATATACTATGAAGCCAATAGGATTTGCTGATGAATAGGATGTGGGAGAAAGAGAGAAAGGAATCCAAGGTGACTATAAGGATTTTGGCCTAAGTAACTGGACTGATGAAACTGCCCTTTACTGAGATCAGAAAGACTGCAAAAGAAAATTGGGAATTCAAGTTTGGGCACGTTAAGTTTCAGGTGTATGTCTTGCATCTATATGAAGATGATGAGTAAGCAGTTGGATATTTGAGTCTGAAGTTCTGGGAACCAGGTGAGCTAGAGATATACATATGGGGATTATCAACATATATATGTTCCTAGGGAGAAAGTAGAGATCGAAAAGATGTTTGATGAACTTGAACTTTGAGGATCTGATTTTTCAAATTTGGAGAAATAATGAAAAAGCAGCCAAGGGTACAGAGAAGTGGCAGCCAATGAGGTTAGGGAGGCTTTGATACTTGGAATTCAAGTCAAATTGTTTTACGAAGGCAAGGTCTTTAAGAACTACAATTTGGCCGTGGGGTAGGGAATGTGCAGAAAAGTAGTGGGAAATAGTGCTGGAAAAAGTTAAGGTCAGATTATATAGGACTTTGAAATCTGAGGTGAGAAGTTTGTTCTTAAATCTGTATACTTTTTGAGCCATAGAATGCTGAAACCAATTTCAGAAACTTAATCAGTCATCAGTGTACCAAATAAATGGTTGAGTTGGAGAGATTATTTAATTGGTTATTTATAGTAATGCAGGGTTGAAACAATAATGGCATGGCTTGGGACACAACAGGTTGAGGCCATATGATTTGGTATCTCTTAATATGATTGAAGTAGGAGGAAGTAAGGGAGAGAGAAAAATCAAGGTCAGTTCTGAGGGGTGTATCTGGGTAACTGACATCATAGAAACAGGAAGCCAGGAGGAGGAACTGGTTTTGGAGGCAAGGGGGAAATGATTTGAATTTTGGATGTGCCAAGTTTTATTTATTGTTTATTTGTTTGTTTGTTTATTTATTATAGATAATTATATTATTATTTATTATAGAGAGAGAGAAGGAGAGAGAGAAAGCACTTGTGCATGAGCAGTGGGGAGGGGCAGAGGGCAAGGGAAGGAGAGACTCCTTGAGCAGTCTCCTAGCTGAAGACCCTGAGATCACGATCTGAGCCGAAATTAAGAGTTGGTTGCCCAACTGTTTGCTCCCAAAGTTTGAGATTTTGATAAAGCACTTGGGTGTCTCGCAGAGAATTGAAAATTCAGGATCCAAAGAAAGATTCTGGGGCTAGTGACAGGATTAGAACTTCTCTGCCAGGATAGCCTAGATAGAGTTACAGTTACAGTTAATAATAATAGGTGTGGTCCTGCAAGAAATCTAAATATAGAATCTTCAGGAACATACTTTTTTTTAAATTTAGTTTACTTTATTCTATTTTTTAGTGGTCTCCAAACTTTTTTTTTTTTTTTAACATATAATGCATTATTTGTTTCAGGGATACAGGTCTGTGAATCATCAGTCTTACACAATTCACAGCACTCACCACAGCACATACCCTCCCCAGTGTCCATCATCCAGCCACCCTATCCCTCCCACCCACCTCCACTCCAGCAACCCGTGACTTTTAAGGGGTGGGAAGAAGAGCCAGTGAAAGAAACCTAAGAAACTCTTGCAGAGAAAATGAAAACCAAACAGTTCTTTATCTGTAAACCAAGGTGGGGGAAAACGTTTTTTTCTTGAAGAGGGTATTAGTCATGTCATGTACCATAGAAAAGGCGAAGAGAATGAAGATGAGAGTAAACCCTTGGATTTATTTATCCACTAGCAAGACAATGGTTCCTCTTAGACTTGAATTTCTATAGATGGTCAGGGAAGAGGAGCCAAATTACTAAAAGGGTTAAAGTCTGAGTTTTTTGAGAACATAGAAGCAGGGGATATAATTAGTAATTGAAGAATTCTGGAAGCAAAGGAAAGAGGGGCAATGGTAGTTTAGGGTGTATCTGGGTTGGCAGAAGCATACAAGCATACTTCTGAGATACTGTGGTTTGGTTCCAGACCACTGCAATAAAGTGAATATCACAATAAAGGAAGTCAAATGAATATTTTGGTTTCCCAGTGCATATAAAAGTTATGTTTACAATATACTGTAACCTATTAAGTGCATAATAGCATTAACCTAAAGAAACAATATACATACCTTAATAAAAATATTGATAAATATGCTAACCATCATCTGGGCTTTCAGCGAATTATCATCACTGATAACAGATCATCATAACAAATATAATAATAATGAAAAAGTTTGAAATATTGCAAGAATTATCAAAACATGACACAGAGACACAAAGTGAGCAGATGCTGTTGGAAAATGGCATCGACTGACTTGCCTGGCACAGAGTTGCCACAAATGTTAAATTTGTAAAACAAACAAACAAACCCACAGTATCTGTGAATATAACGAAGCATAACAAAATGAGATATGCCTGTATTTTGGGACCGTTGGACTTCTGAGCATATCAATAGGTAGAGAAAAAGAAAAAATATAGGGGCAAGTTGGAATAACGAGTAGAGAGGCATGTCTTACAGTAAGAGTAGAAACTGAAACATGGGTAGAAAGGGGAGACACTTCTTTCCTGGCAAAGGAATACAGGAGGAGAAAGGCTGACAATCCAGAGAGTGTGTGGTAGAGCAGAGGGCAGTGGAGGTTTTAGAGCACAGTATCAGACCAGCTAGGTAAGTGCGAGGGCCTCTACCGAGAGAGGCCAAGGCTTAGAGCAGCTTTGGAACAGCTGCCATGAAAGATGCCCAACATCATGAACTACTGTTGTGCTTCTTGTTAGTAAGGGGAGGAGGTCTTTCTTCCTCACAAAACCTGGGCATTACATAATTAGTCAACCACACAGTAATTGTTTTGAGGACTAATAATAATTTTGATAAAGAATGGAATTCTTTGAGGGCTTTCTCAATGCCTGTTGACTCTGCTTGATTACAAATGGCCTTAACATGGTTCTTTGAACATACGAGGAGCTTAGCAGTTCATTCATGATTATGATAATGCTTTTGATTAAAAAAGTAATGAACATGAGAATAGTACTCCACAGTGCTCTTCACACTTGCAATTAATAATAATTGCCATTTGCTGAAGACCTATGGAAGACAGGTACTTTGTTGGGTGCTTGGCATATATTCTCTCTAATTATAGCAGTAACCATAAAGGGTAGACCACCCTAAAAGGTAGATTTATGAGAGAACAAGAGCATGTGAATGGGGAGGGGCGGAGGGAGAGAGAGAGAGAGAATCTGGAGCCTGACTCACTGCTTGATCTCATGATTCCAAGATCATGATCCGAGCTGAAACCAATAGACAGATGCTAAACTGCCTGAGCCACCACCAGGTTCCCCTAGACTAGTGATCTTTAAAGTAGGTTGCACACACCAGACATGAGGAGAAAATATTAGCTCTTCTAATACCTTTTTATTTTTAAGAGTTTTTTTTCTGTATAATGTAAAAATATATTGATGCACAAATAAAATATATAATTTATAAACAAAAATAATATATTGTGGATGCATGCTCAAGTGATTTTTTTTCTGACATCCATGAAGATTGAAAATGAAGGGATGGAAACAGACACAAGTAGAAGCAAAAAGAAACTGGGGTAGCTATATTTATATTGGAGAAAATAGACTTTAAAACAAAGACTGTAACAAAAGACAAAGAAGAACATTACATAATGATAAAGGGGACAATCCAAGAAGAGAATTATAATAATTATAAATATCTATGCACCCAAGATAGGAGTACCTTAATATATAAAGAAACTGCTAACAGACATAAAGGAAAAAACTCACAGTAATACAGTAATAGTAGGGACTTTAACACAACAGTTACATCAATGGACAGAACATCCAGAAAGAAAATCAACAAGGAGACAGCGCTTCAAAGGACATGCTAAACCAGACGGACCTAAACAGCAGGAACTTTGTAGATGCACGTGGAACTTTCTCCAGGATAGAACATGTATTAAGCCACAAAACAAGTCTTCCTAAATTCAAAAAGATCATATGATGCATCTTTTTCGACCACAGTGGTTATGAAACTAGAAATCAATCACAAGAAAAAATCTGGAAAGAACACAAATAGGTGGAGGCTAAATAACATGTTATTAAATAATGAATGGTTGAACCAAGACATCAAAGAGTAAATTAAAAAAATACATGGAGACAAATGAAAACGAAAAACAAAACCTTTGGGATGCAGTAAAACCTATTCTAAGAGGGAAGTTTATAGCAATACAGCAATACAAACCCACAGCTAACGTCACACTCAATCGTGAAAAACTCAGATCTTTTTCTCTAAGATCAGAAACAAGACAGGGATGTTCACTATAACCACTTTTATTCAACATAGTACCAGAAGTCCTAGTCACAGCAATCAGACAAGAAAGGAAAAGGCATTCAAATTGGTAAGGAAGAAGTAAAACTTCCACTATTTGCAGATGACATGATATTATATAAAGACAACCCTAAAGACTCCAGCAAAAAACTAGAACTGATAATTGAATTCAGTGTTGTAGGATACAAAATTAATATACAGAAATCTGTTACGATTCTATATACTAATAATGGAGTAGCAGAAAGAGAAATGAAGAATACAATCCCATTTACAGTTGTGCCGAAAATAATAAAATACCTAGGAATAAACTTAACCAAGTAGATGAAAGACTTGTACTATGAAAACTTATTAAACATTGATGAAAGTAGTTGAAGATGACACAAATGGAAAGATATTCTATGTTCATGGATTGGAAAAACAAATATTGTTAAAACGTCCATGCTACCCCAAGCAATCTACAGATTTAATGCAATCCCTACCAAAATACCAATAGCATTTTTTTTCATAGAACTAGAACAAATAATCCTAAAGTTTGTATAGAATTACAAAAAGACCCCAAATAGTCAAAGCAGTCTTGAAAAAGAAGAACAAAACTGAAAATATCTCAATCCCAGATATCAAGATATACTACAAAGCTGTAGTAATCAAAGCAGCATTGTACAGCACTGGCACAAAGATGGACACATAGATCACCAGAACAGAATAGAGAGCCCAGAAAAATAAACCCATGCTTATATGGTCAATTAGTCTTCAAAAAGGAGGCAAGAATATGCAATGGGAAAAAGACAGTCTCTTCAACAAATGGTGTTGGGAAAATATGCAAAAGAATGAAGCTGGCCCACTTTCCTTCACTGTACACAAAAACAAACTCAAAATGGATTAAAGACCTAAATATGAAACTTGAAACCATAAAAATCCTGGATGAGAGAGCTGGCAGTAATTACTCTGACATTGGCTTATAACCACATTCCTCTAGATATGTCTCCTGAGGCAAGGGAAACAAAAGCAAAAATAAACTACTTGGACCACATTAAAATAAGACCACAGCATAGGATACAACAAAACTAAAGGACAACCTACTGAATGGGAAAAGATATTTGCAAATGATATATCTGATAAAGGGTTAATATCCCAAATATATGAAGAACTTATACAACTCAAGACCAAAACAACAACAAAACCCCTAAGTAATCTAATTAAAAAACGGACAGAAGACATGAACAGACATTTCTCCAAAGAAGACATACATATGGCCAACAGACATATGAAAAGATTTCCAACATCACTAGTCATCAGAGAAGTGCAAATCAAAACTACAATGAGATATGACGTCACACCTGTCAGAATCACTAAAATAAGGAACACAAGTAACAACAAGTGTTGGTGAAGATGTAGAAAAAAATATCTGTGCACTGTTGGTGAGAATGCAAACTGGTGCAACCACTATGGAAAACAGTATTTTTTTTCTCAAAAAAGTAAAAATAGAATTCCCATATGATCCAGAGATTCCACTACTGGGTATTTACCCAAAGAAAATGAAAACAATTAATTTGAAAAGATATGTGTACCTCTGTTGTTTATTGCAACACTATTTACAATAGCCCAGATGTGGAAAGAACACAAGTGTCCACCAAGAGATGAATGAATAAAGAAGATACACACACACACACACACACACACACACACACACACACTGGAATATTACTGAGTCATAGAAAAGAATGAGGTCTTGCCATTTGTGACAACATGGGTGGACCTAAAGAATGTAATGCTAAGTGAAATAAGTTGGACAGAGAAAGACCAATACCACATGACTTCATGCCTATGTGGAATTTAAGAAACAAAACAAAAGGGTGCCTGGGTGGCGCAGTTGGTTGGGCGACTGCCTTCGGCTCAGGTCATGATCCTGGGGTCCCGGGATCGAGTCCCACATCGGGCTCCCAGCTCCATGGGGAGTCCGCGTCTCACTCTGACCTTCTCACTTCTCATGCTCTCTCTCACTCTCTCTCTTTCCTAATAAATAAATAAATAAAATCTTAAAAAAAAAAAAAAGAAACAAAACAAAAAAGAGATTAAAAAAACCAGACCTTTAAATACAGAGAACAAACTGGGGGTTGCTGGAGAGGAGGTGGGTGGGGGAAGGGTGAAATAGATAAAGTGGATCAAGAGCAGACTTACTGAGATGAGCACTGAGTACAGACTTGTTGAATCATAATATTGTACACCTGAAACTAATATAACACTGTGTGTTAATTGTATTTCAATAAAAAATACACATTGGGGACACATGCTGAAATGATTTTTCAGACAGATGCATAAAGTTCAGACCACTAAGACAGATGATGATTATAAAAACAATCATAACAGACAATATAGAGTTGTTCCTGTGTGTTAGATACTTTACAATGATCATCTCATCCATGGCTCACAACACTATTCAAGATAATTGCTACAATTACCTCCATTTTACCAGTGAAGAAGCTGTATGACACAAGAAATTTTCCCAAGCTCACACAACTAGTAAATGATGAAGTTTAAACTCGGGTAGTCTGACCCCATAACTCATGTTTTTAACCACTGTCTTATACAGTACCCTTCGTAAATAAGTTTGCCCCCAATCACCTGGTGGAGGGAAGGGAAGGGGGAAGGGAAAGAAAAAAGGAAGGAAGGAAGGAGGGAAGAAGGGAGGGAAAGAAGAAAGGAGGGAGGAAGGAACCCAGTCTTCTCAGATGATAAATTTGCTTCATTTAGTTCTCAAAACCCCATGAGTTAGATACTTATAAACTCTATTTTGAAAGAGACGAGGACATAGCCTGGACATAAACTCAGGTCCTCTGAATCCTTTTTTTTTTTTGAAGATTTTATTTATTTATTTGACAGAGACAGAGAGAGATCACAAGTAGGCAGAGAGGCAGGCAGAGAGAGAAGTGGAAGCAGGCTCCCTGCTGAGCAGAGAGCCCAATGCGGGGCTTGATCCCAGGACCCCGAGACCATGACTTGAACTGAAGGCAGAGGCTTTAACCCACTGAGCCACCCAGGGGCCCTGAATCTCAGTTCTATATTCTTTAACCTCGTGCTTTTTTGCAGATCAAGTGACTAATTCAACCAAAAGGTATTGTTTAGGACAGTCTTGCCACTGTGCTTGACACTATGTTTAACTGTTATATATGAATGTTTATATAAATTTTTTGATATGTAAAATATTATTAAATCAGTAGGTCAATTAAAAAAAAAAAAAA
>CM052800.1:9253282-9310337 GCA_028533885.1 Nasua narica | reverse complement strand
TCACTGTGGTTTTGATTTGTAGTTCCCTGATGCCGAATGATGTTAAGCACTTTTTCATGTATCTGTTGGCCATTTGGATGTCCTCTTTGCAGAAATGTCTGTTCATATCTTCTGTCCATTTCTTGATTGGATTATTCTTTGGGTGTTGAGTTTGAGAAAGTTCTTTATAGATTTTGGATACTAGCCCTTTATCTGATATGTCATTGGCAAATATCTTCTCCCATTCTGTCAGTTGTCTTTTGGTTTTGTTGACTGTTTCCGTTGCTGTGCAAAAGCTTTTAATCTTGATGAAGTCCCCATAGTTCATTTTTACTCTTGCTTCCTTTGCCTTTGGCGATGTTACTAGGAAGAAGTTGCTGTGGCTGAGGTCGAAGAGGTTCCTGCCTGTGTTCTCCTCTGGGATTTTTTTTTTTTAAAGATTTTATTTATTTATTTGACAGAGAGAGACACAGTGAGAGAGGGTAGACAAGCAGGAGGAGGGAGAGAGGGAGAAGCAGGTTTCCCGCGGAGCAGGGAGCCCAATGCGGGGCTTGATCCCAGTACCCTGGGATCATGACCTGAGCCAAAGGCAGACGCTTAATGAAAGAGCCACCCAGGCACCCCCTCCTCCAGGATTTTGATGGATTCCTGTCTCACATTGAGGGAATCATTGTTCTTTTATAGAAATCTGTTTTCTCTCCAGCTGCTTTTAAGATCATCTTTGTAGTTCCTATGATATGTCTAGCTTTTAATTCCATTTTATTTATCTTGTGTAGGATATATTGGGCTTCCTACATCAGATGATTATTGTCTTTCATCGAGTCTTATAAATTCTCAGCTCTATCTCTTTGAATGTTGCCTTTCTCTTTTCATATAGGGTTTGGCTGTCCTGACTCTATCCTCCATGTCTCTTAACCTTTCCTTTAAATCTTCTATTTTTTGCTATCGCTGATCCATATTCCAAGTAATTTCTTCACATGCACATTGCAGTTCACGAAGTCTCTCTGTACTTAACTATATTTAGTATTTTGCTTAAGCCAGTTGGTTTCTCATTTTAACTATTCTATTTTATATTTCTGTAAATACCATGCAATATTTTTAATAATCTTCATATCAGTTCTGACACTCTACTGTTCTTCTGTTACATTTTCAATTCTCCGGATTTCTTAAACTTAGTAAACGTGTCTGTTTTATAGTATGAATCTGATAATTCCAGTATTTGCGGTCTTTGTGGCCAGATTCTGCAGTGTGCTGTGTGTGCTGACTCTTACTGCTTTATGGTGACTTATTTCTTCATTGATAATCTTTTATATGTTTGTGTTGCTTGGAACTTTAGAACTTTTTCTGTTTGTTCATTTTTAAGGCTGAGTTTAAAGGGCGTTCTTCTAGAAAGATTTGTGTTTCCTTCTGTCAGGGATTTAGGGGCATTACCAATAGGAACACTTGCAATTAAATTTTCAGCTGAAGTTTTTTTTTGGGGGGGGGGTCATCCAGGCAGTGTAAATTCCAGTCTCAAATGTGAATAAATACAACCTAGTGATTAGGAATTCCCTGGAGAAAGTTTTCTCATTTCTCTTCCATCCAGAGTTAAGGCTAAGACAGGCAAGATTCCTTAGGCAAAGCAGAGTATTTCCTGGTTTACCTAGTGTTGACATTACCTGTCTAGAGTCCTAACTCTGTACCTGAGCCTCTAATTCAGCCCTCCTTCCTGCCCTGGCACCACACATACCTCCTTCCCCAACAGCCTTAGGGCCCACTTGAAGCCCAGCTCTAGGCATCAGGAATTATCGGATGACCTCAGAGCAGACACTATTTCAGGCTCTCACCCTTGTGGAATCTGCTTCATTGTTTCCCGTCTCTGAGTTTTCCCCCTCAACTTAGTTCTATGTCAGCTATGATCTTAAAAATGGTTTAAATATTTTATTCCTTTCTCCTAAGTGTTCTCTCCTGGAAGAAGTTTTCTGCATATTTACTATGCTAGGAAGAATGGAGGGAAATCCCTATTATGGTTTTTAATAAAAATTGATTAATAAAAAAGGTAATTGAAATGTGCAACACAGGTTTTTCTTTTTTGCTATATCTATACCTGCAAATATATACATCATTATCATGTTCCTAAATTATTATGTTAATGACTTGTTAGTAGCAACTACTCCCTAGACTACCCACTCTCCAAAGTTAGTTATGGGTTACAGTACTCACTTAAAAATAGCCTGTTTAACGCATGGCTTCTGTTATGTGTGGTTGTGATGGGGAGGGGGATTTGCAGCCATATTTAATGGCCTAGTAGGGATGCGGTCTGTGGTGATGGTTTACATGCTTGTACCTCCTCAAATCTTGGAAATAATTTTTGCTTCATTTGAAGCCAATGATGCCTATCATATTAAGTAGAATATTTTTTTAAGTAGAATATTGAATACTTATCTTGTTATAGTAGAAAGTGCATGAGTTCTGAAGTCCGAGGCCCAGGTTCGAATCCCAGAAAGTGATGGAGGACTCGTAATGAGGGTGTGTTTATGTAAGACATTGCGGAAACCAGAACCCAGTCTAGAGCCAGGGGCATGGTAAGCACTCCGCAATCGTTCCCCGAAAGAATGAACTAAGGATTACTACTGTCTCTGGTTCCTTCAGACTTTTCTGAAGAAAGTGAGCCTTAGACTAATAAAAAAGTATTAATCATGTCTTTCACCACTAATGATCTCAATATAGTGACTATCTGAAGTACTAGGAAACATGGTAATTAAGAGGGTGATATATTAAAATTTCAACACATTTTGAGCAGCAGCCCTGATGGGCTATGAAACACTCACCGCCGTCGCCTGGGGGCTGTTAGGGCAGGCATCCAGGAGCTCCTGCGGAGGGTTTAAAGGCTTGAGGTAACGGGTGATAAAGACGGTTTTGCCACCGATGTCCGTCACTGTCGTGAGGCACTGGCGATGTGGAAACTTTAAGGCACATTCAGTTTGAAACTTCTCTGTTGCTTGAAGCAATTTCTCATCTTCCTGAGAATCAAACTTCAAACACAAAGACTCCATGGAGTTTACATCTGATGACAGGAGACACAGTAGACCTCGCTGAGATCCCACAGGAACTATGATTAAGTGACCCCTTCGCTACTGCCATGCCCTGGAGTCCTAGGACTTTATTTAATTATATCTATAATCTAGAAATTAGATGGATTCATCAGGTATTTAAAAGATATTGAACAGGATTGAAAGAAAGCCGTCAACAGGCAAGCAGGCCTGTGGAAATTATAACCACCTACAGAAAGAAAACTACGATGTACTAATTCTGATTGATGAGACCAAGTGGTGATTTTTTGGTGTGTTTTGACATTGGTTTTAGAGGGGATAGGGGCTCAGAAATCTGACATCTCAAAGGCAAAGCTTGAGCAACTCATGTTAAATGCATAACAAATTGACAGATACATGTGGGCGTGTTAAGTTTTGAATCCATGATCAATGTAATACATAATAGTAATGGATGTCAGGGAAAAAGGAAACAGATCTAGAAAGATCCAATGTACTATATTAATTTTAAGCAGTTCTCTGATCCAAGATGAGCTACCAATTCCCAGACTTCTGATAGTAACTCAAAGCAGATGAAACAGAGCAATTTTCATTTGCCTTTAGACACATCTTGTAATTTTTCCCCCTAAAGCTATTGCTAAAAAAGTAGTTTGAAAAAAGCAGTAGTTTGAAAAAAGCAAGATTTTTGTTGCTTATATAAAAATATACATATGGTTGCTTACATTTCAAATGGTTTCAAGATAAAACTCATATAAAATTTTATAAGAAAAATTAACAGTGAAGTAGAATTTAGATTCTAAGTAGTGCCTGAAAATATGTTTGTTTTGAGAAGGGAAATGCCCTCAATATCCTTCTCATACTCTACTTTATTTATTTATTTATTTATTTATTTATTTATTTATTTATAGCATTTAAAACGACTGATAAGTTTACTCTGTCTCCCCCCTAGAGTGAGATTCCTAGAATCAGGGATTTTGTTTCGAGCTTGTTTTTGATCTCCAGCACCAACACCACCCGGCACGTAGTACACATAGTAAGTGTTTAGCAAATACTGTTGAGTGAATGAACATGCGCACAGAAAACATCCCCTTACTTTCTGATGACTTCATATAGAATCTAGACTATCCCGGCTGTTCTCGACTTCGGTTTCACTGGAGATGAACTGTGGTTCCTGTTTCTAATTTGATTGCTGTCCGCCGGGAGATCGAGGTAGCAGTTGTGGGGATTAAAGTAGGATAGAGGCACTTCCAGAAGCCTGCCATATACTCTCACAGGATGTCCCTGACATCTGAATCTGAACACCATCATCGTCATCACTCTAACCACCTACCGCTCGGCACGTTAGGACAGAGACACAAATAAATGAAAAGAGCGAGCCCCGAAGATTTGTGTGGCATGGGTGTGTCACAGACTCCAGGGACAGAACTGTCACCCCAGAAATAATTGTAAAGATGGAAAATCATGCGGGCGCCTGGGTGGCTCAGTTGGTTGAGCGACTGCCTTTGGCTCGGGTCATGATCCTGGAGTCCCGGGATCGAGTCCCATATCGGACTCCCGCCTCTGCGGGAAGTCTGCTTCTCCCTCTGACCTTCTCCCCTCTCATTCTCAGTCTCTCTCTAATAAATAATAAATAAAATCTTAAAAAAAAAGATGGAAAATCATGCAACAAGAGTGGCGTGAAACAAAGCACCCAGCGAATTCATCCCTGTGTCCTTTAAACTCATTCATTTGCATACTCGTCCAATTATTTGCTGAGAGTCTGAAAGGTTCCAGGCACTGTGGATAAACGAGGATGAAACAGTGTCCTCCAGCAACTTCTAGTCTAGAGGAAAACACTAACAAGCAGTCGGGCACGTAACTACTTGACCAGAGATTCTACAGAGAAACACGGGATGCTAGGGGAGCACTTACGAAGCACTTAGGAGGCAGCAATAGGCATTGTCCAGAAAGAGCGGTGAGAACCTTGAATCAGTCCTGACTATTGGCCTTCCAGGTTGGATAAACTGTGCCTAAAACTTTTTTTTACCACTTGGACCTGGATGTGCTGTTGTGTATTTTGACTACATACCTATTGCTTCGGGAGAGCAGAGCCCATGCTGGAATCACCCTGTGCTCCTCTCTGCCCCAGCATACACAAGGTAAGCACTTAAGTAAGCACCTATTAATGGTCATTAATACTTGCTTAGGCCACCACGATGCCGTTTCATGGAGCGAAACAGTGATTTACGGAGGAGTACGCCATCTTGGTGATCTAAGGAGTGCCAAGGGAAAGCGACATACTAGAAGAATTTGAGTTGTTTATTACAAAACAAATTAAGGGCTAACTGACAAATTAGCAGTTTGATTCAACACAGAATGTGGAAGATTCTTAACGGGTTCAATTTTTTTTTTTTTTTTTTTTTTTTACCTCTAGGCTAGTGTCAGTATTTACAGAAAATCGAATGGGTTCAAGACCTCCCTTTGGACACACTGGGACAGCTCCGTGGATCAGAAATCCTCGTCACGGCTGTGTGGTCTCTGTAAGCAGCAGCTCATGGATTTTATAGGGTTGGAGACAGTGGAGATGGTGCCCAGCAGGCAGGCCACATTCACACCTGTGACTTCCTACAGTCAAAGCTAACTAAGAATCTCTCTGACAGAACGAAATGGGCCAAAAGACAAAGCTGGACATCCTTCGCGCAACTTCCCGACGTCGGTGGCTCATCGCCGAGGGATCGCACGCACAGCAGGACCCGTCAGCCTCTGTGGAGAGGCCGGGGACGGAAGGCAGCGGAGGAAAAGCCTAATCGCTACTGACTAACGAATGTAAAACACAATACCTGGTACACCTTTTTAAGCACGTCACTCATCTATCAGAGGCGAGAAAGAGAAAAGACATGAGGGGAAGACTTGATTAACAGAAATCATCTATTTTTAAAAACTTAACTTTCCTCGAGACAACGTAAAGTAGTTACAGTAAGAATTTCAGGAGTCGCTACTGATTTTTACGAAAATCCCACGAGTCAATCCCTTAAAACGTCACAGGGAATGGTTGCGCTTGGGGTGATGCTGGGGGGAAGACTCTAATCTGCTAATCCTGGAAGTTGCTGGTAAGCCGAGAGCCAGTTCCCGGCTGCTCTTGGGGTGAGAGCTTGTCTCTCCTGCATCATCTTTGGGGGACTCGCCCAGCAGTGTGTTCTGCCACCATGTTTAGGACAGCAGGGTGCCGTCGGTCCACATGCTTCCTCCTCAAATGGCAGCAAAGAACCTGCCCTCCAAGGGGGTTTCTTCAGCCCTCTTTTCGGAGGACCGAGAGAAATGCCCCGCACAACCACAGGGGGCAGTGACATGGCAGGGAAGACGGCAGAGGCCAGCCCTGTACCTGGCTGTAGGCAGGGCAGGCTGCGGGGCCTGGGGGCTGGCCTCAGAGCCCGGTGGGGGGCAGCATCAGGATGGGCGCCAGGTGCTAAGGCGGCCCTGGGTTTGAGCCCTTCAGCCGCGGTCCCAGACTGCCTTCACAGGCTTTGGAAGCTCACCTCCAGACGGAGGGCTTTTCCTTCGTGAAGAAGACAGAAATAGCAAAGCCATCTTTTGTCTGGGAGCATTTTTCTGTGTCAGCACGCTTGGTGGCTTTCTCCTGAGTTTATACATAAAGAACATTCAGAATACATGTTTCACTTCCTCGAAATACTCTGAAACGCCTATATTCTGCCCTGTCTTCTAGAGAACAGATTTGTCACGGTGTTCGTGACAAAGGCTGGCACAGACGATTAATTTGAATTTCGGTAGATTTATCTTTCCAATAATCCATGCGAAGGGGAATAGTGGTAGTATTTTTCTCTGTGAACCAAACTGTAAAACTGAAAAAGAAACAGAGGAATGTGCTCATTCCCCCCCCCCCCATCTCCGTCTGAGACTTAATTACAACGATAAGATGGATAAACCAAAGAGTCGGCAGGAGAATCCGTGTTTAGTGCGGTAGGTGACAAGCTGGGTTTACACAGGAACGTAAGCTCCGCGGGATTTTTCTCTGCTTTTCTAGGCTGCCGTATCCCCATTGCCTGAAAAATGCCTGTCACACAGAGAATGCTCGGTAAATATTTACTGACTATATACGGTTTCGAGTCAGACAGACTCGTTAGCTCTGCATTTACCGTCTGGGCGAACTGGACGGTTGAGCCTCGGTTTCCCCCGTCTCAGTCGGAGGCCCACCACATAATACAGCTGTGAGTATTAGGAGAGAACAGGTGTCAAATGTCTGACACGAGACATTTGACACTTGCTGAGAACCGAGTAAGAACTCAGTACGTGGTGGTAGTAGGAAGAGGTCACGATCCATACTCTGCCCCCGGACCAGAGAGGGCAGCACACATCCACTGCGGAGTAAGCATGTTACATTAAGGAAGGGTCTCCTGGCTTAAGGGCTGGGAAACACTGGCTAACAGACCCAGGTTCTGGAAACTCTTTGTTGCAGAGATGTTTAGAATCAGAGCACTTGTGCAGAGAGCTGCTCCCGTCTGCAGGCACTGCAGCGAGGTGACCCCTGCAGGTCTAGCCTTACGATCCTATAAATGGATTCAATGCACAGCCCAGCCCGGGACGTGAGGTCAGACGTGGAGCTGTATTTCGGCGTGCTCGCCGATGAACATCGAGATAAAGGAGTGCTCTCTGCTTTTTTTCTCTCCCAGTAAGAAAATTCTTTTAAGCCTGATGCATGTTTATGTCTGTCTTGCTTTGCCTGAAAGTTTAATTGTCGATCAACCTAAGGATCGGCTCAATGGAAGCACAAATCCGCCGTCTCCCCTCCCTTCCGTCCAGACCGTGAGAGCAGTGAGGGGACAGTGTCAGAGACCTCTGCCTGGGCCACGCGGTCTGCGTTTATAAAAGCCCAGCCCAGCCAGCCTGCGATTCTCGGGTGGGGGCAGGGTTACCTTTTCTCGAACCGACTCCCCGGGAACCAGCTGAGGCTCGATGGTCATGAACAGGGTGATGTAGGAGCCTTCACTCAGGCTTCGCACAGCGTCAAAACCCCGCTCCATAGTCAGGCTTCGCTCCTTGCTGTAGCCCAGAAGAACGGGGGGAATGTCTATTTTAAACGTCCCGTCAATCTGCGAAGGACATACGACTCGGTAAACATCCCGGTGGGTTTCCAATGAAAGTTCCAAGGCAAGGGCCCGCTCCTCACTGTCTGGCGAATCCCATAAAGACGGCCCAGACTGGCGCCCAGGGCTCCCCCTCTTTCCGGGTGTGTCTCCCTGAGCTCGCACACGAAGGGCTCTCTACTTCCCTGCCTCTGCACAGTTCCACGGAGCATCTCCCAGCTCCGCGGGGTGGCCGTGGCAGCGGGTCACCCGGGTTCACATCCTGGCTTACACTGCGGGTGCCTCAGCTCGTGCGTTTATCGAGACAACAGTAGGCCCTGTTTTGGGGTAGTTCTGGGCGCGGGACGAACAGACGTCACACACTCAGAAAAATGCCTGGCATACGCTCAGCGCTCAGGACGGGTGGGCCAGCAGCCCTTCCCCCAGCCCCCCTCGCAGAGGATTAATCATTATTTCCAGGCTCAGATCGGACGTCATCTCCTTGGAGGATTGTTCTGTTATCTCCAGCAGCCTCACACAGGGAGCGTGTCTTCCGCTTGTTACCGTGACCCATGCTGCCCGACCCCATAGCTGGGCCCGTTTATCACTTCGTCCCGGAGACTGTGGTTTCCATCTGGGAACAGATCTATAGGTCCCAGGTTTCGGCCCCCCTTCTCCAACGGGGAGCAGCGCTCTGAATATACAGCAGGCGCTCAATACATGCAGGCCTGAACGCCCCACCAGCCACTTACATAAAATGACCCGACTTCTGTAGAGACTTCAAGTCAGGACTTCCCACTCCTGCACAGTCAATGCAACGCTAAGTGCATTACGACCGTCTGGTGCCGCACCACCGTGCAGGGCCGGAATCTGAGATTCACACACTTACGGAGAATCCGATTTTCCTTTTGGTCTTTAGTGGTATTTATGTCTCAGGAGACATAGAGAAGGAAGTTAAACTTTCAGTGACTGAGCCTTCTAGGGAGGAATTAAGTGACCTGTTGTTTAATATCCTCCTTACATTGGTGCTTTGCCCCAAAGCCTGCACGGGAAGTGGGGGAGGGGTGCGGGAGAGGGGGTACAGGGAAAAGGATACAGAAACAGGGCGCCTGGGTGGCTCATTCGGTTAAGCATCTGCCTTCGGCTCAGGTCATGGTCCCAGGGTCCTGGGATCAAGTCCCGCATCAGGCTCCCTGCTCAGTGAGGAGTCTGCTTCTCCCTCTACCCTTCCCCCCTGCTTGTGCTCTCTCTCTCTCTCTGACAAATAAATAAATAAAATCTTAAAGAAAAGAGAGAGAGAAAAGGATACAGAAACAACGCTGTGAAATGTGTAGCTGAACTAACTGAGCGCATCTGATGTGGGAAATAGGCTGAAGACCCAGAAAGGAACGGGCATCATCCCCAGCTCGTTGGGGTGTGAGGCTTTAAGACAGGGTTCCTCACCCTGCACACAGCGGATATTCGGGGCCCGATGACTATCTGCGGTGGGGGCTGTCCCGTGCACAGGGGGGTCTGCAGCATCACGGGCCTCCACCCACAAGATGCCACTAGTCCCCCTCTAGTTGTGACGACCAGCCGTGTCTCCAGACCCTGCCAAATGTCCCCTGCAGCCGCACGGAAGAGCACGAGCTTTGGAGGCAGACAAAACCTCTCAATGACAAATGTAATAAAATCATTCTCAGAAGTTAATATTGAAATGTATAAACCCCCAAATTGAATAGTTCTCTCTCCTTGTACCAATCTCATTCCCCAGGGATACGCGATGTGAGCTTTGTGGGAAGTGGGCAAAAGCTGGATCCCACTCTGCTGTAAGCTTTGGGGTTTGAGACTTCACCTCTCTAGGCTTCTGTGTCTTCATCTGTAAAATGGGGACAATAAAGCCAACTGGGTTGTTGTGAGGTTTAATTGAGGTGACATACAAACTAGCTAGTAATGGCATGTAATATAGTTACTCGTACTGTTATTAGTGGGTCAGGACTCGAATTGCTACCTGTAGCTCCAAAAGGGAAGCACATAGATTATGGCATGGTTCAAGGAAGAAATTTATAACACAGCTATGGCAAAGAGATCAAACTGCCTCGTGAAGTAGTGAGTTCCCTGTTTCTAGAGGCACTCAAGCAGAGTATGGGCATTACCACAATAAAGGAGATTCATTCATCAGGAAGAGATCGGGAGTAATTACCTCTGAGTACCCTTCCAAATGTGAAATTCAGCAATGCCAAATAACACGGCAGTTTCCTTTACAACACATGTGCTCTTAAACAACTTTTTTTCATTTAAGATCTTTTTTTTAAGATTTTATTTATTTATTTGACAGAGAGAGAGAGAGAGAGAGCACAAGTAGAGGGAACGGGAATGGCAGAGGGAGAGAGAGAAGCAGGCTCCCTGCTCAGCACCCTGGGATGAGGACCCTGGGATCATGACCTGAGCCGAAGGCAGACGCTTAACCATCTGAGCCACCCACGCACCCCCTTACGATCTAATCAAAGAGGGAAATGGAAATTTTTTGGCCAGCACATCACGGAAGCTTCACCTGTAGACTGACTCTTTGTCTAGGGGGAGGTCTGCAATCCCAATTATCCTTGAGATTCCAACCCACCCAGGCCTGGGTCCTGCTGAAGACTTTGGGGCCTGGGCAACACCTGGTTGGGGCGGTCATCACGTGTGGGATTAGAGTGCTCCCTCTGTGGCTGTGGGAGATTAGCTACAGGCTTGTGGCTCAAAGCCTCCCGTCGCCATGGATTCAATACCAGGATATTAGAGCCATTGCGGGATCTTTCACTGTCCCAGATCCGAGCTACCGAATCATTCAAGAGTTGTTAACCTACCGGGTCCCCTTGAGCAAAATCACTAAATTCTGAAGAAGGTGTCTTAGTTGAACGCGCCCCCACTAACCGTTTTTCATGTCTGAAACCGGGAGCACTCTCGAAGCTTTCCTAGAATGTACGTGATTAAAGGGAACATCACCGTCCCTACCGTTCCCTTCAAGGTACTCTCAGGCATCCGTCCACCCCACTTTCGTCGTTTTGACACGTTTCCGCTTTGTCCCACCTTCTGCTTCACTTCTATTTAAATGTTAGAAAAATTCTCAGGTTGGAACAGTCCTACATTAACTCCTGACTTTGAGGGAGATTGATTTTTTTTTTTTTAAGATTTTATTTATTTGACAGAGAGAGAGAGAGAGAGATCACAATTAGGCAGAGAGGCAGGCAGAGAGAGAGGGGGTAGCAGGCTCCCTGCTGATCAGAGAGCCCGATGCGGGGCTCGATCCCAGGACCCTGAGATCATGACCTGAGCCGAAGGCAGAGGCTTTAACCCACTGAGCCACCCAGGTGCCCCAAGAAAGCCTACTTCTTGTCCTTTTTTTTTTTTAATTTATTTATTTGACAGAGAGAGAGACATCACAAGTAGGCAGAGAGGCAGGCAGAGAGAGGGGGTAGCAGGCTCCCCGCCGAGCAGAGAGCCCGATGCGAGGCTCGATCCCAGGACCCTGAGATCATGACCTGAGCCGAAGGCAGAGGCTTTAACCCACTGAGCCACCCAGGTGCCTCAGGGAGATTGATGTTTTACTAGCCACCCAAATACAACCCAAGATCGATGGCTCCTCTGGCCACCTGCGGCTTGCGGTGGGTTCTCTCAGCGTGGAGGGTACAGACCCACCAAGGAAGCCGAGACAGGAGCCGCGGCCACAGGCGTCCCCCAGTCCCATGAAATTCTGACGTCGGATGCTTACCTTGGCTTGGAAATAAATGGTGCTAAATGGAATTTTCACACTTCCCAACCAGTGTCTCTCCATACGGGTGTGGATTCCCCTTCCTCTCTCACGGTCATCCTGCAGGGGGATGGGAAGCAGAAAACATTTAGGAACGTCAGCCACCCATGTAACTACCCGATCCCGGGAAAACGGCCGGGGGGTAGCTGAAAGCCCGTGTGCCGGGCTGGACAGACCTGCGGCCCATTCGGGTTCAGACACTTCATCGTTTCGTGACCCTGGGAAAGTCACTCGACCCCTCTGCACCTCAGTTTCCCGTTCCCTAAACTGGAGATTTAACAATCTCCTTCACAGGGTTGTGCTCGAATTAAGGCCGTGTACGTAACACACCCAGGGCAGTTATCGAAAATCAAAAGGCTGCTTCTCTTCCTCCCTTTCCTGTTGATACACGCCAAGTCGGAAGCACATCGACCATCACAAAGGCAGAGAGTGCGTCAGGGACGTACGCGGGTAGAGGACGGGAACACAGGTGTAGACGTCTTCCTCAAGACCGCGCGCTTACCTCTAGGACGTCGTACAGCACTTCATCAAAAATGTTAATGAACACGTCGTCTTTCACCGACTGCAAACTGGCCGTGCTGTAATCCCCATTGGGGGCCCTGCAAAGGGGCACATGGGACCAGACACCGTGACAATGGGCAAGAGAGAAACAATGAGCACTCACCGACCGAAATCCGAAAAATGCTCAAATAGGAGCATAGATATGAGGACTAAATGCAGTGCTCTCATTCTAAATATTCACCTTTGTCCTGAGACACTATAAAATAAAATATCTGTACTCAGGAGGGAGGGGCCCTGGCCGGAGGCTCGGGACAGGGGGAAGCCCCCCTCTGCTGGCTTGCCCCTCCGAGTCCCCCATCATCCTCTCAGCGGGCCACAGCTGAGCTGGCTCGGTGCATGGGCTACACGCGAGGGCTCCGGCGACGACACCGGTGCGGGGTGCTGCTTTCCTTGGCAACGGGGCTCTAGAAGGGGTGTCTCCAGCAGACCACTCCCCAGTCTTAAACCTCCCGCTGTTACGAGGGTGCTGGAACGGCCCCTGCCTCCCACTCATCTTCCCATAGAAAACTAAAGCGGTGCAGGGGTGAGGTCCGTCTCCTGTCACCCCGCCTGCTCCAAGTCCAGCCAGGCCGGGCCCCACACCGGGCAGAGAGAACCCACCGCGAGCCGCAGTTGGCAAGAGGGGCCACCGATCTCGGGTCGTATTTGCGTGGCTTGTAATTTTGTCAAGCATCTGCTTTTATGTTTTCTCATTCTTTATGCTCGCTCTGGGCATAATAGCGGCGTGTGTCCCTCTCTTCTGGCTGAACCAGCGCGAGTCCTTGCTCTGTCTCTAAGGTACTATGTGGCCTTAAGCCAGTCACCTTCCATCTTTGGGTTTCCATTTCTTTTCTATAAAAGTAGAGTGGCGCACTAGGTAATTTCCAAGGTTGCTTCAAGATCTGAAATAACGAGTCTTTTAAATACCTAAAATCACTTCAAGTTTTAAATGCCTATGTAGTATTTCTGGGGAGCAAGAAAGTGTAATTATGGAAAGTAGGGAGTTACAGACTGGGGAGTTTCCTTGAAGCTTCCAGAGTCGGGGAGACCAGGAAGAAGGGAAAACAGAGTAGGGAACGTGGGGTCCAGAGAATGGGCAGCTTGGGGCTACAGGATGCCAGAGCCTGGAGAGCCATGGCGTGTCTCAACGGTGAACCCGAGTTTCAAAGGTTGGACATTTTCCCATTTCCCTCTGGACTGGAGTCAGAGGAGCAGAGTGGGACTCGGGCTCAGACTCCTGGATCTCGTCCCCACTCCCGAGCTACAGAAACTTTCACCACAGTCATTCCCCCCGAGGCTCCGTTTTATTCATGTTTCTTCAAAATATCCTACAGTTCCCTAAAGAGGAAAATACGCTCACCGAAAAGGAAGTTCCAGTTCTTCGTTCCAGCTGGGGTTTGGTCCTTCAGCTGTAGTTGTGTGGCAAATCGTTCGTTGAAAAGAAACTTCTATAAAAGGACGCACTAAAGCCTTAAAGAGAAGATCCAGGCGTTAGGGTCTGCAATCGCTTGTTGAATGATTTTGTTCTGGGCAGAGGTAGACTACATCGACTGAGTAGTGCACTTGCAAAGCAAATGAAGCCCTAAAGAGACGACACAGTTCCCGGGCAGTTCTGAAGGGGCGAGGACCTAAGCCGACCCGCAGCCTCTGGGCACTCACCTGGCCCAGGGGGTAGTCCGCGCTGTGGGTGGGGCTCTGCGTGGTCGGGGAGGCAGCAGGCTTCTCGCTGAAAGTCCTTGAAGATCTGGATGGCTGCTGGAATTTACTAGGAGGGAGAAACGCGTGACAGAAATTAGATACTCAGCAAGAGGGCTTCTCCAAAGAGGTAGGGCTCTGGTGACAGACGTTTTCTTTAAGTTTGCTGACACTTCAGAAAGCTTTTAGTACGCTCGGGCCCTCTCCCTGACCTAGTGATGAATAGAGCCACCCCAACTCCCGTGCCTAGACCTGCATGCCTGACTGGAACAGAGAAAAGGGTCCTCTCCCTGTTCTTCCTCTCCCAGGGGGTGCCTGAGTGAGGGATCTGTCTTTTCCCCCACAAATGAGAGCCCCAGTCCCTCTCAGGTCCCTCTCGAGTTCCTGGCCAGCCTGCCCTGTCTCCACCTGGGTCCCCTCCCACTGCATTCCTTGTCTGTGACCCTGAACTTTCCAATAACGGCGAGCTATGTATCCCGTGTAAGGCCCCTCCCTCTCTCCGGGCCTGCCAAGCCTCACTGGGAAAGACACCCTCATGGATTCCTAGCTTGAATTACAATCTATGGGTCTTTCCCTTTTGGGATTCTTTAAAGAGAGAGAGCGTACACAGGAGCCAGGGCGGGGGCCGGGGGTGGGGTGGGTGGATAAGGGCAGGGGTGGTGGTGGGGACAAAGGGAAAGGGAGAGAGAGAATCTTTTTTTTTTTAATTAAATTAAATTTTTTCAGTGTTCCAAGATTCATTATTTATGCACCACACTCCGTGCTCCATGCAATACGTGCCCTCCTCAATACCCACCACCCGGCTCACTGAATCCCCATCCCCTCCTCTTCGAAACGCTCAGTTTGTTTCTCACAGTCAAGAGAGAGAATCTTAAGCAGACTCCACATCCAGCACGGAGCCCGACGTGGGCTCAATCTCATGACCCTGAGATCATGACTTGAGCCAAAATCAAGAGTTGGATGCCTCATCAACGGACTCACCCAGACACCCCATCCCTCTTGGGATTCATAAAAAAAGAAAAGAAGGTCATCTTGAGGGAGTCTCTTCCAGATACCTTTCCCCTCATCCTAACAACACACCTGCATATTTGCGCTAAACCTCGCGGTTTACCAAGTATTTCATTCATATTCACTACTGGGCCAAGTATAAACTGTCTCTTTCTACCAGACTGTTTCCCTTTTCACAGATTAGGGTATCAGACAAACCACGAGACAACAGAAGTGGAATATTCAACACAAGAGCTACTAGAGAAATTCTTTTTCTCTTTGGAACACCACTGACTACAGTATCCCAAAAACATCTGTGAAGCGCCTACTATATTTTTGGCCCGTGTTAGACTCCGGGGCTGCAAAGGCAAACCCAGCGCTCTTCAGTTCCAACTAAAAGGGCCAGCAGACACGTCATCAAATAACCACAGTCCAGTGGGATGCACGTAGGACCACAGGGATGGGCATCGGCCAGGAGAGTACAGAGCGGGAGATGAAAAATCCCATCTAGTTGGATGCAGGGGTAGAGGGTGGAGATTCGGGCGGGGCTCATGGAAGCGTTGCTGTCTGAGCTGTATTAATGAGACCACGAGGGAACGTACAACACTGAGGCCCAACCGGCTTCCTCGTAATTTGAACAGAATGGTTTAACACTTAAAAGAAAATTCTATAGAGACCAAAATAAGAGAAACACCTATACGTTATTTTGAAAAACAGCTTTTCTCCCCACAGTTGAGCTTGGATGCCATCAAGGACTGGGCTACGGCTCGAGGAAGCAATGCCAAGTACAGATTCGAGAACTTCAATGGACACTTACCAGTGACCACGTGGTGGGGACAGTTGGGGGTGACCAGATGTTCCGTAATGGGTGGAAGAGTCAGGTGGTTAAAAAAAAAGGGGGGGGTTAAAATAACAGATGGGGGATAAATTTATTTATTTATTTCAAAAAAGATTTTATTTATTTATTTATTAGGAAAGGGAGAGAGTGAGAGAGAGCATGAGAAGGGAGGAGGTCAGAGTGAGAAGCGGACTCCCCATGGAGCTGGGAGCCCGATGTGGGACTCGATCCCGGGACTCCGGGATCATGACCTGAGCCGAAGGCAGTTGCTTAACCAACTGAGCCACCCAGGCGCCCGGGGGATAAATTTAAAAGGAAAATCCTCGCGAGGGAAGAAGATGCCAAAGTCCAGAACGGGGCTCTTCTGTGAATCCGACAGAGCTGGATAACCTTGGACAAGCCACCCACACATTTCCCCTTTTGTGAAATGGAGATATCGGTAGTAGTGAGAAGTAAGTGAGATCGTCCGTAAGAAAGAGTGCAGGGGGGCTGGTCAGCGGGCAGGAAAGGGCAGCCCCCTCATTACACTGGCAAGAGTACCAGCTGGTAGAAGTTTTATTTTTGCTCATCTCTGTTCTCAAAAGGGGATAAGAGACTCAGGCTCACTTTACTCTGGCTGGGTGGGGGGGGTTCCCCATCGCTCCAGTGTAGTGAAATGTGGTAGGCATCACTCATGTCTCGGAGCAGATAAAAGGGAAGTCACATTTTTATGCTCGTAGCACGTGTTGTTTAGAACTCAGGACATACACCTTTCGGATATCTGCCTAGTTTATACCTCCTTCTCTGAGAACCGTTCCCCACCTTTAGGCCTGGGCCTGGGGAGCCGGCCTCTCTGGCTGTAGGTGATGAGACCACAGATTGACACCTGACCCAAGTTAGGACCTTCAGCTTCTCTCCTGAGAAGCCGATGCTTGGCCGATGCTGCGTGGCTGAAAGGACCACTTCCTTCGCATGGAGATGAAGCAGAGCCTCAGGGGAAGCAGCCAAGAGAGACAATGGGGCCGCAGAAGAACCATCTCAATCTTTTAATGTCTACCGTCCACCATGGAGTTCAGCTGTACCTCTTAACCTTGAATTCTCTGAGATATTCCCAATAAACCCTCTCTTTAGCCTAAACTGGCTTAGTTGGTTCTATTACTTGCAACCAACAGGGTTTTGGCTTCAGTAGACTGCCCCCGACCCCTGGCCCCCATGATCAACCGCTACTTTCAAAGTGGGGGTGGACATGCTCTGAAGAAGTGACCCACTTGGCCGGGACCCTGTATTCCCATCCCAAGGCCGTCTGGAGGGCTCTCACCTTGCCGTTGGCTTCCTCACGGGAATGTCATAAGCCCGGATGATGTTCACCAGCACCTTTATGTCCCCATCGGACAGGTTCTGCGCTGTCACCTTCTTCCGACCTTTTCTCCTTGGCCTTAGTGGTCGCTTTTGTTCTGCCAGCTTGAAAAGGCTTAGCCCCAGAATGCTAATGATTACAGAACAAGATTAGGACTCCGAGGAAGGGAAAAGTCTGGAATGCTGTGAGACAAAAATTTCCCAAACTCCCCCCCCAAGGGGCCAAAGGCTCCTGAAAAACTGTCTTTTTTGGGGGGCGGTGGAAATCATCCAGAAATTCTCCCGAGATTGGGGAGACCCTCTGGTGTGGAACCTTAACCGTGCTTTTAGCTGCTGTCGGTCAGAGGAAGATAAGTGTGCTTGGGCCCCCCTTTCCCGGCCTGGTGCTCTGTACGCTCATCCCCCAGGGCGCTCTGCTGGTCCCTGCCTTTGCTCAGCCAGGACGGTCCTGTGCGTGGGGTGCCTTCCCGCTTCCTCCTCGTCTGCCCCAGGGCCGCGGTCCTACCCCTGCAGGGCCCGTGTGTCCCTTCCGCAGGGACGCTCCCTCTCCTGAGCCCCGGAGCACGCGCTGACCCGCTCCGTTCTCATGGTGGCATTCACAGCCGTCCCGGGCACCTCCCGGGATACCTCGGCCTCTGGAGTTGGAGAAAGCCGTGGGACTCCTGGCTCCCCTCTTTGACCTTGGGCAAGTTATCTCACCTCCTTGTCTCTGTTCCATCCTCTGTAAGAGGGGGATGCTCATGCCTACCTCTGGGGGTGATGAAGAAGGTAAAGGGGGGGTAGGCAAAGCACCCCGGGCACTGGTCTAGCACTGGGCAGATGCCCTAAAATGGCAGCTGTTGGAAGGATGAGGATGGCATGACGGCAATGATCCTGTGAGAGGGCGGGGCAGGGCGGCAGGGCCGGAGGACCCCTCTCCCCCCACCCCCCCTTGCTGAGAGGAAATCCTGGAAACACTCCCAGGAGGACGGAAGCCCTGGCAGTGAGTCATGGCGGGAGAAAGGGCCACCAAGCAGGTCATCAAATTCCGGCCCAGAGACTGAACAGAGGCACAGACCCGGACGTGCGGGCAGACGCCACGGGCCCCGCAGCAGGGGACCGCGCCGGCCTCCGGTCCGCTCTCGCTTCGCGGCCTCCCTGCCAGCGCCCGGCTGCCCAGCGGCCTCCTTCCAAGGGCCGCAAGCCAGCTGGGGAGGCCCTGGCCCCCGACGGGCTCCCGCTTGCTCCCCTGGGTCGTCTGGAGCAGCTGCCGTCGACCAGCACCTTCTATGGGTCAAGCCGAGTGCTGGGCGCCTCACAGAGACTGTTTGGAATCCTGCCGGGTCTAACATTTACCCCATTTCCACATGAAGAAACCGGAGGCTCTGGGAGGTGACAGGATTTGCCGAAGGCTCCTCAGGAAGAGGGAGCTGGGGCTGCAACTCGGGTCACTCTGACTAAACAGCCAGCTTCTTCCGCTTGGGAAAATACTGATATATATTTATTCTTAACTCACTTAAAACAAGCGGGGGCCCATTACATGTTAACATAGCAGAAAGTTATGAAAAATAACTCTCCCCGACCAAGAAAAAAAAAAAGTGAGGACAGTAACATTGCGAATTTCCTTGTCTGTGGATGACTCATTATCTGCATTTTAGTATTTTTAATTTATTTTCATTCAGATGTAATTGTCATATAACATTGTGTAAATTTAAGGCATACAATGTGCTGGTCTGATACCTTTACATACTGGAATATGACGACCACTGTGGAGTTAGCCAAGATCCCTGTGACGTCACATAACTACCTGTTTTTTTTTTTTTTTGGTGGGGAGAACAATTAAGATCAAGGCACTTAGTCACCCTGAAGTTCATGATACTATGTTGACTACGTTCACTCTGCTATGCCTGAGATCGCCAGCATTTGTGTAATCCCTAGTTGCAAGTTGTATCCTTAGACAACATCTCCTCAATTTTCCCACCCCCTGGCCACTGGTATCTACTCTTGTTTTTATGAGTTTGGCCTTTTTGGATTCCACCTATAAGTGAGATCATCCAGTATTTATCTTTCTCTGTCTGATACATCTCACTTAGCATAATGCCCTCGATTATTGCAAACTGTTGCAAATTAAGCCCATCTTATGAATCACGCTTCCAGGACACCCATCAAACCCAAAGTTGGGGACCTCCGAGAGACACCTTTGCCAGGGGGTCCCTAACACGGCACAGCCCTTCTCTTTGCCCAGTTCCTCCCTTCCACCAGAGGTGGCTCTTCTGAGACTTTGCCGCCCTGCTAGCAGTCCTCACGGGAACATCTTGGTGGTTGGGACGATTACAGACAGAAATATCTTCGTTTAATGCTAAGAACAAACCAAAATTAAAAGAAGAAAGAACATACCCTGAGCCTTCAGAACTTAATGCAGAAAGTAAAGCAGAAAAAGAAAAAGAAAGAAAAGAAATGGAAAAACAGCATGAAAAAATCACCGTCTATTCTAAAGTATATTTTCATGACTGAAAAAAGTACATTCAGTGACTGGACCCTGGGCCTGGAATGAAGGGGGTTTGTGCATGAGAGCCTGTGGGTGTGGCCTCCCTCCTGGGTATGGATGGAGGCCAAGCCAAAGAAAGGGGGTGCCATGCATAGACGTTTTTTTTTTTTTTTGGTCTCCTTCGCAACTTGGCGGTGGAGAGAAAGCACAAGCATAGGAAATTAACTTTTTAGGAGACCAAGAGACTTAATCACACAACAGGTGGGAAAGTTACTGCACGGCCCAAGACCACCAATATAGAAAGTTATTTTTCATCTTTCATGCCTCCACCTTGGCTTGAGATAGTTTGAGGAGTTTTCTAAGTAACAGGGAGACAATCGAGCAGATGCAATCAAACCCCAGCTTCTGTGTAAATAGCCATTTTCCCTGATGCCCCTGCCTCCTCCCCAAACACACGGCAGCTCTCAGCCTCCCCCCAGCCCCTGGAATCCCAGGGCTTGCCCTGAGGCAACCCCCCTTCCCCGTGTGTGCGTGGGGGCGGGGAGTGAGGGGCAGACTGGAAGGGGGAGAGGGAGAGTAGGAGAGGGCAGGGGGGAAATGCCGTCAGACTTCATCTGGCTGTAGCAGGGACCTGGCAGAGGCCGGCGGGGCTGACTTGGGCACGGGAGAGGATGGGATGGTGTATATTGGGCGTGATGGAGAGCATCTCGTGTGACTTGTTCCACAAAGCCCTCCAACTACTGGAACCATGAGGCGTTAACCAGGTGTTCCCAGTTCCCAGCATCACCGGGGGCCCAAATACGCACCATAGAAGGACAAAAATCTCCTCTGTACACAAACATTTTAATATAATCCAATAAAAATAATTTTATAAGAAACAAAAGATTTCTTCACTCTTACCTGATATTGGGAACTTCTTCTTCTACGACCAAATCCGAAAGAAGAAAATGGTGTTTTGCAATCAGGAAACGATTTATCACTGATTCTCTAACCTGAGGACAGACAGGTGTATTATTTAAAATGTTCCTGGAACATAGACTTCACAACTCACTCCCGAGACTCCTTCGAGTCTTCACTTGATGTCACCTCGGTGCCTCCTCCCAGCACATCTGCACTTTTCTCCCTGGTGCTGATGTCTTCCTAGAGCAATCATCCTGCTTTGCTCACTAATGTAAACCCCCTAAGGCAGAGGAGGTTCTATTCTGTTTACTGCTGTATTCGTGGGACCAGGGAAAGTTCCTGATGGATGACTGTGAAATTTTGCTGAGTGAATGAACAACTGGAAAAAACGGGACCCATCTTGGAGCACACAGATTTCAGATTCTTAACTTCTTCCTCTATTCGGACTGATTTATTTTCTAATTATTCCTTATTATTTTTTAATTAACTAATCATTTATTTTAAAAAATTTACTTATTTATTTGGCAGAGAGAGACACAGCAAGAGCGGGAAGATAAGCAGGGGGAGTGGGAGAGGGAGAAGCTCCCTCAGCAGGGAGCCCAGGACCCTGGGATCATGACCTGAGCCAAAGGCAGATGCTTAATGACTGAACCACCCAGGTGCCCCAATTGTCTTTTTTTCTTAAACATTTTATTTATTTATTTGACAGAGAAAGAGAGATCACAAGTAGGCAGAGAGGCAGGCAAAAAGAGAGGGGGAAGCAGGCTCCCCGCTGAGCAGAGAGCCCGATGCGGGGCTTGATCCCAGGACCCTGAGATCATGACCCGAGCTGAAGGCAGAGGCTTTAACCCACTGAGCCACCCAGGCGCCCCCCCCCCCTTTTTTTTAAATGAGCCCACAGGGTAGATCTTTTGGGTGGGAAAAATGTACTCTAGTGACTGTAGGATTTCCGACAACTTACTTTATTAGGAGAAGGAAGGGCAAAAGGATATGTGAAGTTTTTAGTGCATCAGGGCAGTTCGTATGTGGTTTATAACATTTTTTCATTACAAAGGTGATAGGATACAAATATTCAGATATGAGAAAAATCATGACTTGAAAATTCTATCCCTTGTAATCATGCCCCACTGAAGATAACCACTGATCATAAACTGAGATACATCTGGTATTCCATACGTTCAAAAGACAGGATGGCTGTTAATTTCATATGTGTAATTATGAACAAATAAGTCTAGAGAGGTTAAGTGATGTTTAAGTATCCCGTAGAGAACTTCAAAGAATAGACAACACCCTCCCCCCAGTTTGAGGTGCTGGCTCTTTCCCCCTCTGAGGACTCTGTAAAATGACATTCCTTACCTGTTGGAGGTACTTGGCTACTATGGCCCTATGGGTATCTATGTGGTCCTTGGTTTCAATTATGTTTCTGTCTCGTAAACGTTTCTCATAGTCCTAAAATTAAAAAGGAATCATTTTATGATTATAAATTACTAATACTCCCCCACACGAGACTAAAGAATTTATCTTGAGATCAGAGCATGGATCACATGTGGGTTTAAGTAATAAATTATGGTTCTAAGTGTTTCTTTCACCTTCCTCTTCATTTTTGGTTCGAGATTGATCTTGGGTACGGTATGCAGGTTTCGGAACCAGTTGGTTGAACTGCCTTATAGGTAGAAGATAATAATTCTGTAGCACAATTACAATGTAAGCTGTTCATGTAGGGAGAAACAGGCCACAGAGATAGCCGAGAGACTCACTATATTTCAAGATGCTAAGCTTCCTCCAAGCAACTCAGCCAAAGCCTCTGCTCACATTTTTGTCTTTTCTATTTTGAGTAGAGCAGTTGCAAAAATAGTAAATAGCATCTGGCCACAACTGACGTGGGTCACCAACTTGGAGGAGAGTACAGGGTACATGAGCTTTGTCTTCTAAGGTTGATGACTTTGCTCTCTCTTTCTATCAGTAAAATCCCCTGTGGGCCCAGGAATCGGCCAGGTTCTGTGATTTCAGTCCTTCCGTGGTCACAGCTGAATACCTAGGGAGGCTCCTAACCCAGCCTGGGCTACTCAACCCAGCTGTTCACAAGATTTCTTTCTTTCTTCTTCTTCTTTTTTTTTTTTTTTTTTTTAAAGATTTATTTATTTATCTTAGAGAGAGTGTGCCTGAGAGGGTGGTGGGGGGACAGGGGAGGGAGAGGGAGAGAGTACTCAAGCAGATTCCCTGCAGCAGAGCCCAACTCTGGCTAGATCCCAGGACCCTGAGAAGAAATCCAAAGCCGGATGCTCGATCCACTGATTCACTCAGGCCCCCGTAGCTGTTCCCAAGATTTTTAAGCTTGGGAAAAGATGGAGAAAAGGCCTGGCTGAGTTCAGGTTCTGGGTCCAGGTGCCATTGAGGCAGAGCTGAACTCCCACCGTTCATGCTTCTTTAGATAGTCAACCCTATTTTCACATTGCATCATGCAATAAACTCCCCTTGGTGCCTGAAGTAGCTTAAATTGGCTTTTTACCACTCACTGTCACAAATCCAAACTAATACAAAGAAGAACCAAGTAACCCAAAATACTCTTCAATAGTTTGCACACTTTCTGCATAAAAAATCATACCGGTATCAATTTCTTTTTTTTTTTTTAAAGAGGAGATTAAAAAAAAGATTTTATTTATTTATTTCACAGAGAGAGATCACAAGTAGGCAGAGAGGCAGGCAGAGAGAAAGGGGGAAGCAGGCTCCCCACTGAGCAGAGAGCCCGATGTGGGGCTCGATCCCAGGACCCTGAGATCATGACCCAAGCAGAAGGCAGAGGCTTTAGCCCACTGAGCCACCCAGGCACCCCCTGGTATCAGTTTCTAATGGCTTTCCGTTTACCTCATCAAACGCTAACTTGCCTGTCTGGCTCTCATTGGCCTGATGCCCACACCTCCCCAAAACACACGCCTATTGCCTGTAGCTCCTCAAAGGCTCCCCACCTGCGGCCCCCCTCATCCACTAGACCTGTGTGCCCTGCCCACCCAAGGCGACGGAGAGCCCAGCAGTTCCCCCCACCCCCCAGTGCCTCCCACAGGAGCAGCATGGCAGGGTAATTTCCCATAGTAATGCTTAAAGACTTTTCAACCCAGATTTTTCCTTGTTTATGTTATTATATTGGACAAAGAGATTACTTAAATATTAAATTTAAGAAAAATAATAGAAAGGTTAAGGGCTATAAACGAGAAACCAATATGGCCACTGGGAACATGACGGCAAGAAAACATACATATAATAGTACACCGAATGGTACGGAGATATTTTATTATGCTATTAACTCTTCCATGGCAATTTCTTACCTGGAATACTTTTTCCATAATTTCTCGGTCATATGCCGGAATTTGCTTATAATTTCGGAATTCTGGCACCTCTTGGCTTCTGAGACAAAGAAGCCTGAATCGTTTGGATCTATTTATTTCCTCATCTGAAACAAAGTTAAATTCTTGTTGCAGCTGTTCTAGGCGAAAGAAATCAGGGACATAGGATTCACCGCTGGTAGCAACCTAGAGAAAACAAGAGACACAGCTTTAGATGGCAGGCATTTTGCATCTGAAGAAACCCAGCACAGAGCTTTTGGGAATGGAAGCTGAACAGCTGTGGACTGAGACTTGAAACATCCCGCATTTCATTTAAGGACAAGATACGTTAGGGGGCGCCCAGGTGGCTCAGTAGGTTAAAGCCTCTGCCTTCGGCTCAGGTCATGATCTCAGGGTCCTGGGATCAAGCCCAGCATCAGGCTCCCTGCTCTGCGGGGGGAGACGGGGGGGGGGTCTGCTTCTCCCTCCCTCCATGAGGGGGTCTCCTCCCTCATGCTCGCTCTCTCTCCCTCTTGCAAAAATAAAGATAGTAATCGAAACGTGATTTGAAAACTCCACATGGGGGACACCTGGGTGGCTCAGTGGGTTAAGCCTCTGCCTTCAGCTCAGGTCATGATCTCAGGGTCCTGGGATCGAGCCCCGAATCGGGCTCTCTGCTCAGCAGGGAGCCTGCTTCCCCTTCTCTCTCTTCCTGCCTCTCTGCCTACTTGTGATCTTTCTCTGTCAAATAAATAAATAAAATCTTAAAAAAAAAAAAGAAAACTCTAAATGGAATAGACTAGGTAATACGGCCTTTTCTTTCCAATATTTCTTTTAGTCACATTAAGAAGTATCATGTTGGAAGGAGAGCTTAAAAAGATAAACGTCAAAATAAACCAAAGCTTGCTTTGAGACTTATCTTAGAAAGTTGAGGGCAGAAATGAACAAGTTATCCTGGTTGCAGGTCCCGTGCTGATGAATTCCCACAAATGGACACGATCATAGAATGTGTTGGTGTGGTCACTTTCCGAATCATCTACTTGTTTATTATGTTTCTGTGGCAATTATGAACTTGGGAGTCAAAACAATTGTATTTGCCACCAAGAAAAATCATTTACTGACTAATGTTCCATTTTATGTATAAATTCACTGGAGAATTTTGAGTGGTATGATAGACACACGCAATTTATCTCAGACATATGTAAATGAAACCTAAATGATAATCTAATTAATCATCAAATAGGAGGACAAACGTAATCACCATTTCTGAAAACACCCCCACCAGCCCTTCCACGTGCGATGGACCGAGCACGTGCTCTGGAATCAGATCTACTGGGACCTGAGTCCTTACCAGCCGCGTGAGCTTGAGCAAGGGACCCTGAGCATCCGCACTCAGGTTCCTCTCTGTAGGGGGGCCAAGTAAGACCTCTCTTTAGGATTTTGCAGAGGTTAGAGGTAAGCGCAACAACAATACCACAAGAACAACTGTTATGGATTGCACACCGATTGTGTGCCAGCTAAGTGTGAAAATGCAGCAGTGTGTGTCCTCACGGCCACACTATGAGGGCGTCTGAGTGCTACTAGGACCACAAGCCAGACAGGGGCAGAGCCTGACCGTAAACCCGTCATTTAACCCAGCCCTCACATTCTTACACGCTATCGCACAGGAGATCACCGCGTGAAAGAAAATGTGTGAAAGGGCTGAGCCATTTCTATTATGATCACCCCAGGTCCAGAAGTGGGGGTGTGCACACAGTTCTCCTGGCACATTACCGAGATTAGCTGCATCAAGGGGGCGTTGTTGGGGTCGTTCGGGTCGAGCTTGGACTCCGCTGCCCACTTGGCCAACTTTTTCAGGTCTGTCAGTCCGGATGTGCCAATAGATGAGATGGCATCTGCCCTTTTCAAAGCGCTGGGGAGAAAAAGGAGTGCCGTGAGACGGCCATGTTCACAGGGCGGTTTGCCTCAGGCCTACAAAGTCCCAGGAACAGCACTGCTTCAGGAGGCTCTTAACGTCTATGGGAGAAAATCTGATCATAAGGAAGGAGTTCAGCCATTTTCCTTTACTTGATGGCTGCTCTTCAGTGTGTTATAGGGATAACAGAGAAGAGTGAATGGGGGGAGACAGTACCCGCAAACCACATATCTGATAAGGAGTTATGGTTTAAAATATACAGGGAGCTTGTGGCTCAATAGCAATAAAACAAAGAATCTAATTAAAAAATGGGCAGAAGACCAATAGACATTTCTCCAAAGACATAGAGATGGCCACTGGGGACTTGAAAAGGTGCTCGACCTCACTCCCTGCCAGGGAAATACAACTCAAAACCATGGTGAGCTATCACTTCACATCTCTTAGAATGGCCATCATCAAAGAGACATGAGATAACAAGTGTTGGTGAGGAAGTGGAGGAAAGGGAACCCTCGTGCACTATTGGCGGGAATGTAAATTGGTGTGAACACTGGAAAACACTAGAGGTTCCTCAAGAAATTAAAAGTAGAACTGCCATATGATTCAGTAATTCCACTTCTGGGTATCTATATCTGAAGGACACAAAATCCCTATCCTGAAGAGGTATCTGCACCCCCATATTTATTACGGCATTATTTATAAGAGCCAAGACATGGAAACTTGACTGTCCATCAGTGAAAGAAGGGATAAAGAAAATGCGGTATGGATACCCAATAGAATATTACCCAGCCATAAAAAAGAAGGTATCCTGTCATTTGCGACAACATGGATGGAACTTGAGGGCCTTATGCTAAGTGAAATAGGTCAGACAGAGCAAGGCTGATATTGTAGAATCTCACTTATATATGGAATTAAAAAACAAAACAAAACTCGTAGAAACAGAGAACAGATTGATGGTTGCCAGAGGTGGGGTGGGGGACGGGAATGGTAAAGGGAGTCAAAAGGTCCAAAGTTCCAGTTATATGATAAATAATTTTGGGAGAGCTAATGTATAGCATAGCGGCCATAGTTAACAATATTTTACATTTAAAAGTTCCTGAGAGAGTAGATCTGAAAAGTTCTCATGGCAAGGAAAACAAAATTTGTCACCGTGTGTGGAGACCGATATGAAGTAGACTTATTTGGGTGATTACTATTTCACAGTATATATATTAATCAAATCACTAAGTTGTACACCTTAAACTTAGTGTTTTGTGTCAGTTCCCACTCAAGAAAACAAAGTACGATGTGGCCCATCCTTAGAGTCCCGGGATCCAGGTCAGCTCGGTCTCTGGTGCCTCACTTCCTGCACGGCTGGGGACCTCTGGTCGCTGGGGTGCAAATAAGCACACAAGTGACTTAAGCACCAACTTCGGGCACGCCCGAGTTGCCAGGAGGCCAGAGGTTGCCAGCAATGGTGAGCTGGGGCTTCGTCAGCAGCGCTGCATTTCTTGGTACTCACGCTGGGCTCGAACCCCTCTCCTGAGGAGCTGGAGCTCTCATCCCTGGTGTGAAACCCAGGGGACGAATCCACCTGTCATGCCCCTACTCCAAGGCCTCCCTTGGACGCTGCTGCCGGTCTCCTGACTGAGTGCAGAGCAACGTTCCTTGTGCTTATCCCAGGGACGCAGCCATCAGAATCGGGAAGGAGAGGGCACAAAGGGAACAAACCCAGCCCCATTCCGTTCTCACGTGTGTCGTAAACGACAGCCTGTGAGTTGGCAAGTGTCTTCTCGATGATGATGAGGAGAAGTCTTTTTGTTTTAGAGTGGAGGCACCCGAGGCCTAGAATGGTGAAAGGTCAACTCCAGACACATCTATTGGGGCAGGACGGAAGCAAGAATTGAGCCCAGGCCACCTGGCTCCCATGGTCCAGCCTGCCTGGACAGGCCCCCACCGCGAGGACATGGGGACTGCCTAGGGGGGAAATGGCGGAGGCCCAAAGTGCCTTTTCTTCTGTTCTGGGATGACACCTACAGAGCTAGCAGTCGAGGAAGAGATCTGACCGTAGGGACTTTTATAATAACCAGAAGGTTCTACGACCATCCTCATTCACTTTGAGGACCACGGATACACAACTGTACACTGTGCACTTCGCCGTCTATAAAATGGGGCCAGGAATCCTTCACAGAGTTACTGGAGAGATTAAATAAGGCAAAGTGCTTTGTGCTGTTTCTTACAACGCTGAACATCTAATGTTTATTAGGCTATTAATATTTGAATTCTTACCTCAAGAACAATAAAAAAAAAAAAACCCTGAAAATCCTGGCACAGGAGAATTAAAGGAAAGAAGGTGACATTGCAAGGTTCCCCCTCCCATGTCATGAACGCGAATGCTGACATTGCTCATCCATTTATTCCAGACACACATTACCTTCTAAATCCGATGCTCTGCTGTGACAGTGGGGGAATTAAAGGGATCCCATTTTCTCCAATGGCCCAGGCCACACTGTTGGACACCTTCCCCGAGGTCATTAGAATCAGTTGATTACTACCGTCCGCTTCAAATGAGAAGGGCACTCCTAGGGAAACACCAGATTACACAGACGTTGTTGAGAAAAAGGGAGTGAGCCCATCCCTGGTAGGAAAGCAGACAGTAGACAAATGGGATGGAGGGGACAGGGCTGGCAGGATGGAACATAATTCCAATCGGCATCACTGAACTTCTCCAGGCAGTGACGCTCATTGGCTGCTTGGTTCTAGCTCTGACAGGAGCGTGTAGACCTTATATAATGAACGAGGCACTGTGGAGTGGGACCACCTGTGTGTCTATTCTGGTTCCGCCACTGAACAGCTGTGCGGCCCTAACCAGATTGCTTAACTTCTCCGAGCCTTCGTGTCTTTTTGTATGAAATAAGGATAAAAATAGTACCTCCTAAAAAAGATGACTCTGAAGACCTCCATTCATTCACTGATGGACAGATACGTATTTGGGTTCCTCCTCCGTTCCAGGCACTATTCTAGGTACTGCAGATCGCAGTAAAGAAGCAAAAACGGATGAGAATCCCTGTTCTCAAGGAGTTTCTATTCCAGCAGGGGAGGAGGCAATAAATGAGGGAAATAAGAGGAACACGTGGTATGTTAGAGATGGATAAATGTGGAGGAGAAACCAAAAATTAGGGAACATATACAGAAAATGTGCATTTTGGGGGAATGGGGAAGTGCTGAACTTTTAGACAGGGTGGCCGAGAAGAAGGGTCCATGAGAGGGGACTTCTGGATAAAGGCCTGCAGCAAAGGAGGAAGGGAGACATGCAGATCTGTTGGGAAAGAGCATCTTTGGCGGAAGGAACAAGTTCGAGTGCTTGAGGGTGGGGTGCTCCCGAGTGAGGAGCCACGTGTCAAGTGTGGCCATCCTGGCCGAGCACTTAGTGCCTGGAAGACAGGGGCCACTCCACAGACCTCAGCTACTCGTAAGCTACTGGGCAACAGTGAGCCGCACTTATCCGGTCTCTACCTATTGGAAATTCGTGATAAAAAGTCTCAGGGCAGGTTGTTTAATCCACTAAAGTAAGAAAAGATTTTCAAGCACTAAATATAGTAACTGTGTGCCCTGGAGTTCCAGTTAATATTAGTAGCACAAAACAGAACCACTATTACTCTGTAATAGCATCTCTGTATTTTTCAAAGATCTTTCCCTTCAAACTGAATGTCCACTTTAATCTTCAAAATAACCCTAAAAGACATGAAAGGAGATATCCTTAGATTCATTTTATGAATGAAGATGATGATATTCAAAGAATTACATAATTACTAGGGTCCCACAACTTAATCAGTGTGAGAGGTGAAACTAAAAGCCTAGGTCTCCAGACTTGCAGATTGGTGATTGGATTCGAGCCTCAAAGAATTCTTGCAGATACATTTCCAGATATGAGTTTACAATAAAAAGTCACTAGACACACAAGGACACAAGCCACCAAGAATAAGGGGCAACAGCATAATAAGCAGATAGGTATTGAAATGATCAGATACAGAATGTTCAAACTATGTGTAATGTGTTTTTAAAAATAATGAAAATAATGATTGGATAAAAGAAATGAAATGATTGAGAGTTGGAGGAAAGGACAAATGTTATCAGAACTGAACAGACAGATTGGAAAAGAACTAAATAGAATTTCTAGAGGTACTAGACAGAGGTACTTGGAAGACATATTTAAAGAAGTTTTACAGAATATAGTAGTAAAAGAAAAAGATAGCAAGGTATATTATAGAGGTTAAGAAACACGGTGGGCAGAGAAGGTACATCGTATATCTAATCACAGTTACTTGGGATAAGAGAGAAGATATTAATTAATAATATCCCTATTATAATTATTTAAGTTTTTCAAATTTTTTAGTCTTATGAATAATACCATGATGTACATTTTTTATGCACAAAGCTTTGTCCTCATTTTAAATTACTTTCTTACAAAAGATTCCTAGAAGAAAAATGAAGGTGTTGAAGGCATTTTAAAGGTCTTTAGTCACATTGTCAAACTACTTTATACTTGCCTAGTTATATTAATTTATTGGCCACAAACAGTATAGAAAAAAAGAATTTGCAAAAAATTACATATCATCATTTTAATTTGGATTTCTGAAAGCAATCTATAATTATCTCGTTGCTTGAAAATGAAAAAAAAAAAAGCCAAGTTCAAAACTGACAGTAAAATCATGAGCCACTAAGAATTATTAGTTTTTGGGGCGCCTGGGTGGCTCAGTGGGTTAAAGCCTCTGCCTTCGGCTCAGGTCATGATCTCAGGGTCCTGGGATCGATCCCCACATTGGACTCTAGGCTCAGCAGGGAGCCTGCTTCCCCCTCTCTCTGCCTGCCTCTCTGCCTACTTGTGATCTCTCTCTCTGTCAAATGAATAAATAAAATCTTAAAAAAAAAAAAAAGAATTATTAGCTTTCCTTACCGCTTCCAACTCCCTCGTGGTCCAGTGTCACATGCTGGTTACTGCTAAACTCCACTTCTTCAATGGGAGCCCTGCCAGTGACAACGGTAGTTTCAGGAATAGGCAGAAACACTTCTGCTAGCAAAGTGGTACCACTGTGTCCAACTGTTTCATATACCTGAAATTGAGGGGAAAAAAAGTCAAAGAAAAATAGCAGGACTGTGCTCACTCCCAGATATTTAATCCATTATTTATGTTGATCACTGGTCTAGCCCAGAGCATCCATTTCAGAGTGGAAAAGTTGAGTTATGTTATCATAGTTCCCATGGAGACTAAGTTACACCCTATTTGTGGCCAAGTTGTGGACATCCTGTTCTCTTGTCTAGTCTACTATCCTGGGGTAGAGAGGTTAATCAAAGTAGCAGCTATCACAAATGTTTCCATTTCAAACCAATACACAGGTTATCTGGAGAATGGGCTTCCTCTTTCTCCTCGTTTATGTTATTTGGGAAAGAAATGCCATCAGTGGAATGGATGAGATAAAATGGGCATGTCACTAGGTGATTTATTATTTACACCTCAAAGTGAAAGGAGAAATATCATACCTAGAAGTATTCTAGAATATCAGGTTCAAATCTATGATTTAGTAAATCTTCCAAATTCTTTCCTTTCAAGAGCTCATTTAATTTGTTAGCTGCCGAAACCCTACCAGCTCCTTCTCAGACTTTCTCCCAAGAGGGAGCCAACTGGGCCAACTGCAGCTCTAATTACTGGGGCGTGTCTCATTTTAATGCCATCACCGTGAGATGAAGGACCCGTTGCCAAGGCAACCATAGATTATGTACAGACAACGCAGCTTCAATAGGAACTTTGCTCCACTGGATCAAACTTCTCTTGTATCCTTGGATCATTTCACTTTTGTGGTACGAAGATGACAAAATATTCCACAGTTCCACTGGCTTCTTTCCTGTGTTTTATTCTTTCCCTCCGAAAGGTCTCTGGCTGGTACACATTTCTCCAAAGTGCTGACTTTGCTCCTTTTACTTTTACTAATTAAATCTTCATGCCTTTCTTCTTGTGCAATAGAGTCCCCCTCTGATTAATACTTTCCACTTACCGCTGGGAGGCACAGAGATGACACTGCAGGTTCTCTCCCCCTCCTCTCTCCTACAGGGCATATGATATGAATTCTTTTTCAAGGATGATGATGAGGCTGAATGTGTGCTAGGCTGCCACCCTGGCCTCATCTCTCTGGTATCCACCAGCTCGCACTGGCCAGATGACTGACTGAGCTTAGAGGGGCTACTGGGGCAAAGACAAAGACAGAATGACTGGACTCAGGACCCCGGACTTAATATCACTGTGAGTTATTCTAACGGGCCGTGTGCACCGAGACCCCTGATTGTCAGGGCCCACCTGTGCCGAGGGGCCAAGTCCACCTAATTCAGGGCTCAGCAAGGAGCCCAGGAGCATGCCACATTCTGCAAATCATCTTTAGCATCTTTATCCGTAAAAAAAAGTGATATTTTGGTCTCTATTAAAAAACATCTTTTATAGAAAATGTCAAATATATAATCCTAGGAGAACAATATAGTATGAACTCATCACCTAGCTTCAAATACCATTAGCTTACGGCCAACCTGGTTTCGTCTCTACTCTCATGTTTTCCCCTCTCCACTAATATTTGGAAGCCAGACATCATTTCATCTGTAAATATTTCAACACGTGTCTCTAAAAGACAAGGATATAAAAAAGCATCGCTATAATACCATTATCGCAGTAATTCTTTCATAATGTCAAATATCAGTAAGTTTTAAACTTCTTGCAGAGTCTCAAAAAATTACTATAAAACTTTGTTTGAGTCAGGATCAAAATATATTCTGCACAGTGTGACTGACTGATAAGTCCCTCAAGCCTCTATTGATTTGTAGGTGACACATCTCCCTTTACATAATTTTTAAATTTTTAAATTTCTCTGTATTTTTATTGGTTTAGAGCTCTAATGGAAAAAGGAGTGCCATTTACTGCTTGCCCCAAACTCCCATAGGAGACTGTGGGTTTGTAATCTCACAGAACTTAAAGAACATAGAGCAGATTATTTTTTCTTGCCCAGAGGACCTTGGTGGACCTGTAAAATTACAGACTCACTAGCATGAAGTTTCAGCCTGAGAAAATGGTATGTTTTCATTCCTTTTCAAAATTTTTTATTTTTTGCCAACATTTTAATTGAGACATCCATACTGCATACCCATACTGCAGCCCAGTATGGGCCTTTGGTCTGGTATTTTGTTCAGTCTTCCACACATTCCTATGAAGGCTGGTTTGTGGTGAAGATTAAGCCAGATAATAAACCCAGCAATTCTGGATGATGGATTTGGGCTCCAAGAGGAGAAACTCCTCCAGCCACTTATTTGGTAATTCAAAAAACTGGGATTTGAATCCGCAACCATTTCACTTCAAAACTCATACACTTTTTTGCTACGTCTTCCTCATGGGCCAGGGACAATCTGAAAGGTGACCAAACAATTAAGAATTCTTTTAAAGTCATAGCCATGATCCAGAAAATATAATTAGTTTAGACAAACTGGTAAGAAATAATGATTGAAAGAGTATTTAAAATCTGAATGAAAAAAAAAACCCAACAAAAAATGGAAATATTATAAAAACAGTGTCTAGGGTGCCTGGGTGGCTCAGTCGGTTAAGCGTCTGACTCTTGATCTCAGCTCAGGTCTTGATCTCAGGGTTATGAGTTCAGACTCCGTGTTGGGCTCCACAATGGGCATGGAGCCTACTTTAAAAACAAACCAACAACCAAAAAAAAAAAAAAAAAAAAAAAACAACAACAACAATGTCTATAATCAAAACTTAAAAGATCACCTGAGTATATGCAATCATGATCAAAAGACTACTGAGCTATTCCTGTCTCAGACTTCTCAGTTGCTTAGAAGTCTCTAGAGGGTTGCTGCCTCCGGAAGGCAGGTGTGTCCCATTCACTCCTATGCAGGGACTTTAACTCACCGTAAGGTGCCCATGTGGACTGGGCACCAAGCGAGGCATGAGGGGAATTGCCACCTGCTCACCAATACTCATGTGCCACCACCACACCCTATGTTTTCCCTAAAGAAACACTTATCCACTCCACTGAAATTTCTTGTCTATGCATCATCTGTCTCACTGGACAAGGAGATTCCTGAGGATGGGGTCTTGCTTGATTTCCCTTTGAAAGCCCAGTACCTGCCATCTGAGAATTAATGTATTTAGAAGGGAGCATGCTAACTCTTAATGGAAGTAAGGCATTATTATTATTGTTATTATTATTAAGTAAACTCTACCCTTAATGTGAGGCTCAAACTCTTGACCCTGAGATCAAGAGTTGCATGCTCCACTGACTAAGCCAGTCAGGCGCCCCTAGAAATAAGGCATTAAATGATAAATCCATGGAATGGTTTTATTCTCTGAACAGCTGGTATACCTGGGTGTAAGTATGGCTCAGATTTTGTCTTATTTTATTCCCTACTTGTCATTCCCGTCATAGCCTGAAGGGGGCAATGTGGGACAGGGCAGCCTTGTGGTCCAACAGATTGAATCCCGACATTGACCCCTGATAGCTGTGTGACCTTGGGCATGACATTCCCTGCTTTTTGCTTTCATTGTAAAATGAAGATGTTAAGCTCTGCAGGAGGGCAGTGGTGAAGCTTTGGGACCTGGATGAGAAGTCTCTTTCCTTCGACAATAAGAATCTGCATTTTTATAGTACTCTGTGGTTTACAAAGCTCTTTCATAAACATAATTACACTTCCCAAATATCTTGTTAGATCTTGCTGGCCAACTGGTTTTAGTAAACTTTATGAAATAAGAATTTCTTTTATTTAAATTAAATGTAAACTTGTAAGATCTGTCTTTTCAGACACTAATTTTTTTCAAGGAAGACATTAAGTTGCTGAGGATTTATAGGAATTTTATGGCATATCCCATATTTGTAATGAAATCATCTGTATTTCTGGGTCCCCAAAGGCAAGGAGGTGAAAAATGAACTACATTAAGGCTTAAATGCTTTTGAAAAAATCAGGGGCTAATGAAGTCCTGGTATTACTTCAAGTTAAGGGAATAGAAAGCATACCAATAGTTAGAAAATACCATTTATGATGGCAAAGCAAGTTTCAGAAAGGGACATGAATGCAGTATTTAATATTTCATTAAACCTTGTTTCTATGACCTTGTGACTCTCTTACCTTCTACAACTTCAGAATTCCAAAATGTTCCAACACTCAATGCAGTTAAATACGTGTGTGAAGCATATTTAAAAATAATAACAAATCCAAATAATTTTCATATAGCTTGCATCTCTTTCTATAACATAAGAACCCAGCATTTGCTTATTTAGCTTTGTAAGATAAAGTTTCTATATTACATGGCACCAAAGGCTTTACAAAAACATCTCTCTTAGACTTTAATAATTCATCAAGTGCTTTATTGTGGGAGGACCACAGGAGTTGCCTCAGAGCTCTTCTGTTTTAGTTTTTATTCCTTCTGGGTGTACCCTATGCTGGTCATCATGCTTAGTAATGACCCACAAAGCATGCCATTATTGTAGAAAGGACATTCCTAGAGGACATCAGTGGAAAGGTCCTTGTTCCCAGTTTCTGGAAACATATTCCTGTCTAATGTCAGGAGAGGAACCAAATGTCCATGGTGCTGAGTCTTTAGGACGGAGGCAATTATGAACTCCAGGGGAGCGGAAGGTTTGCTAAGCGAGACTCATGTCTCAGAAGATCGTTATCAACTTTTAAAATTTTTTAGTTTTATTTTTAAAAATATTTTTATTTATTTGAGACAGAGAGGGAGAGAGAGAGAGAGAGAGTGTGTGTGTGTGTGTGTGTGAGCGAACGCAGGGGGTGATGCAGGGGGAGAGAGAGAAGCAGACTCCCCACTGAGCAAGGAGCCCATCGACTATTTTTAATAAGGAAAAATGGATTCCATCTGACAAAGCCAAAAAAAATCCAAAGTTTTCCCACCCTTTTCACTCTCCTCTTTCAAGGTGGCGGCAGTTCCATTTAATGCTAGGGTGCCGTGCTGGTTTCAAAAAATCAGAAAATGAGCACCTTGGGCTTGGTGTTTGTAAACAGCTTTCTGTATAATTAAGTTTAACTTCTGTTTTTTTTTCTAAGGGGTTGTGAACCTCAGCACTATTGACATTTTGGGTCGGATGATTCTTCGTTGTGGGGAGCTATCCTATATGTTATAGGCTGTTTAGCAACATCTTTGGCCTCAACCCACCAGAGGGGCCATTAGCTCCCCACTTGTTATAATCAAAATGTCTCCCGCCACTGTCACATGTCCCCCGGGGTGTAAAATTACCTCTGCCTGAGAAGCACTGCTCCGAGCAAAACGAGCGCTTGTGTGTGTGTTTGAAGGTGGAACGCTAAGGGAGAAACATGACAGGAAATCTCACTGAGTTACATGCAACTGTTTAAAAATATTTCTGTTGTGTAAAGCAAGGCACCAATGAATTCAGAACAGCAATTAGATCTACTGTTACCAATTTGAGATTATCATTAAAAAAATTAATTATTGGGGTGCCCGGGTGGCTCAGTCAGTTAAGCATCCAATTGTTGATTTTGGGTCAGGTCATGATCTCAGGGTCATGAGATCGAGCCCCGTGTCGGGCTCCACGCTGAGCGTGGAGTCGGCTTGCGATGCTCCCCCTCCCTCTGCCCCTCCCCTGCTCATGTGTGTGTGTGTGTCTGCACGCTCTCGCCCTCTAAAACGAATAAATAAATCTTGAAAAAATAATTACTGAACTTTGATTAACGTACTATGCTATATTTGTTTCAGGTGGTGTCCAACATAGTGATCCGACAATTCTGTGCATTATGCAATGCTCACCATGATAGGGGCAGTCATTATCTGTCAACACACAACCTTATCACAGTATTACTGACAAGGCTGTATTTTTCACTTCCATGACTTATCTGCTTATTTTATTTTATTTTTAAGATTTTATTTATTTATCTGACTGAGAGAGCAAGAGAGGGAACAAACATAAGCAGGGGAAGTGGGAGAGGGAGAAGCAGGCTCCCCGCTGAACAGGGAGCCTGATGCGGGGCTCGATTCCAGGACCCTGGGACCATGACCTGAGCTGAAGGCAGACGCTTAACGACTGAGCCACCCAGGCCCCCCTTATCTGTTTATTTTACAACTGGAAGACTGCACCCCTTAATGCCCTCCAACTATTTCTTTTAGCCTGCCATCCTGCTCCATTCTGGCAACCACCAGTTGGTTCTCTGCATTTAAGAGTTTGTTTCGGTTTCTGTTTTGTTTTGTTTGTATATTTGTCCAGCTTGGGATGATTTATGCAATTATGATTGCTTCTCTTCGGAATCTTGTTTGCTTTAACTCAACCATCTGCGGCAGATTTGCCTACTGACAGTGTTTAGAATTGTATAGACAACATGAACCTTAGAAATGTAGGGACGTTAAGATAGATAAAAAACAGTATTCCGCTGGGAAGTTGAATTTGTATCGCCTGGTTTAAAATGATGATTCTCTAATTTTAAAACAGAAGAGAACAAACCAGAACAGTTTCATGGCTTGTACTTGGTAGAGCTTGATCCAGACAAGTAGCTGCCCTTTAAGCTCATCTGCTTGCGATGTTCATGGCTGTTAGTCACCTCGTGATCCCCGTTGCCCTCAGGGTGGAAGCCAAGCCTTACTCCCCTCCTTCACTGAAAAGGTAGAGGGCATCTGAGGGGGACCCTCCGCACACCCCTGTCCTCTGCCCTCATACCCAGTGTCCTCATGCCTGCCCCAAAGGAACTTCCCGTCATGCCTTGACCCCAACCCTCCCAGTATCCCGTGGGCTCTCGTCCCTCTCCCCACCACTTTCCTTTTTATTTTCAAAGTCACCAATCTTTTCTGCCCTGGTTGCTTTTCTTATGGTTCACAGACATGCTCAAATCAACACCCTAAAGTAAACCACAATCCCTGGCAAATCCCTTATCCATTTCCCTCCTTCCCTTTTCTGCCGAGCTTCTACGAGAGGAGCCTTCCCTTGGCATTTCCTTTTTTCTCTCCCTGCCCCACTGGACCTCAGTCACCAGGTCCTCCTGTCATTTCCCCACTGCAGTCTAACTGCTGTGTGGAGATCACATCAGGTTCACCCTTCTGTCCTCCCTCCCCCGCCATGCCCTGCACAATGTCGGCGATAAGACACTCGTTGGATTGAAGGGCAAACTACCGGTGGGTCCAGCACAATGAGGCGGATATGGGAGCAGGTTCTGGGGGCTGGGGGCTCCAGGGTTGGCCCTGCCACCTTCCGGCTGTGTGGCGTTAGGGCAGGTACTTAAGTTGCCTGAATTTCAGTATAATGGGGACCATAACACAGCTACTGCGGGACTGCTGTGAAGGTGGAAGGAGTTTATACACAAAACATGGTGCCTGCAATATTTTAATGCTCGGGGATTGTTACACTAGATATTACTAAATAGCGACAACTCACAACTCAATGCGCTGTGATGCCCGCTGTTGTTTTCTAAGACTTCTCCCACAGTGATTAGCTCTTAAAGTGCGGAGATACGTCAAATTTTAGACTCAGCTTTTCTTTACTGTTATACCCAATTCATAGGGCGAAACGAGAGTGAAATTTACAGTCAGACAGGCTTGGGTTTGAATTCTCCTCTGCCTCTTGACCTGCTCAGTGTTGTGAAGTTACTCAGTATCTCTGAAGCTCATCGGGAGAATAACAGTATCTATGGTTTTCTTTAGGATAACATCAGACAGCTTTTGTGCAGAACCTGGTGTTACGGCTAGATAAGCGATAAGTGTTACTTCCTAGCAACCTCCTCCATTTTCATGCACCCTGTCCAGTCCAAGCCTGCGTCTCGTCACCTGTAGATGACCTCACCTGGACCCCTGCCCCGTCCTCCCACTGCAGCCGCTGTCCTTCCTGCCTGTGCCAGGCCGCCCGGCTCCTCCACGCTGTAGGATCTCCTGGTGTCTGCTCCCCTTGGCCCCCAGGGTCAGCTTTCAACAGTCTGACTCAGCATCATGCAACTGAGCAGATAGAGATGTCTGTGTAAAAACTATGTTTTGGACTAATGTCCATAAAGGACCAGCAGCAACCCCAGAAAGGAGCTGGCCAAGGGCTAACAAAGACACTTCTCCAAACAGGACTGTTCCCCGCACCCCCCCCCCCCCCCCGCCCCGATAGTGCAGCCTGCACACCGGCCGGAGGGATCAGGAGAGGACGTAGGAAGGAACTCGAGTACTGCCAACTAGGTTCAAAGGAACAATTCCCTATCTCAGTCCACATGCCAGGAATATGAAAGCTCAACAGCACTGACTCATAAGGAAAAATAATAATGCTACAAAATATAAGTGCCCCCCCCCCCCAGCAGTACAATGAGATTGTTGTCAGTTTGGGGGGGGGTCAGGAAGATGAATGACTGATACAGATGTGAATGATAAGGAAATAAAGGTAGGTATCATAAATTCTTCTTTCTCTCCTTCCCTTCCTTTTTTAGGGAGAGGGAGAGAGAATCTTAAGCAGGCTCCATGCCCAGCGTGGAGCCTGACATGGGGCTCGATCCCATGACCTTGAGATCATGACCTGAGCTGAAATCAGGAGTCGGACACTTAACCGACTGAGCCATCCAGGCACCCCCAAACTATTTTATTTCTAAATCAAACTTCATTCGTGTGAAAGGCCAAGCATTTGTTTTGGAAAGACCTCAGGAGCGGAGATTTTTAGACCTTTCTGGAGGGACTCTGGGCCTGCTCCTACTCCCCCATCCCGAGAGAAGTCCAGCCTCGTCCTCCCCTTGGGACCAGCCGTGGTTCGACTCCTTAGTACTGTCACAGGTGCAGCCTTCATGCAGTGCTGTCCATCCCTCTTTTCAAGGTCCCAGTGTTGTTCAATTAATTCCTTCTGCCTGCTTCCCGCGTTGGGCCCCATCCCGTCTATCCCCTCACTGCTGGCTTTCTGTGCCGGCTCGGGCCTTATCTCTAGCTTCACAGGACCACCGCGCATTCTTTTCTCAAGCTGGGCTTCAGCCTTACAGTTCAGAACATGCAAGGAACCAAACCTCGCAATTAACACTGTTCCCATCAAGGGTCCTTGACATCCACACAAAGCCAACTACTGTTTCTTTGGAGCTCTCTCCTCCTCTCCCAGCAGGATGTAAAGCTCTCGGAGGCGGCGCCATGGGGACCCCCTGGCCCAGGGTTCCCAGTTCTCCGCCGGCCGCCTGGTCGGAACTAGACACTCAGCCGGCACTTAAGCAGCAAACGAGCATGGTGTGCTTGCTGGGTCACCAAATGGTGCATGACTGTTTTGAGAATCTCGGAAATTTTTCTGAAGTACACTGGGCTCTAAAGTTAGGGATTTGATAACGCTGGCATAAACAGTAGCATTTAAGGCAATTTTTCTGTCTTAAAGCTGCCAGTAATTCCTGAACCTTCCCTAATCCCACACTTGCAATTATGTGGAAAATTCCCAAATGGCGTAGTTCTATTCCTTGGGGGTTGAAATACAATAGCCCTTAAATTAACTGCATCTGCAACTACTCCTCAATCATAAAAATTATGCCATTGAGCCATCATGATATGTGATTTGATTACTTATCAAATATCTATAGATAGCTTAAGAACTTAGCCAAGGCTCTTAATTTGTGATAAGTTGTAATATTTAAAAGATTACATGATTCAGCTCTTAGGGCCAAGCTAATTGCCTGTGAATATATTCTTGGTATTCCAGGATAAAATTTTGCTTGTTTAGTTAAAAGATTTATTTCATCATATTTTGGAGAATTGCTTTTTTCATATTATTTAAAAAACTGTTTTGATTGCAACATCCAAGCAAGCTAATATCCAAGATAGCAAACAGGAGAGAGGTTAGGCAGCTTCCCTTCTATTTCAGAATATATGTGAAGTGAAATACTGGTGATCGTGGAAGGCAGAGGACAACTTTCCTTCCATGGAAATTGAGAAACTGTAGGGCTGCCCAGCAGAGAAGCTCACAGGCTTCCGGGAGGGTCTGAGCAATCTGGGCCACCTGCCCGGATGGGGTCTTTTGTGTCTTCTCAGTGGGGGTCCCCTACCTGGGCTCCCTCTCCTTCCTACTGGCCATGCTGTCCTACATTATCTGCTGCTCTCCCTCGCTTCACTCTGCCCCTTTACCTGCTTTCCCACCTCAGTCTTGGTCTCTTCACGTCAGCTTTTCCTCTGCAGGGGGGAATGGGGGGATGGGCCAAGGACAGAGCTCTAACAAGGCAGCAAACTCTGAATAACGGAATGCTTTCCTGTCATGTGGACCTCGTACGGTAGGGACTCACACGGGGACCTCCAGCAACCCCTCGTTACTCAGGAAAGGTGACAATAGAGTTCAAGCTGGTTTCTGGGGTTTGTGTTTATGTACTTTCTCCATCAAGTTTTATTCCTTTTTTTTAAAAGATTTTATTTATCTATCTGACACAGAGAGAGAGATCACAGGTAAGCAGAGAGAGAGGGGAAAGCAGGCTCCCTGCTGAGCAGAGAGTCCGTTGCGGGGCTCGATCCCAGGACCCTGAGATCATGACCTGAGCCGAAGGCAGAGGCTTTAACCCACCCAGGTGCCCCTCCTTTTTTTTTTTTTTAAGATTTTTACTCATTGATTTGAGAGCGAGAGATAGTGAGAGAGTGCACATGAGTGGGAAGCCTCACACAGGCTCAATCCCAGGCCTCTGGGATCCTGACCTGAGCCGAAGGCAGACGCTTAACCTACAGAGCCACACAGGTGTCCCCCTATCAAGTTTTGTTCTTAATTTAGACCGTTCTTGGTGTGCAGTAAATCTTTTTTGAAACTGTCGCTAAAGCCACATGCGTTCAGGGCCGTGGCAGGAGGGTTCGTGTGGAAAGTGGTGAAGATATGGTGCTTTGGAACCAATGGGGTGCAACCCTTACCCCAAAGGCCTTCAGATTTTAAGCCATCCAAAGCCCCTGGTCATCCAAACAGAAAGGCCTGCCCCTCCAGCCCCCCAGCTCCTGGATCGCAGAATCCCTGGACAGAAACGCCTCTCTTAATCAGGTCTTGGCGGTACACAGAGTACCGGGTTTTTAAAATCTCAGCATATCTGAAATGGGACTGTGTCTCTGGCCCCGCGGTGCGTGGTAGCTCAGTGATGCAAATAATGGTGTGCCTCACAGGGCGTGCTGATGAGACGCAGCCCAGATTCTAGGATCCCGGAGCGCCCCAGATGTGGCTTTGCGAAGGGGGCGGAGGAAGAGGAGCCCTGGGTGTGGTGCGGCCAGTGAGCAGGGGCCGTGGGCCGTGAACCTGACACCCGAGAGCGCGGACGGCGGGTGACTCTGGGTGACTGCAGGCCTGCCTTCAGGCAGCGTCACCCCAATTTCACCCTTTGTATCCACCCAGCCTTGTAAACAAAAGGGGAAACTTACAGAGATTATTTCTCACGGATCATCTCCAGAAAGGGGATTTTCAGGCTTTAGGAGAGCTCAGTTTTCTACCAAACCTCCAAATCCAATCCCCTTTCAAATACCATTTTTTATGTCAACAAAATGTCCTTGCTTTCTCCTCCCACCCATAGTGAACTTTCAGGGTAGCAAAAAAATAAGTTCCATTTTTTTCAAGTTCCAGTATACATAGGCACTTTCTTAAAAATTAGGGTTTTAAAGAACTTTAGGAATGACTGAGCCAAGTCAGCTCTAAAATTGAAAAAAATGAAAAAAAAAAAAAACAAACCCAAAAAACCTTTTTCAATTGTGTAGATGTCAGTGATATTATCAGTATGGCAGAGAATCTGGCTTGAGTCCTGATACACGGTACGGTGTAAGTGAGGACCTCTCTCTGCCCTCGCCACCCCAGATCACGGATGAAAAGGTATAGGATAAAATCACCGCAGTTTCTGGGACCATCCCCATCTAAGGTGGTTGGCCTTGGGTGCTCAGGGCTGACCCCTTAGGGTCCCCGTCCCATTGCTTGGCAGCCCTAATCTCGTCCCGAGCATTGCTACTATACTTCCTTCCCATTTCAGAAGGGCTCCCTATCTTAGCTGTCTCGAACTTCCTCTATCAGTTTTTTAAAATCCTCTTTTTTAATTTTTTCGTATTTATTTATTTTAGAGAGAGATAGTGCATACACGAGTTGGGGAGGGGATGGACGGAGAGAGAGGGAGAGAATCTTTATTTTTTTTTTAAGATTTTATTTATTTGACAGAAAGAGAGAGATCACAAGTAGACAGAGAGGCAGGCAGAGAGAGAGGGGGAAGCAGGCTCCTTGTTGAGCAGAGAGCCCGATGCGGGGCTCGATCCCAGGACTCTGAGATCATGACCTGAGCCGAAGGCAGAGGCTTTAACGCTCCATCTCACACCCCTGAGATCACGACCTGAGCCAAAATCAAGAGTCAAACACTTGCTGACTGAGCCACCCAGGCGCTCCTCCTTTGCCAGTTTTCATAGGCTTTTAACTACTGAGATCCAGGTAATGGTTGATGTTCAAAATGTCAGAGGATATTCACAGCCAAGCACTAACCAATCAGAAGAGATGTCAGCCATACATGAGAACAAGGTCCTGGAGGAATTACCTCCTTCACACAGCCTTTAATTGGCCCATTGTGGGAAGGTCCAGGGGATCTTGGAAGTGGGGTCTATGTGGCCAGGGCGGCATTTGGAGAATCTAGTACAGAAGTATTTAAATATTTTATTTTTTTTTACATTATTTTTAAAAAGATTTTATGTATTTGTTTGAGAGAAAGAGCATAAGTAGGTGGAGGGGCAGAGGGAGAGGGTCAAGCAGACTCCCCGTCAAGCAGGGGCCCCGATGTGGGGCTCGATCCCAGGACCCTGGGATCATGACCCGAGCCAAAGGCAAATGCTCAACCAACTCAGCCACCCATGTGCCCCTAAATATTTTAATACTGATACAGCTGTAATGGTACCTGCAGATAAGGTCAATTACAACCAATAGGTAATGGCTGCCTCGAGTACAGTGTTGAGAAGGATTCTGAAGTTCTATCCAGGCTCAGTGCGGGGGGGGGGGGGAGAAATACATGATAAGTAGTCATTTCTTGCAAGGGTGGTGGATAGGTACGAGGAATCGGTGCATAAATGGCGAATGCGGACTACAGGGGTGGTGGATGAAAGAGGCATGTGTGCCAGATATTTGCAACCCTAGTTGACAGTCCTATTACTATCATGAAAGAGAATTCTGTTGGCATCCTAGGAGAATATTCACCATTAGAACAGCAAGTGGATTAAATAGTGTCCTCTAAAAATTGCTGGCTACCTGGAAACACAGAATGTGACCTTATTCTGTTTTTTTTTTTGGAAATAAGGTCTTTATAGATTAATTAGTTAAACACTGAGATGTGCTCACACTGGATTATGGTTGACTCTCAAGTTCAGTGAGAATGTCCTTGGAAGAGACCACAAAAAGGACACACAGAGACAGGGAAAAGACCAAATGAAGTTGGAGGCAGATTGGAGTGACGCTATAAGCCAAAGGACACCAAAGGCCACCAGAAGTGGAAGAGGCCAGGAGCATTCTCTGCTAGTGCTTTTTGGAGGAGAATGACTCCCCTAGATTTCAGACCTCAGGGCCTCCAGAGCTGTGTAGGAATAACTATCTGTTGTTTTAAGCCACTTGAGTAGCTTAATTGGGGCAGCCCCAGGAAACTCAAACAGGCACAAATAAATATATTGCTAATGCATGGGATTTAGATCAGTGGTGATATTTATTCTGGGGAGATCCTATAACATGTAGCCACCTCATCGTAGCCACCTGTGATTACAATGGTATTGATTTCTGGGGTCTATCACATTAGGATCCAGGCAGACAGCGATAATGAAGTACAGAAAAAGCCACGGACCCCCACCTCTCATCCCCCTTCCCCTATTCGAGGCACACACTGGAGCACTGTGGTCAGCATTTTCAGAGGGTGAGGAGGAAACAGAACTCCTTCTGCCAAGACCATAAGGACAGATGTGCCCAGGAGGAGGCTGACCTTCTGTTCACCTTGAAAATCTATCAGGACACCAGCGTCACCAATGGATGGTTTAAAATCATTTTGTACCTGGAGCGCCTGGGTGGCTCAGTTGGTTGAGCGTCTGACTCCTGGTTTTGGCTCAGGTCATGATCTCAGGGTGGTGAGATCGAGCCCCACGTTGGGCTCCCTGCTCCCTGCTCAGTGGGGAGTCTGCTTCCCCTCTCCATCTCCCTCTGCCCCGCCCCACTGCTTATGCACTCTCTTTCGGGCTAAAATAAATAAATAAATAAATAAATAAATAAATAAATAAATAAATAAATAAATAAATAAATAAATCTTAAAACCATCTCGTACCTGTGATCACCAAAAAATGCTTGGGACAATGACTGTAATTAAAATGCATACCTGCAATGTTAAGCTCTCTGGCCAGTTGAATATTTGCAAATTGAAAATCTGTCCAAAGTGAACGCGGAAGTCTGCCCCGAGTGGCCGACTGTCGGTCCTGGACACTTCCTTGTCATTGAAGATCACCTTTAGATATATCGAGCGCCTCTTGACATCCTCCCTTCGCAGGACCTCCGCCCTGCAAAGAGAGACAGATCACAGACGGGGTTAGTGGTTAACTCGGGAAAATTGGAGTGTCTAACAAATGGGCACCGAGCAGAACAAGATACACTGGAGATGACTGCCGGTCACCGGAGCTCCCATTGCACCAAAATAGCCACAGGTCCCGAGGAACTTCACAGAACAAACTGCGATACGGACTAAGAAAGAGGCACTCAAAAGTCCCCCAGGGACCAAAGAACTGCAGTCCGAGCATCATTCCCTGTAATACGGTGTCCTTAACTGTTTTTAGAGAAGGCTTATGCTTGCGCCCCAGGGTTTTAATGGAAATGTAGTCCCTGTAAGTACAGTGAATCCAATCTGTAATGTATATTTGGGTGGGATGTTTTATCCTAAAACTGTAATAGGATATTGTAACAGGTCAAACCCACTTTTCCAAGATTCAAGCTTTTTTTTTTTAACACTTTGCAACGGTGAATACTCACTGGATGAAGGGGATTAAGAACGGTTTCTTTTTTTTTAAAAGGCCACTTGGATTCCAAAAAAAGGTATCCTGGCAAGCATATCATTTTTTTAGCCAGGAGGTTAAAAAAAAATGGAAACCCTCAAGAGCAGGCTTTCATTTTATCATGTATATTTGCAGAAATACCCAGAGTGCCAGTTATTGGTTAAGTTAATAGCAATTTAAGTTCAGTAAGAACAGGGAACGTTTAGAAAAATGAAATAAAATCCAAAACACATTCAGGTGTGAAGTCCTTTTTTTTTTTTTTTTTTAAATTGCAGTGAGACAGGGGTGCCTGGGCGGCTCAGCTGGTTTAGTATCTGACTTCAGCTCAGGTCATGATCCCAGCATCCTGGGACCAAGCTCCGCATTGGGCTACTTACTAGCTCAGCTGGGAATCTGCTTCTCCTTCTGAACCCCCCCCCTCCTGCTCATTCTCGTTCTCTTTCTCTCTCAAAGAAATAAATAAAAAATCTCTGAAAAAATTAAAAAAAACTTCAGTGAGATATACACAACATAACATTTACAATTTTCACTATTTTTAAACAGAACGTTCAGTGGCATTAAATACATTCACAATGTTACGCCTCCATCCCACATCCTTCTCAGGAACGTTTTCAGCAGCCCAAATAGAAATTTTGTACTCATTAAATTCGGTGATAGTTTTAACTCTTTACAGCTCTGTAATTTAGTCCCATCCCAGATATAAAATTGCTCCAATGACTTCAACATTTTTTTTCTATAAAGGAGTTCAACACCAAATTTCGATAATTCAAGACACCTGAAGAGTCGACTCAGCATTGTTTTATGGTTTCTTCCCAGTAACCTCCCGCTACAAACAGACCTAAGGACCCCCCCCCCCCACTGCGTGGTCCCCCTTATGTGATGGCCTGATGAGAAGTGTCGATTATGATCACTGGTTTCGGGTAACCGAGTTAAAATCCCAAATCCCAGTGAAAACCAAGACATTTAAGATGGAGGTACATATTCTCAGTCAAAATGAGACTCATGACAAAAGATCACCAAATGCAGCCCCAATTTTCCCTTTAAAAAACCTATAATCAGGGGCACCTGGGTGGCTCAGATGGTTAAGCGTCTGCCCTCGGCTCAGGTCATGATCTCCAGGTCCTGGGATCGAGCCCCTTGTTGGACTCCCAGCACAGCAGGAAGCCTGCTTGTCCCTCTCCCTCTGCCTGCTGCTCCCCCTGCTTGAGCTCTCTCTCTCTCTGTCTTTCTCTCAAATGAATAAATAAAATCTTTAAAGAAAAGGTAACAAAAAAATAAAACCCACTGTGTAATCACATATTTTGGTTGTTCATTTTTTTTGTTGTTTTCTTTTTTTTTTTTAATATGGTATGCTATTTGTGGCTTTAAAATAGCTAATTCAGTGCTAGGGAACAGTTTATGTATAGTATCTGAATGATGTGAAGTTGGGAGAACACACACAGAAAGCCACAATTAAAAAATACATCATTGGTACATTAACAGAAGTTTGAAACGAAGGAGGCTGTAGGAAGTCTTACATGGGTATTCTAATGTATCCCCGCATCCTAATTATCTCTGAGGGCGACTGAATTTATTATATCTATAGATGTATGTATATAAGGTGAAGCTTTTGACTGTTTTTCTCCTAGGCATCACATGAATGACTAGAAATATATATATATATATATTTTTTTTTTTTTTTTGAGAGAGAGAGACAGAGAGCACATGTGGGGTGGGAGAGGCAGAGGGAGAGGGAGAGATAGAATCTTTTTTTTTTTTTAAAGATTTTATTTATTTGACAGAGAGAGAGATCACAAGCAGGCAAAGAGGCAGGTAGAGAGAGGGAGAAGCAGGCTCCCCACTGAGCAGAGACCCTGATGCAGGGCTCGATCCCAGTACCCTGAGATCATGACCTGAGCTGAAGGCAGAGGCTTTAACCCACTGAGCCACCCAGGCGCCCCAGGAGAGATAGAATCTTAAGCAGGCTCCACGCCCAGCACAGAGCCTAACATGGGACTCGATCTCACAACCTTGAGATCATGACCTGAGCCTAAATCAAGACTCAGACGCTTAATCAACCAAGCCACCCAGGGGCCCATAGAAGTGTATTTCTATTGGATCTGGAGAATATGTTTCAGATGGCTACAGGGCTATGCACAGCTCCTCTGGGAGGGTCTCTGGGGGCCTTCAAAGAGAGAAGCTAGCCCCTGGGGCAGCTGAAAACCAGAGCCAAGGACAGACTGGCACGTCCTTGCCAGGGAGCAGAGAACGCACTACCAGTGGACAGAAAACTCCCTGATGTTACAGAGAAGGCTCCAAACCAAAGCCACGCAGGTACCACCTGCTGCAGGTGGCTTCCCTCCACGTGCTCCGGAGTGGTCCTTGGGGACGCCCGAAGTCGGGGAACCAGGGGAAATCACCAAAATATGGACGAATATCTGTGAGTTCGCGTAGTTCCATCGGAGGCAGATTTATAGAGCTCAGGACTCTCCGATCACGTGCGCCAGCCTGGGGCCGTCTGCTCACCTGGGACACTGCTCGTTGGGAGTGACGCTCCCCGCCAGGCTCAGCTCCGGCACCAGCGTGGGCTCGCCAGGCCTCCTCCTGCTCCGGGCCGCCCTCTCCCTCACCCGTTGTTCTACCAGCGCCGGATCGGTGGGCTCCGGGGGGACCGGCTTCACAGTCTCCTCCTCGGGATATGGCTCCTCTGACCCCTCCTCCGGATGTTCTTCGACGGCTTGCTTCTTTTTCTTCTTCTTGGCCCTCTGTTGGGTAGAAGGTAATCTTATGTCAAGCAGACATTTTGCACTTTCACTTACACCACGGTCTTCAGAACCAGATAGACCTGGGTACTGACCCAGCTCTGCCTCCAGCAGCTGTGTGTGCTCAGGCAGCCGCTTGACCTCTCTGTGCCTGTTTTCTCATCTACAGAATGGGGACAATCACAGGAAGCTCTTCCCAGGGCTGTTGAATTGAGATAATGCCTGGGATCTAGAAAGAGCTTAAAAACATTAGCTGTTCTGGTGATCGTTAATATTGGCTCTAAAGGCCAAGGACACATCTTCAAAGTACAGTAAGGCTTGTAGGCACAGCTGTGGCAGGTCACCTGATCTGTTACTGCACTTGGAGTCAATGTTGCGGAGTTCTGTGTACAAAGTTATATCATTTTCCCAGGGAAGCCCAGAAGCATCAATGCCCTGTCTTCCATGGGAGACAGAGTGGAGCCAGCACAGGGGCCCCCGTTGGGCTCTTGTTTCCCTCCTCCGGCCTCAAGGGGCAGCCTCCCCGACCCCTCCTGTCCCCGAGGTCAGCCCTGCTCAAGGCCGAGGGACTGGACCAACCTGCGCTTTCTTCCAGGCTTTCCACTGCTGGTACGCGGCTCTGTATGCTTCCATATTCTGTTCATACTCTTCTCTGCACTCTTCCAACAACTCACTTATCTCAGCTTGAATTTCTGCCTCGTATGCTTCTTCGTCTGCTTCCTGGTCGACTTTTTCCCTTAAAAAGAATTTACGGTAGCTTGGTTATCTCTTGACATTAAGTGACAGTGTAGTAATAAGAGCAAACACCTATGGGGCTTGCTGTGTGACAGGTCCTCGTCTGAAAGCTTTGCACCTGTTAGCTCTCAGCCCTGGGAGGCCGAGGCTACAATCATCTGCATTTTACACACGAGGAGACCGGGGCACAGAGAGATGAGGGAACTTGCCCAAGAGCACACAGTGGCAGAGCTGGACTATGAGTTCTGGATTGCTCTTTATGGCTAAGCAACGAAGCCCCTCTGGGCTAAGTGACCGGCCAGCATTCAGACACGGCTCCTGTAGGTTCCCACCCAGCAGGGGTAGCGGGTCATCGCGGTTACTAGTGCTTCAAGTCTCTGAGGAGCCACTTCATTATGTTGCTTCTGAGCCCCCGAAACTACTAGTCTGACTTTGGGTTGGCAATTTGAGTTTTTCTTTGATGATCCTGCCGACACTTTATCTGGAGCTCTGCCCAGCCCAAAGCGGTGTTTCCGGCAACGCGGTCGGTAGGACATTAGTGCTGCGAGATCTCCTGCCCTAAAGGGTGCTGTGGCCTGAGCCACGTGAGATTAAACACCTGTGGTATGTGAATCAGCGTGTGATTCTCCTGGAAGAGGGTGGCAGGCACGCCACGCCCAGCACCTCCTCCCTCCTCCCCAGCCCTTTGGGATTGTTGCAGCTCATCGCCTTGGCTTACGTGATCAATGCCGTCTGGACTGCAGGTCCTATTCCTAAAGTTCCTGTCCCTTTTGGATAAACTTACTCAGGTGCCTGAAGCTGACACAGATTTGCTTACATTCATGTGGGGTCTGGTGGTTTAGCAATTAGCATTTCCCTAAGGCACGGACTCAGTGGTCCGGGATACCACTAAAGACCTCACTTTGGCAACACAGTGGCACTGGAAATTTATAAACATTGGGGAAATCTGACTCATAAATTATGCTCCATCTCTGACATATAGAGACCCATTCGCTTTGCTCCCTGTTATTAAGAGGCATACATAAACTAGTGGAAATCTGATGACTTTTGCAGGGAAAAATTTATGCTGTATTATAAGGTGGCTAGGTGAATCAAGAATGTGAAGAAGGGCACTTCAGAAGAATTTAGGGGGCAGCTACTTATGGGAAGAAGGGGTGTTGAGAATAACAAAAAGTGGGGCACCTGGGTGGCTCAGTGGGTTAAAGCCTCTGCCTTTGGCTCAGGTCATGATCTCAGGGTCCTGGGATCGAGCCCCACATCAGGCTCTCTGCTCAGCGGGGAGCCTGCTTCCCCCTCGCTCTCTGCCTGCCTCTCTGCCTACTTGTGATCTCTATCTCTGTCAAAAAATTAAATAAAATCTTTAAAAAAAAAAGAATCACAAAAAGTGTGACCTACAGGTGACCTTAAGGGCAAATTTCCTAAAAAGTTTGGTTTATTCTAAACTGAAGGAAGGAGGAAAGAGAAAACAGGGAAATATTTATGTTCTGCTTCTGGGAGGGAGAGGTAGTCTGGGAGATAGAATTCAGAAGCTGAAATGCTGGAATTTCTGGAAGACACCCGTGGTTTCTTTAGGACAGACTGTTTGAATTTGTTTTCCATCAGCTCGTGTTAACTGAGTAGATACCGAGCGGCAGGAGCTCTGTTTGGGACCAGAGATCTCATGGTGACCCAGTCCCTGCTCTCAGAAAGCACAACCTTGTGTTCTGGGAACTGTAGGATGTTTTCCGAGTCTTATGAACATTACAACCCTAAAAAAAAATTCCGATCCGCAGCTATCTTTGGCTGAAACAGGGCCGTCTTCAAAGCAAAGTATCGGGTAACTGTCCACATTTATTACTTTTCATGTCGATGTACAGCACAACACTAACTCTGAGGAAACAATCAGGAAGGGACCAACACCAGCAGCAGAGATGCTCTTTAATTAATATACAGAATATGGTTTTGTTGTGATAACTGTCCTCTTAGTCATGTATCAAGGTCTAGTGAATTACGTAGCATAAATGTTATCCAAGCATACTTTCTCCACACTGTATACGAAGATCAATTCCAAATGGACTAAAGATGAATGAGGAAGATAAAACTATCAAGATTATAGAGACCATAGAGTAGAACATCTACTTGACTCAGGGGAAGGATTTCTAAAGCAGTGGCAGAAAGCACTGATTGTAAAAGAAAAGATGAACATATTGTATCTGCTTAAAATTAAGACTTTCTCTCCTGAAAAAGCAGCAAAAGGGAGGAAAGAGGCAACTACAGAGGGTATCTGCACATCATCAACAAAGGCCCCCTGTCCAGGACATACGCCGAACTCCCACCAGTTATGAAAAGGAAACAAAGACAAATGGCCCAGTTCAAAATTCGACAGAAGCCTCGAACAGTCAGAGGAAACCCAAAAGGCCAATTCTTGAATGGGAAATAGAAGGCCAAGCAAAGTGTAATGTTCGACAACAGCAGGTGACACGGATGGTTTGGGTGACAGGGATCCACGGGGACACCGACCGGTCCGAGTATAAATCGGCACCACCACTCCGGAAAAGTGTCTGGACTCGGTATGTGGGTGTCAAAGAAGCCCAACCCCTAAGACGCAACAACGTCACTTCCAGGTATATTTCGGGGAAAGCTTAGGATCTTAAAAGACACGTAGAAAGATCCCTACAGAAGTGCTGTCTGTAAGCTGAAAAGCAGAAGCAACTCAAATGTCTGTCAACAGTGTAATGGGCAAATTTTGTTACATTCATATCATGAAGTATTATAAACAAAGAAAATACATAAACTCCAGCGAGCCATGTGATACTAAGTAATGAATCTCGCACAGTTGTGAGGAACACACTGAAGACTACACATGACCTGCTTTTGTTTGTGGATACGTCAAACACAGGTGATACTAAACTACCGTTTCTTAGGAATTACACACAGATAGCAAACCTGTAAATAGGAACAAGGACATGCTGATCATAAAAATCTGGGACATCCAAGTGGCCAACAGACACATGAAAAAGTGCTCGACATCACTCGGCATCAGAGAAATACAAATCAAAACCACAGTGAGGTACCACCTCACACCAGTCAGAATGGTTAAAAGTAACAAGTCAGGAAATGACAGATGTTGGCGAGGATGCGGAGAAAGGGGAACCCTCCTACACTGTTGGTGGGAATGCAAGCTGGTGCAGCCACTCTGGGAAACAGTATGGAGGTTCCTCAAAAAGTTGAGAATAGAGCTACCTTATGGCCCAGCAATCACACTACTGGGTATTTTCCCTCAAGATACAAATGTAGTTATCCGAAGGGGCACGTGCACCCGAATGTTTATTGCAGCAATGTCCACAATAGCCAAACTATGGAAAGAACCTAGATGTCTGTCAACAGATGAATGGATAAAGATGTGGTATATATATACACAATATATACCACAATGGAATATTATACAGCCATCAAGAGAAACAAAATCTTACCATTTGCAACAACATGGATGGAACTAGAGGGTATTATGCTAAGCAAAATAAGTCAATCAGACAAAGACGATTATCATATGATCTCTCTGATATAAAGAACTTGAGAGGCAGGGCGGGAGGTCATGGGGGGTAAGGGGAGAAATGAAACAAGATGGGATCAGGAGGGAAACAAACCATAAGAGACTCTTAATCTCAGGAAACAAACTGAGGGCGGCTGGGGAGTAGGGGGGTAGGGATAGGGTGGCTGGGTTATGGACATTGGGGAGGGTATGTGCTATGGTAAGTGCTGTGAAATGTGTAAGCCTAATGATTTACAGACCTGTACCCTTGGGGCAAATAATACATTATATGTTAATAATAAAAAAAAATCTGGGAAATGGTTACTTCTGGGATGGAGGGGGAAGTAGTTAGAGTTAGGAACCTGGGGTTGCCCAGGTACTGGCAATGTCCTATTTCTTAACCTGGGGAGTGGTTACATCATTATTTATTCATTTTCTTAGTTGTTATTATTTGTTAATTATTTATTCATAATTATTTTTTAAGCTATATCCATGTTTTATGCATTTTCTCTATGCATATATAGCCCAATAAAACAACTTTGGAAAAAAGCTTACTTTCTCAAAACAAGTTTCAAAGGTGTATTCGTAAACCTCTGAAATTCTCGAAGGGATTTCATCTCCTTCCAAACTTTTATGATGTTTTTAAGCAATGTTCGATCTTTTTCTTGTTCAGTGTCACGCAGTTTTCTTGTTTGCCTAGAAGACAGAATATTTTTATTATATTATTTATATATATCAAAACCTAACGATGTATGGTGACTAAGATAACACAATAAAAAAAGATACTAAAAAAATTTTAAAAAGTTATTTATATGGGTTTGCAAATAAAAAGAAGAAACTCATAATGCTATAGAGATTATATATTTAATTTGATACCTATGATACTTCTTAAGTGTTGGAAATCCAATGATACGAATGGAAATTTGAAAACAATAAGAGGCTGATGTGTTTCGAGAGGTTATTTGATTTTGTTTTCCCTAGGTGAATCTGACTTCAATTAAACTAAATTTCCTTCTAAACTTCTTATTAATACTATGTACCCTTAGGCAAACAGCCACCTTTGAAGTTATAAAAATAAGAGGCCCAGCAAACTCAATTCTCATGGACTAAATTATTATACACATGGGAAAGTACGTTGTTGTCCTAGTTAACAACAAACATATTAAAGTCCATCTCTGTTAACACAAATCACAAGTTCTACATTTAGGAGATGAAATAATGTCACTGCCTGCCTGGGAGAGTTTTCTAACTAGATTAACAATATTTCAGGTTGATTTGAAGAGGCACCAAATCCTTGGAGAATGTTGGAAATGTTTTCATGTTTATTTCCATTATTTAAAGTGTGAGAATTATTTAATGCCTTACTTTAAGCCCTCTTATGAATGACAGTCAAATCCAGAACCCACATGTACTCTCTTATGCTGTTAATTACTTAATCAGACAATTTTTCGTTTCTTGAGCAAGTACCAGGTGTCACTCCAGGTGATTCGGAAATGTCTAGGAGATTGGAGGTGTCAAGGAATTTACCATTTAGCTCAGCAGTCAGACACACAGATAAATGACGATGACACAGGATGTGAGATTTGCCTAAGAGAGTGCCCTCCAAAAGGAACCACGGAAGCAGGGTCTCATGAATTAGCACCTCCTGACCTCCTGAAGGAAGGCCCGAGTCTGGAGGTTGTACTTGTGATGACTCAGCCTGTGGAGGTGGTACCGAGAGGCACAGAGGTCTAGGTTTCTAGTCATTCAACTGCCGGCTCTGGGAAAGGAAGATGGTGGGAGACGACAGCCAGTTAGCGGCTGGATGGCCGACATTCAGGACTCTCTGAAGACCTCACAGAAGCAAGAAAGCAATGAATTAAGAAACATTCTCCTTCATCTTCTTCTTTTTTTTAAAAAGGATTTTATTTATTTATTTGAGAAAGTAAGTGCACACAAGCAGTGAGGAAGGGCAGAGGGAGAAGCAGACTCCCCGCTGAGCAGGGAGCCCAAGGAGGGGCTAGATCCCAGGACCGTGAGATCATAACCTGAATGGAAGTCAGGCTCTTAACCAACGGAGCCACCCAGGCGCCCCAAGAAATGTCTTTCTTGAAAAGCAGTAAGGCTTGTGGTTAAGGGCACAGATGTTGGAATCAGACTGTGTAGGTTGAAATCCTGGTTCTTTGGTAGCTGGCCTTGGGCAAACAACTTAACTTCGCCATGCCTCATCTGTAAACTTGGGAAGCTAGTGGAATGTACTTCACAGGGCTGTTGAGAGGAGTAAGAGTTAATACTAGAACCATGCCTGACATCTGGTGTGGTCCACAAATGTTAGCTGTCAGTATCAAGTGGTCTATTCTTCCCTTATGCCTTTTGTGGCTGGCTCCCCTGCCTCCTTTGAAAACCTTCAATATAACATTATTTTTACTGAGTTATGTGACACCTTAAGGCTTTCCGATATATTTTCTATTTCCTTTTTTTAGTATCTGACAAAATAGTTTCTCAGAAATGCTAAAAAGAAACTCTTAGCAAGAAAAAATTTGACATCTGAGCTAAAGAAGAAAGCATCGCAAAAGGATATTCAGTGACAAATTGCAGTCAGGGCTCTAGAGGAAAAGGAAAAGGCAGTTTTGCTCAACAAGTCAGGTAATCTTTTTTTGAAACCTGGTGCAGATGGGGTCCAGAGTGTGGAAGGGAGTTTCAACCCAGAGGTGAAATTCTGGGAGCCACTAGCTTCTGGATGATCTTTCTAACCACAGGACTGGATTCAAATCTCAGGAGGAAATGCAGATGAATAAAGAACACAAAAAGAGACACTCGTGAGGAACTCTGAGCCTTTGGAAGCTGGGCAGAGGAGAAGGAGTAGACAAAGGACAGCGGGAAGGATGGGCAGGAGAGGGGTGCACACATCCAAGAGACGGTGGCGTAGGAAGGGGAAGGGAAGAAATACGTCACACCAGGCCCCTGTGGTGACAATGCCCCTCGCTGCCAAGAGGCCAGGTGGCAGGAGGGGCTTAGCAGGGCGGAGGCAAGATCAGCCTCCCAGGAAAGGCGGGTGGGTGAATGAGGACAGGTTCGAGTGAACGGCAGGTGAGGGAGTAGAGCAGCAAGGATGCTAGTGTTTTCCACAAGTTTGGCTGTGGAGGAAAATACAGAGAGAAAGCGGTAGCCATATGGGGATCTAGAGTCATGCTTTTATTTGTTCAAGTTTGAGTAGGTCTGAGGGTAAAGACCCCGTAGAGAGAGTTAAATGCAGTGTTTCCCTATCTTGCATGAACACTCATGCTGCCTTCCTTATACCGCTGGTTCCCGTTCAGGGGACAAGCGATGAGGTCAGGAGGCCATTTACAGAAGATGAGATGGAGAATGACTGACGTGCTGGGGGCCGAGGGGAGCTGCACCTGCAGATGGCCAGTGGGGGCTCACAGGGATGCGGGTCAGCGGCAGCCAGGGCCCACACGAGGGCACAGCCAGGAGCAGGCCATCTGCTTAGATTCGTTTTAACAATAATGAAATGTGGGGCGCCTGGGCGGCTCAGTCAGTTAAATGTCTGCCTTCAGGGGTGCCTGGGTGGCTCAGTGGGTTAAAGCCTCTGCCTTCAGCTCAGGTCGTGATCTCAGGGTCCTGGGATTGAGCCCCACATCGGGCTCTCTGCTCAGCAGGGAGCCTGCTTCCTCCTCTCTCTCTGCCTGCCTCTCTGCCTGCTTGCGATCTCTGACTGTCAAATAAATAAATAAAATCTTTAAGACAAAACAAAAACATAGTGAAATGTCAGGAAAAGGCTAAAACCCACTCACTTACTGGGCTAGAAATGCTGGATCTCAGAGGCATTTATCTCCAGGGGCAGTGGAAAGAACGCCCTGGGTCTGGGGGCCCAGGGGGTCCACAGGGCCTCCCTGCATGGTCTATGCATCTCTCACACGATTCGGCTAGTTCTCCAACACTGATGAATAAATACAAATCCTATAAAACCACTACTGTATTCAGGAAAGCTTTTTATCATTTTTCTTACCCAAATGTATGCTCAAGCAAAGATTATTTTCACAAGGAGGCTGCACTGTGGGCTTTTTTTTAAAAAAAAAGATTAAATAAGAATTTTCCTTTTAAAATATACTCTTCATACCTCTACGGTGACAGTATCTCAACATCACTAATTTCTACTTTGCTGGAGGAATTTCCAACTCTAGGCTAGATTGTAAGAAGTAAAGTATACATTTAAAGTCCTTGATTTATTCCTGTCCATGTTGATACAAAAGTTGGATATTCATCCTTTCTGATGGAGGCATAAT
>CM052800.1:9192927-9246396 GCA_028533885.1 Nasua narica | reverse complement strand
CCACACTGAGATACCACCTTACACCAGTTAGAATGGCCAAAATCAACAAGACAGTTAACAACAAATGCTGGAGAGGATGTGGAGAAAGGGGAACCCTCCTCCACTGTTGGCGGGAATGCAAGTTGGTGCAGCCACTTTGGAAAACAGTATGGAGATTCCTCAGGAAATTAAATATACAGCTACCCTATGACCCTGCAATTGCATTACTTGGTGTTTACCCGAAAGAAGCAGATGCAATACAAAGAAGGGCCATATGTACCCCAATGTTCATAGCTGCAATGGCCACAATAGCCAAACTGTGGAAAGAACCAAAATGCCCTTCAACAGATGAATGGATAAGGAAGATATGGTCCATCTATACAATAGAATATTATGCCTCCATCAGAAAGGATGAATATCCAACTTTTGTATCAACATGGACAGGACTAGAAGAGATTATGCGGAGTGAAATAAGTCAAGTGGAGAGAGTCAATTATCTTATGGTCTCACTTACGTGTGGAGTATAAAGAAAATCATGGAGGGCATTGTGAGAAGGAAGGGAAGGATGAATGGGGGGAAATCGGAGGGGGTGATGAACCAGGAGAGACTGTGGACTTTGAGCAACAAACTGAGGGGTTTGGAGGGGAAGGGGTGGGGGATGGGTGAGCCTGTTGGTGGGTATTGAGAAGGGCATGTATTGCATGGAGCACTGGGTGTGGTGCATCAACAATCAATCTTGTAACACTGAAAAATTAAAATAAACATATTTGGGGAGAAAAAAAATTTGCTAACCATAAAAAAAAATACAATGATAACCTGCCTCCCTCCCTCTCTGGAACTCCCTAACTATCTTATAATGATTTATTTTCCCATAGTATTTATCACCATTCTACGTATTTATTTGTTATTGTCTACCCATTCCTGTTAGAATATAAACTACAAGAGGGCAGGGACATTTGTTCATTGTTTACCTCCAGAGATTAGAGTATGGCACACAGTAGATATTCAATAACTGCGTTTCAAATGAATGACTAAATAATTATTTATTGGCTGTTTCTCCTGTGGCCACCTTCTGGAGCCCCTTTAAATCTTCATTGTCCTCTCTGGGCTGCCCTGAGGCTCGAATGGGAGAACTTGGCGGGGGTGGGGGTGGGTGGGGGTGGGGGGGGTGGGGGTGGGGGGGAGAAGGGCTGGGCTGATGAATCCTAAGCCCTTTCTAATATCCTGGGATCCGAATCCCAGCTGGGCCCTGTCATTTAAGCAGCTCATCTGAGGTGTTCAAGGTTGCCCTGACCCTGAGGAGGAATTAGCATATTCAAGGGACACAAAGCATCTGAAAATCTATGGTCTCCCCTCCAGACCTCCTCACAGCCTCCCAGAAATGGTGAAAGGAAACTGATGACAGCAGCTCAGAAAATAAAAGGACAGAGGAGGTGATCCAGATGGAACAAGGGGCAGAAAATAAGGACAGAACGCCGAAGGACGCACGACTCTCTAGTGAACCACCTGGTAATTATGAGCTGGAAAAAAAGAACTGTGAGGTATATTTTAGGACAGAAAGATTCATTCTCAAAAAATACACACAAAAAGTTAGATACGAAAGAAACAGAAGTGAAAGGGAAAAATGTAACGGAGATGATTTTTTTCTCATTCTTTCCTGATCATTACCTTTGAATGAGTTTCTCAGGAAATCAAATGACATCAAAATTTATTTTTTCGTGAGCACGGTTCCTAAGAAAAGATAAATCAATACTGCCCGACTTTAATATGCAGCCTGCCATCACTGAATGAATTGAACACTTGTTAATATATTCCTATTGGCATCATCAAAATAAGAGCCATGATTTATGGCAGACTCTCTTCGTGCTATCTCCAAATGTATGATACCCCCAGACCTTGTGAACATTCTCTTCCCATGTGAGGGACGAACGCTTCCTCTGAGGTTAGCCTCTTGCAGGTTACATGCTTTGTCCAAGGTTATGGTCATTACATATCACATTCGGAATGTGACCCCAGCACTTGGTGATTCCATGGTCCTCCCTACGCCACTCTACCTCTCTGTCTCACCGCTTATTCCTACTTTCGTAATGATACCAGTGACTAGCATATGCTAGTCCACTCTCCTGGAAATACATACGATTGAAAACCGCAGAGTATTTCCCCAGTGAGAAAGGCCTTTGGCTACTTTAGGTCAATGATTTATTTAACTTAGTGCAGAAACCCAGAGACATTTTTCTAGGGAAGTACTGATATCTTCATCCAAATGGACCCTCTCTGAGGGTCATGAGTGGATCAGAGTTACAACCGGAGGACCCTGTGACAAATTCTATAGGATGCAGGGAACAGAATGATGGTGTGTGATATGAGATGCACTTCGTCTCACCTTGGGCTGCTTAAAGAATAACACAGTATGAGAGTCCTATTGCAAAACAGTGCGAACATGGGTGTATGGAAATACGGAGACCTTCGTAAAACATTATATGAATCTGGGTTCCCACCTCAGCTCTATTTACCAGCTGGGTGGTCGAAAGGCAATGCCTTCACCTCTCTGAGACACATTGCTTCTCCTGCAAGCTTGAGATGCTAATTCTTACCTCCAAGAGCGATGATTCTAGAAGGGCTAGATGGTGGGTAAAATACGGCATGGACCAGGATCTCAAGATTGGTAAGTGTTATTATTAAGAAAAGGTGTTGTTCTAGAGGTAAAGTAGAAGAAAGGAGTGGGGAGGAAAAAAGAGCTTAGAGGATAGAAAGAGAATCGTAAGAAAGACCAGAGGTGACATTCAAGTTCCTCATTACTATGTCTGGTTCCCACTTTTAACCTGCTTGCTCCAAAGCCCAAGGTCCTCGCTTTCCCTTCTCCCAGCTGGGCCCAGGGCAGAGTCCCTTCTCGCTGGTGCTTCTGAAACACCGCCCACCCCAGCCCCACACGCCAATGGACATTTCCTCTCTGTGTACCGTGCTTAGCTTGTTCTGTCCTAGCCTGTTAGGGACGGAGCCTGGAACCCTGGCAGGTGCCGCACACACCCCTTCTAAGTTCGTTATCTAATTCTACCAGGCAGCCCAGCCACAGCTTCCCTTTGTATAAGGTTAGTGACATATAGCTTTATAGAATCATTTAATCAGCTCGGCATAACACACGTTACCCTGGAAGGGTATGTTTAAATGCCACACTTGAGCTGCGCTCTGTGGCCTATGCCCCGTGCATTTACACGCTGAACTGAGGGCTCCCAGGCCCTCCCTGGGAGTAGTTCACGGTGGTTTGAGCACATTCCACTCTTTTCTAAATATCTGATGGCACTTAGCCCATCTGTTTATAGGTCTGTATTCCAAGTAAACTCTGAGCTTCTGACCCAGTCTAATGCATTTCTATACATTCTGAACTGTAGCACTTTGCCTGGTGCATTGCTCATGCTCGATAAATGTTGACATGAACGACTCTTTAAATGTGCTCTAGGAGATAGACATAGAGAGATATCTCATTCTGGAGCTGAATTTGTTTGCAGAAAAGGTTATATGAAGATCCAGCAATAGACATATCTTTCCCACGAGACTTTATTAGCTTTCCACAGCACCTCTCTGTAACCAAGGCAAACTAGCAGTATAAATAACAGCGAGCAGATTTTCTTATGGTCTTTTGGCGTGGTGATCCCCTTCCCTTTGTAAAGGCTCTTTCTCTGCCTAATGCCAGGCACAATGAAGTTTGCAATAACTAGCACTTTGTCCCTTGAATCAATTTGAACTGAAAGACTCAGAAATGCAACACGCGGCAAATGTTTCCGGGAGACCAGAATGCAACAGGACTGCACGGAAGTCCCAGGACGGAAGCAGAGTGACCATTTGGGAGGAATTACACCCAGGGGCAGTGATGAGCCAGACTTCCATTTCCTGCAAACCAGAACAGCAGACAGCTGCTCAAATCGAAGCAGCCCGAGTAATGCTCTATGATTCAATTCCAGAAAGTAAAACGTAAATCAGGGTGATGAGAACCCCTACACTTACAATTCATTACATCCACTCAGGGTGCCGAGGGGAGAGGCTGAACTCCAAGCCCTGGTCACTGGAGGCAGGACACCGTTGCTGCAGCCTTCTCCCGGTTCTGGTGAGAACGAATTACCTTAAGGAACTTTACAAAGCACTTTGCAGATTCCGCTTTCTGGGATGAAAGGGAAAGTGAAGAGAGACGAGTCCTACTGTTGAATCTTCTAAAAGAATCCAAAGGGAAAGGCTGGACGTTGGGGCGGCCCGAGGCTGCTCCCTGGGAGGCTGCAGCCATCTGGGAGCCAAAACACCCACTTAGCAACACGTTCCTAAGGGAGGTCACTCGGTGGCTTTTTTTTTTTTTCTTTTAAAGAGACAGGTTGCTTCCAGTAGTGGAGTATAAACACACTGGGTGAATAGAGGAGCACAGCTGGCAGAAGAAGGACAAAGAGGATTCCGCCTGGGGCAGCTGATCAGAAACTAGGTGAAGCTTTAGGGGCCATACCCTCCCTCCTGTCATCAGGGTCGCTGGGCATTTCTGGTGAAAGAAGGCGATGCTCTGAGGCAGGCGGTTTAGAATCATGCAAGGTCACGGTTACAGGGCCGAGTATCTGGCTTATCTGCAGAAAGATTTTGTGGCAGTGCTGCTGGGCACCAGTGAGTGTGGCATGGGAGTGTTTTCCAGTTAAATGTGGAGGCTGAATGTACTGGGTTAATCTTTGCTTATTCTTGGAATCCCACCGAAATTGCTGAAAGAGGATATAAATGGTATGGCTCAAAAAAGAAAAGGTAACGGGAAAAGAGGAAAAACAGATGGAAGACTAATGGAATGAATAGATCTAGGAAGCCCACACTCCAAGTTCTCTAATGTGTGTGTGTTAAGTGTATCCATGTGTGTATCTGTGTGTGTATGTGTGAGTGCATCCGTGTGTCCTTGCCTGTATATCTGTGTATGGGGGTGGGGAGGAGGCCCGGAGGCATAAGAATGTGGAAACGAGCCCATCCCCATTCTGCAGGATTCCAGAGAGGATTTGGCTTAATTATGATGGGCTGAATTATGTCCCTCCAAAAAAAGATATGTTGGAGCCCTAACCCCCCAGGACCTCAGAATGTGACCTTATTTGGAGAAAGGATCTTGACAGAGACAATCAATTTAAAAGAGATCAGTAGGGTGGACTGTAATTCAATCTGTGTCCTTATAAAAAGGGAAAATTTGGGGACAGAGACACATGCACATGGGAAAGATGATGTGAAGATCCAGGAGAACAACATTTACAAGCCAAGGAAGGCCTGAAGCCATCAGAACTGGGAGAGAGCCCTGGAATAGATTCCTCCTCACAGCCCTCAGAGGGAACAAGTCCTGCCAATACCCAATTTCTATTCTATTCTATTCTATTCTATTCTATTCTATTCTATTCTATTCTATTCTATTCTATTCTATTCTATTCTAATTTTACTTTATTTTTTAATACCTTATATCTTACCTCTTACTTCCATGATCGTGAGGCAATACATTTCTCACCATGTATATGGTACTTTGTTATGGCCTCCCCAGGAAACGAATATAGTCAGATAACAAGGCAAGTGGGGGCTGAAAATACAAGAAGATGTGAAAGGCTATAAATGGAGGGACTAGATCCTCAGGACCCTCCCTGACCCCTGGCACCCTGAGAAATATGTCCATCCTCCTTAGTCCCCCTTTTTGTACCCACCCCCCCAGAGGAGATTGGAGGTTTGGAGGCTACTTCTCTAGGAAAGTTGAGCCAGAGACACTCTGATCTCAAGCCCTCAGGTACAGAAGGGGGGGGGGGCGTGCCTCAGGGCTGAAAACTGGGCAGAAAATGGAGAGATGCGCAAGGCTCTTCCCTTCTCATAGAACTGAAGGAACCAGACATATACCTTTGCCTCTCCCTGTTGCTCCTCCACTAACACCAAACAGGAAAACATGAAAAATTGTTTTCTGGAGAAACAGAATGGTCCAGATGTTGACATTTTGGGGTCTGCCGATGAAAAACTATTATATTGCCCTTACAAAAAAGCATTAGAGAGAAAATGAGGGGCTCTCAGGTTAAGATAGTCCACATTAAAAAAAAGAGACTTATTTATTTATTTTAGGGAGCGTGTGTGTGAGCGAGGGGAAGCAGACTCTTTGCTGAGTGCAGAGCCCTAAGTAGGACTTGACATGGGGCTCTGTCTCATGTCAGGTGACAAGACCTGAGCCGAAACAAGAGTCCCAAACAAGATTCCCAACCCACTGAGCCACCTTAGTGCCCCAAGAAATTCCACATTTGTAGTTTTGGAAAGACATAACTGAGAAAAATGAAAAGGTAAGATTTATCAAAGAAATAATATAAGAAAAACTCTCAGAGGTAAAAGAATATGTCTTTAGATTAAAATAGAATATTGGGGTACCTGGGTGGCTCAGTTTGTGGAGCATCTGACTCTTGATCTCAGGTCTTGGTTGATTGAACTCAGGGTCATAAGTTCAAGCCCTGTGTTGGGGATGGAGCCTACTTGAAAGAAATAAAATAAAAAAATAAGACAAAATAAAATAAACTATTTATTAACTAGGGCTGGTACAAGGAGACAACACCAATACTAGTCTCAGTTTATGCTTTGCTTATTGTGGGAAAAATATTCTCCAGGGAATTCATAACCATTGGCTGACACTATGCTGTTTGACTTATTTATGCTTCTTATACTGTTTAGAAATCCCCTAAGTGACAAATTTTAAAAGGTGGTCTCAGGCTACTGCATCCCTGTGGGAGTGTGGGCAAGAGCACATACAAAACTTTTCTGGAGGATTACAACTTCAAGTAGTTAGTTCAGGACGGCCATGGATAAACCTTGCTGCAGATGAGCTCACAATCCAAAATTAGCCAACACAGCAGGAAATAATCAAGAATCCACAGACAACCAGAGGGCATAATTAGATATCTATAATTAGATATATAAGAACTTATGATAATAAAATAATCAGATGGAAAATATTAAAAAAACAACCATTATAAAAGAACTTCAAGGAAGGCTTTGAAAATATGAAAGAAGAGTGAGATAAGATCAAACAGATGAGGCAAATGTGAAAAAGAATCAGTTAGAGCTTTTAGAAATGATTAATAAAGACAGATTTTATTTAGTTGGTTATTTGAGACAGAATGAGAGAGAAAGAGAGAGAGGGAGAGAGAGAGAGCAGGAGGAGGAGCAGAGGGGGAAAGAAGGGAAAGAATTTCAAGCAGATATCACACTGAGCATGAAACCCAACTCGGGGCTTGATCTCACAACTGTGAGATCAAGCTGAAACCAAGTCAGATGCTTAACCAACTGAGCTAGGCACCCTAGTCATGATTTTTTTAAAGCAAAGGATGGCTCAAACTCCCTGTGACAGAACTGGAAAGACAAGTCATAATGTAAAAGAGAGATTTAGAAAGTTAATGTGTGGAGTGAGAGAGGGGAAAAAAGAGTGGGCGGGGGACACAGAGGAGCTCTGAGGGGTGAGCCTCAGGAGGAGAGCAGGGAGGGTGGAGGCGGGCGCTGGATCTGAAGTGAGGGGTCTTGGTCAAATTCCTTAACTTTGTGCTCACTTTGGCAGCACATATACTAAAATTCCTTAACTTTTCCAGGTTTCAGTTTCCTCATCTGTAAAATGAGGTTAATAGTTGTAACTGCTCCAGAGGGTCATTAGGAGAATTGTTAAGTTAATATTCGTCAAGTCCTGGTCTACAATAAATGCTGTAAGTCTTATTAAATGCAAAAATAGAAATGTGAGTGTTGTTATCTTAGCTCAGCCTGCTTTAACATTACACAGTTAGCTCTGTGCTCTAACATCATACTGTAGGCTGGGTGGCTGAAACAATAGAGATTTATTTTCTCACCATCTATAAGCTGAGAAGCCCAAGGTGAAGGTGTCAGTGCATCTAACTCTGGTGAGAGCTCTCTTCCTGGCTTGTAGATGGGCACCTTCTTGCTGTGTCTTCACACAGCCTTTACTTGGTGGGTTCAGCTGGAGAGAGCGAACGCTCTTCCTCTTCTTTAAGGCCACCGATCCTGTTGGGTTAGGACTTCACTCATCTGAGCCCATTTAACCTTAATGACCTCCTCAGATCCCAATCTCCAAATACAGCCACATTGAGGGTTAGGGCATCTACCTGTGAGTTTTGATGGAGGGGACACAGTTCAGTCTATAGCAGATGTTTATTGTATGAGATCATCTATTTGAAGTGATCAACTGTCACAAGTGATAGGATATGTTCACCACTCTTGTGCTAATTAACCTTCTGATTATGACTTCGCTGATATTTTAACATTTAGCTAAATGAAACCAGTTCCTAAGAATTACATATGTCAGAATGTTCTAAAATTATTAAAAAGCATAATTCACAAACATTTTTTACAAAATTTCTTATGCAAGCAAAATAAATGAATCTAGCAGATTTGTCTTAAATCAAAATGCAAAAATCTCATTCTTTTAGGTTAAGTGTTCTGAGCTGGTTAGAGTTTTTAATCAAGAACAAGTGTTGAATCATATCATAAGCTCTTATTCCTGCATCTTTTGAGATAATCAAATATGATTTTTCTTCTTTCATCTTTTAATGTGGTGAATTACATTAACAGGCTTTTGAATGCCAAACTTTTCTTGCATTTCTGGGATATACTAAACTTGGTCAAGATCATTAAAAAATTAATTTTTGGATGTAGTTACCAATATTTGGATTATTTTTTTTGACTTTGTGTTTATCAGTGAAATTGTACAATTTTTCCTTTCTTGTATTATCCTTGTTTTATTTTAATATAAAGGATATTTGAATCTTAAAAAAAGCAGACTAATCTCTCTGTGTCCCTCTCTCTCCCTCTGCTTCTCTTTGTTTTTGTATATTTTTCTGTCTCATACACACACACACACACACACACACGCATGCACACATGATCTGTTCTGTAAACTTCACTATAAAACTGTTTGGCTCTGGAGAGTTTTTTTTTATTGTATTAAAATACATATAACATAAAATTTGTTGTTTTAGTCATTTTGCCCAGTTATACTCAGATATACTTCGCATACAAAATTGCATTAGCTATAGGTGTGCAACATAATGATTTGATATTTGATTTGATATTTGTATATATTGCAAGATGATTGCCACAATAAGTCCCAGTTAACACCCACCACCTCACACAGTTACCTTTTTTTCTTGCAATGAAAACTTTTAAGATCACTACTATCCTACTATCTCTTTCTAAAACTTTTCATCACGTCAAAATAGAAACTCCATACCCATTAAACAATAACTCTATATTTCTCCTTTTGGTAACTTAATCCAGCCCCTGGCAACCTCTAATCTCCACTCTCTGTCTTTATAAATTTGCCTATGCTAGTTATTTCATATAAATGGAATCATACAACAATTGTCCTTTTGTGTTTGGCTTAATTCACTTACCATAATGTTTTCAAGGTTTATCCATGTTGTAGCAGGTGTCGGTACATCATTTTTTTTAAAGCTGAATAATAATCCATTGTATAGATACACCACATTTAGCTTATGCATTTTTCTGCTGATGGGCACTTGGGTTGTTTCCACCATCTGGTTACTGTACATAATGTTGCAATGAACAGTCACATACTAGTGTCTGTTTTCTGAATCTGTTTTCAATTCATTCGGGTAGATACTAACGAGTGGAATTGCTGTCATGTGGTAAATCTTTGTTTACCTTTTTAAAGAACTGCACTGTTTTCCACAGTGATCGAGCCATTTTATGGCCCATCAGTCACGTGCAATTTCGGCACATCCCTGCCAACACTTGTTATTTTCCACTTTTTTGATGATAGTCATTCTAGTAGGTATGAAATGGTATTGTACTGTGGTTTTAATTCACATTTCCTTATGAGTAGTGATGTTGAGCTCTGTAATTCATTGAGTTTGTTGGTTAATCATATGTCTTCTTTGGAGAATAATGTATTTGTGGAGGTTAGGGGGCGATCGTAGCTCAATTTGTGACCCATGATTCTATTTCTTTGATGTTTATAAGCCCACTTAAGTTTTAAATTTCTTCTTCTTTCAGTTTTAGTACAGTACATTTTTAGGGGATTGTTCTTTTCTTTGTTTTTAACTTAATTAGCATACAGATTTTCAAAATAGTCCTTATTATTTTTAAGCTCTGCCACACATGTAGTCATTTCTTTTTTATTATTTCAAACAATAAAAATTCCGTGCTCTACTTTGGGTATGCCTTTGTGATTGTTTTAAAACAAAATCTCCAAGTTCTTTGATATTTCTCTCATTGAGAACTGGAGTTTATTATCTTTTCCCTTGTATCTGAGTGGACTTAGAACCTCATTGACCATCAGGTATTGTGCCAGTGATGCTGGCTTGCTGGTTGATTTCTGAGGCTGAGTCACAAAAGACGCTGTGGTTTCCATGTTGTTTGCTAGAACTTTTATGCTTAGAGTTTTGAGTTGCTATATAAGTTTGACTACTCTGAGGTCACCACACCATGAAGGAGCCAGGCAGCATGGAAAGGCCAGGTGCATACCCTCTCTTTGGCAGTTCTGGTCATTGAGTCGTCCTGGCCAAGGCCCCAGACCTGTGTGTAAGAAGCCTTTGGATGTTTCCAGCCCCTAGATGTTGAGTCACCTCTAGGGGGGTTTGACTTTGCTCAACTGAGGCATCAGATATTGTGGAGTAGAGACCAGTGTATCAGTGGTGCTCTGTACAAATTGCTGACTTTCAGCATAAAAATTTGTGCATAAAAAAATGATCATTTTAAGCCGCTGCATTTTGGGGTCATTTGTTACATAGCATTAGTAACTTAGCAGTCACATCGTTAGATGGACGAAGAAATGAATGAATGAACAAATAAAATATTGTCATTATTTATTTATTTATTTTACATAGGACTCTGAAGCATATAATTTTTACCTGTATATGTAAGAAAAAATAGGAAAATGTATTCAATGCCTTAAAGGGTATGTCACTAAAGCATGGTGCATTGGAATCCTCTCTGGGAGATTAGGACATTGGAACAAACATGGAAAAATCATAGAACCTGAGACGAGACTATCATGTTATATTCTTTTCAGAGGAAAGCTGCCATAGCCCATTATTTAGGTTAGTAAATAGTTAAAATATGCTTTTCACACTTGAACAGGTGAAGCACAAGTTCAGCTTTAGACGAATGTGTCATTCACACTCAGTTCTTGGATTGTAGCTCATACTTTCTGCACAAAAGAAAAATATATCACGAGGGAAAACACATCACTAAAATAAAGCTCAACTTGGAAGCTAAAGAATCACCTCTGAATCAAAAATGACATAAAACCATGCTCTTCGGGGCGCCTGGGTGACTCAGTGGGTTAAGGCCTCTGCCTTCGGCTCGGGTCATGATCTTAGGGTCCTGGGATCGAGCCCCGCATCAGGGGTCTCTGCTCCACGGGGAGCCTGCTTCCCCTTCTCTCTCTGCCTGCCTCTCTGCCTACTTGTGACCTCTCTTTCTGTCAAATAAATAAAATCTTTGAAAAAAAAAACCCCCCAAAACCCATGCTCTTCAACATTTGACTCATATTTTCTGATTTACTGAATTATATACATCTCCCCTGAAATATAACTTGAACTCCAGCAAATTTGAACTTCTTGTTTCTACAGTTAGTGGAGAGAACACTTATTGATTCAGATATATTGGTTTGTAGTCTATTTTTATTTTATAGATATTAAAGCATTTAATTTTCTTCTTCCAGGGCTATGATTTTCAACTTGTTTTGAATTGCAATGACCTTCTTCTCATTTTCTTCTTTTTAAAACATTCTCCTTTCCTAAGAGAGCTGTCTGAGCTATTGAGAATAAAATGCTGTAAGATTCATTTTATTTAGAGTTTCATGTCATAACTTGAAATAATTGGATATACTCTTACCTATAAGAGAAAACTGCTGCTCTTAGTATGAATTGTGAATTCTTATATTTTTCTTGTCAAAAAGATTATTTTCCTCCAATTTTTATATTCTCTCTCTCTCTCTTTCTCTCTCCAGCTACCTCCCTTAAAAGCATCTCATTGCTATGACCTGCTTCACCAGCTTAAGGTATAAATATCATCACAATGCTTTCATTTTCTAATTAGCTGCTTGAAAATATTCTTGCCTTTATTAGCAGGACATCCAGTGTCTCCCCCTTGAAGTCTCAATTTCACTTACAGGAGTTCATAAATCGTAAGGGGCTTACTTTATTCAAGGGGCAGTCCTGCATCCAAATGCCAATGGAGAGAGAACAGAGGAGTCTGGTTCATTACTGCAGTAAATGGCCCCAAGAAGGTAGAATATTTTTGCTTTCAGATGCACTGATGTGGAGAAAAGGGAACCCTCTTACACTGTTGTTGGCAATGCAAGTTGGTGCAGCCACTTTGGAAGACAGTGTGGAGATTCCTTCAGAAATTACAAATAGAGGTACCCTATGACCCTGCAATTGCACTACTGGGTATTAACCCCAAAGATACAGATGTAGCAAAAAGAAGGGTCATATGTATCCCAATGTTCATAGCAGCAATGGCCACAATCACCAAACTATGGAAAGAGCCAAGATGCCCTTCGACAGACAAGTGGATAAAGAAGATATGGGATGGAATACTATGGAATATTATGGAATATACAATGGAATATTATGCCTCCATTAGAAAGGATGAATCCCCAACTTTTGTATCAACATGGACGGGACTGGAAGAGATTATGCTGAGTGAAATAAATGAAGCAGAGAAAGTCAATTATCATATGGTTTCACTTACATGTGGAGCATAAGAAAGAACGTGGAGAACATTAGGGAAAGCAAAGGAAACGTGAATTGGGGGAAATCAGAGGGGAAGATGAAACATGAGAGACTGTGGACTCTGAGAAACAAACTGAGGGTTTTGGAGGGGAGAGGAGTGGGGGGTTGGGTAAGCCTGGTGGTGGGTATTAAGGAGGGTACATATTGCATGGGGCACTGGGTGTGGGACGTGAACAATGCATCCTGGAACACTGAAAAAATAAAATAAAATTTAAGGAAAAGATGCATCGATGTGTCTGAGAGTCCAAATACTCATATCAGATTTCTCACATTTAAGATTTCATGGTTGTACTTTTTAGTTTATACCACTGCTTTTCAACCAGTGATGATTTTGTCCTTACAGGAGACATTTGGCAAAGTTTGAGAACACTTTTGGTTGTCACATTTAGGGAACCTCTTAGTGGCATCTGGTAGGTGGAGACCAGGGATGCTCCTAAACATTCTTTCAACGTACAGGATGGCCCTCCTCCCCTCACCACACACACACACACACACACACACACACACACACACACACACACACAACTGGCCCCAAATGTCAATAGCTCCGAGACTGAGAAACCCTGGATTCTCCAATATGGTTTACACCACTGTATTCTACCACCGTTCCCTGCATCTGGAGATATTTAAGACCTCAGTCACAAGCTATGCCTAAGCCAGCAACTACACTCCTTCCTCCACTCCCCCCTGTCACCTGAGTTCTGATTTGAAATTCAGTCTCCAGTCCACAGTCCTCAAACCCTTTTTTCCTCATGTTGAATTGCCCTCCAGGGCTGCAACAATCCCTTCGGACTGATCAACTCAATTAGGACCATCCAAGTTTACCAGAGAGGTTTCAGTATTGTTGAAATTCAGTGGGAAAAACTCTAGCACCTAAATCCTTTCTGTCCCCACGAGGTTCCTTTGTCACTTTGCAAATTTGCTCGGTGTTGTCAAGGACACAAGGGGCATTTAGAAAGGACAGCTTCCATTACGTTGTAGAAAATCCTGTTGTATCCCCATTTCCTAAGGCAGGAGGTGTCCTTTGCCTTACATTTGTATAATCAAGAATCGTTGCTTAGACAACCCTTCCTCAAAACAAGATCTTATCCAAGAAGACCTTCTGGGCTCACTAGACAGAGGAGCTGCTGACAGTATCTCAATGAAAAATATGCTCTACTTCATTGGAGAATGACCCATCTATTTTTCTCATGTCCTGTGATGCCACAAATTATAATGGATTTCCTTCGAATGCACCAAACGCTAATTATACTCGGGAAACATAGACTGTTTTTAGACTGAATTTAAGAACAACCTTGGTACTGACTCTAGGTCAAGAATTTTCATTTTTTTTTGCTGTCTGCAGCCATAGCTGCCTATACAGACAACTGTGCTTTGTCCCTTGGGGCAGAATTCTTGAAGACCTGGGTGGGGGGAGGATTTGAGTTCTTATATCGGTACAGATGATACATTGATATAATGAGGCCCCAGGAACACCCATGCTCACTTCCTCACTTCTGTCAAATTGGGAAGCTATGTTTCTAACATTCTCAAATGGACCAGGGTATAAATAGAATTTTCTTGGACTTGTCTCTGATTTCAATCACTGTTGATGCTTTGGGATATGCATGGCAGATTCCAAATAACTGTCTAGCAAAAGATTTCTGGAATAAGAGCCATCTGCAAATTGGTAGCTGCCTGTGTTCTCACTATTTGAGAGATGGAATTTGGAGCACAAGGCAAAGGGATACTTGCCACTAAGCACCACTCTGGTCCCTTGGGCTTGGACTCCGAGGCGCTTTGATGTACTTGAGGAATTTCCCAGGGCAGTAGGGAGAGACGGGCACTGCCCCTATGATGTCTAACAGGGCAGGACAAGGAACCAATCCAACAGGAGCCTGGCCAACCTCAGGAGGGTGGCCTGTGGGCCCCAAATGCCATCATATCTGATTGCAAGCTTTTAGTAACTCTGTTATAATTCCTCTCTCTTTTGGGAGAGACTTTATTAAAATCTTTCACTTGTTCCAACATAGTCTTGTAGTGCTGTGGGGGAATTATAGAAAGGTTTTATATCCATGCTTGGGACAAAAAGGTAGGGAGAGAAAGAATTTTAGGAGCCAGAATGTTATTATCAGCAGAGATTGCTAAAATCCTCAAAATGTAAGTAAATTTTAGGAACAATAATTAGGAGAGGGAGACATGAATGTTGTCACTTACTACATGGAGATTATGACCCTCTACTACCTACTGGGTTATTTTACCAGAGGAACCTGAGGTTGGCTCACATGCTCTTTGAGGTACCAATATATGATAAAAATCCTTCAGGACCGTCTCCTAACTCACATCTCCACTAACTGGAGAAGGATTTGCCATCACTAACAAGTCTTCCGTCTTTCTTTATCTTCCCAGAGCTTACCGCCAGCATTGGGTTGACACATTATTTTCCCTTTCCCACTGGGTTCTCATTACTCAGGGCAATTCCTGGAACATTGTGGACACTCAATACATGTTGAATGTTTGGAGGAACAAACCAACACATGAAAGTTTTCATTGGGTCATTATTTGAGGACAAAACCTCGTACGAAAAGGGTCTGAAAAACACAATCTTCTCTTCAATCAGCTGTGTGGAACTCAGGAGCCAGTAAGCCTGCTTCTGTGAAATTCAGGAAGACCATCATTAGTACGTAGGGGTCCTTGGGATAAGTGGTTGGGATAGTAGCTTTTAGTGTAAGACCGAACCGCTGGCCTCAGATTTTGGATCGGCCATTTGCCAACAGGATAAAAAGGCAAGTAGCTTTTGGTTTTAGTCAATTTACAATTTCCAGTTAAAATGTGTTTGTACAACAGCGGATGTCCATGCATCCGCCTGACATTCATTACCTACTTGCCACCTGCCAGGCCTGGTGACAAGGACCAGATATAACCAGTCAAAGATTAGGAAAAGGCCCTTACCTTCAGCTGTTTTTACCGTCTCATAGAAGGTGTGTCTGGAACTGAAGTGTTGTCACTGTCGCCCTATTTGTCAAGGGTAGCACCTGTGGGAAGAGTAGCTTTGAAAGGTGTGCTAGGCAGAGGGAAGAGGTGAAACAGTGAGGGACAGACCTTGGCTCCAGTCCCGTCTTAGGGACCACAGACACGTTCTTCATCTTTCATGGACCTCTAATTCTTCTTCTATCACATGAGGTAGGCAGAGAAAGATGATCTTCAAAGCCACTCCACACTCACACCTGGGTTTGTAAAATCTGGGAACGTTTGTTCTTGAGCAGAGTAGTTATCATTACTGGCCACTAGAGGTCAGTACCTTAAAAAGCAAACTGGCCATATTCCATTCTGCCGTCAAGTAAACCCTGAAGCAGAAGCAATATCACTATTTTCTTACCTTGTTTTGGGAGGGAAGAAATATTCCCAAAGAAGCAGTTTCCCTTTTGACATATCTGAGCCTCGGTCTTGACATCCTTGAACTCCTTTTGCAGAATCCTCACTGCAGAGTTTGCTAGCAATCTCAGTGGGAGAGATGGGATGAACAGAGATACAGCCCTAGTTAGTGAAGCATTTATGGTTTCTGTACCTAAATGCATTGATATCTGTGTGACAGGATGAAAGAGTGATTGAAAATGATTCTTCCGTAGAGCAGGCCCCTCAGCTTGTGCAAGGTGCAAAGGGAAATAGGTTTTCAGATCAGCTCTTCTCTTAGATGTAGGATGGGAAGGCATCCTTGTTTTCCTCTCCCTGAGTTTCAGCAACCCTAAAAAATAGGAACTTCTATTTACTTATTGGCTTGAAATTGCCAGTGACTTATCTGTATCTTCCAGTGACTCCTTCCCATGGAGGGAGGGAGGAGGGGTAGTTTCTCTGACTAGAGATGGCAAGAGTCTGGAATCCACTGGCCTCTGCATCATTCTTGGCAGTAGGCTGTATGCACATGGCCACTTGCAGGTGTGGCCCATCTGGGGTTTTATGAACTTGACTTGAGGTGAGGCAGACCTTGGTCCTTGCTGAGGCTGAATGGGAAAGTTTCTGATGTGCAGGACAAATAGTCCCCAAGGTTTAGACCTAGAGACAACCATTGGGAAATTTGTTTCGTCCTCATATCCCAATTGTATTCTCTGATTTCTATCAGTAGGAAAACCAACATTTTGGTTCGTTCACATCTTCTGAGAGTATCTGTCAGTTGGTTCAGCACTGTCACAGAGAAGTGGAATTGAGCAGAAGCTCAAGTCCCATCAGTGGAGTCAGGTTCATACCGTGTCCTCACAACACGTTACTGTTGTTTTGTTTGTGACATGACTGTTGTGGGGATTAAGCAAGAGTAGGGCTCAGGGTTGTCCTTGAGGACACAGGACTAGGGAAAGAAGACAAATACAGCCCTCTTCCACTCATCGTCATTTTATACATCTGAAAACAAACTAACATGAGTATAAGAACGAATAAGAGATGTCATTAAAGTATGATTGAGGAGCATGTAGGAGAAAGACGATTCCATTATGTGCCAGGCACCATTTTCCCGTCCTTGATCGGCATTTATTTGAGAGTCGATGAAGTGCTATAGCAGGGATATATGTCAGTACCTCTCCCATATTCCTCTCATATTCTCCCCATATTCCTTGGGCCTTAAAACCAAGTCAGGGTGTTCTTGTGGATTTCTGAGTATCTTACCTGCGTCTCTGTGCCCGAGGCCTTTTTCCAGAACCTTGGAAAGCCACTCTCAGGGCTACCAGTGCATGTCCAAAGTGCTGGGGAGTAGTCCTCAACCAACAACTCTTGGGACTTGGTCTTCAAATGCTCCAGCTTCCTCCTGTTTTGAGTGAGCTCATTTTGGGGTGTGTGTTTCATCCCATTTCCCCTAGCTTCCCTTGGGGTTAATCTCAGGCCGCTACTGTAGCAGTTTCTTAGTAACACACACATTACTCGCCTGTTTCCTCATCTCCCTACTGGTGTTTCCTGCACCTCTCAAAGGAGCTACTTACACTCAGTTTTTTGCCTCAGGTTCTGCTTTTGGGGGGAACCAGCTAAAAGAGTCACTTTTCACATGCCTGATCATATTTGGTATGAACTGGACATCATGGTACCCATCACGCGCTTTTGAAAAGAAAAAACAAAAACAACCCCCCAGCCCCCCAACATCCTCTGCCGATGAGTTTCACCCAGGCAATTACGTTTTATGCCAGGTATTTGCAGTCCTAGCTGACAGGACCAACGGATCCCGACTGAACTAACAGCCAGGACCCAGACTGGCCACTCGGAAAACAGGGACCAGCTAAGCCTTGAGACGCTCGGTTTGGGGCAAGTAAGAGAGAATCAGGCAGCTCGAACTCTTGGAGCTGAAACAAAAGAGATGTCGCGAGCTAGCGTGGTACTACGAGAGGCTAGGAGAGGCTGGGATTGTGAGAAAGCAGCATTCATGAGGCAGAGAATATACGTACATACGTGTGTGTGTGTGTGTGTGTGTGTGTGTGTGTGTGTGTGTGAAGCCAGTGAGTCGTATGAGAAGCCCATGGTATGCAGAAAGAAGTGAAAACATGAAGAGAAGTGGAGTCAAAGTCATTGCCGAAGGTGGGAGTTAGGACCTATCATGTCCTCCACTGAGGTTCTTAAGAACAGTTGGAGCCATCCGGTCCGATCAAAGCAGGACCCCTGTGTCTATTACTCCTGCTCTGAATTTGAAAAAGCTCTACTTCAAAAAAGGTAGTTGCCATGTTTTACATTTAATCAAGGGTGTGAAACTTGGCATGGTCTTGCTTTTCAGAGTTGAATTGGAATTCCAAAGAATTCCAAACTTCTATTACAGCCAGAAGGGAAATCCAAGGCTCATTTATTTAATTCAGGGAAGATAAGAAGTTTCATCTCAAGGGTAGATTCTTGTCAGGGCATGATGAATGATGGAGATTTGGTTGAGCAAGGACAGGTTCCACTGTCCATGGGCACAGTGGGATGGAATCGGTGATCATTTAACAATGTCTGCCATGAGCTCAGAGAAAGAAAGGCAGCCCCGTATTTTCCACCATGGATCTAATGTGGAAATAGACTTATTGGATTTAGATGACTTGTTAAAAGAGTTATACAAGGCTGGTTACTGTAATGGCTGGGGGTAGATCTTATATCTTTTGACTTCCCACCTAACTTTTCTTACGTCCTTCTGATTCAGTTAAATTTAGTTCTTTGAAGCTCTTTTGGGAAACTAAGAATTCCTTCTCATAAGAAAAGCTGCTTCTTATTATATGAGAAACTATACGCACAGCCTTTCTGAAGGTCACTTGGATTCACATTATTTCTTTTGCAGGTGAATTCTAGGGGAGTAGAGTTGCCAGATTCAGCAAATAAAAATACAAGGCTCCCAGTGAAATATTTGGGACATCTTTACACTCAATAATGATTTGTTGTGCTACCCGAAATTCAAATCTGATTGGACATCCTGAATTTAATCAGAATTTTAAGCCTAGGGGGAGTCAAGTGCGTAGGACTATGTGTGTGTGTGTGCGCACGCGTGCGTCTTGGTATATCGATGAATATATATTCTGGACCTGACAATCTCACCTACCAACTCTTTAATTATTTTTGCCAATAGTCTGACCAACTGGACTGATTCAGGGAGCTGCACTTTAATTTTAGTTGTGAGTATAGTCAGACCTGGGTGTTTTCAGTAGAAGATCCTTACAACTCCCTTGCATTATTTCAGAGTGGTTTCAATAACAACAGAGATGTACTGCAGTGCCAAGAATGTTATCTGAAGCTGTGGTAGGGATAGATTATAAAGACTTCGCCTTTTCCTGCCGTTTATTTCAGCCAAGGCAGCATCTCATGAGCAATCTGGTAAAAGATAATGTACGAATATTGAAGCAACCCCTTAGAGTTTATGATTTTTCTACTTCCTGTGTTTTCAGATAATTTCTTGGAATTCTGACTAGATTGGGCAAGGTTTTATTTCAATCAATTCAGCCACCTTCATGATGGCACTGGAGTGAAGTCATGGACGTGGTCTTCTTCATATCGCTGCTCATAAATGCCTTTGCCATCCAACAAATGTATCGATTTGGAATGACTTCATACTGTGGCTAATCCGTTGGGTTTATAGTTCCGGACTAATAAAAACTCAATAAAATGATGTCAATTCAAGACTCATTTCCTTCCCTGTTCAAGTTAGGGTGGGATAATTTTAAAAAACATATAAACTAGGATTATTCTCATTTGTTCTTGCTTTAAGGAATCCTCTGGAATAGACATCCAGGTATGCCACCAGAAAAGTCAAAGGATGATGCTGCTTCGCATGTAACTTGCAGTTTTAGGTTTTTTTTTTCCTCTCTCTCTTTGTCTCCTTAGACTTTTCTCTGCAATCTTTTGGGGGCCTAACAGTGTACAACTATCCTGACTATCCAAGAGCATATATAAAAACATTTTACGTAAAATAAGTAAAATATGTTTATTATAAAAATGAAAATAAAGTTCAAAAGTGTGGAAATTAAAAAATCCCCTGAATCGCTTATTTTCATTCAACTTTTTATAGGCACATGTGCAATCACACCTTAAAAGTGGAATAATTACGGACATACTTTTCAGTTATCCACTTAGTTCTGTTTGTACTTCATGAAGATCTTATGGTGCCAATGCATTTCCATCCTCACCACTTTTTATGGCGCTCCATATATTTTGTTGGATGAATGCATCACGGCTCATTTAACCAACCAATATTCTATTATCACTCGGCTATTTCCTGGTTTTCCATATTATAAACTTTTCTGCAAGCCTTTCTCTGTAATTAAATCTTTGCACACATTAGTAATTGTTTTCTTGACATACATTCTCAGAAATCAGAGACTTTGTGGTTTTTGTATCTTAGACAAAACACAAAAGAAATATTTTGGCCATAGCAAAAGGGAACTGGGATGAGGCCATAGTTTCTCTCTTCTTTTCGTGTGCTTTTGAGGACAGGGTACTCTTCAACTAGGGGATCCCTCAAAAAGGAAAAAATATCTTCTTTGAAATGGTGACCAGCCAGGTGGTTGATGGCTGTCAAAAGAAAAGATCAGCTGGAAAATGGGTGTTTGCAAACAGGTGGATTGGGAGGACTGAGCAGACTCTGTCACCATGACCAGATTGTACAGAAATGGTTCTCAGCTGGGGACAGTTTTGCCCCTCAGGGAACATCTGGTAGTGTCTGTAGATATCACCGACTGCCATGACCAGAGGGGGCGCTATTGCATCTACCGGGTGCAATAGAGACCAGGAATGACGCTAGGCATCCTACTACGGGCAGGACCACCCATGGAACAAAGAAGGATGTGGTTCAGGAGGTCAGTATTGCTGAGGCTAAGAAACCTTGGGATAGAACAAAAAGAAAAGGAATGTCAGTGTATCTCTGGATACCCTGGCACAGCATTTAAACACAACTCATTGAAAATTTTATGTGTGTGCATTTAAATATTCTTCTCCAAAGGACTCTTCAGTTACCCAACATATTTGGCATGTCTTAGATTTGAGTACCAACCGCACGGGAGGCCTGTGCACAGTTTAGTTCTGCTTGCTCCTGGCTTCCGTTAGGATTAATCAGGGAAAAAATGTGTGTGTGTGTGTGTGTGTGTGTGTCCTAACTATAGGGACTGTCTTGTGAGGAAAACAGAGAGGAATTCAGGCTGCCTGATTTTTCTCAGCATGACGATGAACATGTTGATGTAGAAGATTGCTTGAGTTCTCCTTGGCGAAACTAAACCAGACCCAAAGACTCGACACCTGTCCCAGGGCTAGTCTTTGTTTCTTGCACAGAGAAAGGGAGACAGCGTCGTCTCCCTAAGGTTCGCAGAGCTGCCTGGTCGAGCCATACTGCATATTTCGATCATGTAGGAGCCAGTCCTGACTGTGATGGGCTTAGCTGAAATAGGAGGAAAATGGTGTTTATAAGCATCAAAAGGAGAGGATGGAGGAATTGGCACTTTTCCCACACTGCAATAATTTGTCTGTGAAACACATGCAAAAGTCGAGGATAAAAAGAAATTGATCAATTCGTCATGCTTTTTATTGAGCACATATTGAGAGGCTGGCATTGTGTACAGCCGCTGAGTATAAAGATGAAGAGGATAGAGAGCCAAATGTAGTAATATATGGGCAGCACAGGAGGACCTGGGCAGCTCAGTCGGTTAAGCATCTGATTTGATTTCAACTCTGGCCATGATCTCAGGGTTGTGGGATCGAGCCCCCTGTCAGGTTCTGCACTCAGCGTGGAGTCTGCTTGAGATGCTCTCTCTCCCTATCTGCCCCTCCCCTCGCTCGTGCTGGCTTTCTGTCTCTGTCTCTCAAATAAATAAATAAATAAATAATAAAATCTTGGGTTAAAAAATATATGAGCAGGGCCATGATGCACAACTGTGGAATGAGTGTGTTAAAGGGGAAGGACCCAGCATGATGATTAAGAGTGAACTCTGGTGCTCTTTTTGACCCTGGGTCTTTGTGACCCTATTTAGATAACATTTTTCTTATTCTTTCTGTCTCTCAGTTTCCTCATCTGTAAAATAGAGAGAATAATTGCTGTGAAGACCGAGTGAGCGAGTCCATGTAAAGCATTTGAAATAATGCCAAGTGTTCACTATGGCTATCATAATTCTGCACTAGTTCCCAGATCATTAGGAAGATGTGTGAGGTCACCCATGATTCCTCTTGGGCACCGGGGAGGAGGAATATTAGAGAAAAGGAAATAATTCCCTAGCTGAGCCTTTAAAGGTGAGCTAGGCAGGCAGACAAGACAGCAATGGCATGATAAGCAAATGAAACAGTGTGTGCAAAGGCTCTGAAACACAGAGGAACGAGGCATCCCAGAACTGTGAGTATCTTGCATTCGCTTGGATTATAGGTTTCATGTGGTGACTTTCAGCAATGTGACTATAAAAGTAAGCAGAGGCTGGATCCCAAAGGGCCTAATGTGCCTTGCTAAAGGGTGTTAATATTAGGTAGGATATCTTTTCCTAGTGATTGAATACCCACCTCAAAAATGCTTGGTAAAAATGGCATGAATGGTTCCCGTAACTGAAAAGTCCAAGGAAAGCCTGGCTACAAGCATGTCTAATGTTCAAATGGTGACTCTTTGTCTCTACTCGTGACTCTATCTCTGTCTCTTCTCCTGTGTGTGGCTCCATTTCAAATGGAATTATGCTCCGTGATGGTAAGATAGCTCGTAGAGGCTCACAGGCTCAAGTCCAATGGGAAAGAATGAGATTTTCTCCCAGAGAAGTCCCAGTAGAGTCTTGGTCTCTAATTGAGTCACCTGAACCAATTATATTGGTGAGTGGAATGCTATGCTCTGATTGTTCAGGTCAGTGATTTACATAGTACAGGAGTCAATTCCGTTTAGAAGCTCAGAGACGTAGCATGTAAAGGAGGGTGGTCCTTCAGAAGGAAATTAGGTTATGGAATATCCAGAAAAAGGATATGGAATGAATACCAGGTAGCAAAGCCTCCAAAAGTTCCTGGCCCCTTTCGTACTGTAGGGATTAGAGGACCATTGTTGGCCTTTAGGCTGTGGATTGACACGATCACACCTGTATTTGTGGCGAATGGATTTGAGGGTTGCACCTGGAAGCAGAGGGTCAATTAGAAAGTTTTTACTCGTCTGAGGAAGTAACAATGAGTATACGAATGAAATCTTGACATTGGGGATGGAAAGATGCGATGACTCAGAACTGTACATGTAAGATCTGGAACCATGAAGGAATTTATACTGAATAAAATTCAGCGGGGAGGGGAAGAACAACATCCACAGTGTCCCATAGGTTTGGCTTTGGCGACAGGCTGGATATGGATGTTGTTTGTTGGAAGTGGAGGTTACAGAAGGCGAGAGAGAGGAAGGTATCAGACAACACGTTAGCCAATTTCTGAAATATTTTTATGTCCGTGATCTATTTCACAGAGTGGCAGAGAAGAAGTATATTCAGAGTTTATAGAACCTTCTTATCACTGCAAACAATATCATGCACAACGATGAATGACCTGGGAATGCCCTTTTGCACGCACAGGTACAAGGAAACACACATGTCCTGAAAGTGTGCTACACAGGCACACCCACGTTTTGTGCTGTTCTCACTTTTTAAAAATTTGTTTTGCCCTCTTAGTCTCACCTGATTCTGACTAATGCATTCTTTCTGTGTTTTATCTATCTTTGTGAGTGACTCTAAATCCTTCTGGAACAAGATGTTATATAGTTAATAAATCTCTCTTAATACATATTCATTACAAGTCAGCCCTCACAAAGAATGATTGGAATGAGACTGAGAATTCTTTTTTTAAAACCAAAATCAGTCTTCTATTTTTTTTACACAAATACTCATAAATGTGGATAAATGGTATTTGACACCTCATTTCTTTTTTAAGGAATAAAAGACACCTATGTTTGCTTAAGGAGTTTATCCTTTTAATACCAAAATAGTCTTTCCTTTTCCACTTTAGCTCTCTGGTCCCCATCACCAGCCCACCAGATATTTCAAAATAAAATTCATCTTTGGGCCTAGAACCAGATGAAGAAGCATGAGTTTTAAAAAGCTACTCAAAATAGGCTTTGTAATGAAAGAAACATTTAAAAGATAGGTAAACAATGTCCACAAAATGAATGCATGAATGGATCATGATCAGAAAAAAATTTAAATTACACAATAATTTTGTGGGTCATGACTGTCTACAATAACTCCTTCTTTTCCAGTTTTTCCAGCAAATCCCATGGTCTTCAAAGGTCCCATATTTTCATGTTCCCCAGATGAGCTTCTGCTGTTGGCTGTTTTTTACACTCTGTAGCCTGGCCTTCCAGGTCCAGCTGTTATGTAGAAGCAGGTGTCTATCTCAAACCACCTTTGCTTTCTCTTCTTTTCTACTTTTATTGCTCTTGGCCTTCCAGACCTGTGTCCCGACTCCGGAGGAGAGCAACCAATGGGCAAAGCATGGCAGGCAAGAGAAGGTGATGGGAGGTGGGTCTGCCGATGGGAGAAACGAGCATTGCCCTTACACACCGCTGCCTGATCACTGCCAATGTCACCTCTGATCAGGGCAGCCCCAGCCCTGGGGCACACAGGGGCCCCAAGGTTCCTCATAATTGATGCTCACATTTGTCAGGTTGGCATTTGAGGCTGGGTCTCTGTTCTTACTTTCATGCTTTGTCCCCATTCTTACCTCTGTCCCCACTTTGGCCATTCTATGTCCCACCTACCCCGGAAAGTGCAGGGGGCAGAGATTTCCCAAGCCCTCCTCTCTCATCCCTCAATTTGAGAGTAAACATGTTCCCTTCAGCATTTCTTCCAGAGCATTTGTCTCTATGTCCATTTTAGCACTTAGCATATTTTAGCCTGCTCATTTCCAGAATTCTTGGTATTTTGTGTATGTGTATGTATGTCATTTCCTTTCTCATGCCCTTAGAAATTGGGTGGCAGGGACCGGGCCGTATTCACCTTGGTGTTCCTCCACCATCACAGAACCCTGTGGCGACTCACACAGAGGAGTCATAAAAAAAGTATATCAAGTGAATGGGCCAAGAGAGAACACATGGAAGGAGGATTAGAAGCCACCAAAAAGCAAGAGAGTAAGGGAATCCTACGACTGGGACGGAATGGTGAGGAACTGTGTTGCAGTGGGGAACCAGACGTCTGCCCCGAGAGACGGCAGGACTGCGGGAGCCTTGAGGCTTAGAAGGGACAGTTATTTGCTCAGACGTCTGGCCTCTCTCCCTCTCCCGTTCACCCCCATCAGCTCACTAGAAATCAGTGAACATATGCTACGCCTTACTTAAATTCAATACCTTGGAAATCCATGAAAAATAACGCCTCCTGACAATGTAAAGTAGTGCCCTCATTCTTGCGCAAGCTAAGAGGAATAATAATGGTCTTGGGAAACTGTCAAGCTAAAGGATTTAGGAGAATGTTCTCCTGGCTGATCTCAGTAACTTGTTTCTCTTCATTTCCATTACCCCTCTCGGGCCCCCTCTATCTCTCAGTTTTTTACCCTCTTCCAATGGCAAACACCAGTGGTGTTTTGCGGGTGAGATGGGGGTGAATGCAGCTGCTGAATGCATGTTTTCTTTGTATTCCTCCCACCTCCTTAAACACACATGACTTAGAATGCTTAGTGTTTTTGCATGTGTGAAAGCTTCTCTGGCTCCCTTCTCCAGCATAGAGCAGCTCCCATGTGCTTCCAGCTTCGAGTCAGTCTGTCAGGTGCTCATCTCACTGAATTGTGACAGTATGCTCATCATCACACACCAGCCTGTATGAAGGTAGAGATTTTGTTTTAACTCACTATTAAATCGGACCCACCACCACAGTGTTTGGGTCACACAGGCCTGCTAAAGAGTTGTTGAGTGAATACATACACGAGCGTGAAGGAACAAATAATAAAACAAAGGAAGTTATCGCTTCACTTTAGCTTGCCAGAAATTACTCAGTACCTCTTACCTTTAGTTTTTGACTTTGAGAATTGTTAAAGACTTCATCTTGGGTGTACTGATTCTCTTAAATAGCAAGCAAAAATGAAGATTTAATGAGCCAATATCGTTGCCAGCTGATTTATCACTCAGGGAGTTTAATAGAAAATTTGTTAACATTCTCTTTAATTTGTTTAAATGTTCATGAACATTGCTTTCGAGAGGATTCTTATCTGGGGTTATTGCTTTGTAGAATTCATTTTGGTGTGGTTTCAACCATTTGGTGGTTCATCTTGTTTTAATAGATGCTGCTAGAATTCTCTGTAAGTGCTTTGGAATCTGAGTGGGAGTCTCTTTGGATCTCATTTCTGCTTGCTCCACCTTCCAGGGCCCCAGATTAAATCAAAGTGTCTGCCATAAGAATCTTGGAATATTTAGGACATGAGTCCTAATCACAGCTCATCATCTTCAGATATGGAATCTAGATAATCTGTGTCAACATATAGGAGAAATCCAGAGAACAAGCTGTCTGCCCACCCTGGGTCTGAGAAGAGGCCGTTCTGGTCAGTGAAGAAGATCTCCAGCCACACTTCATCTTCTGGCTGCAGATAGATGACTGTGGACCCGGAAGCCACGTCATGGTTCCCTGTGTTGGCGTCGAACGTCTTTATCTTGTACTGCCCATTGTGGACCAGCCCGATTGCCAGATGCTTATTTGCCAACGTGATATCATAAGAAAAGTAATAGATCCCTGGGAAGGCACAGATGAACTTCCCTGTGGCAGGGTTGTAGTGCTCTCCCTCATTGAAGAGGACCTTGTTAAATATAATTGGTAGCCTTTCTTCTGGGTAGCTTGTTGTGATGCCAACAGAAAAAGCAGATTTGAGCACAATGCTTCCGCATCTACAAACTCCAGGCAACCCTGGGTCCCCTTGCTCTCCTCTGTCCCCCTTTGCTCCAGGAGGCCCAGCTGGACCTACTTCTCCTTTTTCTCCCTCTGGTCCCATGGGTCCTTTCTTCCCAGTCTCTCCTTGGTCCCCTTTCTCTCCAGCAAGGCCCAGTGGTCCAGTCTTACCTCTCAAACCTTTAAAAAGAGTTTACAGTTTAATTAATGGTTCCTCCATATATGCAGTCACAAACAGCATGCCCCACATAGTGCCAGGATACCCTAAGTGTGTCTCTCCAATCAATGTTCAACAGTACACCACTAAATACTAATGCATCTTAAAAAAAAATCACTGATGCATTAAAATGGAAATAGAAAATTTTCATCAGAATTTCAGGTTAGTTTTCTTGAGTACATGAGAAATCATTTAAATGCTATTTTGATGATGAATCATCTGCAGTGAAATCAGACACATACAGTATTTGTTCCTACAGGAGCATAATGATATTCAGTGAGCATAATGATATTATTCCCCAGAGTGGGGTCATGGGGGGGAGACAGAACCAGATAGATCCTTAGAGGCTATTTTGTCTCATGCCCCATTCTACTTCTATCAGTATTAATAATACAAGAATTAATGAAAATTAGATTAGCTCATAATTATTCAACATTTACTATGTACCAGTGACGGCACTTTATTCACAGACATTGTCTTCTTTAGGTCTTGCAACAACTTTATGGATTAGGAAATTATTATTGCTTCCATTGCAAGTAGGGAGACTGAGCCACAGAGAAGTTAGTTTGCTCAAGGGAATAGCTAGTAAGTGACAGAGCTGTGACCTGAACTCATGCCTGCCTGACTCTGGAGCCTGAGTATCCCTCCAGGGCAGGTGCTAGAGTTTACATTGTAAAGTGCACCTGGCACATAGTGAGGGCTCAATATGCTACGATAACCAAACAACAGTGAGGGCCACCACTCTGCAGTAGTCCTTTTTTGGAAGAGAAAACTGAATCCCAGAGAGGTGAAGAAACTTGCTTCTGTAGCAAGTTTAAGACTGGAATCCAAGTCCTAGTGTAATGATGTTTCCCCTTCATCAAAATGCCTCTTACCTTTGGGGCTGGAATCAAGAATCCTAAAGTCTGTTTGGCTCTGCAGCTAAATGGTTGTGTCATTTTAGGCAAGTCCCTTAATTTCTCTGGGTCTCCTTATATATAGAAAAGACATAATATCTGTGAAAGGATTTCAACAAATTCAAAATCACCACAGTGAAATATTTTCTGTTTGTCCAAATCTTTATACCTATAGATCAACCATAGGCTAAATGCAGAGAAATTATGATCATTGGTTGAAAGGGATAAGCAACATCTATTCAATTTTTAAACCATATATGTATATATAACAAAGCATGAAAATGTCATTTAATTTTTGTGGTCAAATCCATTCCATAAATAATGCTTGTATAAAGATATACCCTCAAAAATATCCAAATTATTGGTAATTTATCATGTGTTTTTGTAGTCAGGGAAAATAAATTTCTGGTATACTGTGTAGTTTCAATCTTAACTCTGTATTTGTTCTCAGGAGCTTTTATTAAGCTAAACTTTTTTATCTTGATAATGCTCTGGTATCATTTATTTGAATATTACATGTATATCAGTGTATGAGCTTAATAATTTTTCTGTTATTTGGCAAATATAGGAATGAAATATTATGGATCATGTAAATTAAGGGAGAATTAATGCTTTACCCTTAAAACAGTATTTTGCTTTAATAATTTTGGAAAGAAGCTGTTTAACAATTTATGATGCACAGATGATTTTAATAATGAATGAAACCCTTTTTTGGTGACTGGGATCAGTGTTATTACTGATCACAGAACTGTCCTCAAGCTCTAGGTGACGTTTGTTGTGAAGTTAAAATTCCACTAGTCCCAGCCAGAATATAGTCTGTATTTATTTCTTGAAATAGTCTTATCGTTTGCTTCTTTTTGGTAGAAATAAAATATGAATACTATTTTACTGTTGAAATTATTTGTGAATTGAGGTCCACAACTTCTAAATTGTTATTTTTATTTTCAAAAGGAGCTTAACTTTTGCTTTCTCCCTGAGTGACCTCTGACATATTAATAAAAAAACTTTTTGGCATCAGCAACAATTTCGACTATGAAATTTCATTATGTACTCCAATCCTCCTACTTCTGTGACTTTGGGCAAGTCACTTCTTGTTTGTGTTTCAAATGTTCCATTTGTAATATGAAGAATTGGATTAAAGTCCGATCTCAGTGTTTGGATTTTCTGTGGTTATTGAATTAGATAATCAAGGATTAGCTATAATAACTTGAAGTATTTCTTCCTGTTTGCATGAAGGATTTGCACCTGTGCTAAAGACCAATTAATGAATAATAGAAAGAAGGGATACATCAGTCTCCTTCTTCCTATTCAGACATATGCTTTTAGAGAGGAGAATTCTGGAGTAGTGGTTAGTCTACGCTTAGGTACTGACACTTGGAGATAAAGGCTTTCTTCTTAGTTCTCTAGGAAATGAGCTTACAAAGATTTCTTCTTCAGTATTATTTCTTTCTCCCATCCATCTATCCATCCATCCATCCATCCATGCATCCATCCATGAATTTATGTGTGCATGCATACATACATCTAAACTGTGTAATATTTTTTGACTATCTACTACATGCTAGGCACTATGCTAGGAGCTGAGTGGGACCTTGACATGAATGACGCCTGTCCCACCCTCAAGTTAGCTATTACTATGTATTATACTGTGATCGGCAAATATGGGTCATAGCTAAGTTCATGAATATCTAAAGCCATATAATAAAGTAGAATAGTCTGTTTCATGAGGTCGTTCTAGTGTATTTGAAGATGTCTATAGGGATGTGCATTCAGATTAAATTAAATGGCAATATTAGCAATGGCCACAGTCACCAAACTGTGGAAAGAGCCAAGATGCCCTTCAACAGATGAATGGATAAAGAAGATATGGTCTATATATACAATGGAATATTTTGCTTCCATCAGAAAGGATGAATACCCAACTTTTGTATCAACATGGACGGGACTGGAAGAGATTATGCTGAGTGAAATAAGTCAAGTGGAGAGAGTCAGTTTTCATATGGTCTCACTTACATGTGGAGCATAAGGAAAAACATGGAGGACATTGTGAGAAGGAAAGGAAGGGTGAATTGGGGGAAATAGGAGGGGGAGATGAACCATGAGAGACTATGGACTCTGAGCAACAAACTGAGGGGTTTGGAGGGGAGAGGGTGGGGGGTTGGGTGAGCCTGGTGGTGGTATTGAGGAGGGCCTGTATTGCATGGAGCACTGGGTGTGGTGCATGAACAATCAATCTTGTAACACTGAAAAAATAAAATAAAAGTATTTGGGGGAAAAATGGTGATATTAGGCTACCAGAGTAATTGCTATAGACCAGTGAGGGAGGCAGATATTTTTAACAGAACATGTCTAATTTGGTATAATAAGTTCTGTACTTGTAATTTAAAGTAAAGAAGTTGGACAAAACTATGCTTGGTTCTGCTTGCACTTGGTTGGATGCATGTGACGGGGATGTTTACCAAGAGTATATGAATGGGAAGACATATGTGGTATCATTAGAGGGGACAGAAGAATCTAAGGCCACGTTGTGTCCGGTTTCAGCTGCATTAAAAGCTTGTCCTCAAAGCTCCACAGCTCCCTTTCTGTTGTTCGTAAATGGGGTGTGTTTTTCTTCATTGAACACAAAGACATTCCTAATTTTCTTGGCTGTTACATATCTTTATATGCGTCTTTGTGTATATTGGATTTAAGTCATCTCAGGTTGGGGAAGTCATTTTATTTTTGAATCTCAGTGTTTTCACTGTAACATTATTACTGTTGATTGTAATGATTTCTAGCAGGGTTATAGTAGATGTTAAGTACTAAATGTAAAATTCTTGACACAGTGAGTTTTTAATAAATGGCTATGATGATAATGATGACTATTGTAATAATATGTTTCTATATTGGTCTCCCACACCCCTATGTTTGTTTATCAAGGCAAGGACAATGTCTTATTCATGTTTGTGTTCTCATTGTTTAGAACAGTAATAGGGGACAATTTTACACTGCCCACCAAGGGATGTTTGGCAATGTCCAGGGACATTCGTGTTGTCATGGGTGGTGGGGTTACCACTGACATCTGGCGGGATGCTGCTAAGTGTCCTACAATGCCCGAGAAAGTCATCCCACAGTAACTAATTATTTGGCCCCAAATGTCATTAGGGTGGAGGTTGAGAAATACTGGTCTAGAATAATACCGGATAGCAATATGTACACAAGAAACTTGTTGAAGAATAAGGCATGGGTGGATTGATGACTGTGGGAGTGTAACTGGCCTTGGATAGTTACAATGGTAGCAATTATGAATATTTAATTTAATCTGAATGCATATCCACATACCTATTTTTAAATGACACTAGAACTACCTCATGAAACCCATCGCTCATTTCTGGCTTATTATACGACTTCGGATATTCAGGAACTTAGCTATGACTCACGTTTGCAGAGCACTGTGTTATGCGTAACGACAGCTAACATTTCCCAAGTGCCTACCACACGGCAGCTTTTCTACTATTTTATATGTATTATTGTGCTTAATCATCATAATCATCCCTACTACCCCCAATTTACAAATGAGGGAACTGAGGCTCAAAGCAGCTATTTGCCCAGGGATACTAAGTTAATAATTGAAGGAGCCAAGACTTGAGTCTAAATCCAGCTGACTCCATTGTTTGCTTGTATAAACACTACCTTATTGCTTCCAGACATAGTAAACTAAAAGAGTTGGTCATATGTAACATTGATCCTCGTGTTCTTACAGGATTTCAAGGCTATTCATGATCATGACACAATAAGTTGTATTCATAGGTGTTACCATAGATAAGATGTTGAACCTTTACCTAACGGTTTTTAATCTAATATTGAACAATACTCATACACATTTGGTAGCTATTGATTTTCCAAGTGTTTTCTCTATGACAAACTCAGAAATGAGTTATTATCTGGTAACTTGCATAGATATTATGCTATTGCTTCACGTAACATCGGTAAATCAGGTGCAATAACTAGATAGAGACCTTAGAACAGATTAACTTTTCTCTTCCTGTCTTTCGTACCAGCCTTTACACTCAGAAACTTGTTTTCAAAGATTGATGCCAAATCACTTCTTCTTTTAGAGTTCACACAGCCTCTCTAGAATTTCAATTTGGTTTACTCTGAAGGATCGCAGAGTCTGGCAATCTTCCTGGGCCAACTTATTTGTGGGGGAAGAAAGTTAAAATTACTAAGTAGAGGGCAATTGTGTTGTCGACAAGAGCTAGAAGAATCTACTTCTTTAGCTATTACAGGATAGGTGGGTAACAGATGAGCTAGGAAGGGTGGGCTATCCACTGTTATTGTCATCTCATCTCTGGAAAGTAAAATCTAGAAGTCTTTTATGTAACTTTGCTCTGGATATTAGCACAGAGCAGGATGGCCCCTGCGCTTTTGGTTCCTGATTCTTGCTTCTGCTTCATCTGTCCGTTTCCCTTCCTTGTCCATCTGTCTGCTATCTATCTACACTCTTGCACACCCAGACATTGCCTGCTAGCTGTGATCGCCCTGTGGTCTCAGGCACCAGTGTTTGACTCCAGCTTTGCAGGTCACTAGCAGTGAACTTCCATCTTCGGTAATTAATTTAACCATGCTATTGCTCTGTGTTCTCATCTGTAAAATGGGATAACTGAAAAAGTTGTCATTACAATAAAATAAGGTTGCAGGTAAAGAGTTTCAAGCAGTATCTAAAGCATAGGAAGGGATCAATATTAATTACGATTAAGGAAGGTGAAGTAGAGAAGGGATTTCAGGAGCAATTCTCATTAGAAAAGGCAATAAAGAAAGGAAGCAGTTTAAGGTGGGGGTGAAAGGCATGTGTATTTATTTTAGAAGATTTATTAATTTATTTTAGAGAGAGAGAGAGCACACACACACACACACACACACACATGCGTGCGGGGGAAGGGGCAGAGGGAGAAGGAGAGAAAAATCCCATTGAGCGCAGACTAGGGGAGTTTAGGGAACTTCATTGTTCATTACCTGCAGCCCCCTTTTCTCCTTTCTCTCCTTTCCTGCCGTCTCTACCATCTCGTCCTGGAAGGCCGATCCGACCGTGGGGCCCTGGCGAACCATTTGCTCCAGGGGGTCCTGGAGGTCCGGGTAAGCCAGGGATGCTACAGATATATCTTGGGGAGTAGCTCTCTCCTTTGAACTGATTACCCCGAGGCTGTCCACTGGCACAAATGGCAAAACTTGTAACATAGAGCAAGATAAACATCTTTGGCTCTGAAAAAGAAACACAGGGACGTAAGTTCACCCTCTCAGGTGGGAGTTTTGGCAAAAATGAACATACGGATGGGCATCGGCAACCTCTCTCTCACTCCAGTGTTAGCCTTTCCATGCACGTACAAAACACCAGTTTACTCCATAATTCCCTTGAAAACTATTAACGCATAACTTATAGAGAGTTCTTAGTGCCCCACAGAAGGGTTGGTATAGACGAAGGATTGACTTAAGCAATTGCAAAATGAAGCCACTTGTATTTTTTTCCTGTGGGGTCAATGATAGATTTTGAAAGAGAAAGCTTTCTTTTTGCAAAAATAATGCATTATTTTTAGAAAATTAGAAATGCATATGAATAAGATCAACATTAACATTATTCTCACCACTAGAGATAATTATAACTTACATTTTGATACACACATCCTTCTGGTCTTTCTATGTTGGGGTGAAAAGTGATATTATGCCATTCTTGTATTTTTTCAATTTTTTTCACTTAACAGTATATCATGAGCATCTTGCCATCACAAAAATTATTCATAACATTAAAAAAGTTGCGTTTTTCTCCACTATCCTTTATGTAGATGATTCTCTATTGTAGATATTTCCTTCCAATTTTCTGCCAATGTAAACACAATGCTAGACCTTGGTATATCTAGTCTTTGCGTGCATCCATGATCATTTCTTTAGAATTTACGGGCTTTTTAAAGCAGGAGAAAAGAAGTAGCATTCTCAGGAAAATCATGTTTTTCACTTGATAGTCATGTGTAAAGCCAATTAGTGTTAATTGGAGTACTGTGCACGTCCTGCAGGGGGGAGTCTCAAACTTTAATTTAAAATCTGTAGGATACAATGCCCTGATGAACCATTAAGCTGTTAGCACCAAGGCTCAATTAAAGAGCTGAGGGAAATTAAACCATGCATGGTGCCACGTGCTTCTAGGGAAGCAGACAACCGGTCTCTTCAGCTATGATTTAATAGGACTTGGTTTTTCCCTCCACAAATAGGATCCTGAGAATGACGGACCATTTGTTAGCGTGACATTTGGCATATAAGCTGAGGGGTGGGCAGTATAGGCCAGGACGCCTGATTTTCTAGGCTAAATGGTCCTTAAGATGAGTAGCTTCTTGGATGGACAATGTATACATGTGGTTTTAGGGTGGTGTAAAATAATAGTTTTTGGATAGTTGGACCTGTGCTTTAATAAGAAATCTCAACAACGCTTGACGTATATGCCTGGCATATACTCGCCCAAAGGAAATAATCATAAAATGTGAAAAAAGCAATCGGATGGAGTTTCCTTGCTTTTTGACAGCCACATCAGAAAATTAACCAGGCACACTGTACCAGTTTTATGATACCCGTGGGGAAATTGCAACATCTTGGAATTAGACCTAGAAATGTGCCAGAGCATAGGAATGACAGACTGAGAAAAACACAGTGTGCACATGTGGTTCAAAATAAATCTGATTCCTAGAAATCTTATTAGTGAAAAACTGAGGCAACTTACCCAAATATAGGCTCTGTATCCTTGACCAGATCTCCATGTTACCAGTGTCTCTCCCCGCATGTTCCTCCACCCCCAAACCCAGGAAAATATTTTGGCTGTGTACTGTCTGCTATAACACAGCACAAACTCAAAAGTACTGATCCCACTGCTCAACTAGGATTAAGGCACTTTCTGAGAAGCCCCGAGATCTCATAAAGATACCAGCCCTTGCAAGGGTGTTCCAGATGAAAGAAAATGAGAGAACATTCTATGCATACCCCTGCCACAGTTAAAACAAACTCTAGTGCTTAAACTGCTAGCTTTTTCTTATAAAAAACTGGAGTAGAGGAGGTTTTGAGAAGGAATTTGAAAGAGAAGAATATGCTCATAGGAGATACTCATAAAAAGGTGTTTAAAGAGACATGGAATGGGATGCTGTGGCTGAGGCCAAGATTTGGTTCTATGAGGGACTTAATTTTGTGGAGAGAAGGCACTTTGGGCAGTGGCATCTCAGACACCGGGGGAGATGCTGAAAACACAAACACACCAATAGTCGGGTATCAGTCTACCAAGAAGTTTGTGGTAAGGGTCCAGGTTATGGTGGGTAGAAGAAGCAGAAAATTTAAAGATGTGCTTGGAAGGATATTAATATTTCCAATAGCCAGGAAAAAGCTGCTCAAAGAAGGTAAAAATTAACACAACCTAAATGGATGTATTCATTGAACAAATGGTTTGCCTTTCATTGACAAATGCATTAGAATTTTATTATTTATTTATTTATTTATTTATTTATTTATTTATTTATTATGTTCAATTGGCCAGCGTACAGTACGTCATTAATTTTTGGTGTAGAGTTCAATGATTCATTAATTGCTTATAACACTTAGTGCTCATCACCAAGTGTGCCCTCCTTAATAGCCACCTTAATAACCATCACCTGGTTACCCAATCCCCTCACCCCCTCCCTTCTGTAACCCTCAGTTTGGTTCCCAGAGTTCAGAGTTTCTCATGGTTTGTCTCCGTCTTTGATTTCTTCCCATTCAGTTGTGCTATAGTCTAAACGCTGGAAGCATCCCCAGGTAGAATATAAATATTTTTTTAGATAGGAAGGGGCATGAGGTGGGGCAGAGGGGGAGGGAAGATAATCTTAAACAGGCTCAACACTCAGGGCAGGGCTCCATCTCACAACCCTGAGGTTGAAATCAAGAGTCGGTCACTTAACTGACTGAGCCGCCCAGGCACTGGCCCCCGCTCCGCGTCCCACCCAGTTAGAATTTTAGAAAGGCACTCAAAATGATTCTCCATTAACAATCCTCATAGAAACTTAGAAAAAACATGATGTCGTGCCTGATGCATGAAGACAGCATGGTGGTAAGTGGCTACTCTAGTCTTGGGACTCAATTTACTATGATAGCAAAGAGGTGTAGGGTATAATGGAAAACTATTGTACCCTAGTATCACCCTGCAATGGTGATATTTTACTTAAAAGTCCAAAGCCTCATGGTACATGGTCTTCAAGGCTCAACTTGATTGGGCACCCACCTTCCTTACTTCTCTGACTTCATCTTCCTCTACTCTTCCTCCCACTCTCCAGCTCCATTCACTCTGAATTCATTGGTGTTTCTCAATGACACCAGAAATGTTCTGCCTGAGGGGGTTCATACTGTCTCTTCTCTCTGTCTAGAACTTTCTGCCCCAAGACATCTACATGTGTGTCTCTCTCATCTCCCTTTCTGAGTCTGCTCCAATACCACTCTCTCCCAGAAGCCAATTCTTACACTGTATTTAACATCACAATTGCCTTTCATAGATCCTGCCCCTCCCTCATTCTGCTCTACTGTTTTCTCTTCTTCGTACTCACCACCTCTAACTCACTAGATTATTATTATCTTTATTATGCTTCAAAAATATTGTTTATTACCAATCTGATAGAATGTAATCTCCATGAGGGTCAGGGACTTTGTCTTAGTCATTGACTTTTACAACCATCTAGAATAGTGTTTGGCACAAAAAACTCAGGTTGTGGGCAAGGAAGGAGATCGTTTTGGGGGGCAGGTGTGAGTTTTATGAAAAACAAAATGAAGAACCAGAGAGAATGGATTATGAGGATATTACAGAGGAAAGAGAAAAGAGAGACTTGAAATATTCTGGAGGTCTGTGGGTCTCTTTCACCATGTTTGAAAAATACAAACAAAAGACTTGAGTTGTTTTAATTTTGCATAGACTATTTAGAAATACTCTAAATATTTACTTTTTTTGGTATAGACAGAACATGCACATTTATAAAATTAAAAAAAATCATATGCAATGAAAAGTAAATCTCTTCTCCCTCCTCCCAGTCTTCCAGACATGCACTTTCCCTCTCTAGAGGCAATCATTGTTGCTAGTTTATTGTGTGTCCTTCCTCCCCATGTTGGCACACTATATGCAACTTTTTGTATCTAGCCTTTTCAGGCCTTAATTTATACACCACAAATCTGACCAATTTGAAGTATACAACTCCATGTACATTATCATCCAATTTTAGATCATTTTCAAAACTACAAAAAAAAAAAACCCTCATACACATTTGCAGTCACACTTCTTATATAAAATATTTTGAAGGATTGCACTGAATATGCAAATTTATGTAGACTATGTGCTAAAATGTATTTTTTCCAACATCACGCTCCTTTGGAGTGAGAAAATCAAAGCTCTGGAAATATTGTTAATCTTGAACAGATCTGTCCTGGGATGTTAATGTATCCTATTTTTCTGTAGGGATTACTGTAACAGGTTTTCAGTTTTTTAACTTCTATTTACTTCGTGGTAATTTAGATTTCACAGCCTTTATGTTAATGTGTATTTTGAATCTGCAAAGCATGAGTGTAGTATGTAGTGTTTTGTAAGATTTTAGTGATAGAACTCTTTGTTCTTGCTAAACTAGCCATAAAAATACTTGGAGAAATACTGAATAAATCATTGGAAAAATTGAACTTTTAGACAATGTGCCCACAGATTGAGATTCCTTCTTTTTAAAAAATAAAATAAACTCATGCATATACAGTCAATTAATATTTGAAAAGGAAGCTCAGAATACTTCCTTCATGGGGAAAAATAGTCTCTGCAATAAAATGATGTTGGGACAACGATATTTACATGCAAAAGAATGAAATTGGATCCCTAACTTACACCCCTCAAAAAATCTACTCAAAATGGGTTAAAGACTTAAACATAAGCCCTGAAACCATAAAACCTCTAGAAGAAAACAGGGAAAAATATCCTTGACATGGGTCTTGGAAACAGTGTTTTTGGATATGACACCTAAACACAAGCAACAAGCGCAAAAACAAACAAGTGGGACTACATCCAACTAAAAAGCTTCTGCATAGGAAAAGAAACATTCAACAAAATGAAAAAGCAACCTACAGAATGAGAGAAAAAAATTGCAAACCATGTCCTATCAACTAGGAGGTTAATATTCGAAATATAAAAGGAACTCATACAACTCAACAGGAAAAACCAATAATCTGATTAAAAACGGACAAAGGATCTGAATAGACATTTTTTCAAAGAAAACATACAAATGGCCAACAGGTACGTGAAAAGATACCCAATACCATTAGTCATCAGTAGAATGCAAATCAAAAGCACAATGAGATATCACCTTACATCTGTCACAATTGCTATCAGCAAAAAGAGAAGGGACAAGTTTTGCTGAGGATATGGAGGAAAGGGAACCCTTGTACACTGCTGGTGAGAATGTAAATTGATTTAGCCATTATGGAAAACAATGTGGAGATTTCTCAAAAAATTAAAAATAAAACCACCGCATGATCCAGGAACCCCACTTCTGCTTATATATCCAAAGGAAATGAAACCAGGATATCAAAGAGCTGTCTGTACTCCCACATTCATTGCAGCATAATTGACAATAGCCATGATATGGAAACAAACTAAATGTCCATTGACAAATGAATAAAGAAAATGTAGTACATATACAATGGAATATTATTCAGCCGTAAAAAGGAGGAAATCCTGCCATTTGTGACATCATAGATGAACCTTAAAAGCATTATGCTATGTGAAATAAGTAGCAAATACTTATTTGCCAAATAAGAAAGACAAATACTCTATGATCTATCTTATATCTGTAATCTAAAACACTGAACTCACAGAAACAGAGAGTAGAATGGTGGTTGCCAGGGCCTGGAGGGTGGGGGGAATGATGACATTATTTCACAATGGTGAAATAATACAAACCTCCACCTATAAACTGAATAAGTTTCGGGGGTCTAGCGCGCAGCATGGTGTTTTTATTAACAATACTGTCTTCTTGTATACTTGAAAGAGAATATATTTTACTGTATGTGATTATGACACACAAAAAATGCTCTTACTGCACACAAAAAATGATAATTATGAGAGGTGATGGATGATGTTAATTAATCTTCTTGTAATAATGATAATAAAGTAATAATAAATTAATTCCTCAGAAATGTAATCTAGAATTACCATATGATCCAGCAGTTGCCCTTCTGGGTATACATCTAAAAGAAGTGAAAACAGGGACTCATATATTTGTATATCCATGCTTATAGCAATAGTCTTCAAAAGAGCCATCAACAGACGAATAGATGAACACGATATGGTGCATACATACAATGGAATATTATCCAACCGTTAAAAGGAAGGGAGTTTTCACCCATTCTACAACATGGAAGAATCTCAAGAACTTTATGCTAAGTGAAATAAACCAGTCACAAAATACTGCATGATTTTTACCTGTGGGTGTATCTAGAATAGTCAAGATCATAGAGACAGAAAGTCAAACAGTGGTTGCCGGGGGCTGCGGAGTAGGGTGGGGGGTTCGCGTTGAATGATTGCCAAATTTAGGTTGGTGAGAATAAGAAATTTCTGGAGATGCGTGGTGGTATGATGGTTGTAAAACAGTGTGAGTATACTTGCTGCCTCAGAACTATATGCTTCAAAATGGTAAAGTGTGTTTGATGTCTATTTCCCCATAATACAAAATATTAAGTGAAAAAAACAACATGAGTTGGGATACAGGGAGCCTTTTAGTATTTTTATGACTGTGCTGGGTGTTCTAAACATTGCTTACTTCATCCCCACATCGCTTTTATGCAATAGGTGACATTATCTTCATATTACAAATCAGACTCCGAGGGCTCATGTCCACACAGCCATACAAATGGCACAGGCAAGATTTGAACTGAGCTCTTTTTGTCTCCAAACACTCGAGTTTTCTCCCACATTGTGTGAGGGAAACTGTAATACTAGTTCACGACAAAGGGCTGGACTCAATTATTAATTTGACTTGAGAATGTATTCTGCCTGGAAATCATTAGGTAGAAGATAGGTAAGTAGGGGTGGCCAAAACATGACACATCCTTGGCCTGCAGAGGAAGAGATTTCACAACAACAGTCTCCGTCCTTCTCTAGCTGCACTAAGAGTGGCTCTAGGAGTGAGCAAGACAGGGTAGGGACCTGAGGTGTTCACATTCCAGCTGCTTCTGTTGTGTAGTTCCTCAGCTCTGTCTTTGGGGCTCCAGTTTCTCTCCTCAGAACTGCCTCTCCTGTTGGCTATGGAACACCTTTCCTTCTGTCACTGTGCAGTGAGCAGCACCTTGTACCCATGTTGTCTTATGGCTCTCTTTTTAACTTGTTTTTTCTCCACCAAAATATAAATTCTGTGCCACCAACATTTTTACGACCATGACTGGTCTGTAGTGGAGGGTCAATCAAGGTTGAATGAAGACAACATTTATTCAACAATATTTCCTTAAAGAACAGCTTGTGATTTACAAAGCTTTGGCAGCCTTATGTAAAGTGCTATGATGGCACAACAGTAAAAAATGCTGACATTTGACAAAGATTTTGTAGTCTATGGAGCAATGTTAAGCCCATATCAACTTTCCAAAAGACCCTTTTGTGGTAGATTGGACAAGGAACTGATGTCTTAAGAAGTCAGGTAACTTGTCTATGGCCACACCGCTAGTGTCAGACCAGAGATTTGAACCCAGGCCTTCAGTTTCGTGAAATTTTCTAACAGCTGTCTGTTTAATAAACTCAGAAATCTACAGTAATGAAACGGGCCACTGCATCTACATTTGCAAAAATTCTAAAAAAAGAGTAAACACCATACCTTGCTTTGGGTTGGTGGGTTGCTCCAGGATTCTAAATCCACAAGAGACTGAGGATCTTTCATGAGAGCTTCGGCGAAAAACTTGCTTTGGTACCAGACAGAAAAAGAGATCCAAGTTCTCAGAGGTTTCCAAATAGTTGTGCTAAAAATAATTCTTTCCTTAATCCCAAAGAGCTAGAGGCCCTGGAAATCATTCATGGGGTGAGGCTCAATCAGGGGCTGGTCAAAATTACGGTTTTGTTTGAAATAAACCTTAAGCTCCTGCTTTCTTTGACTGGTACGTTTAGAGGTGCCTCCATCTCTGTGTGTCGTGCTCTCTTTTTCAGATTTGTTTACTTAAGTTTTTCCTTCTTCGTTTGTTTTCCTCCAAGTGGAAGTTTCAGGAAAAAAATTACTCACTGACTGGAAATTAGTTGTTAACTTAGAGAAAAGAGTCATTTCCTATTTGAGAATTTTCAAGGTAGAATCTTTAAATTCTGGAGATTGGGTGTTGTCTCATGGAACAAACAACGAGAGGTGGTAAATATTCCCAGTAAATATGGCAGGAAAAGGCTCCCTCATCCTATGGGCTGTGAAATGGAAGAGGGTTATGAGCACTGCACTGATCTTTTCTTTGTTCTCTGCTGAATGGGTAAATGATTGGGTATTTTTAGAAGACTGATATGTCTTTGTTACTATAGAGAACTGATCATAACAACTCAAAAGGCAGAATGGTTCTCCAAAGCCTGTGACTACTCATCTTTGATGCAATCAATTCCTTTGTTTCCTTCTGATACGTACTTCTCACATTTCCTTAGCAACAGCAATATATACTTCATGATGTCACTTATGGAAATTCAGTGACTGAAAAATCTTGTTTGTATCTTGCTTTCCCAAGCATTTGAGAATGCTAATTGGAAGAAGTATTTTCAAAGTTAACAAAATGGACACTGATGATAAATTTGACCAAGAAGATGGAGTGGCTCCCCATCCTGATAATTCTCATTTTGCCCTGGCTATCCACCCTCCTGTCTAGAGGGAATGGTCTTTTGAATTTTTGGCTGTCCAAAATATGAATGCTATCATAAGGTAGTAAAAACCATGCCTTGGGCCCAGAAGTGAGACATTTTTTTGCTAAATTAGTGTAGGTTTTTTTTTTTTTTCAAACGAGTAAATTTGACATGTAGCACTGTGTCAGTGTAAGGTGTACAGTGTGTTACTTGATAGATTTATATATCGTAATATGATTGCTGTTATATTACATAGTTATCATACAATAGTATTGTCTATATTCACTATATTGTGCCTTAGATCTCTAGGGCTTATTTACTGCTTGTTATAAGTTAGTACCCTTAAACACCTTCAGTTTTATCCCCCTCCTCCTCTGATACCACCATTTTTTAAAAATAATTCTTTTTAACATTTTATTTATTTATTTGACAGAGAGAGAGATCATAAGTAGGCAGAGAGGCAGGTAGAGGGAGAGGAAGAAGCAGGTTCCCTGCTGAGCAGAGAGCCCAATGCGGGGCTCGATCCCAGGACCCTGAGATCATGACCTGAGCGGAAGGCAGAGGCTTTCACCCACTGAGCTACCCAGGCGCCCCTCTGATATCACCATTTTAAAGAGCCTGATCTTAATCAGATGTCTCTGGGTTTGTCTTCTCATCTTCAAAATGAAATGGCATCTTTCATTATTTCTAAGTTTTCTCACAGTTCTTAATATTCTTCAACAAAGTGCTCGTGCTTGATGAGATGGAATTTGTAAAAAATGTCACTTCTACACATACGGGTAGATACGAGTCACCTTGAAGGAGATATTTATTGAAAGAAGTCACTCAAGGGACTCTTTTAGTGCTGTGCATATAAGTAGGTACTTGGTAGTAGCTCAATGTTGGTTTTTCCTCTCAGGGATTTTTGGCTGGAGAGGTGTTGAGATTATTCGCTTAAGCCATTCATGGTCTTGTAGAAGGAAGGAACCAAGCGTCCAATTCCTCTCCATGATGCAAATTTAAGGAAATTAGTCATAGACTATAGGGTTGGCCTGTCATCAAGAAAGGACATAGTAGATCACAGAATGGAACTGACCAGGAGGTAAGTGGGAATCTGGACAAAAAGGCCTATAGGATTTTGGGGTGGTGGCTTTGGTACAGGATATGAACGAGGCTGCAAGTTTGTCTGCTTTCAGTCATGCTGTCAGAGCAGATACCCTTTGGGGGACAGTGGTTAAACACACAGTGGTGAATTAAAAGGATTATTACATTGAAATTTAGTAAGGGGGTAATATGGGGGTCAGCAAGAGCATCCTCTACAAAAGCATCTACTGGAATGTGCCTGGCTAGTGTTCAACGGTGTCACCATTTGGTGGCAGCTCAATCAATGGGAAAGGTGGACATCCAAAGGTTTTGTTTTGTATGTTTTTTATCTGGGTTGGAATTAGGAATGACTCCTTTGAACCAAGCAAATCCCTATAATTCCTAAGTTATGCATGGAGGGGAGGATTCAGGTCTTGAGTAGTCTACCTGCTAATAAAAGCAAATGGGATCCTAGCAATTCACTGAAAGAAAAGAATGGCATGACCATATTGAACTTAAACGTGCAAAGCCGGTCACTGGGGTAAAATGCTTCCATGAGTTCAATACCAGTAAAACATCACACAACACTTTGTCATGTGTAAGACTTGACTTGACCTTCTGACTTCAAGGAATCTCCCCACTCCCCATACTGAAGTGTTCTAAGAGGCTGAACTAGATCACCTGTCCTTACAAGCTTAATTTCAGGCGTTTCACCTTTGGATGTGTTCATTTATTAATATAAAGTGCTGACTTCTTAATGGGCTTTTCTCATTCACTCTTAGAGATAGCCCAATCTCTGTCAAAGAACTTAGAAATAGTTTCTTGACCTCCAAAAGAGACAGATGTATTCTTATGTTACTGCCTTAACTTGGCAGCATATTGATACAAATTATGGGTATTTATATTCGCTTTCTTGTGTCATTTACACCTTCCTTAACTTCCCTTTAATGCTTGCTGAAAGTTTCTTGTATTATTAAGGTATCACACTATTTTTTTCTGTTCTGCAGTATTAGATTTTAAAAATTATTTTTCATCTCAGATAACTCATAATCTGTATCTTCTCAGACATATTCCTCTCCACAAAGACAACTAGCTTTTGAAATTGTCTCCTAGAGCACTCAGAGCTCTGATGGGGCTACATCTTGTTAGTGACTATTTCACTCAGCTTTTTAAAGAGACAATGGTGAAAGTAATGGGTAAAAGAATATGCTGAAGGGAATATTAGCTGAGAGTAAAAAATCAGATTCTGTTTTTACCTGACAGTCATGCCAAGGCCAAGGTTGTCCTCTGCCTTTCCTATGCAGAGAAGTTTTTCCTTTCAGCTTGCTCTTTGATTTTCCTGTAGCCTTAATTCACTTTTCTACTAGAGTCAGTTCAATCTAGACAATCCTATCAATGTCCACAGAGCATCTAACAGTGTGCTGGTTCAGCTCTCAAAAAAAGAGTTCAGCCTCCTACACTGTTGATGGGAATGCAAGCTGGTGCAGCCACTCTGGAAAACAGTATGGAGGTTCCTCAAAAAGTTGAAAATAGAGCTATCCTACAATCCAGCAATTGCACTACTGGCTATTTACCCTCAAGATACAAATGTAGTGATCCCAAGGGGCACGTGCACCTGAATGTTTATAGCAGCAATTTCCACAATAGCCAAACTATGGAAAGAGCCTAGATGTCCATCAACAGATGCATAGATAAAACACACACACACACACACACACACACATGCACTATGAAATACTGTGCAGCCATCAAAAAATGAAATCTTGCCATTTGCAATGATGTGGATGGAACTAGAGGGTATTACGCTAAGCAAAATAAGTCAATCAGAGAAAGACAATTATCATATGATCTCACTGATATGGGGAATTTGAGAAATAAGACAGAGGATCATAGGGGAAGGGAGGGAAATATGAAACAAGATGAAACTAGAGAGGGAGACAAACCATAAGAGATTCTTAATCTCAGAAAACAAACTAAGGGTTGCTGGAGGGTAGTGGGGTAGAAGGGATGGGGTGGCTGGGTGATGGACATTGGGGAGGGTATGTGCTATAATGAGAAAATAAATAATTAAAAATAAAAAAAAGGGTTCAGGTTCATTTGTAGTTTTGCCAAGTGTGTGTGTGTGTGTGTGTGTGTGTGTGTGTAAATACTCCCATGATAGTAGTGTATTTTTTTGAATTAGCATTTCTGTTTTCTTTGGGTAGATACCCAGTGGTGGAATTATGGGATCATATGGTATTTTTAATTTTTTGAGGAACCTCCGTACTATTTTCCGCAGTGGCTGGACCAATTTACATTCCCACCAACAGTGCACAACAGTTCCACAGGGTTCCAGTCATACAAATCTGGTCTTCTCCCTCTTTCATCTCCTTCTTATATTCATTACCTCATCACATGTTTATTGAGCTTTTACTATATGCTAGCTACTGAATGCTTGGTCTTGGTGTTCAAGGGAGAGTAAACGTAGAACCATTTTAGAGGAAAAGTTAGTGGAGAAGACAGACATTCATCAAATAATCACAGAACTGTGTTTAACAGGATGTTAATTTGAAAGCAAAACAAAACAAAACAGGATGTTAATTTGGACTTCTTATCATCTTGGAGTTTCAACTGAGGACTCAAAGCAAGGAATAATGGGCAATCAGTGTTCATACATTCTTTTTTTTTTTTTTATACATTCTTTTAAGACTTGCTAAGAACAGCTGGATATGACACTGACCAGTGGTCTACTTTCCATTCACATAAGAGAAAACTAGAAGTTAAAAAATGAGTAATGGTTGAAGAGAGTCTTCTAAGTAAAAAGCTATTAGATGATAAGAGAGTGCTGATGAGCTCTCCCCTCCTTTCCTATGAGGGAAGTAGGAGAAGAGTGATACTCACTCTCCAGCTAGGTGGCAAGGACTCTAAGAGATCACTGATAGTGGGAAAGGTGCCCAAAAGATAGAGGTTATTTATTCTCCAGTTGGATGTTTAATTAATTTGTGAAGCTAAAAGCCTTGCAGCTTTCACGGGATCAGAGAAATGCAATAAACAGGTTCTGCGGGGACTTGATCCACCCCTGGAGGTTGATGTCTTACGGGATCATACAAACCAGAGAATTCTAGTTCTATAAGGGCAGAAGGCTGTCAAAGAAGGGAGCCAGTATAGAGGTAGCTATTAGAGAGACAAGGGTACATGAGTTTCTTAGAAGACATATGGTACTGAGGATAAAGCTGGGGTTGGGTCATCTAGATGGGAACTTAAACCAGGACAGAGTCCTCCTAGAATAAGGTAGCCAGTAAGAAGCCACCGAGTACATCACTGAGTACAGAAGCTGAGGCTGGTGCAGGGCAATGCAAAGTACCAACCAAGGAGTGAATCACCCATTCAGGGAACTGTGTAGTATGGAGGTCTCTCAAAAAGCTTGACCCTGGGAATATGTTCAACTAGAGAGAGCTGGCATTTGAAGACAGGGCACACCTTTGTATGGCAGGAGGGAACCGTGCACATAGCTCATACTGAGCAAAAATACTTTGATCATGTTTTAGAATTCTTCTATGCTCTGATCTGACTCTAGACATGTTCAAAAGGGAAGGAGGGAGAAGAGAGGAGTAGTAAAAAACCATAGCAGATCCTGAGCTGAAGGCATGGAGAGGGAACAGGCTATGTTTTGGATGTGAAATGAAAGTTATGATTTAGATTTGTCTTTTTAATATCTGAAAATGAGTCACAATTAAATAATGAAACTGGGTCATGTAACCAAAAATGACTGGAAAGTTAAGGAATTTGCCTGAGATGTCATGAAAGGACAGAGAGGAAGGATCCAAAAGAATTTGACTAGAAGAAGTGATGGGAGAAGAAAGAAGTTATTTCTTACTTACATCAAGTACAGATAAGGTCATTTGATAAATTCAAGAAATTCTGGAGGGTGTTCTGAAGGAAAGGTGAAGGGTGTTGTCGGAGTGTTTAGCAGGTGACATAGCTGAGATCATGGATCAGAGATATGGCATCTGGCCTGAAATATGAAACAGAAGCTGGCATTAACCAATAAGACGTTGTGAGAAAACACTTTCAGGCTGAGGGATTGCCATGTGCAAATGTCCTGAGGTAGAAGAGGATAATTTTGAAGAAGGCCATTGAGAAGGAGCAAAGGAGAGCCTGAGCCTGGAGGGAGGATGGGTCTCCTAGCCATGGAAAGTTCTGATCTTTTTCCTGGGGTGGTAGGAGCCCTAAAGAACTGCAAACAGGATTTTATGAGTCAGGCCATCAACTCTCCCTCGACCCCAATAGGTTATAAGAAGGATGCTATACATTGAGGTGCTGCCACTTTTCCAGCTTCTCAGTGTGGTTTCTAAACCCAGTCTGCTTTCATTGTAGGAAAGAACAGAGTTCTTGTGAGAAAAGTAGTTCGCACGTTCACTCACTTCTTGGATGAACAAATGTTATTGGTCCTTACTGTGTGCCAGGCACTGTGCAAGACCCTGAGGATCAGCGTTGAAAGAGGAAGAGAGGATCCTGATGTGCACGGAACTCATATTCCAGCAACAATTCCACCCCATGAGGGAGGGAAGGCCCCTCAGAGGACATCAGCCTGATTTTCCCATTTTACAGACCAGAAAACAGATGTGGTGAGACGAAGTGACTTGCCCAATCAGATAAGGTCACAATTACATATTATGTTAGATTTAGTACTCAGGTCCCTGTATGATTTCCAAGAGTCACTCCTTGCATAGCATAGCCTCTCATCAAGCCCTCCTTCCTAACTTCACGTGTAGAAGACACTGCAATATTCTTTATATATAGAAATATCCATTATTGGGGATAATTGAGAATTAACAAATAGCCCTATCCCTGACCATATAATACTCGATCCTCGTCCTGATGTCCCAAATATCACTTCTCATATTTTACATCATAATAACTGTTTTAAAAATTGCAGAACATTTCAAACATACATGGAAGTGGTGCATAGTGATATCCCAGGCATCCAGCAGCCAGCTGCAACTTACCCAAGGGAATACTGTTTCCTTTGTGCCCTATTTACTTCGGCTCCCTTCCCTTGAACCCCTGCATTTGGTAGGTTTTGAAGCAAATTCCACACATCGTATCATTTATTCTGTAGCTATTTCAGAAAACTTAGGAATTTTTATCATCTTGGATAACAAATAACAGAACGATCGACACCCTGCAGCCCCATGAGCCCTTGAGACTTCTTAACCAAAAAGCAGCATATTTTAGATAAGTCAAAAATGTCTTAAAAGCTCTTTACTCACAGGCTGCCGTAGTGTGAACTAAAAGTTCTGAAATGTAATTTCATGGGGCTGTCAAGCTTTTTTAGGGTCATTTTCAGAGTGCAGTGGGAGCTCTCCTATGACCCGTTACAGAAATTCCAAGAAGCCGCGAGTTCAGTAGGGAAGCGCACGCAGAGCTGGTCTTTCACGCTGCCACACGTCCAGGACGGGCCCTGCTGGGGGTGCTGCCGTGTTTGGCTTTCACTAACAAACCTGTCAAACTGTCCTGAGGTTATTTAGAAAACACTGGAGAACCAGTGCTGTTTTCAAAATGTCAGGTAATCCTGGAGTCTTGGAAGGTGAAGGCTAATGGGGTTATCTGAGTTGCCTTGGGAGCCGAAGAGTCCATTGGCATAGAACGGGGTAGGTCAGCCCCCAAGCAGGTGTCTGCAAGGCTGGGCACTGCCCCTTCCATCCCCATTATGGTGCTGTCCACTGAGAGAGATGAAGGGAGAACTTGGGCAGTGACGACTGGCCTAACAGACCATGAGAACAAAACCTCTATGTGTCTGCTTCACAACCCCTCTATACCTCCAGGTTGGGCGACTTCAATTTGCACACTTTCTTGAGAAATATGGGGCATATGAGAGACACTGTATCTTTGTGTGTGTGTGTGTGTGCATGTTCTTTTTTTTTTAAACATTGAGCTATGATCAACATAGAACATCATATCCATCGCAGGTGCATCGCATAGTGATTCAGTATATGTGATTATTGTGACATGGTCACACAGTCTAATTAACATCCATCACCACACATAGTTACAAATTGGTTTTTTTCTTGCCAGGAGAACTTTTAAGGTTTACTGTCTTAGCAACTTTAAGATGTACAGTGCGGTGTTAACTATAGTCCCCATGCTGAACATGGCACCCCCAGGACTTACTTATTTTATAACTGGAAGTTGTATCATGGGCCCCTTTTGCCCATGTCACCCACCCTCCCCAACCCCAGCCTCTGAAACTACCAATCTACATTCTGTAGAATGTGTTTGGGGTTTGGTTTTGCTTTTCGATTCCGCGTATAAGTGAGATCATATGACATTTATCTTTCTCTGTCTGACTTATTTCACTTGGCATAATGCTTGTGCATGGGGTGGCAAATGGCAGGATTTCTTTTTTTTTTTTTTTAGGCAGGCTCCCTGCTGAGCAGAGAGCCTGATGTGGGGCTCGATCCCAGGACCCTGAGATCATGACCTGAGCCGAAGGCAGAGGCCCTAACCCACTGAGCCACTCAGGCGCCCCGCAGGATTTCTTTTTTATGGCTGAATAATATTCCACTGTAAATACATACCATATTTTCTCTATCCATTCATCCATCGATGGACACTTAAGCTTGTTTCTGAGATGCCGCATCTTTGAATGATGAAAAATAAAAAATAGTTACGATTTATCAAGCGTTTATTGTGTCAAGGCACTGTCCTAAGCACTTTATATGTATTTCTTGGTTGTTCTTTACTAGGAGCCCAGGAGGGAGCTTCTAGGACTTCTTCACGGTGCACAAGGGGACTGAGATTAGGGGCAGATTGACAGTGCGGGTGAGGGGCAAAACTGGACTCCAAAACCCTCCTCCTCCCCAAACCAACAGCCTCTAGTCAGCCTCCTGGTTTCTTCTACTATAAAGCTTTCACGCCCCTCTGCCTGTCTTTGAGACTCTGCCAAAATGCATGCACGAGATGATGGCTCACTCCCTTGCTACAGCAAGTTCAGAATAAATAGCCTTTTCTTGTTCTCATCTGATTCGTCTTCACTTATTTCCACAATGGGGGTGCCCACAATCCTTTGTTTCACTTCTCAGTTTGTCTAAAGTTCTAGAAGGGAAGAGGGGTGCTAGTCATTGGGGCCCCCATAAATGTGGGGAAGCCAGCCCCTACCTTTAAGTAGTTTTCAGTCTCTTTGGGGAATCTAGGCTTCTGTACATGAGATATACCTGATATAGGCTCAGGTACAAGAATGTACCCCTTATAACGTGCTCCTCTGGGGCGAGAACCCTGTCTTACTCATCTATGCCATCCACACACAGCCAAGGGCTAGAATCTAAAGGTGCTCACTATATACTGGTGGATTAATGATTTATTCTAGAATAAGAGCAAGAAAGTTAGTCTTCAATGCTGATTGAGTTCTGGAGGCAACCACTGACCAGTATGTTTCAACAACTATGTGAGTAGCTTCCCTACTTCCCTGTCTTTCCCCTGACCTCTTGCAACAGCCTCTGACCTGCTTGCTCTGGCCTTGCCGTCTTCTGCCTTCAAGTCCGAGCTCTCCTGTGTTACTAAAGTGAACCCAAACAATAGGCACTTGATAAATGGATATTTGCTGGGTAAGTGAATAATATCACTTTCCTATTTAAATTCATCCCAATAGTTATATCCACTCCATATTTTTTTGACCAAAAATATACATTAGATAGAACATTGCCACAGGGCAAATGCAAGGGAAAAATCACAGAAGGCATAAATGACAAGAGGGGTTATTTGGGGTATGTGGGGTGGCTTTGGTTGGAACGGTGAGACCCACCTTGCTCTTGGATTCCCAGAACACCTCAGAAGCCAAAAACAACTGCTCTCCCTTCCAGCTGGCTACAAAGGGTTGTTCTTTCTCCAATAGTCACTGAGAGGTACATATCTGCCCTCCTAGGACATTAGTTATTGGGCCAGGGCAAGGGACCTATCTGAAGGGTTGCAGCTGGCAGCCCAGAGGAGGTCCTTCAAGGGGCTAATAATCAACATCATTTATGGAGACTTCTAATTTGAAGGCACAAATAATAGTAACCATTTATGAAGCACCCACTATAGGCTAACCACAGTGAATCCTGACCATTTAGTGAAGTAGGTGTTATTATCTGCTTATTACAGAAGTGGACAGTCAGGATCCCAAATGAGAGAATCTGCAAAGGTCATGCAGCTATTAAGTGATAGATTTGGCATTCAAACTCAGATTTTTCTGACCCCCAAGTCAAGCCTTTAGTTTAATATGAGGACAGTAAAACTGCTTAATTCCTATGATTGTTGTAAAGATTAATTGAAATCATCCACAGGAAATGAATCCCACGCTGCGTAGAGCATAATAGGCTCTCGGTAACTATTAGGTGAGTTAATATTACTGGCATTATCCTTGCTGATGTCCTATTGCAGCTTTGGCTCCTGTTCTTTGATGAGTTTCTGTCCTGTGTTCTCCGTGCCCACTTGGTTTGCACCTGAAAACCACCCAGGGGCCTGTCTTTGGTGGCAAGGACGCCAGAGGTAACATGGCCATTTAGCGATGAAACATTTCTATCCTGAGGGTTTTGAGAATATCTGTGTGACATTATCTTGGCAGAAAAATGGGGATGACATTGGTGATAATAATAATAATAATAATAACTTACATTTATTGAAAACCCTTAAATTCACTTCTTTGTGGGCGTTTCAGTTCTATTCCAAGTGTCTGATGTCTGTAAATGTCTACCCAGATAACAGACCCTGTTCTCTGCTTTGCTTCTTGCTGAAAACATTGTAGGCATTCTGGGAGGAGACCCATGGCCATGAGCCAGTCTCAGAGTTAAGAGTGACAATAGACCCAACAAAGGCAAAGATTTAGCAGCAGGTGGTACCACTTGCACACATATCCCCTGCCAGCCAAAACAACATTCTCACTGACTCCATCCCAGTGGAGAGAGAGCTGGAAATCCAACAGTGACTCACAGTGTGCTTGGGAAGAAAGCTGAGTATAGTGGTTTTGGCAAAAAAGGACAAAAGCAATGGAATGTTACCACAGTCTAAATTAGCGGGACTCTCCACATCTTCTCTCTTCCCACGGACATTTCTTTGTGGCAGCTGGTGGAATAAGACCACTGGCTTTGAAGGCCAAAGTCTTCATTGCCCAGCCCTTGGGCAATTTGCATGAAGTCTCTAAACCCTACTTTTCTCTTCCATAAATTAAAAATCTAGAACTGCTCAAACCAGGTGTGATTGTTAAAATTAATGAACTAATGCATCTCATAGACTGGCATTGGTGCTACTCAAGAAATGTTAGTTTCTGTTGGTGGAAGGAGAAGCAATTCTAGGTCAGAGATATACTTTTTTTCTTTCTTTTCTTTCTTTCTTTTTTTTTTTTTTAGCAGTATTTAGAATTTATCTTCTTGCTGATACTAGGAAATGCATGTCTTTGGTGGCGCTCCTTCTGGGCTGTAGATCAGTGTTTTCAGAATAATCTCATCTATGTGGTTTGAGAAACTCTCTGAAGGAATAACTTTTAAGCAATTTCTTGAGACTTGAAGGATGATGTCAGGTATGTGGGAAAATAGGTGTGAGGTGGGGTAGAGTAGGCTGTCTAGACAGAGCTAACAGCTTGAGGAAAAGCGTGGCTCTGAGAGAGGACAGGAGACCTTGGAGGAAGTAGGACAAAGTTGTTGAGGAGTAAAACAGTGTGAGAAGCATGATGAGAAATACAGATGGAGGCTGAGGCAAAGGGTGATCACAGGAGTGGAAAGGCCATTGTGGATCCTGGACTTCATGTGAACAACAATAAGAAGCAAGTGGAGAGGCAGGACCATACATATAGTTTAAAAAGATGTCTTGGGGGGCTCACGGGTGGCTCAGTGGGTTAAACCTCTGCCTTCGGCTCAGGCTCGGGTCATGATCTCAGGGTCCTGGGATTGAGCCCCTCATCGGGCTCTCTGCTCAGCGGGGAGCCTGCTTCCCCCTCTCTCTCTGCCTGCCTCTCTGCCTGCTTGTGATCTCTCTCTGTGTCAAATAAATAAATAAAATCTTAAAAAAAAATAAAAAGATGTCTTGGACTGCCATGTCAAGAAGGATTGGAGGAAGGCAAGAATGAAGGGCCATGATAGATAACACCCTTGGGCAAAGACAGATAGGAAAACCAACCAACCACTGGTCATGTTTCTAGTGGAACCAATGACAAGTTTAGTTTACTCATTTTTTTGTTTGGCTGTGTGTGTGTGTGATTTCCTTCTAACATGTTTTCCTATTCATGGTCTACAAAGTTTCCATCAAAATACATAGATTCTTTTTTTAACCTCAAAATTTATTGTCTATGCTCTACATACTGAGGATCATTGTCATACAGAATTATTCATATTTTATTTTAAATATGTGCTCATTTAAGAAAAATTGTTGAAGAGGTAAAGGTGGAAAAATAAAA
>CM052800.1:9094438-9192427 GCA_028533885.1 Nasua narica | reverse complement strand
GATTTCCTTCTAACATGTTTTCCTATTCATGGTCTACAAAGTTTCCATCAAAATACATAGATTCTTTTTTTAACCTCAAAATTTATTGTCTATGCTCTACATACTGAGGATCATTGTCATACAGAATTATTCATATTTTATTTTAAATATGTGCTCATTTAAGAAAAATTGTTGAAGAGGTAAAGGTGGAAAAATAAAAGTAACAAAAATTATAGTATAACCACTATACTATAGTATAGTATAACCACTGTTATCTGGTTAACCACTCAGATAACCACTCAGATAACCACTGTTACCATTCTGCGGTTTGTTTTTTTTTCTGTTATTTTTTGTCCTGTGTCCGTGTGTATGTGCATAGATCTTCTGTTCAGAGATTTGAGATATTATCTATCATGGTTACTGCTCTTTCTTTCTCTTTCTTTCTGTCTTTCTTTCTCCTTTCTTTCTTTCTTATTGAAATATATCTGACACACAACATTGTGTAAATTTGAGGTGTAAAGCATGTTGATTTGATACATATATGTATTGTAATATGCTTGCCATTGTAGCCATAGTCAGCTTTTCAAAAATCTACATATAAGTGATATCATATGGTATTTGTCTTTCTCTGTTTGACTTATCTCTCTTACCATAATGACTTTAAGGACTATCCATATTGTCTCAAATGGTAGGATTTCCTTCTTTCTCATGGGTGAATAATATTCTATTATTATATATATATTCTATATGTAATATATACTATATTATTATATATTCTAATATAATAATTATATAATATATAATATTCTATTATATACCACATCTTTATCCATCCAAAGGGTAATGGGAACTTAGGTGGTTTCCATATCTTGGCTATTGTGAATAATGTTGCAATAAACATTGGAGTACAGATATCTCTTTTATATCCTGTTTTCTTTTCCTTTGGATATGTACCCAGAAGTGGGATTGCTGGATCATCTGCTTGCTCTTTTTAAACCTAATATTATATAATAAGCATTTCTCTTCTGTTATTCTTTGGAAACTTTAATGGCCAAATAATATTCATCAAGTAGTTATGCCATAATTTATTTAATCTTCTTCCCCCCCAATGATTGGACAATTAAGCTATTTCCATTTTTTTCTGTTATAAATGAGATTACATTGAAAACTTTTGTGCATAAGCCTTTATCCCTAGTGAGGATTATTTCCTTAGGATAGATTCCCAGAAATGGAATTACTGGGTCAAAAGATTTGGATGTTTTATGTCTCTCTTGATACACACTGCCAAACTGCTTTCCAAAAGGTTGTGTGAATTTACACTACCCTGTTCCTGTATGAAAACAAAATCTAGGGGAAAGTAAGCTCCCCAACAGTCAGGTACCCTTAGTCCCTGGAACACAGACAGAGCCACAGAATCTTTGATTTGGAAGTAATGTTAAAGGTTGGCAAAGCTGACCTCTATTGATGCTTGATCATAGCACCACGTTTTGTGGAGAGGACATTGAAGCTTGTTTCACAGTGGTGCTAACAATGGTACCGTCTCTGGATTGGGTATCCCCAAATTTCCTACACAGCCTCAGCCAGGGGTTAAGCCCTGGTCATCTGAATTTCACAGAACTAGAGCCATGCTGGGTGCACTGTGGGTGCTCAGCTGACCTTGCCAGATGAGATACAGGTGATGAAACACACTGTCTGGGTTGAAGTCATCGCATTGTCTCTCTGGATTGACAGCTCTGGCAAGACACCAGAGTCTCCCTCTGGTGTAGTCAGGTCTCAAGGGTTTCAGAAACCCTCAGTTCCCAGGGTTCTCCTCTTCTATGGCGTCTTTGAAGTATGAGACTCTCTTTAAAGCTTTCCAGGGGCCCTTGCTCAAAAATCAGAGTCACGTGGCCAGAGAGATAGAATCTACTCCTATGTCTTCTGCACTCAAGATGCAAGCCATTCTGGCCCGCCCTCCAGGACCTTACCCTGCCCTTGACCTACAAGTGGCCTTTGCCTTGCTCATTGCTGGCCTTCTTTTGCTTTTCCTTTGCCTCCCACCCTTCTAGATCAGCTAAAAGCTGGTTCTGCTACCTCTGGACCATCCATTCACTTCACTGAAATTTATTCCACTCCCTTCACCAGCTACTGGCCTTATGCTAAAGGTATAGAGTTAGACAAGCCCTTTTTTGTCCTTGTAAACATTTTGTTCTTGTGGAGCTCTGTGACGTTGCACGTTGTTGCTCTCTTTCAATCTGCGAGATCTGAGATCTTTCTCTCTGTTTCTTCACCTGGTTCAAGCCCACACTTATTAAAAAAAAAATCTTCATTAACATTCAACTATGTGCCCAGGCATTGGTTACCACTGTTGAGCAGACTCAATCTTCAGCGGGTTAGGGGCTTGAGCAGCTCTCAGGAGCTTCACTGAGTGCCATCCTGGGTTCTGCACTGTGCTGAAGACTTCACACACAGCCACTCACTTCATCTTCTTAGAACCAGAGACGGTGGTTACTATTATTACTATTTTCACTGTACATGTGGAGAAACTGAGGCAGAAGAAGTATGTATCTTGCCTGACACCACGCAGGCTTAGACTCTTAACCACTATATTTTACTACCTCTTTTCTGTAAGTGACTACACACCAAAGATAACAAGTACTACAAAGGGGGAAAAAAAAGGGAGTTGGTGACAGAGACTAAAAAGGGGGGGGACTATTTTAGTTCTGGGGGTCAGGGAAGACCACTTTAAGAAAAGGACATTTAAGGAGATTCATGAAGATGACTTAGCTGGGTGAAGACAGGTGAGGAGTCTTCCAGGAAGGGAGAAGAGACTGAAGGTCCTACAGCAGGACAGTATTCTAGCAAGTGAAAGGACAGGGGGTTGGGGCTTACAGGGCAAAGCGGCCAATAGCAGAGGCAGTCAGAAAAATAGATGAGGTCAAATCACTGCAGGGCTTGAAGGGTTTAGATTGCATTTTAAGAGTAATGGGAGGCGCCCCAGGGTGGTTGAACCGGTTGGGATTGAGCATCTGACCCTTGATTTAGGCTTAGGTCATGATTTCAGGGTTGTGAGAGCGAACCTTCCATCAGCTCTGCACTCAGCAAGGAGTCTGTTTCCCCTCTCCCTTTCCCACTTTTGTTTTCTCTCTCAAATAAATAAATAAAAAATTAAAAAAAAGAGTAATGGGAACCACCAAGCAGGGGAAATCATCATCTCTGTCATTCTTAAAATGATGCTCTGGCTGCTGTGTGGACAGTGGATTGGAGAGGACTGGGGAGTGGAGATGAGTGATCAGTTGGGAGTCTGATGTAGCCAGTAGGGCAAGAGATGGTTATGGCGGGCACTGTGGTGCCAGGAGATATAGAGAGGAATGGAGATTTTGTTTAAGGCTTGATGGATTAGTCAGAGTGTCCTATGGGAATCTCTCTGACCTCATCCCCCACAGCACCCTCTCTCTGCTCCACAGCACCCTCGCCCATGATCACCCTGGTGATGGTCTTCACTTTGTCTTGTCTGCTTTCTCCCTGGACTGGGTGCTACCTGTTGGTTATTGTTTTGCCTACTGTTGCACTCCTACCACTGGAATAATGCCTGCCACATGGCAGGTGCTTGATCAATGACTTAAAAACGTGTGGAACTGGTCACTTACTGTGTGCCAGTCCCTGCACAAAGTCACTGTGCTTTGTCTTGTGTGCGGCACTCAGCAACCCCAAGTGAGGTGGTTAATAGTTCATGCTTATTTTACAGAAGAGGAAACAAAGGCACAAAGGGCCAATCACCTTTGCTACTGTCATGTGGCAGTCATGTCGATTACATGTCAATTACATAGTCAATTACAGTCATGTAACTTTGAAGGGTTAGACCCATAGTTTGAACCCAAGTTTGTTGGTGGCAAAGACCATGTGTCAGAACACCCAGCTACTTTCTGCCTGCACTATCCACCAAGCTTGCACATGAGGGAAGCAGGGCTCTTGCCTGGATCATTGCCAAATAAGAAATCCTGGCACAATGTGGTAGGCAGCAAGTAGATGTGCATGGAACTCTACCAGTTTAGACAGTGTAGACATACAATGGAATATCGTTCAGTTCTGAAAAAGGAAGGAAGTACTGATACATGTCACAACATGGAAGAACCTTGAAGACATTATTCTGAGTGAAAGAAGCCAGACGCAAAAGGTCACATATTGTATGTGTCCATTTGTACGAAATACCCAGAATAGGAAAATCTGTAGAGATGAAAAGCAGAGTGTAGTTGCCAAGGGTTGGAGGTAGAAGTGAGAAATGAGAAATGACTGCTTAATGGTTATGGGGGTTTTCTTTTTGCAGGAAGAAAATGTTCTGGAGCTTGATAGAGGTGGTGGCTGTACACTGTAATGCACTAAATGCCACTGAATTGTCTACTTTAAGATGGTAAATTCATATCGTGTAAGTTTCACTTTCATAAACAGTAATGCATGGAAATGAAATGCACCAGCTCCGGGCTAGTGGTTAACTGAGGAGAAAGGAAAGGATCAAAATGGAGCCTGAGCTTAACTGGTGATTTTTAATTTTTTTTTTAATAAAGAAATAAACTTTAAGAAAATTTCTTTATGAAAGATCTGAAATAAAAAAAAAACTAGTATTATTTGAGTTATTGCTGGAAATTCTTCCATATAGTGAAGGGGAGAAAAGGCAAAACAGAGTGCCGGAGCTGGACGTGAAGGCAAAGTGGGCCAAATTTCAGCCAAATTCTCCATCCACTAAAGCCTCTGACTTTAATGTAAAAGAAGGGACGTCAAGGTCAGTTTGTCTGTGTGTTTGTGTGTGTGTGACCACAGTTGCCATCTTTGATTGAATGCAATGTCAATGTGAGATCTAACAAACTGCAAATATCAGCTTCCAATAATTGGTCTCTCTTCCCTCTGGTGGAGAAGGAGTTATCTGAGACACCGAGTCTTCCCAACTGAGGCCCAATCAAATGTCATGGAAAGAGCTGGTGCCTCAACAGAGTAACTGCCCAGGTTTGCAGGGACGTGGAGCTCAGGTATCACCACTTACTGAGAGGACCCTGCCTTTGCTGCAGCACTGTACACATATGTCAGTGTGGCTAACTTCCACACTCACCTTTTGGGTGGGTTGTATTTGCCTCTGTGTTGTAGCTGAGGAAATAGAGGCTCAGGTGAGGAACATGCCCAAGGTCACAGAGAGAGCAAGACAGAGTTGGGAATCCAAACCAGTATGTCTACCAGAGCCTGTGTTCGCTGCAGTGCCCCCTCCCGTGAACAGAGAAACAGAGGTTTCTGGATAGGCACTTATTTACTAAATAAATGAATGGTAGTGAAACAGAATAGTTTTAATGGCCAAGTAGTTTGGTAAAGATTCACAGAATTCAAACCAGCTAAGGAATAGGCATGTCCATAAGTTGTGCAAATACAAAATGGTACAAGCGCTTAGGACTGCAAAATGTATATTGACAAATATGTATGAAGAATCTGAAAATTGTGTAACTCTTTGTCTCAACATTTCTACTTTTATGATTTAATTTGAAGAAAATTTTTAAAAATGTAGACAATGCTATATGTACAATGATGTTGATCACAGCTTAACATACTCTTTTTTTGTGATTATAAATTATTTCTTTTACAGTTGTAGATTGGTTAAGTCAATGACACATCAACAAAAAGACTATTTTGCAGCCACTAGAATCTACATTCTATAAGAACAGTTAATGTTTATTATATATTTATTAACGGGAAAAATAGACTGTCGAATAGTGTCTCTAGTGTTAGAACATTCAATGTGAGAAATGAATGAAAGAAATGAATGAGAGAAATGAATTAAGAAATAATAAGTGTATCACAAAGATGAGAAGCCTCAATATCAAAATATTAATGTGGCTCTATTGCTGTGTGGATGTGTTATGGGGGATTTATAGTTTCAACTTTCATTTCCATTCTGGTTTCCAAATTTCCATGAGGGGCCATAGCATATTCTTTTTGGTTTTAAAAAGTCTATAAATGCTACATTAAAACAAAACAAACTCACTCTACCCTCCCAATAAATAGTACCATGTGTGGATAGAAGGAAGGTCCTTTTTCTCAAAGAAATAAAAGGTTGATAATATAAGAGATTATTTGTGGGTATTTATCTCAGTGTATTTTCTCTTCCTCCCTCTTTGCTTTCCTTTCTTCTTTCTTTTCCTTCCTTTCTTCCCTTTCCTCCCTCTCCCCTTTCCTTCCTTCCTTCCTTCCTTCCTTCCTTCCTTCCTTCCTTCCTTCCTTCCTTCCTTCCTTCCTTCCTTCTTTTTTCTTTCTCCCGTTTCTTCAATGTACAATTTTAGCTCCTTCTCTTCCTGGCGCCAGATTTAAACATTTCGTTAAAGTCCCAAATTCTCTTCTTCTACACTTCCTCATTCAGGAATTTGAGAGCAAAGAGTCTTGGATTTTAGACATCTGGGAATGGCCAAGATTTTGGATCAGTTTTGTGAAAAGATGTACTTGCTCAGTGGAGTAAGTGTGAAGCAAATGCTTTCAGCGTGTCTATTAATCTTCGTGGTCTGAGTGACGTAAGGGTACGCTCACTCATGTTTTATGATGTTTGGTTTCATAAAAATATGTTTGGTTTCAAGGCATTGGCCCCTGTTCTCTGTTGACTGGGAACAAATTTGGAGTATGGAAGGCATCTTGAATTTTTTCCCAAACCTAGTTTGTTTTTTAATCATCAACTGGAACTCTGTGATGGTTATGACTAACACATCTGTGAGTTCATGAAAACATTTACTTTAGTAGAAAAAAAAAAACCCACTAAAGCAGCACTAGAACCAGAATGCCCTATACCATATTTTGCCAAAAGTCTCCTGCTGGATGGTTTTAGGGATAGATTCAGATGGCTGTTGTTTATCAAGCTGAGAAGACATAGGGGCCAGCTCCATTTAGGCCACGGATTGTAAAAGTTAAAAGAGGAAAAACAAAGGAATTTTCTAGGTGAGTTGAGGCAATGAACCTGATTTATTAGTAGCTAGGTCACAGGCAGCATTATCTTTGGAAAACACCAGAGTTGAAGTTCATAATGTACCCAATGGTGCCCTCAAGAGCCATGTTAGAACATTTTTGTCTTTAATCAATCTTCAGAACTTTTGAGATGGCGTAGGGCAATGCTTATATTATAAGCTTCAGCGAAAAAGTCCCAACACAGAAATGTGCACATAGGATTTTGTAAGGAAAAAACAAAAAGGAAGAAAAAGCACTCTATGTTAAAAAAGAGAAAAATATATCAAAATATTTCTTGTTTTTTTTCACAATCATAGAACTGTTTGTTGTTGTCTACCTTTCTGAAATTCATAATAATCATGCGCTATCTTTTATAATAAAAGATTCATTCATACAACATGCAGTGCCAATTACCAAGGTTAAGGATTCAAAAATGCTGTAGCCACTTATCTGCCACCAAGAAGCTCACAGCACTCTTGGGGAAAGAGACAGAAAAAAAGTGACCAGTTGTCATGAGGGAGGGATATGTGAGGTCACAGTGCGAATCAAAAGAGCAAAGGTATTATATTTACATGAAGAGTCAAAATGTAAAAATAATCAAGTGCATGTGACCATAGTGACAGGGTCCTGTATGCATGAAAGAATATCATCTCCTTGAGTCCAGGTTGTTCTGTCGAGTTATGTGTGTTTCAGAGGGTGGGATCTTTACACTGAAACAATCCATTGTGTAAGGGCTGAGGGAGGTGCACACAGGTGTGGGAGTTGGGGCTTTGCAAGACGTCAATTTGAGAAATGTCATGACTCAGTTTCTCTGAATCCTTGTCTCCACCTACAGAGGCTGTAACTTCACTGATGCAGCTTTTGAACTCTCTCATGTTCGTATGCAGTTACCTTGCTTCCTTGGATCGTGTGTTTCAGATCTAATTTGAAAATATATCAAATTTTTTTTGATCTCTAACTTCAGCCACTGAAGCGTAGCCCTTCTAGCAGGAAGTAGAGTGCTAAAGAGCTCAACAAATTAGTTAGAAATCACTTTCCAGAAAGAGAACAAGGGCTCTGGATTGGTTGGGTCTCAAGGGGTTTTCTGAAGAGATAATGCATCAGCTTGGATGTAGAGTTATTTGTTTGGGCTTGAGAAGATTTTTTGGGGTGTTTGTGATTTTGAAGCATCTCAGCCATGTTGTGTGTGGTGGAATTTGCTCAGATTGGTTATCTCTCGGTCAAAGACTTGTTATTCGTTTGTTACGCAAAAGGTATTTAGAGTCTACTGTGTGCCTGGCCTGTTCTCAGAGTTGGGGTGAAGGTGGTCAGCCATGGACAAGAGCCTTTCCTTCAGGGAGAGATAGGTCACAAACATATAGACAAACAGTGGATAAGGAAATTGGTGAGAAATGCCGCCCAGGAGGTGGTCGTGGAGGGGTTGTGTGACACATTGCTGGTGTGGCTCATTTTGATCCCTTTGTTACCAGTTGCCTGGGCAGGATGGTCTACACCTTTGGTGTCAGAGTCACGGGGGTCCTAATCCCAGGCCTGGTGGCCACTAGCGTTGTCCGCTGTGTGACCGCAGGAGAGTTATGTAACTAATTTGAACGTCTCTCCTGTTTTGCAGACAAGGATGCTCCCTACCAGGGTTGCTGTGATCACGAAATGGGGTAAGTGAGGGATGTGGACCAGGTTAGCTGCTCAGAAACAGAGGGGTGGACACACCTTCTTTGAACGCTGTCTCCATCTCTAATGCTGGTTCTGTCGGGATTGCTGGGACTCTAAGCCTGACAGCTTTTCCTTCTGGTTTCGTCTCCGAGGAAATAGCTCTGCAGGTATACTTGTGGCCTTCTGTGTTGTCTTTCAGCTTTATTTACTTCCTAGGTATGGTAAACTGAGCACAGGCCACCCAAAGATGTCCACGTCCTAACCCTTAGCACCTGTTCCTGTGCCACCTTGCTTGGCAAAGGGCCTTCGCAGATGTGATGAAGTTACAAATCTTTAGAGAGGGAGATTATCCTGGGTTATCCAGGCCAGTTTCCTGACAAAAAAATCAAGGGTCCTTACTGGAGGGAGCCAAGAGGTTTAGTGTTAGAGAGGGAAAATAATGTGAGGATGGAAGCAGAGAGAAACAGAATCAGAGAAGGAGGTACTATCTGATGGTTCTGAAGGTGGAGGAATGACCATAAGGCAAGGAATGTAGGCAGCCTCTAGAAAAGAAAAGTGTTTACCCTAGAGCCACCAAGAGGAACGTAGCCCTATGAACCTGTTTCAGACTTCTCATCTCCCAAGCTGTAGATTAAGAACCATGTTGATTTAAGCTACCAAGTCGGTAGTAATTCATAGCAATAGGAAACAAATACAGGTGAAACCAGGGGACCCTGCCTGAGCCCCAGGCAGCATGAGAGTAGGGATCTCTGGGGCTGGTCAACATAATGATTTCTAAAGTCAACACGCTTGCGTTTGAAGCCCAGATCTACCACCAGTATACTGACTGTCATCCTGAGAAAATTCTAGTCTCTGCCTCAGTGTGCATTCCATAAAATGGGATGAAAGCTAACCTACATTTAGGATATATGTTAGAACATCAGCACGAGGCAAGTGCTCAGGAAAGATAAGTTGTTATTAATATAAACAAGTTCTTACCGAATCAAATTACTGTCTTTCTGGAATAATGGGAAAGGAATAAACTGTTGGCATCAAGGTCCTGGGAGAAGCTCACCAGAGAGTTGTTGAATAGTGTCGAAGGATTGTTTTAGTGTCTGTGTTCATTTCCAGGAAGAGTTTTTTTTTTCAGGGGGACCAAGGGCAGTTTCTTTCCCTTGCTGTTCACATGAGGCCAATGGGATATGAGCTGGGTGACCGGCATTGATGCTTCTCAAGGGTCTGGGTTGTCTCTTGCTTGTAATTCCAAATTGATGTTGAAGATGGAACAGCCAAATAAAATGTTGCCCTGTGAACTTTTTTGCAGTCCTGTTTGTCTCTGGTAGATCACAGATTGCTTGTTTCTGCTATGCACAAAGTTATTCCCCTGATAATTCTGAAAACCAGAGAAAGAGCACATTCACATGCAACTGTTATTTTTCTAGGTTTATCTAGTTAGGGTAATACTGTTCTCTAATGTAATTTCATATTTGAGAAACAGAAGACCTGCTATTTGTGTGATTTAGCCTAAGGAAATAGTTTTTAATTCAATAGAAATATCTACACACAAAAACGTTTATTGCAGCATTATTAAAAACAGCAAGAAAAAAAAAACCACCTGGAATAAATGGAAATGTTAGACGATGGGGGGTCATTAAATGTATTGTGGCATAGTCACTCGGTGGAATATTATGCAGCTAGTTGAAAGTATGGTCATAATGACTTTGCCATAATAGGGAAAATATTTGCAATATATTGGTAGAAAAATCGAGACCAAATGATGTTTAGTGTGAATATAATGCTTATGACAATTATAATTCACACGTTTTAACAGCCTAGCAGAAAATATAACAAAACACCAACATCCTTTGTGTTCACATCATGGAATTGTGAACTTTTTTCTTCTTCTCTATTTTCCAAATATTTTGTAATACAGCTATTTACATATTCAAGGAAAAAAATTAGTTAAAAAAACATAGGATAAACCAAAGCTTCACAACAGTGCGGAAGATGTCCAAAGAAAATTATAAATGCACACATTTACAAGTTAAGTGAAAATGCGTACGGAGTTCTGATTTCCTAGATTGGTACTGATTTCAGGAACCCCGTGGTGAGAAATCTTGGCTTTTAGTACCTAGAAGGGCATGTGGAGACCATTCTCACACATAAGCTTTCTTCCTTTAAGAGAGCTGATTTGGTTTCACAACACAAAGAAAAGTTTTGCTCTCCAGAAACAATTCAGTTCTGATGATATCAGTCACCTCCATTCCAGCTCGGGGGCTGGAGAAAAAAAAGAAAATCTTTTCTTTATGGAGGGCCTGCTATGTGCCAGGCTCTGTGTTGAGTGCTAAAGTTCATTGTCTCCAGTCATCCTCACAACTCTGTTAGGTAGGTCCTACCATATGGATCTGACACACCAGATGCTCAGAAAAGTGAATGCTCATTGGTTGGGGGCAGAGGCAGGTTCAGAGCTGAGGCTTTTGGACTCCACAGCTCATAGTCTCAGCCAGGACTCTACCTTACTAGGCTGCTCTGAGACCCCCCAGCTGATTCTGCATAACGTTCTGTTTTTCAGGGACACAACAGTGTCTCCCTAGATTCATGGCTCCGTACCATGGCAGTGCATGGGGAGTTAAGTGTAGTTTATTTTTATTTATTTATTTTTTGAAGATTTTATTTATTTTAAAGAGATAGAGAGAGAGAGAGTGAGCTCAGAAGGAAAAGCAGATTCCCTGCTGAGCTAGGAGCCTGACATGGGGCTTGATCTCAGGACCCCGAGATCGGACTTGAGCTGAAGGCAGACTATTCACTAGCTGAGCCACCCAGGCGCCCCCAAGTGTAGTTTAGTTTTAATAGGCAGGATACGAAAAATTCATATAACAAAAAGCATAGACAGTGAAAATAATTCTTTCCAGATCCATCTCTCATTCCCCAGTTTGTCTTCCTTGAGAAAACCACTGTAAGTGCAGAACATTAGTAAATACAGGTCTCAGGGACCCATTGTCAAGTTGTAATGATTTAAAATCTCCTAGGTTTGCCCAGGAACCTGGACTTCTAACAAGCCCCCAGCTAATTTGGATGCAGGGTCTGGGGCCGAGGACAACAGTTCCAGTGATACTGTTATCCCTAATTAAAAAAAAAAATAGCAAATTCACTCTGTATATGTCAACAATATTTCAGTTCATACAGCCTCTCAGGAATATAGGTGTTTGATAAAATGGGTTCAACTTTCCTTGGTTTTACTTATTTTTCAAACTCTGGAGACAGGAATGTCCAAGGTCAAGATGCCGGCCAGTTCAGTTCCTGGTGAGAACCCTCTTCGTGGCTTACAGACGAACATGTCTTATCATAACCTCACATGGTGTGGGGAGAGAGCTCCAGTCTCTCTTCCTCTTCTTCTTCTTCTTTTTCTTTTTTTTAAAGATTTTATTTATTTATTTGACAGAGAGAGAGAGATCACAAATAGGCAGAGGCAGGCAGGGGCAGGAAGCAGGCTCCCCGCTGAGCAGAGAGCCTGGGGGGGACTTGATCCCAGGACTCTGAGATCATGACCTGAGCAGAAGGCAGAGGCTTTAACCCACTGAGCCACCCAGGCGCCCCCTCTCTTCCTCTTCTTATAATGACACTAATCCCATCATGAGGGCCCCATGCTTATGACCTCATCTAAGCCTAATTATCTCCTAAAGTCCCACCTATAAATACCATCACATTGTGGTTAAAGGCTTCAACAGATGAATTTTGGTGGGGACACAACATTCAACCCATAACCTTGGGCTTCTAGTTCACTCTGCCATGTCCAGCTGAGAGCTCTTTTCAAGCTACTTTGATTATCGGGATTTAGTTTCCTCATCCATAAGGAAAGCAGGCCGAATCAGCTCAAGGGGACCAAAGTGCTCCCCTGGGGAACCTAGAGCGCTCTTGGGGGCTGAGATAGAGGGAGGTGTTGATGAATGAGTAGGCAGGTTTCTATCTCAGTAGGTCACCTTCTCCCCCCACCTCCCAACTCATCATTCAACAAGAGCTGCTCTATCCTATCTCTCATCTATCTAACATCCATCATCTATCTAACCTCCATCACCTCTCATCTTTTATTTATTTATTTATTTATTTTAAAAGATTTTATTTATTTATTTAACAGAGAGAGAACACAAGCAGGCAGAGAGGCAGGCAGAGGCAGAGAGAGGAGCAGGCTCCCTGAGGAGCAAGGAGCCCGATGCGGGACTCGATCCCAAGACGCTGGGATCGTGACCTGAGCCAAAGGCAGCTGCTCAACCAACTGAGCCACCCAGGTGTCCCACCTCTCATCTTTTAAAGAATAAACTCCAGACGGTTCAGATTTCACCGGCTTTTCCACTAATGCTCTTTGTCATTTCCAAGACCCAATCCAGGATATCATGTTGCATTTAATGTCTGATTTGATTTTGCCTCTGATTAAGATTTTCCTCAAACCAATGGTTCCAGAATAACAACAGAAAGAAATGTTTGATATCCGCTGGAATAACTGCCGGCTAGTGGTCTTCCACTTCTGTGTTTGAGGCTGACATTGTAAGTGAGGATTAGCTGTGACATAGGGGCACAAACAAGGTCCTTGGAGTCAGGCCTGGTTGGTCTAAGTGTTGCTTTTTCGAGGATATTGGACAATTCAGTGAGCCTCCCTAAAGGTCAGGATTCTCATCTGCAAAATGGGAGCGTAATACCTAATTTGCATGTTTTGAAGATAAAGTGAATTTGGCACAAGGTACATCCCTAAGAGGCATTCCGTCTATGGTGGCTGATCTCCAGGTCAGATCAGATGATACCGTCTTCAAGTCAAAAGACACTTAGGCCTCCTCATGGCTCTACCACCGGGGTTGCCATCCAGGCACTCATCCCCATACGCTGCTGAACCTCAAACATTTTCATGTGGCCTGCTCTCTCAGTCCAGGAAAAAACCCTCTCATATCTAATGTTTTGATCATACTGTCGAGATGGGATTTAAAGCGTGATTCCTAATTCAGTTGTTCCAAAGTGGAAAAAGATTACATAATTAATACATGTTAATCATAGAAAAATTAGGTTATATGGATAAACAAAAGGAAGAAAATAGGAATCAGCTGTAATCATCAGACCACCCAGAAATAACCTTGTTATCATTTTGGGATCTACATCTGGAAAGATACATCTTTTCTTTCTCTCTTCTTTTTTAAATTGCACTATTCTATGCATTACTTTTTTTGGAATCCTATTGTCATTTACTCTATACTCACTTCTATTATATAATAAAACAATTCTGGAATGTAGTTTTTAAATTACACTATATGTATGTGTTGAAATTGTCTTAACTAACTCTATTATTGGATGGTTTGGTGGTTTCAATTTTCGCTTTTTGCCAATAACATTGCAATACGCATCCCTCTGGCAAAATCTTTGTGCACCGTTCTCCAATTTGGAAGTCTGGAGCTGGCAGCTGCCATGCCACGTCCACGTCCTCTTTTCCTCTTACTTTCCTGGGGGGACTGTGTGCTCCTTTGAGGGCAGCAAGCACAGGCTGCTCTCTTCATCTTCATTTAACCCTCCGTGCATTTCTACTCTTGCCACCCATTACCTGGAACTTGCTTTCCCATTGTTTGTTCTGCTTGGATATTTGATGTTTGGGTTAACTCTGGTCCAGATCCTCATTCAACAGAGATCTGCTGAGAACTTTTGATGTGCAAAGCGTGGAGCCAGGAGCTGGGGAAATAGGGCAAATAAGACAGAAAGTGGTCTTGCCCCAGAGGAGGGGCCTTATAAAGCAGTAGGGGGACAGGGAGGAAGGGAGCACAGGCAGGGATGATTTCAAATAACAATAAATGACAGGAGGAGTAGAAAGCAGGTAGGAAGATGAGGAGTCTCGGGGAGGGGCTTATAGGGGTTTTCTCTGGGGAAGCTACCTTTGGGCAGAGATCTAGGAGGTGCAAAGGCATGGCCTGCCACTGGGAGGGGGACAGTGGAATCTTGCAGAGGAGTAGCCACTGCAAGGACTATGCAGCAGGAACCCTCGGGCTGTTCATAGGACGGCAGGAGAGACCCAGGACAAGGGCACAGGAGATGGGCCCCAACGGGCTGGACAGGGGCTAGACCGCACTGGGTCTCAGGCCATGGCGAGGAGTTCAAATTTTATTTGAAGTTCAGTTTACTTGAAGGCAGTGGGAGAAAAACAGGATCTGGTTTTCATTTTTAAAAGATCTCTCTGCCCAAATTTTATCCTAAACCCTAATTATCCAGATGAGAAATGCTCAGCAGGGAGAGGGATAATGCCTCAACAGATATTGGCCAGGAGGAAGGCACAGGGTTTTCTGAGTTGTAGTTTCCTGAACCTTCCAGATTTCTTTTTTGTGGCAGATACTGTTATTAAAATCGATATCTGGGAGTTGTGGGACCACTGTGTTGTACACTTGCCGCTAATACAAGATTACGTGTCAGCTCTATTTCACTAGTCATAATTTAAAAATCGATACCCATTACCCCCTCTGTGTTTGCTACCAGAATTCTAATTTTGTCGGGTGCCCCAACATATGCTTCCTTCTGGGCCTCCTTTGTAGTGCCGGTGGCCTCGGGAAGCACGTGACAGCATTCTGCCCAGTCAGGTGTAAGAAAACTTTGTCTGGAGAATTCTGGAAAAGACACAGTTGGTGCAGACCACCAGCTCCTCTGCCTTTAACTAGAACAGAGGTGATGTCTCAAGCCCAGAGGCATTCAATGACATACATGAGGACAAAGATAACATGTTAAGGATGACAGGGTGGGAAGAGAGAAGCAGCTTGGGTCTCTGATGGCTTGAAGGAGCAGCTGAACCATTAACACCAGCAACCCCCTTGATTTTTTGTTACGGGACAAAAAAAAAAAACTCCTGCTTAGTTTAAGCTGCTGTTCCTTAGGTATTCTGTCAACTCTAGCCAAAGCCTTCCTAACGGATACATTTATCACCCTGGAAAAGTGGAACTCACTCCATTAGTAATTCCACAGAATGTTAGTGCAGATCATTAAAATTCTGAATAACTGAATGTGTATTAAAATTGAAATGATTGCCAAACCTAATTTGGGAAGCCTGTGTGTTGTGGTTCATGATTATCCTGATGTGGATTCGGGTTTGTGATTTCCACGCTACGGATGTGTTATTAAATTGCCACATGCTATAAAGACGCTTTCTACAGTGCTGTGCAGATGTCCTTTACCTGAGAAGGGAGCCACGCCGAAGGCTTTGGTGCAAAGATGATTGGGCTTTCTTGATCTGGTATCAGATCACACTGTTCGGTTCTCACTGAGGATCACACAGTGATCCAGATCCAGCCAGGCTGGCCCTGACTTTGCCATTTTAAAGTCCCAAGTGCATAGCTGAGGTCAGAGAACACACTATTTAAGTGATGCTGGTCACTGACTCATTCAGATGCCTTTGAGTTTGAGACATTCCCTCTCCTATGGTGAACTTATTTATTGAGCACTGGTGGTCTCCCTGGCATAGTCCTTTGAAAATATAATTTATAAATACAGTTTATAACAGCAGCCTGAGAAGCAACTACTCTATTCTAGGCATATTATGAAGGGCTTTATACAAATTATTTCTAGTCCTCTTTTACCCTTCATTAGGATTTGCAGACTAGACATGGTTTTCCTGAGGAAAATCAAGACCCAGAAAAGTTAAGTCATTTCCCCCAATTCATACAGTTCAATAAGCAGACAAAAAAGAAGTCATTCTTGGATATTTACCCGGATCTAAAATCTGGGACCTTTAGGGATCCTTGGGCCCCATCTAGAGGGATGCTTGCTGCTTCCATGAACCACAAAGAGGTGTAAGCACAGAGATTGGGTTTTCCCCATTCGGAAAACATTTAGAGTGGGTTGAATGTTGGCCCCCAAACGACACGTTCACCCAAAACCTGCATATGTGATCTTACTTGGCAAAAATGGTTTTTGAAGATATAATTAGGTTAAGAATTTTGAGGGGAGGCGATTGTCTTGGATTGGGGGGCCCAAAATGGGAGTGATGTGTCTGTAAGCCACAGAGCCCAGAGGCGGGGCAGCCCCCGGAAACTAGGACAGAAGCATGGAATGGATTCTCCCTCAGACTCTCTAGCAGGAACCCTGTCAAGCCCAAACCTTGACTCTGGACTTCTGGCCTCCAAAACTGTGAGAGAATGAATTTCTCATAAGCACCAGGTTTGTGGTGCTTTGTCATGGCAGCTCTAGGAAAAGCACACATCACTAGGGTAAGAGGGTGGGACAGGAGGAGGAGACCAACACTCAGTGTCTGAAATGAGAAACACAGGCTACATGTGCTGCTTGGGACCGTAAGGAAGAGCTACAAAATCCAAGAATTTCAGAAAAAAAGCAAAGAAAAAAGAGCAAAGCAAAAGCTTCTACCTCTCAGAAGCCATTTTGCCAACATTGATGAACATCATTCTGAACTTCTCTCTAGGCCCATATTTAGGCAGAAGCCTTGGTAGATACAGCTTTACAAAAATAGGTTCATACGATGCCTGCTATTTTTATAAGCACCCAAGACTACTTGTATTTACCAGAAGAAAAAGAAAGTAGAATCAGACTGAAGGGATTGTTGAGCTACACATACGTATTTGTTCATAACAGGAGATACCAAGTCTTAAAAGATATTTCTCAAGTGAAGAGACAATTATGAAAAGAGAGATTAAAGAGTCTGACATGATTTCACTTTTTAAAAACGGGATGTTTCAATGCTACCTGATAGGTATTTACTTTCTGCTGCGAATGGGAGATTTTATGCGTTTTCTTTCCCATTCCGCCCCCAGCCTCCCGATTTTTGTTAGTTACATTATTATTTTTAGATTTTTCTGGAATTATAACATTTAAATTCTGTTCTGTCAACTCATTCCCACTGCCGGTCAGCTTTAGTTCTGTGTTTAAATGGATCCAGCGCTTATGGTTGTCCTTCTATGGTGCTGGGTGTTTAATTTTGATTCATGCCTTAGAATGCTGGATTTCATCATTAAGTATTTTTCAGAAAGCACTTTGTTGCTGTAGAGCTTCAGTTCTTGCATGTTTCAGAACATTGGTTTCTTGGAATAGTGGTAATGTTTGGCAGAGTAGAAAACTCGGGCCCCCTTTGCCCCTTCAGAACTCGGCTGATGTTTTCATGTTGAGTGTTGGTAGTGGTGGTTGAGAGGCTCATGAGATCCTTGTTCTCTAAAAGACACACCCATTTGAATTTTAGTATCTTCACAGTACATGTCCCAAGGCTTCTAATTTTGCTGATTTTTCCTAGGATACAGTGTGTCCTTTAAATCTTGAGATACCTAGGGTGATGGGGATTAAGGAGGGCACTTGTGATGAGCACTAGGTTTTGTAAGTGATGAATCACTAAATTCCACTCTTAAAACCAATATTACACTGTATGTTAACTAACTAGAATTTAAATAAAAATTTGGAAAAAAAAGGAAAAAAAAAACCCCTAGAGGTACCTCAAAAACTTTTTTTGAATTTCTTTAAGTTTTTTCCCTGTTCCCTTGTGTTTTCTGTTCAGAATACCAGCTTGAGGATGTCAGTCTGCCTCTCTCTTCAGTTTGAATTGTCTCGTTTACAATCATTTTGATCCCATTGTTCCTTTCTTTTTCATTTTCTGCGATTTCTTAACTGTGGCCTGTGCTTTCCATGGTATTTATCTATTTTCGATTTCTTCTAAGTTGACTTTCATCTCTATAATTGCTTTATTTTTAGTTTCCATTTTTTCCTGAGTGCTGCCATTTCACTTTGCAACTGTTTTTCTTATTTCCTTTTGGATCACTATTCCCTTTCTGAACTTCTTTTTTTTTCCTCTGAAAAACTGCTGTCAATGATTTAATGCTGAAGAGAACTAGTATCTTTGTTCTCTGGGATAGATCGTTTAAGCTGTATATTTTTTTAATCTGCCTTCAGCATTTACTTTTTCTCCCTGTTTTCCGCCCCTCTTGCAATGCTCATACTGGGGTTCTTGCCACCTGGCTTCTTCCTGGGGATTACTCATATATGAGCAGGTGCATTCAACTGTTGATCAACCATAGTGCAGAGGGGACATGAGGAGGGGTGTGGTTAACCCATATTAGTTTGTGGTCTCTGCCCTTCTACTCAACCTGCCCTGGTGAAATGTCTCCCTCAGACTTTGGTCTCCAGGGGGTCAGTGTGGCTTAAGAAACGTGTAAAGTGACGACTCCAGAGTTGTCTCTCCCAGTCCAATTCATCCCTTTTCATGCCAGGTTTTAAGTCCATGAATTCTTGCATGTTTAAGAACATTGGTTTCTTGTTATAGTGGTACCATGTGGCTGAGTAGAATACTCTCGGGTCCCCTTTATGTCCCTTAGAACTTGGTTGATGTTTTCATGTTGAGTGTTGGTAGTGGTGGTTGAGCGGAATCATGAGATTCTTGTTCTCTAAAAGATGCAGACAGGACATGTCCCTTTGAATTTCAGTATCTTCACAGTACCAGTCCTGTGGTTCTCCCAACCAGAGACTCCCAACCAGAGACTCCCAGCCAGAGACTCCGAAACAACAAAGATGGTGCATCCTCCTGGCTCCTCCTCATTTATGTGCCACTTCCCCCTGGCTATCAGTAATGTGAAGGTAGACTTTTGTAGGGATATTCTGACTTACCTTATGTGAGATACACAGCATAAATGCCCACCAGTGTTTCTGGTGATAGCCTCTTTTTTTTTTTTAAGTTTTTATTTATTTATTTGACAGAGAGAGAGAGAGAGAGAGATCACAAGTAGGCAGAGAGGCAGGCAGAGAGAGAGAGGGAAGCAGGCTCCCTGCTCAGCAGAGAGCCCGAAGTGGGGCTCCATCCCAGGAGCCTGAGAACATGACCTGAGCGGAAGGCAGAGGCTTTAACCCACTGAGCCACCCAGGAGCCCTAGCCTCTTTTGAGACACACCGTTTGTCCCCCCTTAAACCTAGGCATGGTCAGATGAATTGCTTGCATAGCAAAATGTGAGTAGAAGTCACGTAAACCTCCTACCCTCTTTCTTCCCCTTCCATGTTGAACTATGACTCATGCCATGGTAGTGGTCGAAGAAGATGGTAAAGTTGGCTAGGTCTCTGAGCACCTACCCTGTTACCTCATGTTGAGCACGTGGCAATAACCATATTGTAGCTCAATAGTATGTAGCAATAAAAACAATAGAGAATACAGAAACCTTTGCTTTTTTAAGCCATTGAAGTTTAGGATTTGTTTGTTTCTCCTGTATAGTCTTTGACCAACACAGAACAAGAAAAGCCAACAATTTCTGTATCAGATATGAGGGAGACTGGACATTGAGGTGGTCATTATTGGCGTCATTATCCCCACTCTAGAGATAAGAAAACTGAGGCACAGAGGTATGAAGTAACTGGCCCAGGTGACCAAATGGCAGAATTGGGGTGGAAAATGAGGGCAGCATGACCTCAGCTTCACCCGTTTGACCATCCTCTCCAGCACTCTAGAGATACCCATTGGAACCGGAAGTAGACAGCTTCCTTAGGATGGAGTCATGGAAGGCCTTTGGAGAAAAGGGTGACTAAGTTCAATCCTGAGGTTTGAGTAGAAGGTGCCCTGTCAGACACCTGAGCCTGGGCTCCTCTGGTGAGAGAACAGTACTGAATTGTTAAGAACAAATCCAATATGACTGGCTTTGCCGTTAGGTTTTGGGAGATAGATTATAGCTGGGGTTCATTAGAACTCTGGGTAAGCCTAAGTGTTTTAAAATCTTCAGCTGGGTGTGGAAGAATGAAATAGCTATCCTCTCTAGGGCCTATAAGCTCCTCTTTATATAAGGCCATATCTCATTCCCATTTACATTACTGCAACCAAATATAGTATCTAACCCATGACTAGCCCTCAGGAAATTGTTGGCTGAGTGAATGAATAAATGAATGAATAAGTAGATTAATGACAGTAGCCAAGGTGGAGAAAAGAGCAATCAAGACCAGACTTGTTGAAGAGCCCTTGTGTTGGTTGAAGTTGTGCTGTGCACGGGAGTGGGAGGTGGGGGTGGTGTGGCTACCCCACACAGTGGCACCTTCCAAAGTGGTTTGGATGATTTGGGGATTCTTGGAAGTAGAACTTGGGAGTTACCAGCATCAAGTAGGGGATTTCCCTGGCTGTGGGTGGGGCTGCCTTGTTGAGCTATTAGGTGTCCTATGACTAATTTAGCATCTAGAGTGAAGCTGATTCCAAAGAATGTTGCTTGTTTTCATTTCTCAGAAAGCATGTTTCTAAGAGAAGCCTTAAGGCTCTTGGAAGTGTTCACAGCCTAGAAGGTGTTGGGATCTTGCGCTGCAAAATGTGAGCCCCTTGAAGATAAGAGCCAGGACTTAGCACTGTCTTCAAGCCCAGTATGATTCTGAGAGTGAGCTTAACCACTGTCTGTGGTCCCTGTCCTGATACTCAGTGGCCAGAAGCAGACTGTTGCCTAAGGATGGTTGGTCACAAAGGGACTTTTGGAGAAAAGGATGTCCAAGTTCAGCCCAGGACTTTGGCTAGGGGGTTTCCAATCAGATGGAGGCATCCTGAGCCTGGGCCCAGGTTGTTGCAGAACTAGGGTCCCAGTAACTACAAATAGCTCAGTATGGAAGCACAAGGTCCGTGAGGGTTCTCCGTGGATCGGAAACTGATGTTGCCGTGCTCCGTGGCCTTCAGCCCACCCCAGAGCCCACCTGCATCGGCAGGGGGAAGCCCCCATCCACAATGACAGCTGCCTCCTGAGTTGCCCGTGGCTCTATGCCTCCCTCCCTGGGGGATTTCTCTGGAGCTGTAGGAGCCTGTGGGTTGCCAGGAAGTGCTGGAGATGGGGAGCCCCAGGGGTGATCCTCAATCTGTGAGAGACGTGGATTGGTGGATAAATACCTCAGCCTCCCTATCTTTGATGAGACCACCTTGAAGTGTGTTTTACATGGCTCCCCAGGGTCCCCAGAGGGACGGAGCCTCTCGGCTGCCCACAGTGTTGATCCATTCGATAACGCCCCTCCTTTTTTGCTTTACTATCTCTTTTCTTTATGCATACTTTTGCTTTGTGCATAAAACCAATCTGCCCCCAAGTCTTTGTCTTAGGGTCCACTTTTGGGGAAACCAAAGTATGATCCCTTGTGTCATGCACATGGCTGCTGCTCAATAAATACCGATCGATTCCACCATGGATCAGGATGAACACCAGAAACTCACAGAAACGTTAATGAGCACCAGTGCTGATTCACTTGATCTCCCAATGGGACCTCTCCTGCTCTGTGACATGCTATTTATGGTCCTCTGAGCCAGTCCCCATCTGCTCCCTGGCCCTCTCCAGATGCTGCTCCCCTCCCATCCACAGCCAGCCTCTCTCTGTCTGGTCTCTAGTTAAACCCCACTGAGGCTGGCTCAGGCTGCCTCGGTGGGGATCTGGACCCCGGGGCCAGGATGCAGGACAGATGGCCGAGTCTTCACATCTGGGCACCCTCCAGCTGTAGTTCTTGCCCATTCCTGCTGCCTAGCTGGGCTTGGAATGACATCTGCCCTGGGATCCTCATGAGAGTCTCAGTGATGCTAAATTTCTTGCTTGGCAGCTCTGCTTAGAAGTACCATGCAGTCACGTCCTGACCAGGGGACACTATTGCTGATAGCTGCCATTGCTTCTTCCTCACCTCGACTCACCTGAATCAATCTCTTTAAAGATCAACATCTACCCTGGTTTAAGCCCAAATTTACGAGGAATGGGGCTTTGAATCTGGAATCATATGGACTGAGGATTAAATCCTACTTCCTCCGTCTACTGGCTGGATGACTTTGGGTGAGACACAGACTTTCTGAGCCTTGGTTTTCTCATCTGTATAATGGTGATAGTAATAGCTGTTTCAAAGGATTATTAGAGGTAATATACTTAGGGTGCTCTGTATTTGCTCAGCACATTGGAGGTTCTATGAATTTCTGCTGTTTTTTCAATGTCATGTAATTAATTATTTGCCCTGCTCTGGATTCCCGGGTCTTGGCCCTACCTCCCTGTACATATTCCCCTTCAGCCCACAGCTGGTTATGCCTTCTGGCAACAGAGAATGTCTGAGTTTGATCTAGGACACTGGCCTCTTTGAAGTGGGTCATTGTTGTAACTGTGTTTTCTTAGATTCTGAATCTATTTGACATTAATTCATAATAGAGCCAATTAAATTCACTGGTTGTCTTATATTTTGTATTCTTGATGCTCTGGCATTTATGACCTCACTGTCAGGGGAGACTGCTCTTCTTAGAGCTAGCCAATTTTTAGAGATGGCAAGGCTCACCTGGGAGCATAACTTTTTTTTAAAATATTTTATTTATTTATTTGAAAAAGGGAGAGAGATAGTGAGAAAGAGCACAAGGCTCAGGGAAGGGCAAAGGCAGAGGGAGAAGCAGGCTTCACGCTGAACAGAACTTGATCCCAGGACCCTGAGCTGAGCTGAAGGCAGACACTTAAACACTTAACCTAATGTACTGAGCCACCCAGGTGCCCCAGGGAGCATGACTTTTATACACATAGTACAATTCAGAGCCCAGGACCCCCTATCTCCCTCAACAAATCCTTTATCAAACTCTTCAAGTCTGTATTCCTCTTGCCCTAAATCACTGCAGGGCCTCTACCAGACAACTGGGGACAGTCCCTAGGTCTCAAAGCCTGCTGGAATTATTCAAACTACCCAGTGTTGTGTACTCTGACCCACCTCATCTTTCTTGTAGAAACACAACCACGATTCTGTACCTTAGAGTTTTCTCTCTCCCTCTGTCTTATAACCAAACCAGCAGCTTCCCCTCGTGGCCTGAGTGTCATTGTATGCCCTTCCTCTCAGGAAATGTAAGTCATAAAGATCTTTCAGAGCTCAGCCTCTCTGTGTTATCGGCTGGTCACCTCCCTAAGTTAAAATCCCACAGGTACATTTTGAGATCATCCTGCTCAAATTCTCTTGGGAAACAAATGAAGTGCTCAAATTCTTATTAGTGATTAGAATCCCCTTGCGTACACATTTCTTCCTAAGACAATTTCAGTTCCCTGGGTAAGAAAGTGCCAGAGGCACGTCTTATGGCTCATGACCTGTAAGACTCCTCATGATCTCATCTGTGAAATCTGAAATGTGAAGCGTAGATGCCAGTTCTATTTGGATCCAACACATATTTTGTAGTTTTTGAAAATTATAAGATAAATACATGTCTTGCAAAAAAAAAAAATGAACATGATATGGAAGGATATAGAGTTAAATGCCGGAGTCCCTCTCCATAAATCTCCTCCTTTGAATCCTGACCCTCAAAGACTCCTACTAACCATGTTGTGTGCACATTGTTCCACATCTTTTTTACTCTGCACAGACATGTACACGTATCGAGATACATTTCTTTCAAAAATGAGATCCAAACAGATCTCTTTTCCACAACATGCTTCTTCACTCAATCTCTGGTGAATGCCCGTCTCTGCCCAGAGTTCAGTGGTATGAGAGACTATGACTTATGTAGGCCTACTCCTCTTGATGTCCATTTAGGCTGTCTTTCATTTTGTGTCAGTTCACCGGCCGTTTCTGGAGAGCTCACTGTTCGGCTACAGTGTCTGGTGAGGCCACCCCACTGTCTGTCCTTGGGTTTTCCCTCTGACTTCAGCTCCTGTCATTACCTCCTGTCTCCCTCTGCCTCTTCCTCAAATGTTCCAAACAGATTCTGACGCCAGGGCCATTACAGGGGACTTTCTCTCTGCCTGGAATGCTTATATTTTAGGCTCTCAGGGCCTTGTGCCCTTACCTCCTTCAGGGTTCTGCTCAAACATCACACGTCTGAGCCGCTCCTGCCCCCAATATGAAGAAGAACTCCCCCTACTTTGGCCCTGTGCCCCCATCCCTGCTCTATTTTTCCTGTGGGTGCTGTGTCATCCTCTGAGGTAAGGGGTGGTTACTGTTATTGTTTGGAGGGTCCAGGTGCATGCCAAGTTTCTGTCTTGTTCACTGTGTCCCCCATATTTAGGACAGACCCCGGCACATGGCAGGCCCTTGGCAAGTGCTTGTTCACCGAGAACAGCCTTGCTTGTCGCTGGTGCTCTCGTATCGTCTAGTTGTCACAAGCACCCTATGGAATAGGTGGGTTTGCCTCATTTTAAATGTTGAGGAAACGGGTTCAGAGAGGTGGCCTCCCCTGTCCCAGGTCACACAGCAAGGAAGTTATGTGGAGGGGTGGTTCTCAGACCCAGAATCCCAGGCACCACGCCACGTGGTCAGGGTCAGGGTCTAGGTGTCAGGACTAGGAGTTTGCCTCTCTGCTCCCAGAGGATTCTGAGAAAGGCCAGGCCTGGGAACCCTGTGTGTTTTAGCTTGCCTGGAAGGTCTGCTCCCGGCCTCTCTCACAGCTCTAGCGGCCCAGGCACCGTGGGTTCTGATCACAGGGGAGGGTCCTGCAGAGCAGGCTGTAGAATGAGTATAGGAGGCTCCCGGTCTTCAGTTTGAGAACTGAGCCTTCCAGGCCTGCTCACTGTCCATTTCCGGGCTTTTATTGCAATTGTTATGATTACTTCCTTGTCGTCTGGGCGGGGTTGGGGTGGGGTGGGACCTTCCAGGTTTTGGCCTGCACCTACGTTCCTGGTCATTGTCACTCCTACCTTTTCATTTTATTCAAATTCCTCTAGAAAAACCTGTTGGTGCTCTTTTTATATGGTAATTCTTGCTCTTTACTGTTAGATACTGAGTAAGGAAGTAGTTCACTGAGAGCCAAGTGGGACTCCCAGGAATTCCAGGCTCTAAAGCCTCCTTCCTTATACTCCTTATACCCTGTGCTCTGCCTGCTGGGAGCCTTCTGGTTGTGCTCCTCGCTGCACTCCGAGAGGGAGGGCTGTGACTGGGTCTTCCTGGAGAGGCTATTGAAGGATAGAAGGACGTGGATGTCCCACAGGGCTGTGCAGGGTAGCAGGGGGTGGCCAAGGCCCCAGGGCTGCGGCTATTTTCCCCAACAGATGCCAGCACTGCATTGAAGGGGCAGAGGGCTTGGGGGTGAGGCTTGGTTCAAAAATGGCTGTGCCACTCTCTCCAATCTGTCCTTTGGGCTGTGAGAATGGCTGTATCCACTCTGGGGCGGTGAGGAGGAGTGAATGAGGGCTGTCTGGTAAGCGCTTCTAGACAGACACAGGTGAGGACCATGAGGTGAATGGCAATGCCATCTGGGCTTCCTGGGAGGAAAATGGAGTTGAGTTTCTTGACGCCTGGAGGAACGGAGAGTTTAGGAATTTCCAGAGAAGAGCAATTAAATTTAGCTTGGTGTCTCTGGCACATTCCTCAAATTTTCACTTCCTTTTGCACTGGCTGAAACTTTTTTCTAACAAAGCCATTTAAATTAGTATCACTCAATCCAAGGCTAAAGGAATATTCTAGAATCTCTGGTTAACTGTTGTTAAAGTAAATCTAGGTTCAAGATCTGGATACTCACAAATGCCTTTCTGTCCCTCCTTCTTTCCTTCTCCTTCCCTCCCTCTTTGCCTGCCCTTATTGACAAAGTCCTTGTTGCAACAGAAAGAGCATGAAATTCAATCAGTCAGACCTAGGTTCATATCTTACCTTATCTACTTAATTCTATGTGTTAGTGTTTTAATGTAGAAAAATGAGGTTAAGAATTCCTACCAATGGGTTTTGAGGACCAATAATAATAGTTAATATTTGTAGAACGACATGCCCAGCTCTTTACCTGTATTAACACATTTAATCCTCGCAATTATCCTATGGGGCTCATACTCCTATTATGCCATTTGTAAAATGACAAAACAGACAGTAAGAAGTTAAAATAACTTTCCCAAAGTCATGCAGTTAGTAGGAAAAAAATCTATAACTCTCACTACTATTATTTTTATATTTATTTATTTATTTTAAAAGATTTTATTTATTTATTTGACAGAGAGAGATCACAAGTAGGCAGAGAGAGAGAGAGAGAGGAGGAAACAAGCTCCCTGCTGAGCAGAGACCCCGATGTGGGGCTCGATCCCAGGACCCTGAGATCATGACCTGAGCTGAAGGCAGAGGCTTTAACCCACTGAGCCGCCCAGGCACCCCTATTATTTTTATTTTAATAGATTTTATTTATTTGAGAGAGAGGGAGAGAATATGGGGGGAGGGGCAGAGTGAAAGGGAGGAGCAGACTCCATGCTGAGCATGGAAACTGCCATAGGGCTTGATCCCAGGACCCTGAGATCGTGACCTGAGCCGAAACCAAGAGTCTGATGCTCAACCAACTAAACCAACCAGGAGCTCTTCACTACTATTATTTTAATTCATTCTTGCACATGGAATTCTGAATAACTAGGTTAACTATGTTGACTAACTATGCTAACAAACCAGAACACATCTCTTTACCTGTGAGTAACTTCACCCAAATAGTGGTACTTCTTCTTGCTTGTTCTCTGTCTTCCTACTTCTCCTTTCCAGCACAACCCAGCCTCACCTTGTTGGTTAGGCTATCGTCATATCTTTTTAAATATATAATGTTTATTATTTATAAGGTTTATTAGCATATATCTCATTGGACTTTTACGAATGGTTGCAGTTGTGAGATAGAGTAAGTATTTTTATTAGCTGCCCTCAGAGAAGAGGAAACAGCCTCATGGTTTAGGGCAGGGAACCCAATGGAATTCTCAGTTCTCTTCTGGCTTGCAGAGAGTTTCTGGTTTTTGGCTCTTGAGTTGTGATGTTCCTGTAGAAAGTCTTGACTCTTGTTGTTTACCAAGAAGCCACTCCCTCTGCTCGAATAGCTTCTTGATTTTCCCTTGGGAACTTTTCTTCTCTCCTCCCCTCAGAACTTACAGTTCTGGTGAGGTCTGCCCATGCTCCAGCCTCTCCAGGGTTTTTATATTCCTTTCGTCACAATTATTCATTTAAGGGAGAACTAGTGAGTTCTCCTTTAAGAGAGACCTGACCAACAGTGAAGTCACTTCAAGGAAAAGCAGAACCAAGAGATGTGGAAAGACAGAGTTAGGGCCCTATCTTTAGAGTAACTGGATTCAATAGAACCTGAAGCCAGAAGATCAATCCGAGATTTTAGTTCTATGCATTAAGAAATCCCCTCCCCATTTCTTACTTTGAAGCATCTTGAGTTGGGTATTCTGTCACTTTTCAGTTAAAAGAATGCTAACTGATGGACACGCCCACCCCTCCAAAGAGACTGTTCTTGACAAGGGCTGAGATGGACTATGGCTAATTATTTTTTTCCTTTTTCACTGGAATGCTGGGCACTGATTAGGTGCCTGTAAAGATTTGTCAACTCATTAATTGTGAATTCAGTGGAAGATGAGATAGTTATTAAGAATTTTATACTATTACTTAAAATCCTTTCATACTGGACAGATACTCCCTTTCTTGAGATATCCAGGGAAATTTGGAATAACTTTTCTTTGGGGTTCTTTCCAACTTGCTTGATTTCCCACTGAGACCAATTGTAGTTCACATGGATTTGCACTGGAGAAAGTCATATTTTATTTTTAGTACTGTTTACTCAAATTCTTTACTAGGAATTTTTACCACTTAAGCATGAAGATCTGATCTTTCTGAGCTGCAAGGTGGACCATATTACCCCTCTCCCTTCATGGACTCTTGCTCACTCACAAAAGGAGCCCCCTGCCATGGATTTATAGATTTTAGGGAATATACCAATGTCATGGTCAGTTTTATTGGCTAGGCTTCAGTCCCAGATTTTCATCAAGAATTCATCTGGGTTTTGGCATGAAGGAGTTTTGCAGAGGTGATTAAAATCTATAATCAGTTGACTTTAAGTAAGGGAGGCTTTTCTAGGTAATCTAGTGGGCATGACTTAGTCAATTAAAAGGTCTTAAGAACTGCGCTGAGGCTTTCCGAACAAAGAAGAAATCCCACCAGAGTTCTGCAGCATCTCCCCATGCCTAAAAGTCCTAGTGTGTCCTTCCTGGAGGTCTCCCTATAGATTTTGGAATCTCCAGACCACCTTCACAATTGCAGAGTCCGATCACTTACCGTATGTTGATTAATATATATTATCTTCTATTGGTTCTGGTTCTCTGGTTGAACACTGACATACAAATGACAAATTCTTCCTGACATTGTAGGCAGAATAGATGTACAGGGTTATGTAAGAGTGGAGGTGAGACCACACTCTTTAGTGTTCCAAAGGGCCCCTGTCACATCATAAGACTAAGAACCCTAGTCTTCTGTGTAAAGCCCCAGATCTTCAAAATGATGCACAGTTCTCCATAACCTGTCCCTGCTAACCACCTTGGCCTCCTTTCTTGCCTCCCACTTTCTCAGTTTTTTATAATCCAGGATTATCAATGAACCTGGATCCCACAAGATAGTTCATGAAAATCTCTACAGGAAACAGAGAAAACATCCCAGAGCTTTCTGGGTGCTCCAGACAAGGCTCCTCACTCCCCCATCATCAAGTCTCCATAAACTTGTCATGTTTCCTATAGGCCTGACCTCAGTTGTCCCTCCCACTTATAGATTCACCTCTACTCTCTACCTTGAGACATAAGGGAGTCTCATGACATCCTTTATCCCAGTTCATGTCCTTCCAGACTTCCAGGCCATCGCTCATCTTGTGGATTCTCATCACCATGGCCCCTTTCCTGACCCATATCCTACCCCTTCCTCTCCAGTGCCTCTTAGAATCCAAGGTTACTCATCAGCAAAGGGCCTTGTATCCTCACCCTCCTTTCTGAATGTCAATGCATCTTCTTGTTCTGACTGCAGCTTGGCCGTCCCCTTGATGACACCTCTGTCACTGTAGCACACTCATGTGGTGGCTGTTTTCTACCCCTTAGTCCTCATTCCACTGGGCCCAAATGTACAGTAGGAACTTGGTGCTCCTTCTTGTCATTTCCAGACCGTTCATCCCTTTGCCTCCTTCTGTCCCTTCAGTGTCAAGTCTCACTCATGTCATCTGTCCATCCATCTACCCACTACTCCTCCTGGTTGACGTCATCTACTAATTTATTTCATTCCCCTCATAACTTGGAGATTTCAGCTCCTGGCCTCTGTCTGTCATTCTCTCTGACATCACTGCCCCAATTCTAGGTGACTCAGTAGCTCCTCAGAAAATCTGCCACATACCCTGGCCTTACAGCCCCTTGACTTTCTTTCTTTCAATGGTCCTGTCTCCCACTCAGCCTCAGCCTCTTACTCACATGAGTATACCTATATTATCTATAACTATAGTATCTTCACAAACTCAATTTCATTTTTTTGCTGTCCTACCATCGCTTCTTTTCTGGCATTCCGTCCAGTATCCCAAATCCAACTATTTGACTTTACTTAGACACTAACATTTTCATTCTATCCCTTATTCAAGTTCTCACTTGCTTCCTTACCTTGTTTAGATTCTATGATAATTACTCTCTGGAAGACACTTGTGATTCCTTGGCCTCTCTTTTGCTTTACTGAAGCTTATTTAACAAAACCACCATTTTGGCTAGATGCAGTAGGGAAAAACCAGGTTGACTGCCCTTCATCTCCAAATGTGATTGTTCCCCTCAAAAGGGTCTTTGATTAATTCTGCCCATCAATTATACTATATTTTCTTATTTCATTAACCATCCACTCTCTTTTAAAACTATTTTATACCTTGTCTTCTATTTTTAAATCTCCAAAACCTCTCCCTGTGTGGTCATGCTCAATGAATGACCTTATTTCTCATTTTATTCAGAAAATAGAAGTAATCAGAAGACATATAAGCTCCCTCCACCACATTGATACTCCTTTTTGTGTGATATGTGGGTATGCTCTGCCACTCTCTTGTTGGAATGAACTGTTTATGCCTCTATCCCAGGCCACTCTAACACCTGTGCATTGGATCCCTTTCCCTTTTCCCGCTCCTTCTCTCACCTTCTCAATGACATCGCTCCAGCAAGCCTCCTCTCAGTCCTGCATGCCCAACCTGCCCTCTAAATGTCATTTCTTGGGACACCTGGGTGGCTCAGATGGCTAAGCATCTGCCTTTGGCTCAGGTCATGATATCAGGGTCCTGGGATCAAGACCTGTGTTGGTTTCCCTGCTCAGTGGGGAGTCTGCTTTTCTCTCCCACTCCTCCCCTCTCTCTCTCACTCTCTCTCTCAAATAAATGAATAAAATCTTAAAAAAATAAATGTCATTTCTTTCTGCCATGTTCTTCCTCATGTAATTGGTAACACTTTTTTCCAGTGTTCAGACCAAATACCTTGGAGTTGCCCTTGATGCTCCTTATTCCCATGAACTGTACCTTAGCCACAACTCTTTGTGGTTTTCCTTAAGCACTGTCTCAAGCATCTCACCGTTCTTCACCATCTCCATTGCTGCCACCCTTGTTCCTTTTCACATTACGAACTGTCTGAGTTATTACAGCTATGTCCACCTGGTTTTCTTGCTCCTGCCCTTGGAGAAGGCACTCAGTAGGAAGAGCAGCCTGTACAACCCTCTGATGGCATCCCTTCTTACTCAGACTACAAAGTAAAGGCTTAGAATAAGCCACATGCCTTTGATGGCCTACCCTTCCCCACCGTGTGAACTCATAATCTACCTATCTCTCCTTTGCTCACTTGGTACCAGCCACTGTCTCTGTGCTACTCCTCAACAGTGTTCCTGCCACAAGATATTTGCATACACTGTCCTTCCTGCCCAGAAAACTTTCCCTCAGATGTGTGTCCATATCTATACCTATGTCACCAATACCTACGTGTACATGTGTATGTGTAAGTAATGTGTATCTACAGGTGTTCTTGCATGTGTATATGCATACATATAGGTGTATCTACACCTACATCTACATCTGTATCTATACTTATAACTACACTATATATATTGATCATCGCCTTGCTGTACCACCACTTCATCTTTATACTCAAATTTCGCTTTCCCTGTGAGGTCTTTCTGATCACTCCTCTCCAAGTTACAAATCCAACCATACCGTATTACCTTCTTTGTCTTCTTTTTCTTCTTTTTTTTGACTCATTACATGTATTATTATATAACATACTATGTTTTTAATGTATTTTGGTATCATCTGTCTTCCCCCCCATGAAATGGAAGTTCCATGGAGGTAAGTATTTTTTTTTTTAAAGATTTTATTTATTTATTAGGAAAGAGAGTGAGAGAGAGCATGAGAGGGGAGAAGGTTAGAGGAAGAAGCAGACTCCCCGTGGAGCCGGGAGCCCGATGTGGGACTCGATCCCGGGACTCCGGGATCATGACCTGAGCCGAAGGTAGTTGCCCAACCAACTGAGCCACCCAGGCGCCCTGGAGGTAAGTATTTTTATTTGTGCTTTTGGTTGCTGAGTCCTGAGCATCTAGAACAGCATCTGGTGTATAGTAGGGGCATGTATTTATTGATGAAGTAGTTAAATAAAATCTACCAATGATGATAAACAGTACTTGATTGGGATCCATGATTTTTCACATCTAAGTTTTCAATTAGCTCATTTCTGTATTAGCCCGCTTCCCGTGCACCGCCAACCCCCCCCCCCCCAAGCTGGCCCAAAGAGTCCCATGCACAAGACACAAGACCAGGCAAAGAAGCATCTTGTTGCAGCTAGAACTTTGGTCACAAATGGCCAAGTAGGACCCCATAACCCTGGTGAGCTGGACTGGGATGCAAACATCCTTCCCATGTTCCAGGGGTATCACTCTGACTGCCAGGAAAGGCAGATTCAGGGAAAACAAAGGCAACAGACAATTTTTCCTTTGGCTTTCAGGTCTAGTTTTGAACAAAGCAGTCTGGTATTTGAGCTTTCTGGATGGCGAAATAAAATGCCACAAATAGAAATGTCCTTAGTCAAATTAATTACATTTTATTACTGTGCTCTGATGGGGTTAGTCTGCCCTCAAGCAGAACAATGCAATGTAAAATATAAGCTGTAAGGTGGATTATTGTCAGACATTTTATGCATGCCCATTTTATTTTGGTCCATGAACTCTTTACCAATTGAGCCTGCTATTGCTGTTGAAATAATAATAAGTTTGGCAAGCCTGCTGAGAGCTGGGGCAGGGATGGTATCATTCACCTAACAGTCCATTTCCCAAACAGCAGTCTTAGATTGGTCTTAGGTCTGAAGTCAGAGTCTGTCAGTCACTCTCATGCTCAAAACGCTGCAATAGCTTCCTGCGTCCCTTGAGATAAAGCTCAAGGCCCTTGCAAGGCCTTAGATGGGCTTGATCTCCACTCTCTTCTGACCTCACATCCCAGCCACCTGGCATCCTCCTATTTCTGGGATGAACCAAGGGCCATCAATCACGTCTTCCCTCAACTTGTTACTCCCCAGCCCCAAATGCTCTTCACCCGAAGCTGGCATGACTTATTCCTCTTTACCTTCCAGTCTCTGCGGAAGTGTTGGCTTTCTGGGGCCCTAGCCTTCCCTGACTCACCTTCCTGAAGCAACACACCTGCCTCTCTCATACCTACTTCCCTCTTCATTGTCTTCATCACCTCATGACAGGCATGTCTCTTGTTGTCTGTCTACTCAAGTGCACTGTAACATCTAGAGGTGTAAGTTGGTCTGTTTTGATATCACCTCTATGCCGAGTGCCTAAAATGGTGCAAGGCACTTTGTGACTACATAATCCTGGCTCCCTATTACTATAATGATCTTGCAGGCAAACAGAATTCCTAAAAGACAAGTCAAAGAGAACAGTACTTTCTTACCAGAGAGAGGGAAAGAGAGAGAGAGAGATTGAGAAAACCAGTGTTAAAGTAATCTCAAATTCATAATCCTTATTCGTACTACATCCATCCTCCCCCCCATCATGTTGTGGGAGAAGGGTGGTAGGGCAAGCAGAAGGAGAACCTCTGCTCCCTCAGAGGAGAGGTGTGAGGTGTGAGGTGTGAGGTGTGAGGACAGACCTCTGCTGTGGTCTGTCAGTCAGCTGCCCTCAAGTTTAAGCACGAAACCTCCTCAAACTGACCCTTATGATTTCGAATAATCAGAGAAAGACAGTCTAAATCTGAAACATTTGGAAGCTAAGAACCTGATTTGGCCCAAGAAAGCTGATGTTTATTAAAATCTTCAAAGGGCAAACATGGAAAGGATCCATGTTTTAGATTATCTCCCTCTCATCTGTCATGTCTGGAACCGTTTTTACAGCACCGAAATCAAAAGCTCCAAGAGTTCAGTTTTCTTCCTCCACACACCTCTTTGCTGGCAAGGTTCCAGAACATTCTGCAGGCTTGTGGGTCACAGAAAGAGAATATGTGTGGTCAGAAGTCTTCTCTGACAATCTGCACTTGAGCCAAGTTATTTTCAAAAACTGAGATGAGTGTAGAGAGGTCGTTACAGTTCAGAGTTTAAAATAAAAGTTTCATGAAAGCTCATGTGTTTCACTTAAAATGCAAAATATATGGCTGGTGTCATGGTGGCTATTTTTATATGTCTTTTAGAGATAAACATTTGTTATAGATTGCAATCTGTCAAGGGGAAAAGAAGTAAATATTTTTTTCTAGTGCTTTCTCTATGATGAGAACTGGGCTGGTATTTGCAGTACACATTTAATCAGCTTACTGTCCTTATCTTAAGCAATGATCCCACTTATAACCTCCTAGAGAAGAACAGAGAGCATTATCAGGATCCCCTCAATTTTTATATCATCCCTAACTTATCCACATTCCCCTCTGTTCTCTCTTGTTTCCCACCAGTCTCAATCGGCACTGGTGTAAGGCAGGGGTCATGTTTGATTAAAACCAAGCCCACCTCTGGGAGGTTGTTTCGACCTAGCTCTTGCCTCTCTTGGATTTCCTGGCTCAGAAACCTTCTCATTCTCTGGTAGCTTCATCTTCTAGCATTGGCTGATCGCTCTCACTCTGTATCAATGTTGAAGTCTTTTCCATTCTGAAATAACCTTGACTTGGCTCCCTTAACCCACCTCTAACTACCATACTTCTCTGTTCTTCCAAGGAAAGTGGACCAGATGGGTTAATGGCAACTTGCAGACCAAGAAAGGGTGAAGAAAGCAAATCAGCTTTTTCTAACGGTGCTTCAGAAGCTGCTACCTGAAGGCATTCAGTTGGGCCTGGCCATTTGTCCTTGGGAGTGGATGGAAATAACTATTTCCAAACTCTACTAATTTGAAAGGACAAGAGTTTAGATAGATTGCCCATATTTCATTGGTTTCTAGAGTGTGCTAGCTAAGGCCAACTAGAAGATGGATATTGACCATTAAGGAGAGGTATGGGGATGTGTGTGCACACATATCTGAATGAGGAGGGGGATATATATGGGCAGTAGAGGGTATAAATTGTTTCTATTTCCTGCCCAGTGACTGGTTTTAAGCCTTTATGGAGAAAGTTGTTAATGTTAGATGATGAAAGAAATGTTTCCAGGGAAATTTTTTAGGAAGATATTTCCAGTAAAGATTTTAATCTCTGGGTGCAAGCACAAATACTTTGGAGCCAGGTGACTCACCATGGGAAAGTGGCTTTCTCTTCATCTTTGCCCAGAACTTAGCAACACTCTGGCTGCATGCAGATGATCAACTTTGGGAAAACAAGAGATTGCATCCATCATTTCGAATGTTACCATTCTTAAGTTGGATCCCATCAAGGTCTGTGATTTGCATAGAGGACTATGATTTGGACCATGATTTACATGGTGACTGTTGTGCAGGAATTCATGATCCCATGTTAGCAGAGCATAGAAACAGTTGGGGCAAAGATCTTGGTGAGAGGAGACAACATGACATCAGATTGTTGACTTTTACGTGTCCTCATCAGTATGCCTACACTGGTGAGGCCAGAGTATGGAAATGTAATCTCAAGAGGGCAGGGACTTTTGTCTGTTTGGATCACTTCTGAGCCAATAAATAAGTATATATTCAATGAATTTTAAATGAATTTGGCTTCATTCTACCCAGGAAAAGAAGTAGTAAGCCTGCAGAAACCTGGATATTTAGTCTGAACAGCTAGAAATCAGGTAGAAGCCAGGAAGAATTGGCTACATTCACACTGAGGTATGGAAGAGAGAGTGATGGAAGAGCAATGGCCTCTTGTCAAGAAAGGTGAGGATAAGGGAATAAATCAGAGAAGAACTGGAGAAGGTTATGCAATTCATTAGGCACTACAATATGGTACAAATTGTACTACAATAGACAGGAAGTGCTGAAACTTGAGTATATCGTGTGTTATTTTGAATGGCACATCTAACACATTTTCTCAATGGTCTTTATATCAACCAAGTAAGATGGGAGGATGTTTACTAATTTTTCCAGGTAAGGAAGGGGAGAATAAAGTTAAATGGCTTTCTAAAGATGACTTTAAAAGATTCACTCATATATGAACAAGGGCCAATGACTTTGAGCTGAGTTCTATCATTTTTTTTCCACCTGACCATAGTGCAGACACGAGATTTTGGCTGATGGGTGGATTTTGACTTGGCAAAGCTGTGAACTCTTTTCTGTTTGTTTCATTTCCTCTTTTTAATTTTGCAGCGGTGACTCTGAGGTGATAAGCTTTAAATACCCACCTTTGACTGGAAAGGTGGAGTGACATGGGGAGATAATTAAAATGGAAAGAAACACAATTTAAGACCTGGTTTCGGGGATTAAGATGAGGATAATGTATTGAAACAGCTGAGAGTTTCTGTGCAGCCTTTACTTCATATCGCAACAACACAGAACAAATCGCACAAATTCTAGGAATTATGTCCCTTGGTAACAAACACTGGTCACTTTTTAAAATGTCACCAAATGGCTCCGTTGACTGTTTTGTAACAAGTCACAAGCAGATGGCACTTTGAAGTGTATGATGCAGTTTGGAAAACAAAATCACTTGGACATTTTTCTCTGGTTTGCTAAGATAATGTGATGAAGCCCCAAATGAAAGAATCTTGGCGCACACTGATAGAACAAGGCTACACACCGTTCAGTGGATTTGTTCTCATTTCTTGCAATCAAAGAGCTGATTTTTCAACTGTTAGCTCATGAAGTTTACACACTTTCTGGATAAAAGGTGCAAAGCAAGAGAGAACTATCATTTCTTGAGTGCCTACTATGTGCCAGACCCTTTATACGGTATATTATTTATACGTTTACATCTCTTATTTAATTCTAAAGTGATTTTATGGGTTGCTATCATTTCCCGTATATTTAAGAAAGATTTGTTTATTTATTTTGAGAGAGAGACAGTGAGAAAGAGAGAGCAGGTGGAGGGGCAGAGGGAAAGACTCTCAGACTCCGTACTGTGCAGGGAGGCCGACGCAGGGCTCGATATCACAACTCTGAGATCATGACCTGAGCTGAAATAAGAGTTGGATGCTCCACAGATTGAGCCACCCAGGAGCCCAATTACCCTTATTTTATTTTATTATTTTTTAAGATTTTATTAATTTATTTGAGAGAAAGAAAGAGTGAGCAAGAGAGAGAGCAAAGAAGCAGGAGAAGAGGCAGAGGGAGAAGTAGACTCCCTACTGAGCAGGGAGCCTGACCAGGGCTCCATACAGGGACTCTGGGATCGTGACCTGAGCGGAAGACAGATGCTTAACAACTGAGGCACCCAGGCGTCCCCTCCCCCCCATTACCCCATTTTATTTATTTATTTTTAAAGATTTTATTTATTTATTTGACAGAGAGAAAGAGCACAAGGATGCAGAGAGGGAAGCAGGCTCCCTGCTGAGCAGAGAGCCCGATGTGGGGCTCGATCCCAGGACCCTGAGATCATGACCTGAGCTGAAGGCAGAGGCTTTAACTCACTAAGCCACCCAGGAGCCCCAACCCCTATTTTAAATACAAATAAATTAAGGCCTTTAGCCATCCCACACCTAATTATGTATGAACTGGAATTCAGACTTTGATCTGACATCAAATCTATTTCTTCCCCCTACCCTGTGCTACTTTGGGTAGAATCCTGTCCCTCCCTGCCACTAACCATTTATTTCAAAAATATTTTCAAGCTCCGAGTATCAAAATAGATGCAACTAGAAAATGTTTATGTAATATTTATTTATGTATCAAATTCCAAAGTCATTGCTTTCAGAAATAAGAATTTGTGGAATATTTTGACAAGTACTATAGGTTTGACTCTCTCAAAATCCACCCTAATCCACTCCCTCCCCTTCCTTTTTCTATTATAAGACAGAATACACAACCTTCCAGATCTCCTTGTAGCAAGGGGTGTCCACGTACATGGAAAGTCCTGGAAGAGAGCTTTGTTTTCCAAAGTTTGGCAAGGCAAAGTTTGGCAAGAAGGTTTTTGCCTTCCTGCCTGGAATATGAACTCAACACCTGGAGGGGCAGCAGCTGACTCGCCACCATGAGGAAGAAAGCCACATGTTAACCAACAGGAGTGAAGCAGGAAGATAGAAGGAGCCTGGTTTCCTGGTGACATCTTGAAAAAGCCGTATCATTCTTGGATCATCTACCTCTAGGCTTCTTGTTGTGTGAGAAAGATAAACCCTTTACATGTGGATGGAACTAGATTTTCTGATGCTCACAAGTGCTAACTGATACACGTGGTAGCCAGAATTTTGGAAGACACTCCTATTTTCTCACTATGTCCCCCTTTTTTTTAAATGACAGTTTGGTCCTGATTTGTAGTTCTGAAACACTGAAAGTACAGCCATCAATTCAGATAACGGAGTCACCAGAATGGCGTTCCTTTGGTTAGGCACAAATGGGTTCCAGAGTTGGGTCCCCTCCCTGTTTGTGGGGAAATGGCCAGCAGAGCCTGTGATCCAAGTGACTATGGTACTACCAGAAAGTCTGGATATCACTCCAGCCAAAGAACTTGGCGTGGAGTCTGGGAAGGAGAGCAGGATATCCAGACTTGCCATGTCACCACCATTTTGCCTTGCATGGATATAGACTTGGCCTTTGGTTGGAAAAACTAGAAAGGGCCTTGAGAAATCATTTTGTCTCTTTTCACCTTGGGGAAGGACCACACTGAAGTCATACCAGACGTATATGATAACCAATCTGGGTTTAATAGACCTCCAAAGAAGACAATTCCTCAACCTCTTCCCTCAGGAGGCCATTTCAACATTTAAAAACTTGCAGTACATCCTTTCTTTACTTAAATAGAATGCGTATTGCATGCGTGTAGGAGGGTTGGTGGGAAAACCCTTTTATCTTTCTCCAGCAGAGTAGTAGAGTGGGTTGTGCAATAAGGCAGTCCTGGATTCAGGTTGCCCTGCCACTTCCTAGCTGGGGCTGAACATCCTTGTTACTTAACTGCACCAAGCTTCAGCTCCTCATCTGTAGAACAAGCAAATAATAGCCATACCAGTGTCATTGCGAGGACCTCATATACTTAAAATGCCGTGAGTAGTATCTGTCATAAAAGTGCATGAGCAATAGTAGTTCCCTCCCCCTTCTCTCCCCTCAGGACAGCAGCCCCCCACCATTCTCTGGGTGAGATTGATTTGAAGTCCCAAGGAGCATCAGTGAATTACCTCACAACCCTCTCTACTCCTCGTTAATTAACTTCAGTGTCCTAATCTCATCCTCTTTGGTCTTATTTTTCAGTCGTTGCATTTTAACTTGGGACCTTGTTTTCAAAACAATTTCTAGAAATGTGTCTGTAATTTGGGGAGACCACATTTTTATAAATTAAATAGGAAAATACCAGTACTGTATTGGAAAATCGAAAGCATTGACCTGTGCTTTTTGTCTTGCTATGTACGCAAGATTTTCATTCTAAGTTGTGGATCCATAATCGGGTTTACATGATGGTGATAAAGGCATAATGGAGTAATGAGACAATCATCTGGATTGTTACAGCCAAGAATATTCTGGCCACAAATAGTGGGCTGATTGAAAGACAAAAACTCCTCTGGTACAAGTTATCTGCACTGTGACCCTTCGCTATGGAGAGACGCTGTCTCAGACCCAAGTGAGGTTTGTTGCACCATTTTAAGAAAGGAAACATTACAGACCATGGATTGTTTTTCAAAGCCATACACATGACTCTTGGCTAATAGAAGTTGGATCGGCTGACTTCTGGCAGCTTCGAATGTTGGCTGCACTAACATATGTACAATTTCAGACTCAAGCCACACATGAAGTCATTGTGAAGCTGCACAATTCATCCCTAAATATCTGCCATGCGGTGGTTCTTCTCTCCAACAGTGTAATCCCCAGGAATTGTGATGATTTGAACTTTTTAAGAAGAATCATTAATTAATTAATATTCATGCACTTAGGACCTACTGATTTATCTTTGATGAGGAAGAACATTTTGAAAAAAACCCACATGATGGAATGAAAGAAATAACTGGAGTACAGTTCGGTTCAGAGATTTTTCTCTCCTTTTCATACGGTTACTCCTGGCATTTGATGCTGAGACGAGGAAAGAAAATGACAAAGGTCTCAAAAAAGCCCTGTGGATTTACCGCTGGTCTCTCTACCCCATTACTGTATTGTATTTTCTCTATAGCGCTTCCCAGTCTCAGAGGTTACAACCTGATTTATGCTCTATTTACACCCCCTCTGGAGGTATGAAGGAAGAGACTGGGGCTCCTGTTCATAGCTGTACCTAGAATAATGCACGGCACATAGTAGGTGCTCAATACATATTTGTGGGTTGAAAGGACCAGAGCTAAGGAGAAAAAGAACCCCTGTGGGTTGGGCAGCCATTGTGCTAGGCTCCCTGCTGGGTTGTTTATGTCTGTTACATGCATTTGAGAGGTAAGTGATGAGTCTTGCGGTTAGAAAGTGATCAAGCCAGAATTCAAAAGCGTGGCTATTTCCCTTCATCTCCTGATGTTTGCCACCACCGGAAATTATTTCCAGCGTTCAGTGGTTCCTGTTCCACCACGCCCTCTGTGACCTCTTTCCGAGGCAGCTGAAGCTCCCAGCACATGTTCTGAGGACACGTTCGGCTTGCCTCTATCTGTGCTGTAGTAGTCTGCAGAGAAAGCAATCTCATTTTCTTTTATTCAGCACAGTAAATGCTCCAAGTTGCCGGTTGCTCTGTGTAAAGTTTATTGGGTAAATTTCTCATATTACACATATAGCTCACTTCATTCTAATAAGCGATGAAGTCTACTGAGCGGTACTGATTTACCATAAAAAGCCAACAAAGGGAAGGAAATCTACCCCTGTGCTGGTGCCACCAAAGGGGTTGATGACACAAAGTTTGGATGGTCACAGGGCTTGGAAGGAGAGGCGTGCGGAAAGAGGAAGAAAGCACGGGATTATAAATAAGACAGTAAACAACTCTGAACTGAGGTCGATTCTGACCGCAGTGTGGAATCCAAAAATTTGAATGAGGAAAATGCCCCATCTCTTGTACTTAACAGAACTTTTTACCTTCAGGTGGATACGGCAGTCTTCATTCTTTTCCAGCTTATAGATCAGGCTGAGGAGAGTGACTGTCAAACTTTGAGACGCGTACTATCCTCTGGAGAATTACTGACAAAGGGGCCCTGGCACCTGCTTTAATTAATGAGGCATTGGGGCCGGCACAGCAGAGGGCTTCACTGATGCCGAGCACGGTCATTCTCTACTAGGTCACTCTCCCCGGCAGGGACGCAGTATGGCCCACCCTACCCCACCCCCATCAATAGGGTGTGGTTCTGGGGCCCCTGAGTGGCTCAGTGGGCTAAAGCCTCTGCCTTCGGCTTAGGTCATGATCTCAGGGTCCTGGGATCGAGCCCTCATCAGGCTCTCTGCTCAGGGGGGAGCCTGCTTCCCCCTCTCCCTCTGCCTGCCTCTTTGCCTACTTGTGATCTCTTTCTCTCTGTCAAATAAATAAATAAAATCTTTAAAAAAAAAAAAAAAAGAGCGTGTGGTCCTGAAGAAACCACAAGCCTGGGAATTCCAAAGCCTGCACTTAGCTCCCAGCCCTGTTGATTTCTAAGTGCATGACCTAGGGCGAGTTGCCTCACGTCTTGAGCTTGTTTCCCTGTCTGAAATCTTCATGGGCAATGGTTGGTCACTTTCACCCAGAGGGCAGTATGAGGGCTGGATAAGGATACACATGAAAGAACCTAAGAGCACGAGGGAAGCTGGTAAAAACGTGGCCTTTCTCCAATGTCATGCAGCCAGATCATTTACTCCTAAACCCCAGCCCTGACAGCCATCGCCTGTGTGGCCGTGGACAAGTTACTTAGCTAACCGCAACCTCAGTTTCTGCTGCAAGAGAGACAAAAAAAAAAATACTTTGCTTTCCTTAGCTCTCAACCCTCACACGAGCCCCATGGTTTTTACCTTTATTTCATAGTAAGGAAACCAAGGCACAGGGGCATTAAGTGACCGACACACGGACCACGCTGGGATGTGTCCTCAGATGCTGCTCCGAAGACCACATGAGACAGGGTGAGCAGAGGGCCAAGTGCATGGTGAGTACTCAATAAATGTTTCCCAATATTTGGATAATTTCCTTTCACATTCCAAGCATGTATTCCCTCCATTTTATGATCCATTGAACCGCACATGTCCAACAGCCAGTGCCCAGAATTATTTAATTATTGTCATGAAAACAAAAGCCGGCTTGGGCTTTACAGACCACAAACATGTTAATTCTAGACGGGGAACGTCATCTCACGTCTTGTTTTGATTGCTGTCAGCACATTAGCTATATAACATATATTAAGTAAAGGTGAGAGGTTAGGTCAGACTAAAAGTTGCTCTGGGCAGGGGGCCGGTGAGGGGGGGTGTCTACATAGGAAATAGACTGTTATAAATTCCTAGTAGCTAAAATCTCTTTCCACGCTGAGCCTCCTGACCCTGTGACGTGCCTTATGCTTGTGTGGCGCTGAGGCACGGAGGAGGCAAGTACCTAACATATTGGGAACAAGACGGATCTTGTCATCACAGGACATCAAACCGTGGGCCAAAATTGTGCAGAGGGAAGATAGGAAGTCAGATATCAGTTGGAGTTAAAGGCAGTTGTTTTCATGCTCAGGGGAGCTTTCCAGGGAGTAGAAGAACGAAGATGAGGGTGTGAGCCTTTATTATTGAAACCGGAATGAAGACATATTGCAAGATGCATAGTCTGATGGTGGGGCAGAGTCTGAAATCTCGGGATACCAGTTCCCAGCCACCCTAGGGTTCTTGATGAGGGACCCTTGGAAAAGGACTCTCAAGTTCCTGGAAAAGCTGTAGGGTCTCAGGGAACAAACGTTGATCAAAACAGAGCTATTTCCTTTATATTAGCTATATCCCTGCAACTATTTTCTCAGTCCTTAACACAATCTGATTTATAATATTTTTATTTATTTATTTTTTTTAAGATTTTATTTATTTATTTGACAGAGAGAGAGAAAGAGACCACAAGCAGGCAGAGAGGCAGGCAGAGAGAGAGGGGGAAGCAGGCTCCCCGCCGAGCAGAGAGCCCGATGCGGGGCTCGATCCCAGGACCCCGAGATCGTGACCTGAGCTGAAGGCAGAGGTTTTAACCCTCTGAGCCACCTAGGCGCCCCTGATTTATAATCTTTTTAAAAGCAATATACTCGGGTACAATGCGTTATGTATGAAGTTATGTAATCCCATCACGCAATTACTATGAATACAAACCCACAGTTTGACCCACACAGCCTAGATGTTTACGCTCACGCGTGGCAATGAATGCATTCTCCTTCCCCCAGCAGTGTAAAATGTCGAGCCCATTTGTTTAATAAAATGAACAGTAAATAAATCAGCACCCCCGACCCAAACTAAATTGAGCACAAGATTTACATCATTGCAAGGAAAGTTCCACCGGGCAGTATAAGCTTAAATGTTTCCCTTTTTCCTCAGTTAAAATCCTGCGGTATGTCAAAATGAAGGGATCACCTTAAATTTGAGTTATGTAGGCACAGACCCAATGGCCGTCCTGTTTTTCAGGGTGAAGCTCCCACAAGTGTCCATGTCAGGTTACAGTCCTCTTGACTATGGATCTATAGCCATTAAGGAGCAGAACTGCCAGGTTAAGGGCTCTTTTCAAAACTAACCCTTCCCAAGCAAAGCCGATTCTGACGACTTTCGCTTTCTCTCCTCTGTTCAGCAGAAGTATCCCCCAGAGGAGATGGTTCATTGAGTAAGCCCCAGTCAGTAAACACCCCCAACCCTCACGGATGAACAGAGAGAGAACAGCTCAACACCGATGTGAGCCAAAAGACTCATCTGTGCGAGAAAAAAAGCCTGAAGAAGTTCACTTCGATCGGGAGAGAGGGCTGTTTACTTACATTGCTCGCAAGACCTTCCAACAGCTGGAGTCTTTGAATTCTACTGCGCACAGATGTGGAGCTTTCACTCGAAATCCCCTTCCCTTTGGCAGCGAGGAGTACTCATAACTCTGCGGGGCTTCAGATTGATAAGTAATTTCCTGATTGGTTTCAAAAGCGTTCTCCCAGGCTTCGAGCAGTGGCGGGGAGAAAGGGAGCAGCACGAAGGGCCCATGACGTGCAATGACGCTGTGGCCTGCACAGACCTCCTGCGTGATTGAGCTCAAAAAAATATCCGTCGACCTCACCAGCAAGAATAAATATCCTCCTCTATCTGTTGGCTCACTCCCTGCATCATATTTGGGAAACAGCACAAAGAGTCTGGACAATGTGTGTTCCAATATTTGTGATTGCTTCCTTACCGGCCACCTTAGAGAACATTCTCAGAGACCATGCAGTCCCGCCCCTTCAGTTTACAGTGGAATGAAAGGAAGCCCAGGGTTTACAAGGCTTGACCAGGAGAGCACGGGGAGTGAGCAGAAGGATTGGAACCCAGGAGCCTCCTGGCTGTCACGTCAGAGCTCGGCCCCCATAGGGAGGTGGAGGCGGACCCAAGGTTTGGCATCTGACTCTTGATCTTTAGAATGAACACCATGTGCAAGGTCCTTCATACTCCTGAGCCTCAGTTTCTCACAGGTGCAAAGTGGGAATCAAAGTAGCAGTCACCCTTGTGTGGCCCCACAGTATCGGGATCGCTGTGGGAGAGCCTTGTCAAGGGGGATGTCATTATACCATGTGTGGCATTTTGTCAGTAGGTCCCCATCTACAGGTTCTCCTCTTCCGTCTGTTCTCACAGTCCATTCAATGTTATTTTGTGTTCTGGAAGAAGCCATCCTGTGACTTTTGGGGGGAGGAGAATGTTGGTCAGGGAATGAGATAGGACACGGAGAAAATTTTGACCTTGGAAAACCGGGTGAAGATCATATGCAACAGTACACAGCATGACTTGACATTTGCCACAGAAAGGACACTGGGTCTGGAATCAGAAAATGGAGGCTTGGCTACTGTCTCTAACGCTTGCCAGCCAAGGGAACTCCAATGAAGCATTCCAAACCACAGTTTCCTCCCTGGGGCCATAATCCCTGTCCTGGTGTGCTTGCCTCGTTTTGCTCTAGTGAGATCAAGTGCAGTCTTTATGGAGATAGTGCTTATCAACCTTTGCAGGCTTTGAAATTGTGAAGTAGTGTTTTCCAGCATCCGGCACAGCATTTCACACATAAAGCCCTGTTGACGGGATGGTACCACCACCTCTTTCCATTTCATCTGTGGCATTGGCTTGCACCCCTTGGTACCAGGAATCCTGGGTTCTTGGACTTTTTTTCTGTCTACTTTTAAAGAGCATATTTCACCTTTCTTCCCTTGTCATGCCATCTCTCGGTGCTTGGATCCACTTTTTGGCTACTACTGATCTTCTTTCTTGGAGTTTGTCCTCCCATTTCTCATGCAGCAGTAAGAACGAAAACAAGGAGAAAGTATTTTGCTCAGCCGTACAGAAAATCATCTGTAGTGTTTTGACCCACGCGAGACTGTGTGCATCCCAGAAGTAGTCACAGCCAGACTGGATGGATCGAGATCAGCCTCATTCATGAAAATGCTCAATCCACCCCTGTCCTATTCAGTTATTCTGTTCCCTTCCTTTGCCTTTTCATAAATTCATTCTTTGAATGTCCTTGCAGTTAAGATTTGCACCCCACTATCTGTAAGAGCAGTTTTCTAACTGGGCTTTACTGTAGCCAGCTTGGGCCGCCATAACAAACTATCATAGACTGGTAGTTTAAGCAACAGAAATTATTTTTCTCAGTTCTGGAAGCTGAAAGTCTGAGATTGGGGTGCCAGTGTGGTCAGGTTCTGGTGAGAGACTTTACCCTGACTTGTGGACGCCTGCCTCTCACTGTGTCCCCACATGATGAAAGGAGAGAGAGGAGAGAGGGAGAGAGGGACTCTCTTTTTCCCTCTTCTTTTATTTTTTTAAAGATTTATTTATTTATCTGATGGGGGAGGGGCAGAGGGAGAGAATCTTCAAGCAGATTCCCTGCTGAGCACGGAGTTCGGGGGCTTGATCCCACAATCCATGAGATCGTGACTTGAGCTGAAACCAAGAGTCAGTTGCTTAACCAACAGAGCCACCCAGGCACCCCTTTCCCTCTTCTTATAAGGCCACAGTCCATTTGGAGCAGGGCCCCGTCCCTGCAACTACATTTAACCTCAGTTACCTCCCAAAGACTTTATCAGCAGATACAGTTGCATTGCCCCATAAGTCAGGGCTTCCACCTATGAACTTTGAAGGGACACAATTCAGTCTGGAGCAAACCCGGAGAAAGTGAGCAGATAAAGCTAACCTTACTGAGCACTCATTGGGTCTAAGGCCCTACTCATTTCTTTTCTCACTGAATCCTCCTAACAACCTTGCGAGGCTGGTAGTGACTTCCCCAAGGTTACAAAGCTAATAATTGGCAGTGTCCACATGTAAACTGTGATGGCCAGCACCGCGTTCTCCATCTCCTCCTCTCCTCTGCTGGATTCTGAACCATAAACCTTTATGTTTCCTTCCTGCTCTCTGAGCTCAGCTGCCTCATGTCATGGTACCCACTCATGGCGAGAAGGGAAGGAGGGCTGAGGAAGCCGTGTGGTTTCCCACCCTGAGTTTAGGTTGACAGCTTTGGGGAGTCGGTCCAGAATGTTCTTCTTCTCTCCCTGCTTTCCTCCCAGCCTCCTCTATGTGAATAAATCCCTCTGGTAAGCTTGAACTTAACTGACATTCTTACGGCAGGGTAGCTTGCTTTGATCCTCCCCTCACCTGCCCTAGCTCTCCCTTATACTGTCCTATCCTTCTCGTTCATAATTTGTTTTCCTTTTATAAAACTTTATAAATGTTGATTTATAGCTATAGTAGTTGCTTCAGTAGTTATATTATTTCTGAGATAATTGCATAATATTTGTCTTCCTCACTGGTTTGTAAGCTCACTTCGGGCGAGGGTGTTTGGCTCACTGAAGTTATCTCCAGCCATTAGACCACTAACATGAGTTAGTGGCCAACCCCTGGACTTCTGCAAGGACAGCACAGCCTGGCCCTCTGCACAGGCTGTTCCTGTTCCATTAGCCTCAGTCCCTTTCAGGAAACAGATAAAGCAAGACCCTGGTGAACAGGGTGGGAGGAGGTATGAGGTTTGCCAGGAGGAATTTTTACCAGGAAAGACATTCCCAGCTAAAGAAGCCACATGCGCAAGGACATGGAAAGACAGGTCTTGTGTATAGAGAACCACAAGGAACACACTTTTATGGTGGGTTGCCAGGAAATGTGATAACATAAGTGAAAGTTCTAGATAAGTATTATGTGTTTTCATTATTATCTGTTTCTCAGCTTTGTTTGGTAGGCCAATGAGAGAGTTAGTGTGACATTGTTTTATAAGCTGGAAAAATCTTATAAAATTTGCTTATTATAAATTCTTTTGGATGAAGATGGCTTGGCAGAGAGATGGAGAAACTATGCTGGGGAATGAAATTATGAATTTTCTTTATTTACAAACTGAAAAATTTGATCAATTTCCTTCTTCTAATCCCCTTTTCAAAGACTGGATGATAAATGTATGGTTTCGGGCGTCTGGGTGGCTCAGTTGTTGGGCGACTGCCTTCGGCTCAGGTCATGATCCTGGAATCCTGGGATCGAGTCCCACATCGGGCTCCCTCCTTGGTGGGGAGTCTGCTTCTCCATCTGACCTCTCCTTCTCTCTCTCTCTCAAATGGGTGAATAAAATCTTAAAAAAAAAATAAGGTTTCACCAAACTTAAAAAAAAAAAAAAGTATGGTTTCTATTAAATATCAGTGAGCTGGGATATAAGGTTTTTTTTTTTTTTAAAGATTTTTACTTATTTATTTGACAGAGAGAGGTACAGTGAGAGAGGAACACAGACAGGAGGACGGGAGAGGGAGAAGCAGGCTTCCCACTGAACAAGGAGCCTGATGCGGGGCTCGATCCCAGGATGCTGGGATCATGACCTGAGCCGAAGGCAGACACTTAATGACTGAGCCACCCAGGAGCCCCTGGGATATAAGTTTTTAACTCAGCATTATTCCTGGACCTTTCTACTCTCCCCTCTAGGTCAGGTACTAGAAGCCTTCATCCAGATTTGCCCCAAACCTTTGCAGGCAGTTTCCCTGGTCAGAATCAGCCAATGAAAGCACGCCCAGACACGTAAAAGGCAGAAGTGAATGAGGCGACATCCCTTGGTGGCTGTTTCAGTCAGAGTGAGGACAGTCAACTGATGCAAGGTTTGCAGGAGCTTCTGGGCGAGACCCTGGAATCACATACTCTAGTGTGGTTTCCTAGCAATTCTGCACTTCTGGGTGTTCAGAAAACAGCATGGTCTTATCTGCAATTGTTGGTTCCAGAGCCTCTTTTTCTTAATTTAGAAATAATTATAGACTCACAGAAGTTTGCAAAAAAAAAAAAAAAAAAAAAGTTGCACGAAAACCAAATGAAACAAAAACTAGTTTCTCTCAATGGTGACATCTTTTATCACTGTAATACAACAAAACTAGAAGTGGGAATCAGTACGACAGTATTAACAAGATTGTAGAATGTAGTCAGATTTTACTAGTTTTGCATGGATTCATTTATGTGTCGTAGAAGTCAATGCAATTTGATTCTACGTATAGATTGCCTACAGTTCTTTTAATAGTTATGTAAGGCTTTGATTTTTCATCTTCAATCCCTACCTAGAGTGATTTTTAGTTTCCTAACTGAATCCTCATTGATACAAATGCTAATTTCCTCATGTCACTTCATACTTGAAGCCTTACAGTCAGGTTTTGATTCTTGCATTTCATTGTGTTCATTCATTTATTCAGTTGAAATATTACCCACTGATATTTTTTCTGTATGCTTCTTTACCCATTGTTTTTGTTTAGGGCATTGTCACATTACCTACAAATTATTGCAAAATATTTTTTAGCTATTTCTTGGGCTTTTAGTTGTTACATTCTCAAAGTCATATCCTTACCATAGTGTATTAAAAAAGGCAATACTATTTTAATTATCCTTAAATAGTGGTAAAATGATTTACATGCAATAAGACAGGAAGCAAAAAATAAGAGGTACAAGGATTGGATTAGAAGAAGCAAATTTATCATTATTGGAAGATAAAATAATTGTACACTTAAACAATGCGTGCAAATTTTAAAAGGCTGTTAGAAAGAATATACTTTCAATATGGTGCCAGATAGAAAATAAATACCCTAAAAATAGCCTATATACTAAAAATAATGAAAGAACAGAATGGTAAAAAAAATACATGTATCTAAAATCCTTGCTGTTGGCTTTTCTTTAGAAGAAGGGCATCGCAGCCTCTCCCTAACTCTGGGCTCTGTTTTCTCAGTTGAGCTCTTAACCAGCTCAGCTTGTGTGGAGAGACACAGAAAATCTTGGTAAAACATTGTTTTCCCCCTCTTGATTATTACCTTTGACTCACTAGCCACAGGTGATTAAAAATCGAGTCTAGGGGAAGCCAGTTTGGAAATAAGGATGATGATGCATCCTTTGTCCCTTCCTAGCTAAGACACAATTCCTCCCAAAGTGAACCTTCTGAGCTACAGGACTATGTAAGTCTTCTCTCTCTTCACTAGTGGACTAAGAAGAGAATCTTAGTGACTATCTGTCATGTGTTAGCACTGTTTATCAGTTCTTTCAATTAATTAACTCTCACAACTATATGGGTCAAAAATTGAAGTCACTTATCCCAAATTTCAAGGCTACCAAAAGGTAGAACCAAGCTGAAAGTCCGTTTCCCACCAGAAGTGGACTGGGCCTCTCAGGCTCCACCAGTAGGGAAAATAAAGACACAGCTCTGCTGGGGACCAGGTGGTGAGTCTCCTATCCTTTACTCAGTGCCTCCATGGTATACTGCTTTTCTTGGGAGTGATACTTTTCTTCCCACAAAGATTATTCATGATCCCTAATGAGCTGCGTTGGCTGCATCAACTTAGTCTATCTTATTAAAAAAGTAAATTTGCAGCAAAATGTTAGGTAAATAAATGACACAGATGGTACTATGTAATGACAGAAATTGTGAAAGTGACATGAATACTCGTATTTGGAGAACCCAAATGTTGTAGAAGTGCCTAACTTGTGGGTGGAACCTTGCTATCAGGGAGCATTTGGATTTGTCTCTAAAGTGCAATTAGTTCTTTAGAACTTCAGCACTTCAATCAGGGCAACAAAATTCACATCGTTCTCTGAAGTACAATTCCAAAGACAGTTTTCCCCACTGATAGCTCTCCTTTGAAGATGAGAAATTGTTTTCTCTCTATTTTTATTTTAAGGTTTTGATTGAAAACATTCAAATACATGCCTGGCTTCAAAGCATAGTTTGTAACCAAGAAGGATTTCCTGGTTTACATGGCTTAATTAATGATAATATTGATTTAAAGAAGAAAGAGTTCCCAAATCCCAGCAATTTCCAATAGTAGTAGATGTAACCCCTATGTAAACACTTAAACCAAAATGGCCCTTGGAAGAATTCAATCTCAAGTCTTTACAATCTCCACCTTCTTCATTTCATAATCATCACTGTCTTTTTTGCCTCTCCCCATCCTAGTGCTTTCATTCTTCACTCTCAACATCATGAGCATGCTGTCTCTGCAAACTCCTAGTAATCATGCAAACACTTCTTGCTTTAATCAGCAATGGAGTTTCCATTTACTTGGTGCATTGGCCAGGATAAATGAATTTATTGTGGCCTCTTAGTTTCAGTCAAACAACACATAACAGCTCCTTTGAAGATTTCAAACAAAATCTAAGTCATATGCATTTTCAAAGGTAAATATGGCACCAGAAGAGAAGTAAAAGAGAGAGAGAAAAATAAGAGAAGGAAAGAAGGAAGATCAGTCAGAAGGCAAGAAGGAAGGAAAGAAAGGGAGGAAAGCAAAAAAGGGAGAAAGAAAGACACAATGAAAGAAAAACAAAAAAGCAGATGAGGAAGAAGAGCAAAGTTACAGATCCTGTAACTCTAAATCAAGCAGGCATGATTTTTGCATTTTCCCCATAGGACCAGCTCCAGTTTGGGATGTACTATACCACATCATTCTTCTATTGATGCATCAACTAATAAACTGACCTAATAAGGCTTCAAATGCAGCTAACAAATTTATACTTACAAGTGTCGTGTGTGGGCAGGGTGACCAGCTGTCTTGGTTTGCCTGGGACTGAGGGGGTTCCCCAGATGCGGGACTTATAGTTTTAGAACTGGATAGTCCAGACAAAACAAGATGGTTTGCTTGGGACCGAGTTTTCCAGGGCATGATACTTATAGTGTTAAACTGGAAGAGTCCTGGGCAAATGGAGAAAAGTTGGTCATCATATCTTTAGGTGAAATCTTATCTTTGGGTAAATATTACCTCCTATACCCTTTGAAAATTGTGTAGGAAATGCTTTAGCTAATTTTAGTGCCTCTTCTGCATGCCGGGATCTGTGTTTAGTATTGCATACAATGCAATGGATATCTTTTTTTCCTGCTTACCTAGCACCCCAATATTCTTTGGTTAACACTTTCTCTATCTTATGTAGTTCTAATTGGGCTATTATGTATAGTACCCTTCACTCCTGCCACCTTCCTTGAAGTGAGAAAGTCAACCAGGCTGGGCCAAGCAGAATTGGCAATGTGACACATCTGGAAACAGTGACTGGTAGGGGTGAGAATGTAACCGAAGAAAGGCATCCCTTGGGAGAGAGAAGTTCCTGTTGCTTCTTCAAAAGACCATCATTGGTCATACTGTCCACCATGTATGACAAAATCAAAAAGCATCATCTGAACCCCTGGATTTTGCCATGCATGAAGCTAACACCATTCTTAAACTAACCAAATACACGAGCTAATGGATTCCTTTTTTTCTAAGCTATCTTGAGTAGGGTGCCTGTCACATACAACGGAGGAGTTATGACTGTAGATGTCTATGGACTTGGCCTTCTATTCTGAACTTAGTTCTGTAAGGCAGATATAGGTTGACTCATATGAAATTGGTAATATTCAGCTTCTTTGACAGCAAATATGGCAATTTCACTCGGTTCAACTTAACCATTATTTATCCCATTTCACAGATGAGGAAAAACTCAGTTGTGGTAAGTAGTATGCCTAATGTTGGCCATTTATTAGATAGGAGACCTGGGAATCAGGTCCAGGTCTATTTGATTCCAAGGTACACAAATACATTTCCAGTTGTTCATGCTTCCTGAAAAAAAAGGAAATCTCTTGAGAACTATCCTTTGCTATTTGACAAATGCCTTGAAAAAATACTAGGTTGTGACTCACACCCTACATATGAGCCTATATATGGTGCCAAACACCTGCTTCCAAAATTCCTGTTTCATTGGCTGTTTCATGAAAAGAAGACAAATATAAGAGAGTGTCAAGTAAGATGGAAAACCCCATTGTACTCTGGTGTGAATTTCCATTTTGGTAGGGATGGAACTCCAGGCGATCATATGTCAGATTTCCAAATTTACTCCAGCTTTGGTTTTCACTGACAATCAAGAGATGCGATTTTGCCTTACAAAAGAGAGATTCTTTGCCCACTCTATTCTCCCAATAGAGAGATGGTTTAATTGTTTCCTGTAATCCAAACCTAACACATTTATAATGCAGCTGTCAGTGAGATAAGCATTCAAGGTATTTTCTGAATCTTTGGCATCCCATGTGCTTGCTCACTGATGCCACTGAATGATGCTTGCCCAGAAAACATTTTTTTTTCCACATTGGTGATCTATATCTGTTCTAAAAATCTTACTGTGATTTGGGGAAGTTTGTGTGTCATTTTTTTTAGTATTTTTTATATGTGAGATTATTATAATTCAAGATTATCTTTAATTGTAATCAATGCTAGAAAAACAATGTGTCTTGTTATGGTGTGAATACTATTCTACAGTAAATGCCTTTGGCAATATCTACGGAACATTCATTTTCCGTGAATTCACTCCCCTCACTGCAGGCTGTAGTAATCAGCTATTATAGCTATAATACCACAGCGTAACAAATGACTCCCAGATCTCAGTGGCTTGTAATGACAATAAACATTTATTTTTTTTCTTACTCAGGGCAGGTTATGAAACTTGCCCAAGATCATATAGCTGGTAAATGATGACACTGAGATTCATTCATTCAGTGGACATCATTGAGTCCCTACTAAGTGCCATGCATCATGAAGAGGCTGATAAGCACCAAGCCAAAGACTATTTATGTCCTAGCTGATGAAATCAAAAGTGAAAACAGTATCATTATAGCTCTGGAGAGTCAATCAAAAAAAGAGAACATATCAAGCAAGAAAGATTTGACATACTCTAATAGAGTCAGCAGTGCTCTGCTTGCCAAAGGTTGGGGGATAGGGATGCACAGGCCAGAACAGTAGCCATAGTGAGATCATAACAAGATTAATTAGACAATGCAAATATAAAGATATTCCAAGTTAAAGCTGGCATTGCATCTCTAATTTCAGCTGAGAGAGAGAGAGAGAGAGGACAAAGAGAAGGGAAACATTTGAAACCATTTTTGAATGTCTTCCCTGTTGCAGGCATTGTAACATGAGAAAAATCCACATAGCGATCTTCTGAGACCAGGGCCTCTCATTTCGCACTTTATATCCCTTTGGATATAATTTCTTGCATATCTAATGTGAGGATAGTGTTATTTCTTTCTTAGCTTTGTTTTAGTTAGTGACTGACACACTTCGGGCCCTCAGTGAATGAATGATAGCTCTCTTGGAAGACTCTGTCAGTTGCTTCCCAATGTCCAGCTTGCCCTTCTTTTGTACTAACAGAAACCCTATTTGTTGGGGGAGGCATGCCCCCTTTCTAGGCTCCCCGTGGCCAAGGAAGCCATGTGACGGCCCGGTTCGGACAAGGCCATATAAGCAGAGGTTGATGGAAGAGGTTGTTGGGAAAGCTTCCTGAAGGAGAAAGACAGGTGGTGTCACCTGTTCAGCTCTTATTCTCTGTTTTTCGCCATTTGCCAAGAATACAGTCACGGTGTTAATGTAGAGAACACATCTTGTGATCACGAGGAAGACAGTCACATTCCGGGATGCCAGAGCAGAAGGGAACTTGGGTCTCTGATGACATCGAAGCCATCATACCAACCCTCGACCGCACATCTCCACACTAAATTCATTGTAGATGAGAAACATAAACCCCTATTTGGCCGGGCCACTGAAGTTGGATTTCTGTTACACGCCTCAAGTACATTCCCCAACGGACACAGCCCTACTCCACATTCCCTTCCTATTCTCAGTCTGCAGTACTTGCAGATTTGTGTATAATGCTTCATTGTTACAAAAGATTTGGCTTCTTCCTGAACAAACTTTCTGGAATGGTCCATTTTTTTTCTTTCTAGATGAGGCATTATTTGGCCGCAGTATAACACAATTCTGCCCGAAAGAAAACACCAATTAAACATGTCTGTTTTTTTTTTCATAAAACAACCATCTAGCACACGATCATTATAGCCTACAGAAACAGCTCCAGCCCAGCCGTGAGACGGCTGACTTTCAGCCTGCCACACAGCAACCTCAGAGAACACAGAAAAATCCAAAGCTTAAAAAAAAAGAAAGGACATCCGGTGGGTGTAAGAGGTGCAGCAAAGAATCAATGAGGTTTCTTTTAGGGTTTGCAGTCTTGAATCCTATTACTCCAGCGGTGGAGCTCAGTAGGAAAAAAAAGCACGGGATGGCAACACAGAGAATCCAGACTGAAACCCTTACTGAGTCACAGACTAGCTGCATAATTTGGGGCAAGTCTTTTCATTTGTTGAGGCTTTCATTTCCCAGTGTGCGGAATTATCACAACAGCAGCAGCAACAGCAACGGTAGTAAGAATACTTACCTATGGAGTTGAGACGAAGAGGAGGGAAAGTGATGCATGTGAATGGGCTTTGTAGTTATCAGAATATCACACAGGCTTTCATTGCCGTAGAGAGGTGAAAAGACACGCCCAGTGTGAAATGGTGCCCAGTGTGTCAAGTTTCCCTCTGGCCCGGATGCATGGTCTAGAGGCGTGGGGCTGAGATGCTGAAGGATATACAGGCTGTAAATTCTCTCTTGAAGGTTAGCAGCGGAGGTCTTTAGGGGTATGATTAAAAGTTTCTTGCAAACATCGATACCAGTCATTAGTGGTGAAGGAGAAATGAGGGAAGAAAACTAGTATTTTGAGCACTGTTCTGATTCTCTGGCGTTTTACATATATAGTCTCCTTTAGTGAAGTGGAGATGTCAAGTTGCCCCCACAGGTCCTCTGAGGATAGAGCTTTTACATTTTCGTGTCTGGAGTTGCCCTGCATGCAAGATGGGTGGGATGGTGTGGCCCAGGCATTGAGGTCAGGGACGTGGACTCAGGTAGAGGCCATGTGGGTTGGGGCCAGGATCAGGGGAGGGGTGTGGTGTCTGCAATTAGTTTGTTAGTCATTCGCAGAAGAAAGGATGAGAGTCTTCTCCATGCAAGGTGCAAGGTTCAGCAGACTTATCCCAGCTTATCAAGGTGGAAAAGAGAAAGGAATCTTTTAGCCACTGAAGACCTCACTCAGCTCCTCCGACATATACCTGGTAGGTGACAATGAAGGCATTTTGCTGTGTGGCCGGCACTGTGCTAAACACTTGCAGTTACTAACCCACTCACCCCCCCTCCTCCAATAGCTCCATGAGGTAGGTACTGTGAATATCTCCATTTCACAGATGAGAAAAGTGAGAAATCCAGAGGTTAAGTGACTCACTCAGAGTTATCAGTTGAATTGGATTTGAGACAGCCTGGTCCCAGGGCCCTGCGTTCACCATGATGCTGTTTTGCCCATTGAGGGGAGAAATAAAGCAGAACATATGTCAAACAGCTGGACTGTAAGTCATGAGGACTCAGCTCCTTAAGATACTCAAAAGAGTTCCTGTATTTTTTTTCATGGAAGGAAGTGTGTCCAACTGCTCAGAGATCTCTTTAGTTTTTCAGTGAATTAAAATGTAACCACCTACTCATGTATAGCTGTGTCTCTCCTCATTCTAATGTGAGATTTAGGGATTTGGGGAGACATCTGGAATTTATTTATGTCATTTGGATTTTGAAACTCAATATTAAATTCTTATAATGAAAGAGACAAAGAAGTCAAAGTAGATCATATTAGTGAAATCTGACTACACAGGGCATATGTTTGCAAACTGGGCTTTTAATGTCTAGCTGAGATACTGCTCCAAATACTCTCATTCATCCTTCTTAAAAAGGAAAAACACACTTATGGAATAATTTTAACTTTTTGTCTGTAGGACAATCAAACGAACTCTGTTTCAGGGCTTTTTCTCTCCCCCAGACAATGTCATAAACAGTCTTAGTGTTTGCCTATGCTGAACTTAAATATGGCACAAAAATAATTAGATGAATATCACCTTGGCTGTCTCAGTTTTTCATCTGAATCAAGGGGAGACAGCATGGGCTCCAGAGATAGGCCAGCCTAGACTGGATTTGCCGTTCTTTAATGGCATAATTTTGGATAATCTCCCCAAATCTTTTGAAATCTCAAGGATATCTCGAGCAGAAAGTATAAGATGGAAAAGAGGATACGGATCTGGAGCATTTTAGAACGTGCTTGTGTGTGTAGCTTTTTAGGGGATCAACCTTAAGAGGTGAGATCATAAAAGGTCTCAATGTCCCAAGCCAGGGTGTTTGGACTCTTTCCTGAAAGCAATGGGAACTACCAGAATTGTTTTAATCTTTTTAAACACTAAACAGAATTGTTTTTATTTATTATGAATGTAATAGATTATTATAGAAAAAATAGATAAAGAAGAAAGGGAAACACTTAAAATTAAACCTTCAAGTGCTTGTGTTAAACTCTTGGGAATATTTTTCTTCAATTCTTGGGAATGTTTACCTCTGGGAATGCAGATGGATATTTTAATAAAAATGTATTCAGACTGTACCCACTCTTCTATAATCTTCTATTATGATTCTATAAATAGCTATGTAAGTCAATGTAGATTTGTTTACATTGTCACTTTAATAGATACATAGTCTTTAATGGCTGTACTAATGTACCATACTTTCTTTAATGTTGTTCTATTTTTGGATGTTTAGATTATTTCCACATGTTGGGATTGTAAAGAACGCTGTAATGAACATCCTCATAACAAAATCTCAGTATTTACTTAGAATAAATTTTAAGACATAGAAAGATATGCTTATTTTAAAGAATTTCATGTATATTGCCAAGTTACACCCCAGTAAAGTTGTTTAAGTTAACTGTCTTATCAGCAGAGTTTGAGGCTACTAATTTTATTCTAGGGCCTAACTGGGGTGATAGCAGTTAATTTCTGGGAGATTAGAGCATGTTCCAAGAAAATAATAAATATGGTGAAAGTAAGGAAATTATTAAGGATGGAGATGTTGAATTGTGAAATAGCTGTCTTGGAAAAGGGAACTGGTAGTGTCTTCAAATATTTGAGAGACCACCATGTGGAAGGAGGGCTGGCCTTGTTCTCCATAGTTCCCAACGACAGAACTAGGGTCAATTCAGAAAGTTCCAGAAAAAGAGTCTGATTCAACAGGAAGACAATTTCCATTATTGAAAGCTAAAATGTGCAAGTGGCTGATGTCGCATCTGGGAAAGCTATCTCAGGGATAATTCCATTTCTCCTTTGAAGAGAAAGATACCCAAATTTAAAATGGATTTTTTTTTTTTGACAACCGTTGTCTCCTCTGGGCTCGTTAATACTTGCAGGTCTTAGATATACACTGAGTTGATATGAATTGACCAGAGCTCTGCTAGGCTGACTTTATGTGTAAATGTTAGGTTTCGTATAGAGGTGTGTGAATGGATTTGGAAAGTCTCAGATTCCGTATTTGTGAATTTGCCTACTTGCAGAAATTTATTGGTGGATACAAATCAATACTCATGGTACTTCCGTGGTCATTTGCAGATATGCACAGAGCAGCAAAAATTTGGGTTCCCTGATGTGCATGTTCCCAGCTGAGCTCAAACCAGGTGATGCATGACCTTCCTCTCTCAGTTTCTCATGGTATAAGCAAGTATCCTTTAGCAAGTCTGTTTAGTGTCACGTTTTGGGCACTTTTAGGGTTTTTTTGGGGGGGGGGCATGGTGATTTTGCTGTTCAAATGACCCCTAAGCATAAAAGTTGTTTTTAGTACTCCTAAGCACAAGAGGGCTGTGAGGTGCCTTATGGAGAAATTATGTAAGATAAACTTCATTCAGGCATGAGTTACGATGCTGTTGGCCATAAGTTCAATGTTAATGAATCAACAATACACCTTGAAGTGCCTCTAAACAGAAACACATGTAGGACAAGGTTATATATTGATCCACTGCTGGAAACGCTGTGACCAGAAGCTGGGAGGACCCTAACCGTGTGTTTTCTCCAGGAGCAGAGGTTCAGGATTTGCTAAATCAGCCTTTGGAATTACTTTACATAGACCAGAACTGCTGGGAATTGCAAGAATTGAGTCTATGTGCTTTAAAAGACTGGTGCATTATTTTTGCCCATAGACCACCCCCTGAAATTCCTGGTCCCCTTCTCCAGTCCTAAAACCCTCACTATCTGGAGGATGGCCGCCTGGCCAAAAGGAGGCCCCTGCAGCCCTTTCCCATGGGCCAGACCATGGTTCCTGCACCTGGCAGGCCCCGATGCCAAATCCAAGCACGATGGGGTCCCTTGGCTGCAGAGACCAGTCCGTGTCTAACCACATCACTCTGTCCTGTGAGGTGTCATTTAAATGTCATGTGTCTTCTAAGAGTCAGAGATAGGCCTGCCTCTTTCTCATAAGTTGTCGCCCTTGACGCAGAGCAGTTTTGAGTGCTGTGAAAACCATTTCTGGTTGGAAAGGAGCAGGCACAAAAGACAAACCTAGCTGAGCCTTAGTAATAACTGTCATGACTTATTGGACAGTACGGGGGACCGGAAACTAGACAGAGGGCTTTGGTAAAAGCTATCACACCAGCCTCCCACCCACCAGGCCTCTCGGCAGACCAGCAAGCAAAAGGTTAATGCCTGGTGCATTCTGTCACGTGCTGGGGAGCCCCCTGCACTTAGTTCATCTTCCCCACTGCCCTCTGCATGGGCCTTATCATCCACATTTCTTTGATGAAAAAAGTAAGCTTCAGAGAAGGTGTGGGATTTGTTTAAACCCACACGATTAGCACGTGGCCGGCATGGGGCCGAGCACGATCGTGTGAGCTGTCAGTCCTTGTTTGCAACCAAGTTTGATCTGCTGTTTTGTTTGAGGCTTCACTGATGATCTGAATTAGCTGCTATTATTTAAAAACCAGAAAACAAATGGAGAGGGTTTTGGTGACTGGCGCCCTCTTCGGGTGGGCTGGTAGGGTCTAGCTTCCATGGCCTTCACTGGGGCCCGCAGCTTTCATTTTCATCCCCTGCCTGGCCCTGCAGGTATTGATTTATGGCCCCCCTTACTGCTGTGTGGGCTCCTTCCTTCCATGATGATGCTGTCCACTTATATTCTTTCTGCAGCTGAATGAATTTGCCCAACATCATCTGGCGACGCCAACTGAGATTCAATCTGAGCTTTCCAGCCCCTTTTCCCACACAGTCTTCTTGAATTTTTACGACCTGTAAACAGCAGGGAACTATTACCTGCCCCTAAGCAAGGCCTTGCCAGAATATTCCTAATGCTTCAATCTCTAGAATTTGCTCTAATAAAAGCAAGAATCCAGTGGTGACGTGTCTGCATTCATGAACAGGGGTGGAGTGAGGCAGTGATGTCTTTCTGGGAAATTGTTCTCTAAGTGTTAACAAAGTTCAAGTGAGCCCTTCACAGACATTTTGCTTTAGGGCACAGACAATTTGTGTCTTAGAGCATTGGGAAATTCTTTAGGAGGCAAGTACATTTTTCCCCCAGTGGCTTTCCCCTTATCTCGTCTTCCTGCTTCCTAAGGTCACCATGAGTATATGGGGCCTCCTTCTTCAGAGGGTGTTCTAGGCTGGAAGTTCCTGGAATTCCCGCACTGTCAGGATGACATTTCCACATCAAAGGCCATGGGATTTGGCCCATTCGGCAGGAGCCCATTGGGTGGAGCGTCAACAGCCTAAAGATGCCTACTTCATCCGGAACAGAGAACAGCAGAGCCCAGACATCCTGCAGAGCCTCCCAACAGCCATGGCCTTTAGACTGTCATGGAATCCTGAGGAAAGTTCTCCATCTGGCCTCCCCACTTTCAGTCCCTTTCCCACACTGTGGCCAGGTTAATCCTTCTGAAAATCTGTATCTCATATGTGTCCCTCACTCAAAAGCCTCTGATGGGTTCCTCAGTTCCTTGAGGATAAACTCAACATTACCTCTCCTGCACCGAGGCTTTCACAGTTTGAACTCTTACCCAAACCTTATCTAACTTTTATCTCACGACTTTCCTTCCAGAACATCTGACTCTGATCAAACAGGGCTGCTTGTCCTTCACCAGGGACTCCATATGCGAGTCTTTTCTGCCGTTTTCTACTGGACATGTGGGTCCTCTCATTCCTTCAAGACCCTGTCCAGCTTCCTCTTCTTTGAAGTTTGGGATTTCTGAGCCTTATTTTCCCCAGCTGGCAGGTGGGTTTTGATGAGGATTAAGTGCACACAATCAGCCTTCCACAAAACAGCTGTGGAGGAGGAGGGGCTCGTGGCCCTTTGTCACAGAGGTCCACAAACACTGGGATGTACCTCGACTGAAGCATTGAATGCAGAAAAGATCAGCTTCAGATTTTCCAGGATGAGAATTGCTTCAAAACGTCCTTTTTTTTGGTTATGCGCTATCATTAGAAATTTCATTTATTTGCTCTAATCCACAATGATGTAATAGTTAGCATATCTATTTACCTCACAGAATTCTTTTTTTAGAAAGATATATATAGGGGCGTCTGGGTGGCTCAGTGGGTTAAGTATCTGACTTTGGCTCATGTCATGAACTCGGGGTCCTGGGATCAAGCCCCGCATCAGGCTCCCTGCTCAGCAGGGACTCTGCTTGTTCCTTTGTCCCTCCCCCTGCCCCACTCATGCTCTTTCTCTCTCTTAAATAAATAAATAAATAAATCTTAATAAAAAAGACATATCATATATATGATATATCTTAGAAGGTGACTATATATATATATATATTTGGTCACGTTCTAAGATTCATTCATTCGTTGGTTCAAACACATTTTGGACAAATTGTAGTTTCGTTCTTGAGCTCATAATTCATCTTCTTTTTCTTTCTCGGTAAGTGGGAATAATACTAATCTCAGGGGCTGACTGGAAGACAGAGTGGGATAAGGCTTGTCTAACAGTGAGGACATTAGACACATGGCAGGTACTCCGCAAATGTCCACCTTTCCTTTATTCTGATGACTTTTATAATCGGTTAGGGATATCATAGACAAGAATTTTGCCTGAATCACCAGAAAATCCCCAGAAGGATTTGATCTGAGACCCAAGCTCTATTTGAGGTGTTTGTGTTTTATGGGTATATCTCGTGGCTTCTTTCAGATTTTTCTTAGACTGACTTTTGAAGAAAATCTGAAAATAAGAGCCAGAAGAAAAAGGCTCAGCCAGTTCTCCCTTTTATGGGCATGTTGGCAGTTTTTCTGTCCAAACTAAATAGTCTCTGTATGGTCTTACCCATTTTAATTCGCAGAGAATCTAAAACTTGTCCTGGAATGACCTTGCTGGCCAGCTTCTTTTAAAATATGATATTAAAATTTTTTTAAAAGGCAACACTAAATGTCCGTGACTCTTTCATATGGACGTTGCATCAGCAATTTCCAGGCTTTCTGATTGAAAGGGAAAGCAATGTTTTTGCTCGGTCCCCTGTTTGAGTGTAAGGAATAATACCTACAGATGGGAGCCCAAATGGAAATCATCTCTTGAACACAGATTAGGGAGCTATTTGGAGCTAATATTATATTTTTTTTATGAGATTTCATTCTCCTTTAAGCTAATATTCCAGAAATCAAAGCAGCCCTCTAGACCATATATAGCTGGACGTACAGAAGGAAAGTATTCCTCGCAAATGGACCCTGATCAGTTTTCAGGGAGTAATCAAGGGATGTGGAGGTTCAGTTTCAGCAGGCGAAGGTGGCCCAATGAGCTGGCAGGTGCCATATGATTTGGCAGGCAGAGGTCAGCCAGGACTCCGTGTCCATGGAAGAAGGAGGGAGTGGGCAGATGGTGGAAAGGAACAAAGTGGAATGTGGCTGTTTCTCTCTGAACCCTATTGCACCTGAGCTCAAGACGCTGCATTTTCAGATTAGTGTCAGTTGTCAGATCCCAGTACTGGCCGCTCTTCCACTAGCGGGTACCTGTGTCAATGACGCCAAAGACCTGGTGGCCACCCCGTCTTGCTCAAGCTCTTTGCAGCCCAAAGCAGGAGCTGTAACCACTGATAGATTTTCCTCTCTTCGATTCATTTCATTCAGAGGCTCTGGTGCTGGGACACGACCTTCTGGGTCATAGTTTTTGTCATTTCGTGGGTTTCGATGGGAGCATGCAGCAGTCCAAGGATTGAATTTATGTTTTATCTGGCAGTGCAATGGCAGAGTGAAAAGACCCATGGGCTTTGGAGTCACACAGACCCAGGTTTGAATCCCGGTTTGCCACTTACTGACTCGAGCAAACCACCCAACTTCTCTGAATCTCACTTTCTCATCTGAGGAATTTCCTTATCTGTAAAATGGGAGGCAGCCACTCTACAGGATTTTGTGAGGTTTGCCAAAGGTAATCAAATGACATATTTGACACGCAGCAGGAAATGTAGCAAGTGATGGTTAAAATGAAACGGGGGGGGGGGGGCGCCTGGGTGGTTCAGTGGGTTAAAGTCATGATCTCAGGGTCCTGGGATCGAGCCCCGCATCGGGCTCTCTGCTCAGCAGGGAGCCTGCTTTCCCCTCTCTCTCTGCCTGCCTCTCTGCCTACTTGTGATCTCTCTCTCTCTGTCAAATAAATAAATAAAGATCTTTAAAAAAATGAAACAAGGGATGAGGTGTAAAATAGCCCATTTGGTCAAGACTGTGATGAACCGGAAATGGTCCAGATGAAATTTACCAGATCAATGAAAACATTTTCTTCACTATGTTCCAAAATTGAAAATTGTAAGCATACAAGATGTGGTAGATTCATCTCTGGCTCAAATATGTTCTGGTCCCTCATATTCTAAAAAGAAATTATTTTGCTTTTGCTAACTCCTCGAGCTCTGCTCCTCATCCTTCCCTTCCCAGTTCCACCACATTTTTTGAAGGACAGAGCCTTGAGGGCGGAGCATCTTCTCAGCCTCTTGCTCCTTTCACAGCCTGCTTTCTGTTTCCACAGTTCTCCTGAAAGGTCCCTCGAGTGTCTAGAAAGTCACCTACACGCTCATGCTGTGCCTACAGCCTACGGGCTTGTCAATTCTGCAGCTTCCCTGTTGGCCACCACTTTTTTTCAAACAGCAGGTCTCAGTCTTGTCTGCATATTAGAATCACCTGGGTTGGGGGGGCTTTAAAAATGACCGATGCCTGGTGCCCGCTTCCGCAGCACATATACTAAAAATGACCCGATGCCTGGATACCACCCCTAGAGGTTCTTATGTAAGGGTCTGGTATGCAGCCTGGGCACTGGGATTTTTCAAATCTCCTTTGTCGGTGATTAAGGTGTAGTTAAGGTTGAGACCCACAGCTAAGACTCCCCGTCGCCTTCATTTGTATAAAATTGCAAAGCTCCATTTCCCCCAATTGCCAAACACTTCTTCTGAATCTCTTTCAGGGACTCACTCAAATCTTGTTTAGAATACAGTTTTTTGAGTAAGGCAATTTACAGTTGGGGTTGTTGCTATAGTGCTGCTAAAGGAAATCTGTAATTCTTGGTTAATCAGAAAGCTTACTGAATGTAGGTTCAGGGTACAGCTGGAGGGCTATGGGGAAGAGGTAAGGGAGGGAGGGAAGGGAAGGAGGAAGGAAGGAAGGAAGGAAGGAAGGAGGGAAGGAAGGAAGGAAGGAAAGGAGGCAGGGAGGGAGGAAAGAAGGAAGGAAAGGAGGGAGGGAGGAAAGAAGGAAGGAAAATCATGTACTTTATGATCCGAACAACTAAATAACCCTGTATATCTAGTGCTTTCTCTTCTATTACATCTGAACAGAAGTACCAGGAATATTAATGTTAGCTAAGATTGATTGAGCACCATGTTATATCCTCACAGCGACTTCAATGAGAAGGATACTATTTTCCTCGTTTTTTTACAGCAAGGAGATGGACATGAGCAGAGTTAGTTGTCCCAGAACTCAAGCCTAGAAAATGATAAAGCTGCTATTTTAACTTTATGGATTAAGAATCTCTATGGATTAAGGTCACATCTCTATGGATTAAGAATCTTAAGTAATTGATGTCAAATCTTAGAGCATTGCATCAGAAGTCTTTCCTGAGGGAAATATTCAAATACCTGAAATCGGTCTTGTATCTCTCACCCCTTCTCCCTTCTCCGGGGGAGGACCCTGCTATCCTTCTATGTGTGCTTTGGCCTTAAAAGTTCCCTTCCCATCACCCAAGCCACCCTTATTCAGCTTGACAGTGGCCCTGTTGACTCGTGGTGTCCAGACTCTAACAGAGCAGCAATAGCCTCAGGCACTGACCAGTTGTGGAGAGCATCTGGGAGAATGGCCAGGTCAATAGCAACACAGAAAGTTTGCAGTGGTTATTTGTCTTCTGTGCTCAGCAGAGACAGGACTTCTCTGTGGGCCTCAGAGGGTTGGTAATGGTGAGAGGAAAAGGAAAGAGCACAGGATTGGGAAAGATGAGGAAAATGAGTTTCTCCTGGGGAAAGCGGTAAGGATTCAGCAAAACCTTTCTTTCTACACCCCCCACCCTTGCCACGTTCCTCTTCCCCACTCCTCCCCCCCTGCTTTCTGCCATCCCTTTCTCCCCTAACCATCAAGCTGTCCCTTGAACCTGCACTCAGAAAGCTTTGTGATTAAGTGCGGATTGCAGATTCCCTCCAGCAACACCATGGCAACAACTTCAACTACAAATTGCCTTAATTATAAGATTTGCATGCTTTACCACACAAAACAACATTTAAAAAGGATGTGAGTGAGATTTTAACACAACATAGCGGTGCATAGCCAGGACTGAAAAGTGAGCTGAGATGTGGGGAAAGACGCTTGTTCCAGGGTGGGAAGGGGTCAGAGCAGCAGAAAGGGAAGTCGTCCCCCTCGTGTGGCCCTGCACCCTGAGCACACCAGAGAATATACGAGTCACTTGAAGTCTGACAAGATTGGGCTTGGCTGCCAGGAAGTGAAATTTCACGCTCAATCATGGTAACCAGATTCATCCTTGTGGTTCACACATTTTGTCCCTCCTCCATCTCATGGATTTGATTTTCAATTTCTACTTAAACTGCTTCATTTTGCATTTCTCTTTGAACTTGCCTCAAAGCCTGTGTGGGAGGGACACACTGACATTTCTGGGGTTTCTGTTCTGTACCGGGTGTGGTGTTAGGCACTCCAGTTATGGCGGACACACACACACACACACACACACACACACACACGGATGGAATCTAGGCCTGAAGGGGAGGCAGGGAGAAGACAGTGAGGGGAAAATGGGGAACGGACAGGATTTTGGAGAAGGGGGTGGGTGGAAGGGAAGAGACTGGTAGAAAAAGCAAAGGAAGAGAGAAATAGGTGGAGAATGTGGGAGGGGGGAGGAAAGGGAGCAAGGAGAGACTGTGTAGAAGAAAGAAGTGGTGGGATGGGGAGGCAGCTGGCTAGAAGATGAAGAAAATGGCAGAAGAGGTGGAGTCTCCATGGGAGGGGCAGGGTGACTCCATGGAAAGGGTTGGGGGTGTTATGGACTTAATGGTGTCCCCCTCCCCCATTCACATGTTGAAGCCCTAATCCTCAGTGTGACTATATTTGGAGATAAGACCTTTAAAGAGGTAATTAAGGTAAACAAGGTTATGGAGATGGGTTCCTAATCTAATAGGACTGGTGTCCTCATAAGAGGAAAAGACATCAGCTTGATCTCTCTCTCTTTCTCTCTTTCTCTGCCATGAGGACCCAGTGAAAAATCAGCTGTCTGCAAGTCAGGAAGAGGGTTTTCACTAGAAACCAACCCTGCCGATACCTTGCTTTTGGACTTCCAGCCTCCAGAACTATGAGAAGATAGATTTCTGTTGTTCAAGTCCCCAGCCTGTGGCATTATTCTCTTCTGGCAGCCTGAGAGCACTAATACAAGGGTTATGGAGATTGGAGGTTACTTCAAGAGGCCAGGAGAATCAGCGTTCACCTCAGCCTGCCCAAGTCTAGGGGGTGGGTAGTGACATGTGCTTTACATTTCCTCCTCTTATTCAAATGACACAAGGGTACCAGCTCTGTTGGCCAGGGGATTATATGCTCGTGTACATGTGTGTCATTGCTAACTGATGGTGAGGCTTTGGGTCTCATTTGTAAAAAGTGATAAACAGGACCAGCCTTATTGGGGTTGCTGAAAGAATTAAAGAAGGCTTTCCCACACGAGTACCTTCTGGGCAGGGAGTACCCTCATTGAGGATAGCTATTAGTGTTGAGTGCGTGTGTGTACATGTTTATTTAGGAAAGTTTTTTGAGGAGCAAAGGCTCTTGAGATTTCCTACACAGTAAGAACGTGGAAACTTTGTTTTTGTCTCTAGCTTATATTGGGTTGAATCACATGAAATTGCCATTTCTAAGGGTCAAAAACACAGTAAGTGTTTTTTAAAAGGAATATTTCACATATAAACCCAGATGTATGGATGTACTTGAAACATCTGAAAATCTAGCACCGTGAGGTCACATTGCCCTAGGGACTTGGCCCACTAGAGTGGGGGGGTGCCTGCCCATTTTGGGGGGGTGTACACTGCCCTAAGTCCCCAGGGTCTGCGTCTCCCACTTTTTACTCACACATACACACACAGATTAGCACACCTCCTTAATCCAATAGCTTTAGGGCAGTAGCCCTTGACTTCATGTATTGCTTAGAGCTCCGCTAATGTATTGCTGATAATGCTGAGAAATGGGTACACTTTTTTCTGCAGGAAAAACTATTAGAACAACAGTGTAGAACCATATGAGCAAATGGTGAGCATAGATCATTGCAAAACAAACATCCAAGGCCTTGGCTGATCAAAACAAGCCCCCGGGAGAGCCAGTCTGCATTTTGTCACTCTGCTTTGACAGCATCATGGAAACACTCTCCTCTTGGCTGAAATCCTTCCCCTTGACAAGTTTCATTCACATGCAAGCCCATTTACTGAGCATCCAGTGTGTATCCCTTTCTCTTGCTTGTGCTTTTGTTTTAATCCTCTACTAGAAGTCAGTGTGTCCAGTGAGCAGTAATTCCATAAAAGACAAGGCGGCTGAGGGAAAGATTAGCTGGCTGGCCAAAAATATCAGGCTTTTCACAATAACAAAAGTCCATATCACCTTCTAGGTTGCATACATTTTTCTCACATAATATCTCATTGACTATTTCCAGTGAGTCCGGTGAAGTAGGAATATATTATTCCCATTTTCAATGATGAACAAACAGAGGCTCAGAGTTCAAATAACTTGCACAAGCAGGAAAAGTTAGGGCTGAAAATGGCACACAGAACCAGTATAGTTAGCTATGAAGAAAAGCAACACCACACCATGGGTCAAAATACGCCCTGATACAACTAAGTTTAAAAAATAATCTTAGTGTCTTAGTTGGTCTTTTTTTTTTTTAAGATCTTATTTATTTATTTGCCAGAGAGTGGGAGAGAGAGAGAGAGAAGCAGCAGAAGCAGCACGCAAAGGGAGAAGCAGGCTCCCTACTGAGCTAGGAGCCAGACACAGGACTCGATCCCAGGACCCTGGGACCATGACCCAAGCCGAAGGCAGACGCCCAACCAACTGAGCCACGCAGGTATCCCTTAGTTGGTATTTTTATGGGATGGGCTTGCTAGCAAATTAGCAATGCTAATTCAGCATTGAGGAAAATATTTATATCAGGGAGAGTTAACTGATCTCCCTGCAGTCGGGGATGTAGACAATATTCAGAGTAGTAGCTAGAGGAGCTCCAGAAAGTATCCGATTCTCCCTTAGAATTCACTAATGTCATTCTACATTCTTTCCTGCTACTCCTGAGTACCAGTACCTCCTCCTTTCTCAATGCAGGACTCCAAGTAACCACTCCCCAACCTAGAAAGCTGATATGGGGTTAGGTCTAGATGTGAAACTTGTCTGGAATGTGGTGTTCAGGTGTGGATGTCTGTTTCAAGAGGGGCATGAGGACCCTCAGTGAACCCCATGGTGTCCAGGGGCAAGTCCTCCCTGTAAGTGTGAGAAGCCCCAGGGGAGTGTGGGAAGGCAGCTTCATCTTCAAGTGGACTTTTCCTTGCTACTGCTAAAAGCAGCACAGGGACTAATGGAGAAACATTAAAAAGGGCCATATTCTGGGCATAATAAAGAACTTCCTGCTCACCAGTTGTGGTTTTTTTTTTTTTTTTTGGTAAAGATTTTATTTATTTATTTGACAGAGAGAGGAAGATCACAAGTAGGCAGAGAGGCAGGCAGAGAGAGAGGGGGAAGCAGGCTCTCCACTGAGCAGAGAGCCCGATGTGGGGCTCGATCCCAGGACTCTGAGATCATGACCTGAGCTGAAGGTAGAGGTTTTAACCCACTGAGCCACCCAGATGCCTCTCACCAGTTGTGTTTTAGTGGAAGCTGCTACCTTATTAAGTATTAAATTTTTGTTACTGGTGGCATTGAAGCTAGAGGTGAAATCTATAAGTGGGGATAAATTCTGAGAGTCTGTTTGGGGTGCCCGGGTGGCTCAGTGGGTTAAACATCTGCCTTCAGATCAGGTCATGATCTGAGGGTCCTGGTACCAAGCCCTGTGTCAGTAGAAAGTCTGCTTCATCCTCTCCTTATGCCCTCCCTACTCCCTGCTCATGCTCTCTCTCAAATGAATAAGTAAGATATTAAAAAAAAAATCTAAAAGTCTGTTTGGATACAATTCCCTCTCAGCCTCAGGGACAAATAGGGGAATGATTAACAATTTCTGAGATATTTTAAGGGTCTGGCACGTAAAACTGTCATCAAGAAATGAAAGTTTTTGTTAAGTTTCCAGATTATATTGGAATCATATAAAGTTGGTATTTTTGGTAGGTTATAAAATGGTTGAAAATCGGTGGTTTTATATGATTCATTGTAATTCATACAAAGGCAAGAGAATGGACTCAATTCTTTAGACCTATGACACATAGAGAAAAGGGGTGCCTGAGAAACTAGGGAGTTCACTGTGCACAGGTATTGGGTTGTGGTGGGTTGAATCATGTCCCCCTGAAATTCCATGTTGAGGTACCTCAGAATATGACCACATATGGAGATAAGACCATTAAAGCTGTGATAAAGTTACAATGAGGCACGGAAAGGGGACCCTAATCCAATCTGACTGGTACCCTCATAAGAAGAGGACATTTGAACACACAAAGGGTTATTAGGGCTTCTCTGCATAGAGGAAATACCATAAGAGGACATACCAAGAAGACCGCCATCTACAAGCCAAGCACAGAGGCTTCAGAAGAAAACAAACCTACTGATATCTTGATCTTGGACTTACAGCCTCCGGAACTGTGAGAAGATAAATTTCTGTTGTTGAAGCCCCTAGTCTGTGGTACTTAGTATACTGGGGTGGGAAAATGCAAACACGGTGTGCAGGAAGGAAGAATGTGGACAAGGAGTGTGGTCCAAAGACCTTCCAAGACTATTCCAAGGAATATGGTCTTTATTGTGAAGGATAAGAGGAGATGCTAATGATCTGAGAAATTGATAGAAATCTACCCATGATAAAAGGGTTGGTAATAGTGATAAGTTCAAAGAATCCCTTGGCAAAGATTCTATTGATGTCAAATTAGATTTCACAGTGAAATAAGATAAAAATTACTTTGTAAAAAGTCTTTTCTAAAAAAATAAATCATGATGCAAGAAAGACACTGGAAAAAATCATTTATCAACTTAAGAGGATGAGCTCCTTTGGGGATGTTGATAAGTCTACCAAATAATGCCTTACTGACAGTTCTCAAATATTGTTAGGGTACATCTGGCAAGATGTGTTTTAAGGCAACTACCTAAGCTGTACTTTTCTGTTATTGGCATATGAAAAGACTGTGAAATTGCAAATATTTAATGTTATTTTATAATTAGCCTTTCATTAGTTAAGGCTAACTCCCTCCCCTTGAGGTAGAGATGGACAAACAAGAGTTTAACCCCTCTTCTAGCTCCATGGCCTTGGACAAGTCACCTTACCCTGCTCTTGTCTTTCAAACAGGAGTACGCCTGCCTCTCTGCTGCCCATAGGTGAATGATGACACAGGGTAGTAAACCATTCTGTGAGATTATGACTGTATCGAGCAGACTCACACTATGTTCATGGTAAAAACAAAACAAAACAAAACACCTCTGTTTAGACAAATTTTAGTCAGAAAAGGCAACCATCAAGAGCAGACCTCTAGACCGCCAGACAGAAAATAGGAATCCTTTCTGGAAGTCCATGTGGCAGAGTGGACAGGATGTGGGTTTAGGAGACAGGCATAACTCGCGTGTAAATACTGGCCCTACCTCATCACGCTCGTGGGATCATAGGGAAACTGCTCACCTCTCCTCACCTGAAAGATGGGGATATGGAGACAGCAGTTGTGAAGTGTTGGCATGTGGTAGGTGCTTAATAAAAAGGCTCTGGTAAGCTGATCATAATAATACCTTCTCTGGTGATAAACTTTGGAGGAGCCATTTCATTAGTTATTGGGGCACACATTTCACTGATGATTGTCGAATACTCATTGGGTGAATGACAACCTTCTTTGTGTTCTCCACCCCTTGCTTGTTCCAAGAATGTTGCCCTGTTCTTTGTGTGTCCTTGTTTCAAGGTTGTGCAGAGCAGGAAACAAAAATTCCTTGAAAGCAACACTTCTTGCTTTATTTTCTGAAGGTCCAAGTGTATATGCTGAGAGAGGTGGCGTAGGAGCCTTTGATACGAGATTCCCCCCCCGACCTGGAGACCGAGTACAAGGGATGGGGACGTCTGTGAGAAGTGGAAATGTTGGCTCTGTGTGGCCTGGGATTGCTCAGTCTCCAGGTTCTCAGCCTGGACAGTGATTCCCAATTCCCACTCAGGGTTTGAAAGCAGAATCCACAGACATCTAAGAGACAGGCAGTTTATAAGAGTGGGTGTAACTGGCATGAAGGCTGCCTTGATATTGGAAATATGGGGACAGGAACCACGTAATATCTGAAATCCGAATTCCTGCTGGCAGGGACCCTTGGAATCAGATTCAAGTTGAAGGAAAGACAATAAGAAAATGTGACACTTCTTGGAAACCTGCATTTGTAAATTGAGTCAGACTTGCCATAGTGGTAAAGCATCAAAGAATCTAAAGACACTCGAATTCCTACTCTCTGGAAGCTTACTACCTTTTTGGGAGCAGGAGGAGGTCATCTGCCACCTCCACGAGTCACTACCATTTGGAGCGCTACCAGGTCCTGATGTACGAAGTGTGGTTAAGGTGACTCCGTCACAAGAGGTGCGCAGCTAAATTTTGCAAAAGGCGCACAGCCAGAATGATGGGTAAATGTTTCTCCCGAAGGGATATATTAAAATATACCCTCCCCCAATCACTGCGTTCCAATACCACTCCTATGTAGTTTCCATAAAACTTTTGCTCACTCTCAAATTCTTTTGGAAATATGCCTGCTTGATGTGGAGAAGTGGTCTGGAAATATGACTGAATAGGGAGCTGTATAGTTAATGATTTCCATAAAAGTGCGTAGTGGCCTCTTTTCATAGAGTCTGAGGTGTCAGAAGGCCCTTGGACGTCAACTAACTCCTCCTATCCCTTCCATCCCCCACCCTCCCCCATTTTATAGGGTTGAATTTAGATTTAGTGAGGCCTCAATGAGGCCTCAAGATTATCATTTTGACAGACCACTGTGATGATCAGGGCCTTGGGGTGGCAGGTTTAGGGGGCTGAGCCCAATGAGCATCTCCACTCTTTAACTGCTGCTATTATCTCTTGTCTGAACAAACATCTATTTCTTTTTTTTTTTTGATTATAAAGATTTTATTTATTTATTAGGAAAGAGAGAGAGTGAGAGAGAGCATGAGAAGGGAGAAGGTCAGAGTGAGAAGCGGACTCCCCATGGAGCTGGGAGCCCAATGCGGGACTCGATCTAGGGGCTCCGGGATCATGACCTGAGCCGAAGGCAGTCGCCCAACCAACTGCGCCACCCAGGCGCCCAAAAATCTACTTCTTAACTGGAGATTTAGTCTCTGCCCCTTCTGGACAACTGATTAATCATCTTAAATCACCATTCTCATAAACTGCGAAGGAGTTACTTTCTTATTTACAAACTTATAAGATTATTCCATTAGAAAAAAATCTAAACTTTGTGGTTTGGCATTCAAGGCTTTCTATGATCTGATTCCAACCAAGTCTGGTTCTTTCTTTTCTTTTTTTATCGACTGAGTCTTTTGAGCTCATTTCCCTCTGCTCTGTACGCAGGTACTTTGTTCTGCTAGGGGAGCTTTAATGGCTCCTCCACACACTGTCCTCTTTCATGTTTTTACTTACGTTCTTGCTGCCTGGAATGAATACCCCTCCCACCAATCCTTGTCTATCCTTCAAGGCTAAATTACACATTACCTCCTTTCAGGAGCCTTCCCTGGGTGAGGGATAGAGAGCATTAGATGGGCTTGAGCTTGAGAGTGTACTCTGTCCCTTACTTCCTAGAACACCTCAGGCAGGTTCTTGAATTTCTCTAGGGCTCAGTTTTCTCATCTGTGGGATGGGTAAGTCAACGCCCACTGTGTAGCCTTATGCAGTATACGTGAGTTAGTCCTACTGTGAAGGGCTTGGCATAGTTCCTTGTTCATAGTAAACATCAAAGAATGCTATATATTACTCTGATTATTCCAGGGAACTGCAAGCTCCTTTTCTGTGAATTCTCATTCACTTTGAGCTTTCTTATATTCTTCCTTGTAAATCTCGTTTTGCCTTTCAGGTACTGAATCTCACGTGTTGTTTCCCCCATGGCATTGATAACTCCTTAAATGTGGGATCATGTTTTAGTTAGCTTGTGTCCTGTGCACTGCCCTCTATGCAGTAGGCCTTCAAACCACAGGCAAAGGCTGACTTTTTGGGTGTGAAATTTAACTGTGACAACAATTTGTTTTGCTGTCACTTTTCTCTTTCCTCTAAAAGTTGACAATTGTTTTTTTTTTTTTTAAGTCAATTTCCTTAGATAAGAAAATCCCAGTTGTGGGGCTTTTGTTTCCTCGAAATATGAAAGACAATGCGTGAAGAGGCTGGTAGAGGTTGATAAATTTCAACTAATTCTTGGGAAATGCAAGTGCTGGAAGGCCATGTGGCCTCAACTAACTGGGCCAACTCAGCCTCGCTGTTGCCCAGGATGCATTCTATGTTCCATGTTTGTGTGATACTCCTGGAAGTGGGGGGTGGTTTTACATCCTGATGAGTTTAGAAAACATTAGATTCTAACAACCCGCTCATGGAGAGACAGAGGATGTGGTAAGAAACTAAAATGTATGAGAAGTCCTACAGTAAACAAAAAACCACCAAAATCCAAAAAACAATAGCTAATGAGAGTAGCTAACATTCGTTGAGCTCTTTCATGGCATATATTTTGATAGTAGTACGTTTACGTGAATTCTTTAATCCTCAAATGCTTTATCCCCTTTAAGAATGGATGTAATTATTAATCTTCATTTAACAGGTGAAGAAACTTGAATGGTCCAAGTTCAGAGTTGGAGCCGGGACTGGAATCAGATATTTGTAACCCCAGAACCTGAGTTCTGGCCCACTGGGGTACACAGCTTTTCTCATTCCCCGATTTGCCTGACCAGGAAATGGTTTTGGTTGTCCTCTTAGTAATAACCCATGATTATTAGGGTTTCTTTAGGCAACAGAGAACTTGGTTCATGGGAGCAGCTGTGACCTTTCCACCTCTGCACCTTGGCTCGCTGACCTCTGCCTGCATGCTCCTGCCCCCCTTGCCTCTCTCATGAGATTTTACTCTTCCTCCAAGGTCTAGTTCAAAGGCAACTCTACGAGGAGCTTTTTTTGATGTCGGCAAGTTGATGTGCAAAGCCCCTCTGTGTTCTCCACTGTCGTTAACGTTCGGCCTCTCTGTCAAGGGCCATTTCCAAAGAGCCTTGGTAAAGCGTCTGGCACAGAGTGGGCGCTCAGTTCAAGTTTGGTGAACTACCATCTTCCTAGCTGCTCGAGGCGGTCGCTTCCCTGGCCTGGGGCTCCTCAGGTCATGCGTGGTGGACTTGCGGGTGTGACTGTAGCTGGCGGCCTGGGCTGAGTCTGGCTCGAACCCTTGTCAGGTTCGGACAGCATCGCTCCCAAATGCCCTGGCAGTTCATTAGTTAACACTGTCCTCCCTCTGCGCCTTGCAGATGTGGCCTCTCCCCAGCCTCTGAGGTGAGGAGCACGATTAGGTCACATCAGGCCGCTCATCAGTGTTCTTTTGGGGACAAACCTGACCTGTCCTTTCCAGGGCGTTGTCCAGGTTTCATTACAAAGCCCCCCAGTGGCTGTGCCTCAGATGAGTCAGCTGGCTTGGGGCTTCATTAGCAACTCTAATTGCCTTTTTGTTTTTGTCCTCTCTGGGGCCTTCTCAGGCCCAGAGGTGGGGCCTGGCGGGCCTGGCTTCCAGAAATGCCGCCAGCCTCCACAAGAGCCCATGATGGGAAGTCCGCGCCCCGCTCTCCAGCAGCCACGTCATGCCACGCTGCGCGTTTCTGGGCCGCACCCTTCCCCAGGGTGCACTCAGGCGCCATGCAACCGCTGGCCACCCCAGCTCCCCAGCTGCCTGTGATGAAGTCATGGGGTGGGGTCTTGGAGACCCCCCCTCCAAATAGGGTGGGGGCTTCCCCAACCGGCCTGGGAATGGTGGAGAGGAGGAGATGGTAATAATCTTGTCCACCCAGGTCCAGCCCCTTGCTCCCTCTCCTGAGCTTGCATGGCCAGTGTGGATAGAGGTGGAGGGAGGAAGAGAGCAGGGAAGACAAGGGGAGGAGAAGGACAGAGGAGTGGCAGGCATGGATCCCTCACTTCCTTCGCTAACAACTGGGGATGGAGAAAGGAACTAGCAGTTTCTCTTGACCACCTTGCAATGAGCCGATTGAGCTGCCTTCTCTCTTCTCTGTAACAATGTCTTTCTTCTGATCTTAACCTCTTTTTTTTTTCCCACCGAGATCACAAAAGGTAGGGGAAGCCACCATAATCCATCTTATATAATTGGAATTTGATGCAGAAGGAAAAAATATCCCAGAGACAGAGCAGCAGCTGTTTCGGCAAGGCAGGTAGAGTCCTTTCCAACCCAAACATGCTTCCCCGGGCAGAGCCTCCCGTCTCACCCAGGCCCAACGGGCATTTTGCTCTTGCTTCTGCACCAGTGGATTTTGTAGACTGAGGTTGCCTAGATGGCCCAGACCACTTGGTGGTTAAACCCGTGTGGCTTTGTCACCTCCGCCTGTGAGCATACAAACGTGCACGGAGGAATGAGCCCTCTGTTAAAATCGCAGCCTGCCGGAAGAATTTGCTGATAGATCTCTGTGGACAGCTAGTTATCTGCACCTGGAATTCTGCCTTGGAAAGATGGGGAATCTGATAACAGAGACTTTCCTAGGGAAATAGGAAAAACACACCACACATTTATATGCCCCTCCACCTAAAACCACAGCATACTTCCCATATGACCAATGCCATAGAAAACCAAGGAATATTCGAGCTTCTCTGCTCACTATCTGTATCAGAGGCACAACCAAGAGGGCAAAGATATCCTACACAGACTCTAGCATTGTCAGTCAACTGCAACTAGAATGAATAAACTTGGAATTGAACTTTTTTCTCCCAGGATATCATATCTGTAACATCCTCACCATGTTGTTACAAAGGAAAAGCCAAATGATTTATTTAACTTTAAAAATCATATCCTGCAAAACAAGTTTATAAGAAGTCATAGTAACCACACTTCAGAGAATTTTTTGGAGTGATGTTAAAATCTTCCATGGAAAAGATTTCTGAGTCAATACAAAGATCATAGCTCCGGAAGTTGAGTTTCATATATCGGGATAAGAAAACACAGATACTCTGACCAAGGCAATAAATGAGCCCATCACCACATTAGTGAATGTGAGACACATAGGGTTGGAGATTCTGAGGAATCCCTTGCACACATTTTCTAAGAGAAATCTCATTTTTCAAAGAGTCAAAACTTTCATAGAGGTTTGCATCAAGCGGAATAGAAAGCAGGAGAAGACATGACTGCTAAGGATTTCCAACCTCTGATTTATAATTTGTTGACATATTTTTACAAGTTCCCCATTTCTTTACAAGTAGCTGTCTTAAGTTCTCCCGGTAAATATTTTTGACGAAGGACAAACAGGAGGGAAAAAGAGAAAAAGTGCAATGAAAAGAATGGCTTACCTTTTCTAGGCATTGCTGATGTCAAAATATCCCCCCAAACATGAGGCGTTCTTGCTTTGGTTGTCCCATGAATTTAGAAACCATTAAAAAATTTAAAGCAGAAATATGTGCATCTTATTCGAAGCTGCTTTGAAACAATACAAAAAATAACTCGATGAAAAATAAAGTGCTCTTCTGAGCATGAGAATGTGTTTGAAGCTTGGAGCTCATGCTGTCGCACGAAGTTTTGCAACTGTCTTTCTCAGTTTAAACAACCTCCCGCTCCTCCCCGCCACTTGCCAACGTCTATAATTTAAAGCAACTGCGATCCTTCCCATAATACTCACATTTCAAAGAGCTTAATATATACGCTCGTTAGGAAAGAGTAGGAGTCGGTGACGTTCTTCTGCAAACCCCGGATCCAGGCAAATGGGAAGCAAAGGTTTCAGGTATCTGAGCAATTCTATTTCTCTCTTTTATCTGTAGCTCTTCTCACTATGTGACTTCAAGTTGCTTCTCTGCTTTTTCAAGTGATGCCTTGAGACCAAATGGCATCACTTCACTGGAAAAAAAGAAAAAGAAAAAGAAAAAAAAAAACACGCAGAAAAGTTCTGTCTCAACTTATAGAACAGTGATACTCGTGATACTAGTGAAATTGTGTTGAAGCATCACTTTTGCTGACACAATTATTTCCATGCAATTCTTCCCTAATTCATCTGTTTGAAAAATGTAAAATTAGTATACATTATATTTTCTTAAAGGGGAAAATACCTACACTGATGTCATTTGAATTGGACTTATTTTAACCTGCATCCTGTATGTGAATCATAAACTAGGAGGAATACTCACTTTGCAGAGTGTGTCCATGCAATTGGGTAAGTCTCTGACATAGAAACTGCAATCAATGATTTTATTCATTCAACCATGCTTCCCCACCTGCCATTAAACACACACACACACACACACACACACACACACGCATGTACTTGTACACACACACACACACAGACACACTATTTGTGAATTCAAATTATGGCCAGCTTAAAGTGGTGATTTTAAAAATATTTATAGCATATCTTAAAGTAGGTCTTGCTCAGTACCTGATAGATAATAAGTACCCAGTAAATACCTGCTGCATGAATAAAGTATTGCAGAGGCTCAGATCATTGAACAGTTTCGACAATTTGGGTTTGCATCGAGGATATGTTCCCATCGAGGAAGGATAATATGTCAAAGCTTGTACAGAGAGCAAACAGGATGACGTATGCTCTTGCCAGATTTATAATATAATAAAATCTCTTAGGTTAATATAGAAAACATTAGTTAAATAAATAAAGCATTTGGTGGAGAATAGAGATGTTGACACAGGCACAATCTACTCAGTATGCTTACTATATAAACTTATGCAAACAATTATAGGACCAAAACCTCACTCATTATATTAAAACTATAGATTATTTTCTTTTTTTTAAAAGATTTTTATTTATTTATTAGAGACCGAGAGACTGAGAATGAGAGGGGAGAAGGTCAGAGGGAGAAGCAGACTTCCCGAAGAGCCGGGAGTCCGATATGGGACTCGATCCCGGGACTCCGGGATCATGACCTGAGCCGAAGGCAGTTGCTTAACCAATTGAGCCACCCAGGTGCCCTATAGATTATTTTCTGCTGTGTTTTTTGAGTCACCTAAAGTAACTATTATGCTATGGACAGGGGACATACCTCTAACTGAAATAGTGCAAAGAGAGAAAGGGTCTAAAATTGCAGGGAAGTGGCCAGGTTTAAGATTTTCTTTGCTATGAAAGCAAAGAAAAAGGGAGAGTCTCTTTGCTCTGGCTTCTATCGAGGAGACATCTCCAGGCACTAGTACATGTGGTGTCCCAGACCAGCATCCATGATTTCCCAGTTAAGTGACCTTGCATATTGAATTGCTTTCTTTAAGCATTTGCTTCCTGAATTGTGAAAGATTAAATATAAATATGTTAAACAACCTATTTGTATATATACACAGAATGCTGCTTCTATCCAACAAGTTTATGAAACACCTCACTATGTTATTTAGCAAGACCTATCGTGAGTCACTGTGATTTACCACAACAGCTAGCATTGCTTCCCCTGACCAGTAAGTACCAAAATTGGTAGAGGATGTGGGGTGCCGCTCTAACAAAAACCCACACTCAGTGCCATTGGTCAAGTAGTCGGCGGCTGAGTGGCAAGGAGATGTATACCAGAGGCTGGAAAGGTGAGGTGCTGTGGTTTGCCCCAGCAGCATATTTGGTGAAACAGACATCCATGATAACTTGCAAAGCCATCTGTGCCACATCACCCTGTGGCTCCAGGACAAGAGGCTGGGGTTGGGGAAGGGGGGTGCACCGCGGGGAAACATCCGTTGTGTGTGTTGGCTGCTATTGACTACATTTTGCAAGGTGTTTCAAGAAGGAAATGAACCTGGGAAAGAAATTGCTAAATTATAAACAGAAATAAAAGGGAATAGAGAGAGAGAGGGAGAGAGAGTAGCTACATTTGATGGCTTTTAGGAAGCTACCAATCTTTTGAAGATCTTACATTGCTAAAGTAATTATAAGCCTGTACTAGAAACATCTTTGAAGACTGAAAACAACCTCTCTCATCAGCAGGTGAAGTGTCGGCTGCATGGAGGGCTGGCTCCCCAACACAAGCTTCCCAGAGTTAGCAAGGGGAGACTCTCCGAAGAAAGAACTGATGGCCATAGAGAAGGACAAGAAAGTCCTCCCCAGAGAATGGGGTCAGACCCATATGCAGAACGCCTTCCACGAAATTTTTGTTGTATTTGTATCATCACTGTTACTCCATTTGTTGTGTGTGTGTGTGGGGGGGGGGTGTGGGGAGAAGGAGGGAGAGGGAAGAAACTTGTCTCTTGGGGTGATAGAGAACACTTTCCTCTCAGTTTACGGATCACTGGGTCAAGAGAGGGCACATCCAGACTTATGACAAAAGCTTCACATAACTCAGAAATCTGCACTTTGATCTCAGTGCGGCGACCAGATGGAATTTGAGGTTGTTTCCTTTGAAGAGGGGTGTGTTCTGTGTCTGTGTTCTTTTCCCTACACACGACTAAAGAGAGAAGAAAATGAATATTTGGTGACCGGAGGAGTAAATCACGGCGGGTATGTTTAGGATTTTTGCGCGGTCTACAGATGCCTCACCATTTCCCGGCCTCCCTTGCGGTCTGTTGACCACGTGATTGATTTCAGCCAATGGGACCTGAGCGGGAGTAACGTGGGATTAATTAACGAAAGTTAATTAAACACCTCACGGTGTTACTTAGCACGACGTATTGTGAGTCACTGTAATTTGCCACAGCAGCTGGGTAGCTACTCCACGTTTTTTCTCTCCCCTCTCTCCTTACGGCAGAAAGCAAAAGAGATGCTGGAGCTCCGTAGTAGAAGGCACCCAGCACCTGAGGCATCCCTTCGAAGATGCTGCGCTGCGTGGGAGAACCACCTGACTGTATTAAACATTACTGAAATGTATACAAACCTATGCTGTGTTCCCGCCACTGCATTTGGGGGTTTTTCAGAGTTGGCTAGTGTCAGCAACTCTGATACATTAGATAGCTGCCTTGGAAGATTCATGGAAGATTAAAAGAGGTGATATATGCAAAGAATGCAGAACAGGGCCTGACACAATAAAAAGCACTGAACAAATGATGGGTATTTTTATATTAAACATAAATCCCCACTTTCTTGCTCTTGCAAAACCAATCTAGCCAAATGTCAGCTGTGAAGACTATAAATTTGAGGTTTATAAATGGTGCACTATTGGGCTAAGTAAATTGGAAACCGTGGAGAGATTCGTGACAGAAATAGATGCTGAAAACAAAATTTATTCCCCATCTTTAAAAATATTTGCACTTATTAAGAAAATTGCCCAATGAGTTGCTCTCAGCTTTAACAAGCAACCTTCAAAGCAGGGATGAAGGAAGTTATAAACGCCCAGTTACAAGTTAAATATACTCTTTAGCATTTGACTAGTGTAAACTCCACTTACCCAAACATTTATTTTACTATGTGTACAGAACAAGGCTGTCGCCCTGACATGGACTCTTCCAGGCCACTCCTCAGTCGAAATGTGCTGAACACCATATTAGTGTTAATCGAGAGCTAATATTTCCAAAAGCTGCCCTCTACTCAGGCCATGTGTGGTTGACTTTGAACTGCTCTAAACGTGGGGGGGGGGTGCACAGAAGGCCCTATTTCATACATTTTGTTTCTAACTCAAGTATTTTGAGCTCTCTTCACTAAAAATAACACTTCCTTCATTCCAGAAACTCTTTTAAGAGGGTCAGGCCCTTTTCTCTTCTACTGTTTTGAAGCAGTGGTGACAAAAATGAGAAACATTTGTTGAGCATCAGTTATGTGCTAGGCACTCTTTCATGTGTTATGTAAGTGCATGAACTCATATAATCCTTTCAATAATCCTGTGAGGTAGATACTAACTTTATCCTCAATTTACAGATGGGGAACCTAAATAAAGTACAAAAGAGGTTAAGTGTCTAGTTCAAGGTCACATAGTCAGTAAGTAGCAAAGCTACTATTTTTTTTTTTTTAAGATTTTATTTATTTGAAAGAGAGACAGCAGGGGGAGGGGCAGAGAGAGAGAGAGAGGGAATCTCAAACAGACCCCCTGCTGTGCAAGGAGCCCAAAGAGGGGCTCCATCCCAGGATTCTGAGATCATGACCTGAGCCAAAACCATGAACCTGACTTTTAACTGACTGAGCCACTCAAGCGCCCCACAAAGCTGGGATTTGAATGTAGGTTGTCTGGTTCTAGTACCTGAACTCTTCAATGCTGGTTAAAACACAATCTCGATGCCAAATGAAGAGAATATGCTTACACCGTACATTTTCCTTAGCATCTATTAATACAGATTTCTTCTGAAAGACATGCTAAACTCTTAGAGGCAGCAGGTTGTTATTCTTGGAAAACATGCAGTTCCTTATCTGAATGTAATTATAAGGTTTGAACATTTTTCATATATTAAGGCTTGTGCTCTTATGGTTGACTTTATTGCTTCTCCTTTGCATGAATGCAGCAGCCAAGTTTCCAATTATATCCGAAAACCCAGGTGGCTTCATCTGGAGTTTATAATAAAGCCTTTGCTGAGTTCTATCAAACATGTGAAGACATCGAGGAAGAGGCCAAAGGCGAAATGAATCTTGTTGGAAAATTTCATCTGTCTCTTGGAAGATGTTACCTAAATTTGGAGATTGGAGAGTAAATGAAACATTCTTTATCGAGAGTGGTAGGAAATAATCTAGTCCTAATGATGAGGTGAAGCCACTCAGGGGGTGTTGACTGTGCTCCAGAGGATCGGATGGTACACAGGTGCTCGCTGTGTGCTTGTCACTGTTAACTCTGAGAGATGGAGATGGGACAGAGCCATTTCTTTGGGTCTCTCGGGCACTCACATTCATGGTTTTCAGTCTTGGTGAGCAAATCTGAAAACCCGTTTTAACTTTCTTGGTGATACAAGGTAGCAGATTTGACTTATTGCAAGTAGTCAAAACTAGAAAAGGAGACTATCTGTAAATCATAGAATTGCAGATTTGGAAGATTTGAGAGGTTCTGATTCACTCTTTTTTTCCCCCCCAGATATGTTTATTTTATTTTTTCAGTGTTCCAAGATTCATGTTCATGCACCACACCCAGTGCTCCATGCAATACATGCCCTTCTCAATACCCACCACCAGGCTCGCCCACCCTCCCACCCGCTCCCCTCCAAAACCCTCAGTTTGTTGCTCAGAGTCCACAGTCTCTCCTGGTTCATCGCCCCCTCTGATTTCCCCCATTTACCCTTCCCTTCCTTCTCACAATGCCCTCCATGTTTTTCCTTATGCTCCACACGTAAGTGAGACCATAAGATAATTGCCTCTTTCCGCTTGACTTATTTCACTCCGCATAATCTCTTCCAGTCCCGTCCATGTTGATTCACTCTGTCTTTGTTCATGAGCCTCCTGTATAGCCTTGGCAGAACAGTCCACTTCTGTTTGACAGTTCCCAGGGAGAAGGGCCACAACTTCACCAGGTTATTCTCTGAGTAACAGTAAATATTCCTGTTCCATTTTCCACACATAAAAGCTGTTACAATTTCCAAAGGCAACACTCAGCCAATTCCCTTCCCACAGGTCCATCTTCCTTATTCCATGTTCGATGATTCTGGCTCTTTCAACTGTTCTTCATGCAACATGACTTCAATTAGGTTGCCATCTTGGTTGGTTGCCCTTCAGTGGACCAATATCCAATTAATTGCTGAATAGCTCATGAGCACTGTAGTAGGCTTATCAAGAAATCAACAGTCTGAGTTATAGTCTGAACTCTGCTACTGGCTTTGAAAACTCATTTTCCCACTCTGAGTCTCTGTATGTTTGTCCCTCCTATGTCATAGCAATTTAAAGTGCCTCACTTGGACTTTGACTCTCTTTGTTCTGCAGGATCTTTCTTTCATAAGTTGGTCACCCAGTATTTGAAACCTATGGAACTAATATGACCTCTCCCATAGCTCCATTTTTCTCATGCCTGCTGGCTTTCACTTCCTGGAGATAATACATTCCCTTCAGGCTTAATATCTTGAAAGCAAAACTATTTTCCCTCAAACTCACTCTTCCTGAGTTGCCTAATTCTGTCATTAATACTACAATCCTCTCAGGTTCTCAGGATTTTAAATAATTGCTTTTACTCCCTCTTCTACTTCCCCAAAACATTCCACCATAAAATCCTGATTGTCCTTTTTTTTATTATGTCTCTAAAATCTGGCATCTTGACCCATTTGTATTATTATGATTTATTTATCCAGTGTTTCCCTGGAGTGTTGTCTATGGAATCATATTCTGGAATGTTCCATGGGAAGGGACAGGATAGTAAAATAGGTTTGGATGATACTAGTTATATATAGGAATCTTTTCACCTGCCATAACAAAATGTCATATACTGGGTGCTTCAAATAGTAGAATTGTATTTTCTCATGTTTCTGGAGGCTGGAGATCTGAGATCAGAATGCCAGCAGGTTTCAGTTCTGGTGAGAGCACTCTATCTTGCAGAGGGCACCTTCTCACTGTGCTCTCACATGGCAGGGAGAGAGAGTTCTGGTGTCTCCCCCCACCTTTTTTTTCTTTTTTAACAGGACACTAATCTCATCATGAGTGTTCCACCCTTGTGACATCTAAAATTGAATATCTCCCAAAGGCCTCATCTCCAAATACTATCACTTCAAGTGTTAAGATTTCAACATATGAATTTTGGGAGAACACAATTCAGTCCATAACATTCTGCCCCTTGTCCCCCAGAATTCACATTTTTCTTGTATTCAGAATGCATTCATTCTGTCTCAATAGTCCCAAAAGTCTTGAATTATTCTAGTATCAACTCTAAAGTCCAAATTCTCATTTAAATATCAACTAAGTCCATCAACAGATGAACGGATCAGAAGATGTGGTATTTATATACAACAGAATACCACGCAGCCATCAAAAAACCAAAATCTTGCCATTTGCAATGATGTGGATGGAACTAGAGGGTATTATGTTCAATGAAATAAGTCAATCAGAGAAAGATAATTATCGTATGATCTCACTGATATGAGGAATTTGAGAAAGAAGACAGAGGATCATAAGGGAAGGGAAGGAAAATGAAACAAGATGAAACCATAGAGGGAGACAAACCATAAGAGACTCTTAATCTCAGGAAACAAACTGAGGGTTGCTGGAGGGGAGGGGTTGGGAAGGATGGGGTGGCTGGGTGATGGACATTGGGGAGGGTATGTGCTATGGTGAGTGCTGTGAATTGTGTAAGACTGATGAATCACAGACCTGTATCCCTATAACAAATAATATATTATATGTCAATAAAAAAATAAAATCAACAAGACAGTAAACAACAAATGTTGGAGAGGATGTGGAGAAAGGGGAAACCTCTTACACTGTTGGTGGGAATGCAAGCTGGTGCAGCCCCTTTAGAAAACAGTGTGGAGATTCCTTAAGAAATTAAAAATAGAGCTACCCTATGACCCTGCAATTGCACTACTGGGTATTTACCCCAAAGAAGCAGATGCAGTACAAAGAAGGGCCACATGGATCCCAATGTTCATGGCAGCAATGGCCACAATCGCCAAACTGTGGAAAGAACCAAGATGCCCTTCAATAGACAAATGGATAAAGAAGATATGGTCCATACATACAATGGAATATTATGCCTGCATCAGAAAGGATGAATACTCAGCTTTCATATCAACATGGATGGGACTGGAAGAGATTATGGGGAGTGAAATAAGTCAAGCGGAGACAGTCAATTATTTTATGGTCTCACGTGTGGAGCATAAGGAAAAACATGGAGGGCATTGTGAGAAGGAAGGGAAGTGTAAATGGGGGAAATCAGAGGGGGCGATGAACCAGGAGAGACTGTGGACTCTGAACAACAAACTGAGGGTTTTGGAGGGGAGGGCGTGGAGGGCTGGGCGAGCCTGGTGGTGGGTACTGAGGAGGGCACGTATTGCATGAAGCACTGGGTGTGGTGCATGAACAATCAATCTTGTAACACTGAAAAAATAAAATAAACATATTTGGGGAAAAAATAAATATCAGCTAAGTTGGGTATAGATGAAACTGTAGGTAGGATTCATCCTGAGGCAGACTTCTCTCCAGCTGTGAACCTGTGAAACCAGTTAAATGTGTGCTTCCAAAACAGGCATAGGATAGACATTCTCATTCTAAAAGGGAGAAATAGGCAAGAAGAAGGGATGCTAGGCCCCAGGCAAGCCTAAAACTTAGCAAGCAATTTGCATTATATCTTAAATTTTGTGAATGATCCTTTTTGTTTTGACACTCTTCCCTCCAGCCTACCTCAGGTGGTAGCATCACCCCTACAGTTTAGCAGAGTGCCCACACCCATGAGGCTATGCTGGGTGGTTGTCTCACTCTTTGAAACTGAGCTGGAGGCAGTCTTGCCCTTGGGTCTGTGCATTCTGGGTCTATAGTGAGAGTAGTAGCCCTGATGATTACTGAATTGCTTTGGTGGTTCCTTCTTCCCTTTCCTGGGAAGATAGTACATGTTTATAAGCAAAGAGCAATATGGTTCCATCCTATAAAACCCCCCAAAATGACAGCCTTCCTTCATTCTTTCCTACCTTTTTTCCTCCTTTGCTTCAAAGTGGCAGTGTCTCCGCTGATAAAGTCTCATCTATATTCCTGGCTTCTGTTGACATGTCTGATTAGGTTCGTGAGCTCCACCCGTGATCTCTTTATCAAATGGTTGTTCAGCTATATCCTTAGTGTACTCTTCAGAACAAGCTTTCCCTTTTTTACAATATGTATCAGCTGAGAATTTTTTAAACCCTCAAGTTCTGGTTCCTTTTTGCTTAACAATTTTTTTCTCAATGAATCTATCTCTTTTGGCATTTCACTGTAAGAAGTCAGAAGAAAGCAAGCCAAACATCTAGTTTCATTGCTCGTAGTTTCTACCTCCCACAAAACACTAGAATATAGTTCAACCACATTCTCTGCTGATTTTAAGATTTTAAACAAGGGTTACCTTTCCTTCGGTTCCCAATAACATGTTCCTCATCTGTCTGAGACCTTGCTAGGATTGCCATTAATGTCCGTATTTTTCATATACCCCAAAACTCTTCCAGTCTCTATCTATTACTCAATGCCTAAGTTGCTTCTATATGTTTAAGTATTTGCTACAGCAGAACCCTGCTTCTCAGTACCAAAAGCTGTTCTAGTCTGCTTGAGCTGCCATAACAAAATACCGTAAACTGATGGTTTAAACAACAAACACTTACTTTCTTACAATTCTGGAGGCTGGAAGTCTGAAATCAGGATTTCAGTGTGGTCAGGTTCTAATGAGGACTCTCTTGCTGGTGTTTTAGATGACTGCCTTCTCATGGTTCTCACATGGAGTCAGAAGTGAGGGCTCTGGTGTCTCTTCTGCTTCTCATGAGGGCACGAAGCCTGTCATGAAGCCCTCACCTTCATGACCTCATCTAAACCAACTTATTGACCAGAGACCCCACCTCCAGATACCATCACATTGTAAGTTAGGGCTTCAACGGATGAATTCTGGAGTAACACAATTCAGTTCAGGGCAATCTCATTTAGGATAGATCATTTACCTATTTCTAGGTTAACAACAACAACAGCAACAACAACAACAACAACAACTTCATGACTTAAAACAGCAACCATTTATTATTCTTCATGTATCTGTGGGTTGACTGAGCAAGTCCACTGATCTTGGTGGTGCTTGGCTAGGCATTTCTTCTAGTCTTGGTGGGTGCTGACTCCGATGTTTTTGGTCTGCAATCTGTTGGCTGATCTAAGATGGCTTTGACTAGGGCAATTGACTCAACTTCATGTATCTTATTCTCTAGAAGGATAGTATGGACGTATATTCAGGCAACTGTAAGAGTCCAAGAGAAGAAGGGAAAATATGCAAGTATTTTTTCAAGTTTGTGCTTGTATCAAGTTTGCTATCGACCCATTGGCCAAAGCAAGTCTCATGCTTGAGCCCAGAGTCAGTGTGAGAGAGTATACAATAGACACAGACACAAGACGATGTGAAAAAACTGCACCATGAGTGCAATCAGTCTGGCACTAAGGGGTAAAAACTTCCATGTTTTCCAAAAAGAATGCTTAGACATCATGATACAAATATTGGGCAAAGCACATTCAAGAAGAGGCTGTTCTAATTTCCTGACACTTGTGGGGAGAGGGGGAACATGTTTATCTCTAAGATCACATTTCATCTTCAGCTCATGGGAAAGAGAGAGGTGATACTACTGCCTTCCCTTTCCACAATCTTCTTTTCCTTGTTTAGCTTCCCTCTAATGAAAATGGTGTTATAATATGCTGGGTCCAAGGTTGAAATTTACTGGCCACAGTTCACTAGTAGATGGAGACAAAGCCTTGACAGCTTAGGGATTTTCTGGCGGGGCTCTTTTCTGAGTCTGTGATAGACCAGGGAATAACCTGTGTCCTTAGTGCTGAGCAGAGAGAGTTCTCTTGTCTACCTCTTCCTTTCCTGTGCTCAGGTGATGTGTATGATTTTCAATATCTTGTTTCTGTGTAGTACTAGGCAAGTCATCTCTCCCCAAGGTGGGTCCACCACTGTTTCAATATGTTTTAGGCTTTTGATCCACATAGTTGATTAAATAAGTGGGTTCCGTGTTAGTGTGGATATGGGGATGGGAGATGTGTAGTAGCAAAGCTCACTTTGAATTGAAATTACAAACCTCATGCTTCAATGCCAAATATCAGAAAAGATGAGAAAGTCAATTGTCAAATGGTTTCACTTACTTGTGGAGCATAAAGAATAACATGGAGGACATTAGGAGAAGGAAAGGAAAAGTGAATTGGGGGAAATCAGAGGGGTGACGAAGCATGAGAGACTGTGGACTCTTGAGAAACAAACTGAGGGTTTTGGAGTGAGGTGGGGGGATGGGTGAGCCTGGTGGTGAGTACTAAGGAGAGCACGTATTGCATGGAACACTGGGTGTGGTGCATCATCAATGAATCTTGGAACACTGAAAAAATAAAATAAAATTAAAAAAAAAAGATCACCTTTTCTTCTTTCTGACCAGTGGATGGTATTAATCGGGTGCTTGCAAAGCTAGTAAGTATTACTTTATTCCCCACTTGGATAATAATTCTTATATACATAGTTCTCTCAGCACAGCAAAGCCCTGCCTACAAGGACATTCAAAGCTTCCAAGCTATAATCATTTATCTCACTTACAGGGTACTTATTGCTTTCTGCTTTATGTTATAGTTCTTTATGTGAATGCCCCCCTTTCCATACTAAAGTATAAGTTTCTCCAAGGTTGAGCTTATGTCTTAACCTTCTTTGTAATTTTCTATTATCCACATGGTGTCTCATACGATATCTTGTACTTATGTACATGCTAAAAATTTGCCAAATGAAGCCCCAAAGGGTAATTTTATTTTATTTTTTTCAGTGTTCCAAGATTCATTGATGATGCACCACACCCAGTCCTCCATGCAATACATGCCCTCCTTAATACTCACCAATCAGGCTCACCAAACCCCCCACCTCCCTCCCCTCTAAAAACCCTCAGTTTATTTCTCAGAGTCCACAGTCTCTCATGCTTCTTCTCCCCCTCCAATTTTCCCCAATTCACTTTTCCTTTCCTTCTCCTAATGTCCTCCATGTTGAAGCCCTATAAGGGTAAAACCACATGAAAGTTATGTTGTGGAAATGTCTTCAGAGTTATGTAGCAAACTTAAGGTATGCATGCTTGCATGCTTCCATCCATTTTTTAACCTGTCATGAGGTGCTACCAGATAAAATGCTTGGGACTGGACATTATCGTATTGTGAATCATATTGTGAACAGGAAAGAGACTATGTAAAATTGTAATTATTACATTCCGATGGTAGTTTATTGCCAGAATGAAAAAGGAAAATGGGAAATGAATCAAGAAAACATTTTTTCTTGGATTTGGTTTCAGGGATGGACAGAATCTCTGGCTCAACTTTTATTTTTTCTTCCTGGATAAACTTGTACCTGAGTGTGCAGTATAATCCTTTCAATTCACAAAAGGTCAAAATAAAATGTTAAAGGATAAATCTTCACATTTATTTTAGAATTGGCCAGAATTTGAAATAATAGATTTTCTTTTTTTTTTAAAGATTTTATTTATTTATTTGAGAGAGAGAATGAGAGAGAGAGAGGTCAGATGGAGAAGCAGACTCCCCAGTGAGGAGGGAGCCCGATGTGGGACTCGATCCCAGGACTCCAGGATCATGACCTGAGCCGAAGGCAGTTGCCCAACAACTGAGCCACCCAGGCGCCCTGAAATAATAGATTTTCATTTATAATGCTCATTCTTTAATTTGCAGTGTACTTTTAGGATGTTAGTTTTGTTCTTCAAACCAGAACACTAGACTAAAACAACAACAACAACAAATAATTTAATAAGATGATGCACATAGTAGTGTATACTTTTGAATGTTTTCAAAGCTTATAATTATAGCATGACTAATGGGATCTCACCAGGTAACTTCTGCTCTTGGAACCTGACTCACAAACAGAACTATAACGTCAAGTGTGTCGGTGAGAAATGCAGATGTACTGGAGGTTTTGTGAGGAGTTGGAGAAAACTGCATCATACACCCAACAGCAAAACTTAATCCAAATTACAGGGCTGCTATGGAGTGTCCCCCTCTCCCAAATTCATTTGTTGAAATCCTAACCTCAGTGTGATGATATTTGGAGATGGGGTTTTTAGGAAGTAGTTGGGTTTAGATGAGGTCAGAAAGGTAGAACCCACATAATGGGATTAGCACCCTCATAAGAAGAGGAACCAGAAAGCTTGCTTCTTCTTTTTCTCTTTCTGCTATATGAGAACCTAGAGAGAAGGTGGTTACCTGCAATCTGAGAAGGGAAGATTCACTGGGGAACCAAGTTGACCAACACCTGTCTTGGACTTTTTAGTCTCCAGAACTGCGAAAAATAAATTCCTATAAATAAAGCTACCTGGTCTGTGGTATTTTGTTATGGCAGCCTGAACAAATTAATACAGGGGTGCTATTGGTAGTTACACTAGGACACTGGGTGTAATCTAGGGCTGTCCTAGAGACACTAGAATGCATGGTAACTCTACTCATTAGCCTTCTCTCTTATACCTGCATCCAGGTCTTGTCTTCTCTCTTTCTATCTGAAAAAGTGTCTTAAGAAAAGTGCCATCAGGGAAGTGGGAAATGAGAACATAGTGATGTAACACTACACACCCTGTACTATGGCTAAAATGTGAAAAACCAAGGGGCACCTGGATGGTTTAGTTGGTTGAGCATTTGAATCTTGATTTGGGTTCAGGTCATCTCAGGGTCATGGTATCGAATGCCTTGTAGACCCTGGTTAGGGTTCTCTCTCTTCCTCTCCCTCTGCCTCACCTGCTCTCTCTCTCTCTTTCTCTAAAAAAATAAAAATAAATAAGTAAATAGAAGACCAACAGTGCCACAAGTGGAAAAATATGTTGAGCAACTAGAACTCTTGTACGATGCTTGCCCACGCAAGTAGAACAGTACAAACACTCTTGAGAACTGGTTGGCACATTCATTTAGAGTTAACTGCCCTTATCATAAAACCCAGCAATTCCACTTGTAGACCTTTTACCCAAGAGAAATAGAATATCTGCAAGAAGTGAATAGAAAAATATTCTTAGCAGCTTAGTTCATAATAGCCCCAAGCTGGAAACAAAATATCCATCTGTCATTGGATCAACAATTCAAAGTATATCCGTGTGATAGAACACTACTCAGCAGTAAAACCAGAAGCAACCCAAATGTTATCAATTGAGGAACAAATAAACCAATTGTGGTAAATTAATACAATGGAATACTACTCAGAAAAAAAAGAAGTGAAGGGCTGCAACATGGATGAATCTCAAAAACATTGCTGAACCAAAGAAACCAGATAGAAAAGAGAATATACCATCAGCCTAGATCTTGATGTGGATGATATGGAGATGGAGAGCTATGAAGTCCCATGGGAACACTGTCCTGGGAGGTAAGACACTGTATTGGGAGGTATGATTCCATTTATAAGAAATTCTAGAGCAGGCAAACCAATCTATAGTGACAAAGCAGATCAGTGGTTGCCTGGATCTGGGGCGGGAGTGGGGACTGAAAGCAAAGGGGCTTCAGGGAAGGATTCCAGAAAAATTTGGGGAGTACTGAGAACATTCTAGATCTTAAGTGTGGCTGTGGTTACAATGGTACTTATGAATCTTACACCTAAAATGGTTGCATTTTATATATATTATATGTGAATTATACCTAAATAAAGTTGATAAAAAGAAAAAATATTGAAAATATTTTTTGCAATTATCTTGAGAATTCTGACGCTTCCTTTTAGTTTGCATATCCTGTTCAGAAATGCGAATGCTGCAGTAGTAAGGCAAATATTATGACTATTGATGTTCAAATACTCCTTGTATTATCTTCAGTTCATTGTGCCAGAGATATACTTCTGATAAACATTAGAAAATCTTGAAAAGTATTATGATTTGATACTTGTTTTGAATTATTAACTATTAGTTGGCCTTATTTTTATATATGTATTTTCATTTGTTTTTTTTATCTAGACATAAGGTTCTAAGTTAAAAATTCTAAAACTTCTGTCGCCTCCAGCCACTCTAACCTTGGGACTGTTTTCCAGATCGATTTCTACCCTCTTTTCATTAAGCCTTCAATAGTCCTGGATATAAATGCCACATAATAATAAAAGTCCAGCTTGGCAGTAACTGGGCACCAACTTAAGTGAAGATCGGTCATTAAATTATCCCAACTGTAAGCAGCCAACACAACTCAAGGGATAGAGACTGGCATCTGGTGGCCAGCTGTTCAGACTCTTAAAAACACACCAAAAACAGACCTTAAAAGCCTTCCAGATGAAACAAAGTATGCAGGTGGCATCATTTAACTTGATGACATGACTCATCATGCTTCAGAAACTGGGTCCCCAAGAGTTTTCCATTTGAGTTGTTAAAATGTCAAAGGAGAAAGTGGCTGATGGGCACTGAAGGATCCAGTTCAGCGTTTTCGGCAGGACTTGAGTTGCATAGCTGGAAGAGATCCACACTCTTACTGAACCCAGCTGGCTGCCAGACCCGAGGTGGGACTGTATAGAAAGTTGTCAACAACAGAGTTCCTCCAGGCCACCTTCTCTTGGCCCACTCCGTTGCCACCAGCTTTTCTGGCTTTTGCTCAATGACTTGGATCTAGCTCTCTATCCTGCCCTGGGACCACCGAGGCTGGGATGGTTTCTCATAAATGGTTTCCAGGTATTTGGTCTTTCCTTTCATGAGCTCCCTTTACACCTCACTGCTGTCTTTAGGACTGCACCCTTGAAAAGAAGGACCACAGAGTTACTTTACCATTGAGATTTTTTCAAAAAACTATCCAAGGTTTTTCAAGAACTGAGGCTCAGAGCTAGTGTGTGTATTCCCAATGATTGCTGCTGATGTCAGGTTGAGAACCCGTGCTCTAGATCTCAAACTTCCATCCAAGGCAAATGTTCTCTCCCTTACACACAGATTCAGAAAGTGATATGCTTATATGCTCATATCACTCCAGGGCTGTCGTTTGAAGGATTTCCAAAGGAAAGGGCCCTGATCCAAAAATATCTCCTCAAAAGTGCTATTTGGATTCTTTCTCTTTGAGTTGACTCCCATAAATTGCAAGTCCCTCTGGAAGGATTTCCTGAGCTTCTATACCTGGTTAGACCTCCGCACTATCACCTTGATAGCCATTAGCTGCCGGAGTACCCTGTCTGCTAAGTATTGACGTCCTACTCCAGTGAAGGTGATCATAGTCAGTCTCGCTCACAAATGGACAAGTGTGTCACACAGTACCAAGTCACTCACAGAATACTGAACTAATTCATTGTTCTTTCAGTTGCTTGTGCTTCAGCAAAAACGAGTTAACACCAAAGTTACTTTTCTAATAATCCATGAAAACTCGTTTTTCTAAGTGTGTGTGGGTATTATTTGGATGAGGAGAGAGGGAGGAAACATGCTTGACTTTTAAGCATGCGTTCAGGTTCCAGGTCATGGGTGGGGTTGTGGGAGGAAGGGGCTGGAGGTTGAATCAATATCCAATTGCCAATGATTTGATCAATTATGCCTATGTAATGAAGCCTCCATAAAACTCAAGAGCATGGAGTCTTCAGGGCTTCCTACTGGATGAGCACAAGTGTTCTCACTCAGAGAAGACATGGAAGCTCTGTGCCACTTCTCACATAATTTGCCTGTGTATCTCTTCCATCTGGCTCTTTCTGAACTACATCCTTTCATAATAAACTAATAACCTAGTTAGTAAAATATTTCTCTGAGTTCTGTGAGCTGCTGTAGCAAATTAATGGAACCCAAGGTGCAAGAAGTCATGGGAGCCTCTGCTGTACAGCTTATCAATCAGCAGCACAGGGACAACCTGGGCTTGTGATTGGTGTCGGGGGTGGGGAGGGGGGGAGGCAGTCTTGGGAGGCTGAGCCCTTAACCAGTGGGATCTGACACCATCTGCAGGTAAGTAGTATCAGAATTCAGTTGAATTTGTGGGACAGCTTGTCAGTGTTCACTGAGATTTGGAGAGTTGCTTGGTGGTGTTGGATAACGCAGGAATCATACACCTGAATCCCTGGAAACTGTGCAGGTGATGAGATACTACTCTGGTGATTGTGTTTTAGGATATGACAGCACAGTTGACCTTAAGAGAGGGAGATTATCTCTGATCCTGTGAGCCCTTAAAAGCAGAGCATTTCCTCTGGCTTACTGGTGGCAACACAGGATGTTAAGAGAGATTCCAAGGGTGATGAGGATTCAATGTGCTGTCATTGCTTTGAATTTGGTGGAGGCCATATGAGAAGTAACGTGAATGCAGGTGGCTTCTAGAAGCAGAGTGGGCCCTGGGTCATAGCCAGCAGGAAAGTGAGGAATCTCAGTCCTACTACTTCAAGAAAATGGATTCTGCCAACAGTCTGAATGAGCTTGAAGCATGTTCTTCCTTGGGACCCTCAGGTAAGTGTGGCATGGCCAATATCTTGATTTGGGGCTTATTAAAGACTCTGAATATAAAATCTAGCTGACCCTCTAACCCTCTTCCCCACCCCACCCCAACTCTCACCTACAGAACTGTGAGCTATTAAATGGGTGTTGTTTTCAGTCACAAATTACATGTGTGCGTGTGTGTGTGTGTGTGTGTGTGCGCGCGCGTATGTGTGTATATTCTTTGGTTCTGTTTCTTAGAGAACTGTGACAGATACACAGGGGTTAAGAGAAATAATGGCACATTGGGGACATAAATAAATGTTTATTATTATTTCTAATTTGTGTCTTTCCACATTGCAGTAAAATCGATGGAGTAATATATGGCAGGAAGGGTTCATTGAGGATTCCCATATTTCATCTCCTTTATTTGGTCACATCTGTTGGTGATGTGCTTAATTCTTTTTCCTGTTCCAAGGGCGGGTGCTGGTGGAGACTCAGCAGGTTTCAATAATTACAGACTATGGAGATGATTATCATTGACATAAGCAGCCAAATTGGGGATCACATTATAATCATTCTGTGAAGGGAACCTGAAAGCAATTGCTGGAGGCGGGTGGGCAGGAAGGAAGTTCTTCTCCTGAAATCATACCAGGACCATAATGATGATGGTGTTAGTATTTCCATTTTGAAGTCGTGTCTCTGATTATCTACATCTGCCTTCCAATGGGCTTGTCTATAGCTTTTGCAAGCTGAAGAAACCAAGGGTTGTTGGCAGTTCTGGATATGGATGGAAGAGTTGCCTCATGGAGGAGGAAACGGGAAGTGCATGGATTGAAAAAAAGCAATCTTTTGTGTTTTTTGTATACGTTTTGCAGCATGAGAAGCAATTTAGCTTCTATAACCTCATCTAACTTCTCCAAGTAGAGTACTGCTACTCCTGTTTAGATACGAAGGCGGGGGATGCTAAGACTTGGGGTATCTCTGTGCAAACTTTCTCAGCAAGCCAAATCCAGAGCCTGGGTCTGTCTGGTTTTGAGAACAATCCCTCTTACTCTGCAATAGCCATCTTTCTATGTTATCAGTACATTCCAGCAGGTTGCAAAAATCACTGGCATCCAGTGATAACAAAAACTTTTCTTTGATCTTCCCTCCTGTGGTGAGTGGAGAAACCTAATGATTAGAGAGAGACTCTTGGGGCATAAGGCCCTTCAATATTGGAACCTTATAATGTGACTCAGGGAAGGAAGGAGGGGGTAGAATTGGCAGGGAGGATGGGGACTGGCAAATGCACAATAAGGCTAAGGTTATTAGTGCTCGAGAAATGAGGTCAGTTATGTTAGGAGCAAGATTATGAATTTTTAATGTAGACCAGACAAGAATTTTCAGAATGAAATTGATTCTCTTGGTGGTGAGGTACTTTTAATTTTATATATCCCAGAGAGGCTCAAACTCAAATACTTTCAGGGGGCCAGGGAAGTAGGACAAGTGAGTGAGCAGGCTGTGTATAGGATAGTGGAGAGTTAAGGCTACTTTGCAGCACTAGGGAGTCTGGTCAAACAAGACATCTGTAACTGAGTTCTTGAGGACACTAGTTTCCTATCCCTATTTCTAGGACCAAATGCTCATATCCTCCTCATCATAAAGCAAGAAATCATGTTGGCTTTTCCAGGGAACTGGAAGACCACCAGCTAGAGCTGAGCTTTCTGCTCTAAGTGGGAAAGGTAGACATGCCTATGTCATTGAGTGGATACCCATTGCTGCAGAATTTTGCCCAACACAAGAAGGAACCTAAGAGGATTGAGGCCTCAGCAGTGAGAGCTCATCAAAGAATGAAGTGACTTAATCAGGCCAATAGCTCAACTCTTGGTTTATTGCCCTCTCCACATTCCCCTTCCCTGCAACCCCATTTAGTACCCCCAACCCTGATCTCCAACTTTGTACAGCTTTGACACAATTTTCTAAAGTTTTTGAAGTTTAAACCTTTATTGGTGTCAGTGTCCACTTGGTTCTGGGAAAAGTAGTAGAGGCAGTGTTCTGAGTAGATGTCTAACATTCTCCTTCTCTACTTGCTTGACTAGTGTTCCCCAAAATTCATGTCTACTCAGAACCTCAAAATGTGGCCTTTTCCCCCCAAAAATAGAGTCTTTGCAAATGTACTTAAGTCAAGGATCTTCAGATGAGGAGATCATACTGGATCCAGGTGGACCCTAATTTTCAATGACAAGTGTCCCTATATAAGGCACACAGAGGAGAGACATATAGGAGTAGAGGAGGCCGGTGATGATGTAGGCACAGATTGATGTTGGGATGGTGCCATGGGTCAAGGAACGCATGGTCCACCAGAAGCTGGAAGAGGCCAGGAATGGTTCTTCCCCTAGAACCCTTAGAGGGCACATGGTCCTGGGGACAACTTGATCTCAGATTTCTCACCACCAGAACTACGAGAGAATAAATGTCTATTGTTTTAAGCCATCTAATCTATGGCAATTTTTTAATGGCAGTCCTAAAATGAGCACATTTCTTCCGTGGTCATGACAGGTAGGAACCCCAATCTCTCTGTGGATGCCTGGGCAGTGGCACACATCAGCTGCTGGGAGACAAACCAGCTGGAAGAACAGTGAGATAAATCCCCTTCCAAACCACCTGGGTTCAAATAGGAACCCCATTGCTCTCTAGCTGTGTGATCTTGGCAAGTTACTTAATACCACTGTGCTTCAGCCTCTACATCCTCAAGAGGAGGACAGTGGTAGGCTCCACCTCACAGAATGGGACAGGAGAGGCCAGAGTATGCTGTTATAACAAATGACCCTCATTTCTCAGTGGTTTATAATATCAGAGACTTTTATTTCTCTGACACTCCCTCTTTCTGGTGGGTTGGTTGGGGCTTTGCTCTGTTTTGTCATTATTACAAGTACCTCTTTTTTTTCTAAAAAAAAAACAAACTGTTTTGGGTCCAACCTCTAACTACTATCATCCATGTGACCTGGAGAAACATAGTTGATCTCTCTGAACCTCAATTCTTTCATCATAAAAATTGAGGTTGTATTTTTGGATTGAGGCAAGGATAAAATGTGTGAGAAACAGTTTCTTTTTTTTTTTAGATTTTTATTTTATTTTTTATTATTTATTTTATTTTTATTTATTTATAGTTATTTTTTTAAAAAATTTTTATTAACATATAGTGTATTATTTGCCCCAGGGTACATGTCTGTGAATCATCAGGCTTACACATTTCACAGCATTTGCCATAGCACATACCCTCCCCAATGTCCATATCCCTACCCCCCCACCTTCCAGCAACCCTTAGTTTGTTTCGTGAGTTTAGGAGTCTTTTATGGTTTGTCTCCTTCCCCATCCCATCTTGTTTCATTTCTCTTCCCCACCCCCCCATAACCCCCTGCCCTGCCTCTCAAATTCTTCATTTCAGAGCGATCATGTGATAATTGTCTTTCTCTGACTGACTTATTTCGCTTAGCATAATACCCTCTAGTTCCATCCATGTCGTTGCAAATGGCATGATTTTGTTTCTCTTGATGGCTGCATAGTATTCTCTTGTATATATATACCACATCTTCTTTATCCATTCATCTGTTGATGGACATCTAGGTTCTTTCCATAGTTTGGCTATTGTGGACATTGCTGCTGTAAACATTCAGGTGCACATGCCCCTTCGGATCACTACATTTATATCTTTACAGTAAATACTCAGTAGTGTGATTGCCGGGTCATAGAGTAGCTCTATTTTCAACATTTTGAGGAACCTCCACACTGTTTTCCAGAGTGGCTGTACCAGCTTGCATTCCCACCAGTAGTGTAGGAGGGTTCCTTAGGTACCCCTCTTAAAATAGTTTTTTTTCTTTTACTATTTATTTTTTTTCTCAAATATGTTTATTTTAATTTTTTAGTGTTACAAGATTGATTGCTCATGCACCACACCCAGTGCTCCATGCAATAAGTGCCCTTCTCAATACCCACCACCAGGCTTGCCCACCCCCCCCATCCCCTCCTCTCCAAAACCCTCAGTTTGTTGCTCAGAGTTCACAGTCTCTCCTGGTTCATCACCCCCTCCGATTTCCCCCCATTCATCCTTCCCTTCCTTCTCACAATGCCCTCCATGATTTTCTTTATACTCCACACATAAGTGAGACCATACGATAATTGACTCTCTCCATTTGACTTATTCACTCCGCATAATCTCTTCTAGTCTCATCCATGTTGATACAAAAGTTGGATATTCATCCTTTCTGGTGGAGGCATAATATTCCATAGTATAGATGTACCACACCTTCCTTATCCATTCATCTGTTGAAGGGCATTTTGGTTCTTTCTACAGTTTGGCGATTGTGGCCATTGCAGCTATGAACATTGGGGTA
>CM052800.1:9022603-9094338 GCA_028533885.1 Nasua narica | reverse complement strand
CCACATCCTCTCCAGCATTTGTTGTTAACTGTCTTTTTGATTTTGGCCATTCTAACTGGTGTAAGGTGTATCTCAGTGTGGTTTTGATTTGAATCTCTCTGATGGCTAAAGATGATAAGCATTTCTTCGCAAATGACACTACAGACAAAGGGCTAATATCTAAGATCTATAAAGAACTCCTCAAACTCAACACTCACAAAACATAATCACATCAAAAAATGGGCAGAAGACATGAACATACACTTCTCCAAAGAAGACATACAAATGGCACATGAAAAAATGTTCATCATCTTTAGCCATCAGAGAGATTCAAATTAAAATAGTTTTAAAATTGCTTCACTCACACCACTGGGGAAAACACACCCACTAAGCAGAATTCAGTTGTCCCCAGTCTCCAGCCCCACTCAAGACTAAGGGCACATAATGACATATGGGGTCATCCTTACACAGATTAATTATCCACCCTCTGTCGTAGAGTTTCTGCATTTGTTTTAAATACTTTCGGGTTTATTTTTTTAGTGTGTATTGTGTTCTAGGTTTTCTTTCCTCCATCCCTTCCTTGCTGATTTAGAATTATTTTTTAAAGAAATAGAAATAAACTTGCTTCTGAAGGTCAAATGTATGTCAGAGCTATACTCAGAGAAGTGCCTTTCACTCCTGGACTCCCTGCACCTTGTTCTCTCTCCTTCAGCTTCAACTTTCTCTTCTTGATCCTTCTTGTGGTTCTCTCTGCAAAGATAGGCAGATATATTTGTTTCTTACTTCCTCTTCTTTTTTACACAAAAGATAGACTTTGTGCACATTGTTTCATTGCTTTCATCATTTGAAATTATTTCCTGGAGATCACTTCTCATCAATTCCTAGAGTTTCCTGCCTTTTTTCATGTTCATAGTACTCCATTGTGTGTATATGTTATAGTTTATTAACCCCACATCTGTATTTGGTCACTTAAGTAGTTTCCAATATTTTTAATTACAAATAAAACAATAAGGCCATGTGCATATGTATTTTTACGCTGTTGGAAGTGTATGTTTGGGGTAATTTCCCGGTGTGGTGTTGCTGGGTTGATGGAGAAATGCTCTCTGCTTGGGTTGCTTGTTAGGTATTGCCAAATCCCCTTTGGAACTGTGTCATTTTGCATTTCCTCCAGCATTGGATGAGGGTATCTGTTCCCCCATCATCTATCCTGTTTCTATTCTGAAAGTGGAATATTAAAAAAAAAATAAAGACTAGATTTGAAATCGGGGAGTGTTGGATTTGAGCCAAACCCTTGATTTTTATCACCTGTATGAGTTTAGGAAATCCTCACATGCAAGCCTCAGTTTCTTTATCTTGGAAGTTGAGATTGTGTTTGCAAGACTGAGACAAGGGTGCAAAGCTTTCAATCCTGAGAAGTGGACAAATGTTGCTTGCTTATGCTGTGCTTTTATTTGCTTTACACTAATCTTGATTAAGATAAGTTTCAAAAACAAGAATTCTGGCAACTCAGGATTCCAAGTAGACAGGAATCTCCTTGTGGTTTTACTGAATGTAGACTGTAGGGCTGCCAGATAAATTCCAAGACACACAGTTAAATTAGAATTTCAATAAACAACGGATAATTTTTTAGCATATGTGTGCCTCAAATATTGCATACAGCATACTTACACTAAAAATCTATACCTTTTTTTTAAGCCTGAAATTCAGCTGGGCATCCTGTATTTTTGTTTTTTAAAATCCAGTGACCCTAGGATGGGAACAGGAAAAGGAAGGAAGATTTTTATACGAAATGTCATGTCTTTGGTCCAAGATGGTGAAAAATAAAAATTCAATGTCCGTTGGTAGATGACTGGATTAAAAAATGTGATATAATATATATATATATACACACACACACACACACACACACACACACACACACACAATGGAATATTACTCAACTTCAAAAAGGAATGAAATTTGGAAACATGCTACAATATGGATGACTTTTGAAGATACTATGTTAAGTGAAAGAAGCCAGACAAGAAGAGGTAAATATTGAAAGTAGAGTAATGGGTGGGAGGAGCTGGGGAGTGGGGAATGGAGAGGTGGTGTTGAATGGTATGCAATTTCATTCTGGGATGATAAGAGTCCTGGAGATGGATGGCAGCCTTGGTGGTACAATAAGGTAAATGTACTTAATGTCACTGGACTGCACACTTAGAAATGACTAAAATAGTGAATTTTATGTTAGATCTATTTTACTGTAATAAAAAAAGTTCAGAGGTGAGTTACTTTCCTTCTCTGGTTCTCAGTTTTCTCATCCACAAAATGGGCCACTAGACCAGTGAGGAAAGGTTGGAATGGACTGTCCTGACCTGCTTCAGGGTCACCCATGGCCTTGTTGAAACTGGGAACTCCTCCCGCAGCCCACTCTTGCACCTGGGCTTCTAATTCTGTAGGATTCTGATATGATCAGGGAACCTGTCATTTTATTTTATTTTTTAAATTTTTTTAATTTAATTTTTTCAGTGTTCCAAGATTCATTGTTCATGCACCACACCCAGTGCTCCATGCAATACGTGCCCTCCTCAATACCCACCACCAGGCTCACCCAATCCCCTACCCCTTCCCTTCCAAAACCCTCAGTTTGTTTCTCAGAGTCCATAGTCTTCTCCCCCTCCAATTTCCCCCAATTCACCCTTCCTTTCCTTCTCCCAATGTCCTCCATGTTTTTTCTTATGCTCCACACATAAGTGAGACCATATGATAATTGACTCTCTCTGCTTGACTTATTTCACTCAACATAATCTCTTCCAGTCCTGTCCATATTGATACAAAAGTTGGGTATTCCATTCTTTCTGATGGAGGCATAATATTCCATTATATATATGTACCATATCTTCTTTATCTGTTCATCTGTTGAAGGGCATCTTGGCTCTTTCCACAGTTTGGTGATTGTGGCCACTGTTGCTATGAACATTGGGGTACATGTGGCCCTTCTTTTCACTACCTCTGTTATTTTAATGAGCATCTCAGGTGCAGTCTAAGCAGCAGGAGGGTCTCATTCACCAGAAGAATCTAGACACTTTACCAAGGACTTCAGGAGCTGAAATAATTAATGGATCTCACTGAATTCCTGTATTCATACTGAGTTTCTTCCTCTGGAAGAAATATTTTTCGATGTTTTTGAAAAAAGTTCAAAGCCATTGGAATTCAACCCAAACAGAAAGTCAAAAGGCTTAAATAAAATATGTCTAGGTTGATTTCCTGCCCTGGCAGAGATTCTTATTAATCCATTTTTTTCTTCTTTATCTTTCAACTTCCCTCTCATATACTTTGCATATTTTCCCCCTGAAGTCTTCAGCTGTAACTTTGAACTTAGCTCTTTGAGAAACACTGCCACACACAATATTGATCTTTGTCTTATTTGTCCCTTTTATCAGAGAAAGAATGTAATTTCCAACTAGGTGTTAATCTGTAGATTGAAGAGGATTTCAAATTGTCTTTAGAGAAAAGGTCTAGAATATTCATTACTGGAAGAAAGAAAGAATAACAAATTTGCAGACTTAAGTCACTTTTCAAAAAAACCCATAGCTTCCTGCATTTTAGAACTCCAAAGTTGTCTCACTGGTTTGTATTAAAACACTTAATAAAAATCACTACTGTATGGGTTTCCATGGCCCAAAATGGGTAATCAAAGCAAGCTGCCCCAACCTATAAGGGCTTCCTTCTTTGGTTTACAGGACATAACATTGTCTGCCTTGCCTGGTCTATAAACAAGGCTAATGAGGTCAGCCTGGGAGTAGAAATTCCAAAAGTGCTGCTAATTCTCTCATCCATCACTGCAAAATCAGGAAAACCCATTTATTAAGAACTTAAACGACTCTGGGAAAAGAAGCATATGATATAATTGTTTATACTAGTCCGTGTATATAAAATAAATTTTTTCTCAAGGGTGGGTGGAGAGGAAGCTGGAGAATGTTTGTATTGGGTTAAGAGCATCAATTTTGGAGACAGATTTTGCTTAAGTTCTGGCTCTGCCTTTAATAACAGTGTGATTTTAATAAGACTACTTGACTTCTTTGTAAAACATAGGTATTGTCCCTACAAGTTTGTTCTGTGGCTGATACCAGAGGTGCAAGAGATCGGTCTTGATTCCCTACAAAAAGAATAAAGATGGTAAGAAGAACAAAACCCATTATTTATAATAGCAGGGCCTTCCACACACCTCTACTCTGTGCCAGGTGCTATTTGAAGCACTTCACATTTAATAATTAAATTTTCCGCAAGACCCTGTGAGGACAGTTCAGCTCTTAACTACTGTCTTGCAAATAAGAAGATAGGCACACTATGAGGATGAAGCATGCCACTAGAATGGTAAGGGCTTTTGTTCCTGTTCTGTTCGCTTTTGTTCCTGTTCTGTTCGCTGTGGCCAGAATCCTTAGAATAGCAGCTAGTAGAGGCTTCAGGAAGCTCATTGAATAAATGCATGCTTAAGCGTTCAGTGGAGGGCTTGTCTGACATTAGGTGCCCAATCATTGACTAGCCCCATCCACCCCTTTGTCTGCCGTGCTCTGGCTATCAGATATTTAATGAGTGGTTACTGTATGCTATGCATACAGCTAAGTGTTCCGCATTTGTTACTTCATTTAACTGTCATTGTAATTCTGTACCAATGATACTATTGTTTCTCTCATTTTTCGTGTGAGGTCATTGAAGCCCAGAGGGATTTGTACTCACCCAAGATCACGCTCTGGATGAAAAACAAAGCCAGGATTTAAAATCAGGTCTGTCTGACTCCACAGTTCCTGTCCTCCATCAGCATGTGGGAATTTTATACAAAGTTCTTATCTCTGAGATTTAAAAAAGGAACCAGAACTTGAGAGAGACCAGCACAACTAAGCATTTATGAAAGTATTTAGCTTTTTTTCAATGTTATAGCAGCATATTGTCCTTCCATTTCTCTTTGCAGCTCTGCTCTGGCTTCAGCCCCCTGTGCAAAGCCCTTCAGTGACTACACATGGTCCCTGGCATGACATCTAAAATCCTTGGCATAGTATTCCAGGATCTTCACAAAGCTTACTGGCATGTTGTCAGTGCTGAATAGATATTTGTTGCATGAGTGGACACATTCGTGCAATGACCTGATTTCTCATGGTTTCCCCACATGCAACCACAGAGAAGTTACGTCTACTTCCAAAGTATTGCATTTGCTTTGAATCCCTCAGGGAGACTAGGACAGGGCCTTGGGAATAGCAGGCTTTTATTAGCATTTGTTGAAAGAATGAAAAATTTATAAACTCTTAGTGTTCAAATATCTTCTGATAGCAATCAAGTTCATTCATTTGTTCATTTATTTGATATTTATTGAAACAATGTATTTCAAATTCTATGCTTTGTGGTAGAAATAAAGGGATGAATAAAATATTTTCCTTGTAATCTACTTATTTAGTGGTATTGTGAGGAAGTGTTAGTTAAATAATATTTTTCTTAAACCTGCAAAACTGAACTTAAAAAAAAATTTTTTTAAAAGTCCTGAAAGAGAAGCATGCGTATATTGTGAGAGAGTTCCGCAATTCAGTTGTTATTTTTTCATGAAACTGCCTCCTAACTATTTTTAAAGCACTTTCTGGGCAAGAATTCCTTGATTCTCAGAATGGTTGAATCAACACCATCCAAAGAGCGTTTCCAGCTTTTGTACTTTGCTGATTTTGTTTGCAATTACACAAAGGAAGGGAATGGCAACCAGATTCAATATTTTGGTGAAAAATCTTCTAGACATTTAGGTATATTTTTCCCTATCTGAGCAGCCAGTGCTCCATCCTAATATCTGTTTGTCCATTTCTCCTTCCATCTGTCCGTCCGTCCATCCATCCATCCATCCACCCAACCATCTATTTGTCCACTGATCATTACTTTATAAAGCAGGAAAATGAGGCCAGAAAAGATGAAATGAACAGTGCTTGGTGTACAGTTAACTTCCAATAACCATTGGTTATCTTTAGTATTAACTTATTCAGTTAGCCTTTACTGTGTACTGCTGGTTGTTGTGCTAAGCCCTGAGGATGCAGAAATTTGCCCAGAGCTGGGGTGGCATGAATTAAAAAACTTACCGATAATAAAATAAATACAATAACGGGAAGCATTTACACTTAATAAAGGGTCTTTAGAAGATCTAAGGACTTCTACTTCTCTGAGACACTTGACTTGTTTTCTAGCAAGCCTACCAGAGAAGTAAGGCTTAAAGGAAAGAACTGGGGCTTTAGAGTCAGGAAGATCTGCCCCCATAGTTTATTGTCCATTGCCTACACCTTTGGCCTCAGGTTCCTAATCTCTGACATGGAGACCATAATCACAACAGTGATAGAAATAGACTCTCCCTCATTGATTGCAGTAAAGATCATTAACAAGTCTATCATGTTGAGAAGCTTCTAGGCCTTCCAAGCCCACCTTTGCTGCTTCATAATTGTACATATGACTCGTGGCAAATTTTTTCTCTTCAAGTCTTCATTTTCCCCACACATATTAAGAGGGAATGAGCTTAAAATCTGTGTTTTTCAAACTGTGTGAGGTGAACCCTTTCAGGTTCCAAAGAGATCCACACAAGTGATTCTTGGGCTGGTGGTAGAGGGATGGAGGCAGGTAGGGTTCTGTGGACCACATAACCTTCGCCGGATTGGAAATATTTCTTTTAAAATTAAGTTCTTTTGGAGATGCCTGAGTGGCTCCGTCATCTGCGCAGCTGCCTTCAGCTCAGGTTATGATCCCAGGGTCTTGGGATTGAGTCCCACATCGGGTTCCTTGCTCAGTGGGAAGCCTGCTTCCCCCTCCGCCTACAGCTTCCCCTGCTTGTATGCACGCATGCTCTCTCTCTCTCAAATAAATAAATAAATAAATCTTTAAAAAAATAAATTACAAGATGAAGTGATCTTCAAGTTGCTGTCCAGCTCTTGACTTGAGGAAGTCTGAATCAACAGATGGTGATTGGCTGTAGAACACAATCGACACAAATATGTTAGTATAATTAATAATCATGGAGAGGAGTGCATTTCAAACTTGCAGAATCATCTGTACATCTTATTAAAATGCAGATTCCGAGCCAATTGGCCGCTTGTCATTGTTATTTCCTAGGCTGCTTCTGGGTGCTGCTAAGGCTGCTGGCCCACGGACCATACTGAGTAGTGAGCATGTAGAGTACAGTCGGCTCACTGAGCTGGAGAAACAGTATATCAAGAATATTTCTCAAAAAGTTTTCCAGCAAAAACGGTTTTCAGGTCGACCTTCAGTTAACCAAAGAAGATTCCAAATTCTCCTTTCTGGAGTAATTTCAGTTGATCCAGGCACCATTTTTTAATCTCTAAAAAGATTCAGCGAGGGAGTATATTGGTTTTCTATAGTGGCTATTAGGCATTACTACAAATTTCGTGGTTTAAACATAAATTTGTTATTCTATAGTTCCATAGTGTAGCAGTCTAACACAGGTCTCACTGGACTAAAGGCAAGGTGTCAGCAGGTGTGCATTCTGTTCTGGAGCCTCTAGAGGAGAATCCATCTCCTAGGGGCTGTCCACCTTCCTTGGCTTATGGCCCACTTTCCCCATCTTCAGAACCAGCAGCAGCTTTTGAAGTCCTTCCCACATTGCATTGCTCTTACTTCCCTTCCTGCCTCCCTCTTCCATTTGTAAGGTCCCCTGTGATCACACTGGGCCAACTCAGAAAACCCTGGATAATCTTCCTGTCTCAAGGTCCTTAATTTAATTACATTTGCAGAGTCCCTTTTACCATGGAAAGTAACACATTCACAGGTATTGGAGATTAGGTTGTGGACATCTTTGGGGAGCCATTATTCTGTCCACCTCATTGAGTAACAACACGTGAAGCATCAATAAGTCAGGGCAATTGGGAGGAAATGGTACAGATCCAGGTGTGAGAAGAAGCAGAGACAGCTGAGCTGGGGAAAAAATGAAGAACTTGGACGTTCCTGGCCAGAGAGTGATTGAGAGACCCAAGGCAAGGAGAACTGTCCGGGAAGAGGGTGAACACCAGGACTGGCCCAGGACTGGATGGAGGGGAGGACAGGAGATTCCTGGAGGACAAGATGAGAAAGTGGTTGCAGGTGTGAGGGAGAGAGAGCATCATGGGAGGGATGTAACTGTATTTGGCTTGATAACTGGTTTTTAATGGACTCCTTCAAGAAGACAGGCATCTGTCCTCTCACCACCAGGGAGGGGCCCCCACTGTAAATCATAATAACCAAAGTGCAGAAGAAGAAAGAGCGCCTTGGCAAAGGAGGCCTCTATGGTCTAAAATTGAAAACTAATGAGAGATAGAGGTTGGAATTCAAAAGAAGGGGATGTGGAAAATAAAATGCATTTTGACATGAAATCACAGATTTCAGTTAGGAGGCTAACCAAGCACATATTTCTATTTGAACAGATGGAAGAGGAAGAGACCATCTAAGTGAGGATGCTCCTATGTGTCAGGCTCTCCTGTTAAGAAGCCTGGATAGGTTCCTCTGTAAGTGTGCCAAGTGCTATAGGCGACTGTGGACTTGAGTTCCATCCCTCACTAGCTACGTGACCTTGCTGGGTTCACTAAATCTCTCAATCTCTGATCCATTAAATAGGAGACTCACATGGCTATTGGGAGGACAAATGAGGTAAGCAAGAGGATACAGGACGGCTATGACTCCTCTCCCTTCCACTCAGTATCACAGGGGATCATCTAATAAGGTCTGCAGAAGCTCCCTACTGCCTTGGGTTTGGAAACCTAGATAGCTCAGGCTGTAACTCTGGCCCACCATTGTTGGACCACAGCCTTCCTTTCTCGCTCACTCCTCCCCAAACACCCACTGCCCTCCTGCCCCACAACATGAACCTTTGACTCCAGCCCTACAAATACATCCTTGTTGGGATCCCTTCTTGCTCTACCCTCCCTCCTTCCCCTAAGACCAGCTGGTTTTCACCTTCAGTCACACCCTGGACTCTGCCCAGAATGTGTTCTCTCCTCTACAGGTCATTCCATTTGTGATATAGGATGACGTAAGAGGAGAGGAGAAAGGGGAAAATTAGTGATGAAACCAATAATGAAGGAGAGACTGTATATGATGTGTGTGTGTGGGGGGGATCTGCTAGTGGAGTGACAGGCAGGGGAGGTGTTGAGTGGAAGAGGAAGAGAAAGAACAGATTCAGAAAGCAGGAAATTGTTATACTAAAGGCAGATAAAACCCTTTCATTTCAGAGTGGTGCAGATTGAGTGGAGATGGGTGAGATACAGATGACTCACTAACTCACTTGTTTCCAGGGCAATAATCCACATGATAAAGGGAAGTGGAAGAAGACATCAGAGTATCCAGATTCCCTGGGATGGCATGCAATGTCTACCATTATCTGGTCCCTGCCTGCTCAGCAAACCTCATTCCCTCCTGTTGGCCCCTGCACCTTACCTTCCAGGAACACACAACTGTCTACCCCCACCCTTGTTGCCCACACCCGGAGTTGTTTGCTTTTTAAATTTATACACGGTCTCTTTCTCAGCCTGGAATGCTTTTCCCTGCTTTGTCCACCTCTTGTCTTTTAAAATTCAGTTCCTAGAATAACCTCCAAGAAGCATTATTCAATGGACCCTGCTTTGCCTCCTCCTTTCTTTACCTGAGACAGTTTCTCCTATCTCTGTGCTAGCTCTGCCCCTCCCCATGTTTCTGCTGTTACAAACATCCTGCTTTCCGCACTTCCTTTATTCATGTATTGTTCGCTCTGTTACTGTAAGCCATCAAGTGTAGGGACTGAGGTTTACTCATCTATAAGTGCTCAGTGCCTAGCTGATCATATAGGAGATATATGGAAACATTTATTAAATTACATTGAATATCTTGGGAAGCTCTGTTGACATTGCAGATGGAGGGACAAAATGAGAAGCTTTAGATGAAAATATAGAAATGGCAATGGCTTCACTACATAAAGGTAATGGAGATATAAACTGTGTTGTGGGTATAATTGATATTGTTGCCTAGACCAATAGAAAGAGTGTAATAAAAACAATTGGCCCCAGCCAATCAGAAGTTATAAGTCAAGTATAAATGCTGATGATTTTGGGTAAATCAATCCACCAATATAATTATGATCTAGAAATGTTGCCATTTTACCTGAGTTTTGAAAGATAAGAAGGGAGCCAGTGCAGTAAAAAGCTAAGAGAAAAAATCTTAACAGAATAGTTCTTATGTGTCAGTTAGCATTTGCTGCATGACAAAAAAGGCATAAACAGCAGACAAGTATTATTTCTCACAATTCTTTGAGTCAGCTGGGTGGTTTTCTGCTCAGGGCTGGCTTGGCTTTCTCTATGCTCAACTGGCTTCTTGGCTGCAGCTGGAGTGTCTAGAATGGCCCCATTCACATGTTTAGCTCTTGGCAGAATGTTTGGTCTAGAAGTCCTCCAAGGAGATGCTTCATCTCTACTTCAGTGCTGTCTCTTCCAGTTGGCTAGTGAGGGCTTCTCCACATGGTAGATTCAGGGTTCCAAAGAGCAGAAAGAGAAAGTTTTGTTGAGCAAGTATCTGCTTATCTCACATTTTTTATTGTCTAGTGGCCACAATGAATCACCTGGCTAAGCTCAAAGTCAATGTGATGTGGGCCTGAGGAAGTCAAGAATGGGGAGGTATAAATCACTGGTGGACAATTTCAGCAATAGTCAACCACACCTTGGGAAGTCCTCAGAGGAGCGGGAGATGCAGCCGTTTTGGGAGAACTTCAGAATCTAGTGTGACAGAAATGAGAGGGGGTGAGTAGTATGAGGTGAAGACGGAGAGGCAGTCATGATGTAGGACCACATGGCTTGATTTGACAAGTCAAGTGTGAGTGTAAATGCTACATGTTATTTTCAGACAGATCCACCAATTGCCTATGCAAGATTCAAGCACCCAGTTTTCTCCTACTCCAGCCATCCTGGAAGCTCTCACACAGAGGAGGAATGTTGAACCATCATATAAAGGATAGCCAACCCAGAGAGACATCCAGACCCCCGGGATTTTTTGTGTGAAAGATAAATAAGCCTTTGTTGTTTTACGCCTCAGAGTTTGGGGGAGTGATGGTTATTGCAGTATCGCCCAAGTCTTACTGACCAGGATGGAAATGAAAAGCATGGATCTGTGAAAGCCACAGAAATGGACAATTTTGTCTGGGTAGAGAAGGGAAAGAGAAAGACTGAGTCTGGGATAATTGCAACATTTACAAGTTAGAGGGAGGATGAGGAACTAGCAAAAGTCTGCCACTGTAGAGACAAACGTTTGGATGAAAACTGGATATCCTAATATTTACCTCTCTAAATTCATGTATAACAGAGACTGATGGTTTTCATCTGTATGGAGCTACTCCTGAGAAAAGCAGCTGCCACCTTTGGGTTTTCCTGGGCTACTTCATACCCTGCAGCTGGATTTACCAAGGGACCAGCAAGGGGAGGTGCAGATCAAGAAACAAACAGACTAACAAATAAACAGTGCTCAAAGAAACAAAATACAACAAAAGTCTTGTGTGGATGCAAATCACATTTTTTTATCTCAACAGGGACATTCTGAAAGCCAAGAAAAGGGCAGAAGAAGAGCGTTCCTATACTGGTCATCCTTTTCACCTTCCTCTCCATGTTTTCTTGAGTTTGTCCAGTAAGCCCCTGGGGGACACAGGCTTGAACACTCACTGGCATCCCCCAAGTACCCTCCCTGTATGTGCCTTCTAGTTTAAGGCTGCAGGGGCTAGGAATCTAGCTGGTAAGGGTTATTTTTTTTCAGGGCTCATTTGTTGCATAAAAGTTATTTGCTGTTTTCAATGGTGTCCTAGACATGTTGTTGAATAACAGCCTTTCCTCTGCAGGGGACGTCTGCAAAATGTAATTGCCGTCAGCATCATAGTCTGCTGTTATGATTCTCCTTGGCCTAGGGAGGCTGCCTGAATTTCTACCATTGCAAATCTCTTAGGTGGAGGATGTGCTGACCTCCCTCATGCTGTGTGCCCTAGCAATGCCAACTTCATTCTTCTGAGAGCTGCACAGTGGGGTAGGGTCTAACTGGACTGGGAACCACTCAAAAGTAGCTTTGCCAAGCTAGGTCTCTATTCCTTGTCAAACTCCACATGGAATGCAGGTGACAGGGGCTGATGTCACTCCAGGGACAGACCTCCCATTAAGTTCCACATTAAGTCTAGTGCGATAAACAAACCTGGGGGATTCGGCTCTGCAGTTTGAGCTAGACTCATCCTGCATGGGCCATTAACTCAAGATAAAGTTTTTAAACCTTGAAATTCAGCTTCCTTTGACCTGAACTGGCAGGGAAGCTGTTTTATCCCGCAGGTAATCCCATGGTGAGAAAATGCTGCAGTAAACTCTGCCTGCGGTACATTTTCTGGATTACATTATTTCTCTGTATGGAATGTTCTCTAATGCCATGTTGAGTCAACCCTGGCTTATTCTTCAGCAGTCACCCCAAGGACCTCCTTCTTCAGAAAGCTTCACTGGTACCTCTTCTCATCGCTGAGTTGGGTGCCCTTCTCTGGGCCTTCATGCCACCTTGTGGCATTTCCCACTCTTTGCTATAAGTACCCAGCAGGAGCTGCTTGGGTCTACTTGGGCTGTGCTCTGTGTTAGGGCTTCACACATAGCATCTCATGTAAAGCTCAGTCAATGCCATTGGCTTCTTCATCTTGCAGATGAGAAAATGGAAGGTTGCAGAGATGAAGAAACTTGCTCAAGGTCACACATATAGCTGGCACCTGGCATTTTAGATTCAAATCAAGGCAGCCCAAGTCCGCATGGACCTTCCTGGGACTCCCCTGACATATAGTCAGGGACCATGACATGTCCATCTTAGCGTCCAGAGCAGCCATCAGAGAACTCGACACATAGACGGAACTCTACGATGAACTGGCAGACTGACCACATACTGAAGTAAGTTGCATGCAGGTCTGTCTAGTGAGGCTGCAGTCTTTACGAGTAGGGTTTGTAGCTGTTTTACAGCTGATGGCTGGTCAATAGCAAAGACTCTGGCACAGAACAATAAAAACACAAAGAATAGCAAACACAACAGTGAGCGTATTTTCATATGCCAGGCCCCATTGAAATACTTTACATCTATAATGTTTTTGAAGTATTTAATTTTATTATTATTAGAAGGAGAGAGAGTGAGCATGAGCAGGGGAGGGGCAGAGGGAGAGGGAGAGAGATAATCTTAAGAGGGGACACTGAGTGTGGAGCCTGAAGTGGGGCTTGATCTCACAACCCTGAGATATGACCTGAGTCAAAATCAAGAGTTAGATGCTTAACTGACTGAACCACCCAGGTGCCCCTACATCTATGTTTTTAATCTTGACAACAACTCTATGAGGTAAGTTCTCTTAGAGTGCCTATTGTACAGATGCAGACATGGAGACACAGATAGGCTAGGTAACTCGCCCAAAGTTGCACCACAGAAAGATTGCGGTTCTGGATTATGGCCCCAAATACTTTGTAGAGAGTAAATGCTTGTTATGAAATATATCTGAAATAATGGGTAGGTAGCTTTCTACACCTGATTTGAAAACAATATAGCTTCCCCCATATTCCCTAGATTCCTTGGACTAAAGATTCACTGACATGGAAGCTGAAGTCCAGGACCCCTTTCTCAGCTTTAGCTGGAGTTCCTGTGGGGGCATATGGTGAAGAAGTGTTGCTTGGCTTTTTCTTATGGCTTTTAGATAAAGGAGGTGGCATCTTGGCCACAGGCATTAGAAAACTATGGCCACACCTCACACTTGGAGGGACAGGAATAGAACCAGGAAGGAAGAGAAACTTCTGGGGGCCTTGCCATGGGATGCATCTTTTCTGGGGAGAATCAAAATATGGCACAGCCCACAAGAGTCTGTGAGAGGGATGGCCCAGTGCTATCTTCTCATAATGAAGAAGGAAAGTAGGGCTCAGAGAAAGACTGACTTGGTTTCACCACACAATTGTTGGGGAATATTTCAGGAGCACATCATTCCCAAGACCATGTAAGAGGAAAAAGAATTTAGTTGCATATGGAAGAGAAAAGCAATCAGCCTCTCTTGTAAACTTTATATATTCTAAGCACTGTGTTAAGCCTTATACATACCTGATTTCATTTAATCTTCAAATAATCCTAGGAAATCTGAAAGCTCTCATTTCAGATGAAGAAATCCAGACTCTGAATTCATTTGCTCAAGCTCATGCAGCTAATATGTATTTGAACCAAAGGATTTTGAAAATGACTATTTTGTCTAAAGCTTTAAAAATTTCCAAGATGTAATGAATATTTGGCATGAGACCAACTACTCAATTATTGTACTGACCATAATAAAGGAAATTATTCAAAAAGCAATTGGTTCAGTGTTGCTATAACAATGGAAAGATCCCCACCCCCGACTCCTTTTCTTTTCTGAGTGTTTTTCTGAGTGTTTTCTCTCAAGAACTAAACACATTGCTTCCACTCAGTTAATCTGGATGTCCAGTCCCTCTCAAATACAGATGAAAGAAAGTGGTTTGTTCTAGCTCACAAAGCATGTAGCCCAAGAAAAGCAGCTCTATGATGGAATGCCCACTCTCTCCCTGGAAGAACTCTTTCTGTGAATCCAGAGACACCTAGGGTCCCTGGTGAGTCTTCATGTTCTAGACGTGATTTTAGCTGGGGTGTAAGGTTGCTTCACTTCCCCCCTCTGCAGACCCCTTTTGCTCACCTGCAGAAGGTAGGCTTGGTGAGGTGGGCTGCAGGATCTATTGCTGATCATCTAGGAGGTCGTGACTCTTTCTCTGAGTCATCTCTGTTTGACCCTATTCTCCAGGTTGGGACAGGAGAGGGAGGTGCGTGTTCCTGGACTAGGCTGGTGGGCTCAGGCATTTCCTCATGGTATCTGGATGAGCCAGGAATCCACTCTAAGTTGCCAATTCAATAGGACTTTCATCAGAGATGCAACAATCTCCAATGAACACATGGGAAGGGATTTAGCATCTTTGAGAGAAGAGAAAGGAAGCTTCTCTTGGCACCACCCCTAAATGGGCCAAGAGAGAGATCTGCTCCAGATCACTGTTGGAAAATCAGGGTTCTTACTAGTATTGTTATACCACAGTGACTTCAAGCAGCAAGCTGAAGGAAACAGTGAGAGAATGGGATTATTCTCTGGAGGGGAAGCAGGAAGTTCAAGATATGCTTTCTCTTTATCTCATCCAGAATTTATGAAATGTTATCTTCAAATCATTTAACTTCTTCTTATCTCAGATTCCTCAACTATCAAGAGGGAAGGAATTCATAGCCCTTTTTGACAGTCCATATGAATGTTGTCAGAACCCAATTTGTTTAAACTCAAAAATATGTTGTGATTCTGGGATACTGTATGATATAAAAGAAAAGAGGTTGATAGTTCCTCATTTAAATGACAAACATTCACAAACTACCTACCAGGTATAGGGAATTTTTCTGGGCACTGAATCATTACTGTTATGTTATTTTATGTGTTTAAATTATCTTAAGATATTTAATCCTGTATAGCTCAATCTGCTGTTTGGGGTTCACTTGCGGAAGGGAATTCAAGGCCTCAAATGACACCATCTCTGTCTTTCACTTTTTATTCAATTACAATGGTCACTTGGATGATACAGAAACCTTTCTAAGCCATCAATCATAGCTGACAGCCTGGGCTGGTTTCCTGAGCCCCATTTTTACATCTCAGTAAAGTTAGACTGCCAAAGACCTGCTGGGGCACAAATGCAATATGAGAAAATGAATCTGTGACTTTTCACCAATGACAAAGTTATGGACCACATGAAACTCATTTCCTTCTCCAGTGTTCCATCTGACTTTTTATCTTGGGGACGGTCTTGGGGCCCAATTGGCACATGCATCCCAGGGAATGATATGTGTCATCACTCCTGTTGGTGTGGTGTTCCACTCTTACACAGCATGCCCATGTGTGTGCTCCTGGGTGACATGCTCCAGTGGCCACAGAAGGTATGGTTCAATGTTCATTTTCATCACAAACTTGCTGTGAAAAATTGAGTGCTAATGAGTTCTCTGGAATACCACTCATCCCCACGGATGCCTTTTTCCATTAGCATCATCAGTCATTCTCCACCAGGGAAGATCCAGCCACCCATCCTGGGGCTCAGTCACATTGCTTTCCCAGTTGCCTATGTAACTTCTTGACAGTTACTTGTAATACATTGGATAATCCCTCTGTTCACTCAGCTACAATTATACTTTGATCCCTGGTCTGAATTGTAGATTAAGGAGTCTTACATTTTTCTGTAAAGGCTTGCATCAGAGACTGCATTTAAGTCTTTACAATTGATCAGAGCAGACAACATTCTAAGATTGCAGTACTGGTTCCAAGATACTTTTCACTGAGATCCTCAAGAAGACAGCACGGATGCAATCACTCATCCACTTAAGCCTGTCAGGAAGGAAATTGCTTATGAGAGGAAGAGAACTGTTATGTGAATTTCCATAAGATTGTGAGCCAAGATTATCACATGTCACGACTTTTCAAATATTAAAAAAAAAAAAACCTACCACTTCTCTGGCTAAATACAACCTGCTCTTATATTTATTCAATTCACTGAAAAAATTGCACAAGACAATCTACCAGCAAATCTTGCATTGGGTATTATGTTTGGTTTGTGAGTATTGGCTCATGGTCCATACATTTGCTTTAACTCACTCTGCCAGATGGAGTTTGAAGTGTCTGGGTAGCAGAAAGGGTGCAGGGAAATGTTTTCCATTAGTGGCTTCATTCACCTATTCAGGGAAGGGGATTGTGTCTATGGTTTTTGCCTGTGGTGCATTCATTCTCCCTTTTAGGTAAAGTGAATCCTCTTTTTGGAAATCACTCTTCCCCACTCCATCCATGGTCTGGGTATCCGACCTTCTATTCAGACATGCTAATCTGTTTCATGTTGGCCAATCAGAGTACTAGGTGTCCCTGGTCACAGTGATTGGTTCAGAGATGGACATATAAGCCAATCAGGGTCTTCATTGTGATTTGTGTATGGGTGTTAAGAAAGAGAAGTCCTCCTTCTGCTAGCATTAGGAAGCTGGGAGGTTGTGTGTCCAAGGCTGTATGTGGCCGTAATATTAACCATATGAAGAGAATGTTGTTGAAATTAAGCCAAGAAGAGTCACTTAGAAATGAGGGATGGAGAGAAGGCACAACCTTGGCCTCTTCCCTTGAGTACTGATTTCATCAGCCCAGACTGGCTTGAAGCCATCCAGAGAACCCACTCTTGGACTGATGTTTAGTTATGAGAACCATACAAAATCAATTCCACCTTTTATTAACACAGTTTGAATTAGATGTCTGTCGCTTGCAATTGAAAGAGACATTCCTCAAAACACTTATTAGGTGTTGGGCAATTGGCCAGACATCTTTTTCTCTGTACCTTTCTTAGTCCTCACAGCATCCATAGGCATGAGAAAATATCATTTACATTTTATGGCAGTTCTATAAACTCAGCCACCATTCCCATGATCAGTGGGCGGAACCTCCAGCCTCACACTTAGGAGATAAGCGGAAACAAGAGGGTTTAGGTGTGAGCTCTCTCTGCTTCACAGAGCTGCTCTTGGAGTCATCTAGGCTCACCAGTGCTCAGTTTTACCTCAGGAAATCCAGCTAAATTGGGAATGTTGTAAACATGTGGAGGCTGCATGGGAATGGAAAGGAGGCTGCCAAAGTGGAAGCCCACCTCAGGGTACTGGGCTACTTCAAAGAGAAACGAACTTCATTTTTGGACATTGACATGAAGTTTCTCCCTGGGACTTCAATCTCACTGTGTTTCACATGAAATTAATGCAAAATGTTACCTTCTTTTTTATTTTTATTTTTTAAAGATTTATTTAGTTATTTTGGAGAGAGATGGAGAGAGAACGGAGGGGGGGAGGGAGGGCAGAGGGAGACAGAGAATCCTAAACTGACCTCCCACTGAGTGTGAGGCCGATGAGGGGCTCTATCCCATGAGCCCCGAGATCATGACATGAGTCAAAATCAAAAGTCAAAAGCTCAACCGACTGAACCACCCAGGTGTCCCTCAATCTTCTCTTTTTACATTGGATTGCACCAGACTCCAAAAATCTATCCCAAGGAGTTGTTATCAAACAAGAGGGAGAAGAAATCATTTGGAACTCTAATTTTCTTCCATAGCTGGATTAGGACAGATTAGATTAGATTAGGAAAAACCATTTTTAGGGTTTCCTTTAGCAGCAGAAGCATAGATCACAACTCAGTAAAAGCCTTTGGAGGGCTTATCCGTATCTTTTTGTGCTTACCTGATGCCATTTTTTTCTAGTGCTTGGCCAATAAACACTCATCTGGAAACAAGAAGTGCTCAAGTGGATATATATAGCATATGCAGCAACTACTGCACACCCAAGTCGCATGTTCAACAAAGGCCACAGGAACAGGACAACAGAAACTTCTGGATTCTGAAATTAACTTCTATGTGAATGAGCAAGCTGCAAACAGACTCTTAAATACAGAGAACAAACTGGCGGTTGACAGAAGGGAGGTAGGTGGGAGGATAGGTGAAATAGATAAAGGGGATTAGGGGATAGAAACTTCCAGCTATAAAATAAATAAGTCATGGAGATTAGAAGTACAACATAGGGAATATAGTCAATAATATTGTTACAGTGTGTGATGACTATACTTCTCATGGTGAGCATTAAGTAGTATATAGAATTGAGTCAGTATGATGCTTATACCTAAAATTAGGGGCACCTGGGTGGCTCAGTGGGTTAAAGCCTCTGCCTTCAGCTCAGGTCATGGTCTCAGGGTCCTGGGATCAAGCCCCACATCGGGCTTTCTGCTCATCAGGGAGCCTGCTTCCCCCTCTGTCTCTGCCTGCCTCTCTGCCTACTTGTGATCTCTCTCTCTCTGTCAAATAAATAAATAAATCTTAAAAAAAAATACCTAAAATTAATATAATGTCATATGTTAATTATACTTTAATTTAAAAAAGTGATACATTTTAAGTAACATATATGCAAATAATGACAGCTGCTTCAATATACATCTATTAGGCACCAGCTAGTTGACATTTCCCAAAATCCTTATAAAAATCTTTCAAGCTAAGGATTATTGTCCCCATTTTATGGATAAGGATATTAAGGCTGAGAGAGGATATAAGTAACTTTCCTGAACTCCCCAAATGAGGAAGCTAAGGTTCAATCTAAGATCCCTCTGATTTTAATCAATGCCTGATGTCTTTTTGATTTGCCATATGACCTCTCTGCCCCAGCACTAGACTCGACCCCATCAAGTTCATTACTGAAAACAAGATTTCTACACCCAGTGTGTATACTGACAAGGACATAGATTGAGGGCCTGAAAGTGCTTAGCTGTGAATTTCCTCACACTGCCAGTTGTCAGGCTGGATTAGGCTGTCTGGTCAAAACCAAAGTCATGCATGGGCTTTGTCAGTAGACAGACATAGGTCAAAGTCCTGGATCCACACGATCTGGCTCTTTGGCCTTGGGAAGCATCTGCCCCTCTCTGGGAATTGACTTCCTCCTCTGTGAAATGGGCTAATAAGCTGCTTCAAGGAGTTAAGGAAAGAATCCAGTGAGATGACACACAAAGTCCTTAGTGTAGGACTTGCCACAGTGCGATAAAGAGTCTGAACTCATTTTTAATATTTGACTACATATAAGCTTCACCCCCTTTTCCTCTTTCTGCTATGCATCTGAGCAAGCTGGTAAGAAAGCCAGAGTGGTTCTTCTGAAATGATGGAATATCCAAGCCATACAAAGCCCTAAAATCCTCACCTGGCCCTATACCCCAGACACAAGAAAAACCTCAAGTCAGTCTTCTTTCCTTGCTCTCTCAAATCATTTTAAGACCAACTCTGAAGTCTTGCTCTGATTTCCCTAGGAAATCTCATCATGCAAATGATGGACCTCTCCATATCATCTTAATTTGGGCATGGCATCATCAGTCTTGGCATCCAAACCACATTTCAGGTGGGGGAGCCCTCCTGTTTCTGAAGAGTGTCCACAACACCCAAAGCATGTTAGCTATCATCATCATCATCATCATTATTAAAAAGTTGAATTTAGGATTTTTAAATTTTATGCAAGAGGCTCATAGTTCATAGTACTTATCGTGAACTTACGCATGTATTTGACAATAATGACTCTGGAAGGAATGGGCAGTAAAGGAGTGGGTGGGGTTTTCAGAAAGGCTGGTGGGAAGGTCATTCACTCCAGTTTGGACAGATGTGGATACAAGATGTAGGGGTGAAGTGGAAGTTCCTGGAGTGGCCAGAAATTGACCGAGACAAGAATCTACCATAAGTTGCTGATTTGGTGGGAAAAATGAAAGTCAAGACTGAAGAATCAGTTTCCTTTGCCACATCTAAGGGAGTGTAAAATCTGAAACTCAGACGCGATGTAAGAGGTGAAGGACCAAGAGTATTGACAACAGGTTGTGAATCAGTGTGAGAAGCAGTCAGAGGCAGAACGTGGAAATTCACGGGCTCTTACTAAAGTGGGCTGGTTGTTTCTTCCTTAATCCCCTCACTAAACCAAGTGTCTCCTTACTGAATACTGCTTTAAAGCAAAAACAACCAGATAGGTAACTTGCATTGTATTTGTCTTAGGCAATCAATAAATGACCAGCTATATATTGATATCTTAGCAAATCAATCTCCTGAGGGAATTTGTCTTGAATGCATCAGTTCTTACAAAGTTGCTGGGACAGTAAGTCTGACTAATCTTTCTTCTCTAGAAGTTAGGCACTGAAACATCCTAAACTTACTTTAATCTCCTCCAAATCATCTGACCAAACAGTGAATACAATTTTGTCCACTGGATGATGTTTTCCTAATTTAAATGTTGAAACACAAAGAAAGTAATTTATGTTTTCAGCTAAGTCAACACGGTAACGTGAGGATATTTTAAAAGCTCTACATAAACAAAGGTATGATGTTCGGGCTCAGAAGGACAGAGCCAAAAATGAGACTTGGCTGTGGTGTGCTATTGTTTGTGTGCAAAGACTCATATTTCTGGAAACAAAGAAATAAAGGCAAGCTCACTCCAGTCAGATTTTGCAGAGTGAGTCAACCTTCCCGATACACAGATGATGATCTGTTACTCAAATGGGATCAGGACACAAGCGTCAGGAGGAAGCCTGAAGGAGTAAAGAATTATCATTAGGTGCAGAAACCTAGCCTTATGACAGGGTTATGTTTCAGTGATAGACATAAATCGTCTTAGTGCCTTTTCAAGAACTTGGCTTTGATGCAAAATTCCTTCTGATTGCCTTAAGTAATTTTTAAAATGCTGGCTGACCCCAAATTGGTTCTGCAAAATTTACTGTATATAGTATGATCATAAAAATAATTATTCATGAAAACATTAGTTTGGGGGTATTTTTTTCCCCAAAAGATTTTTCTCCTCAGTAGAGAGAGGAAACCAATATAAAAAAAGTGTGGATTCACCATTTTACACTGTTAGTTGTCTCGATGTTTCTTTTTGACAATTGACTGTCTCAGTGTTTCTTCATCCTCCATGATAAAGAGATTTGTATACAGAGCTCCTCAATCTTTCCCACTTCCTCTCATTCCCTTCTCTCCCTCCCTCTGTCTTGCCTTTTTTCCTTTCTTCCTTCCTTCTTTCCTTTGTCTGTCTTTCAACAGATAATATTTGAGGTTCTGCTATGTGTTAGACTGTGGCCTAAACTCAATCGTTTGGTTACACAAAACGAAGAACATGGTTTGTTTGTTTGTTTATTGATTGATTGATTGATGTTATTTGCTCACTTATTTGACAGAGAGAAACAGTGAGAGAGGGAACACAAGCAGGGGGAGTGGGAGAGGGAGAAGCAGGCTCGCTGCTAAGCAGGGACCTTAGCAAGGTCCTTAGCAGGACCAGACCAAGGTCCTAATCCCAGGACCTTATGATCATGACCTGAGTGGAAGGCCGAAGTTTAATAACTGAGCCACCCAGGTGCCCTAAGAACACAGTTTATTATTGAGTGTCTGGAAGAGGAAGAAAAATCAATCAGTACAAAATGAAATACCTTCATTGTTTTATAAGGCGAGGTAAAATAGTGAAGTGATCAAGGTCATGGCCACTGTTATTGGACATCTCCTCCAGCTGCAGCCTTATTGCTGTCTTTCCTTCCCAGGAACACTTCTCAAACAAGTCATCTAGAATCACTGTTTCAATTTCTTGACACTGTCATCTGGCTTGGACCATCATCACCCACCAGAGGGCTCTTGCTAAATTACAAATGGCCTCTAAGCTGCTAAACCAAAGGATATTTTGCAACTGTAATCTCACTTGACATCAGAATTCTATATTCTTGAAACAATCTTTTCCTTTTGGTTGATGATACTATACATTCTTTGCTTTCAATATTATTTGCCAGCTAAACTCTTCTTCCTGTCCCTTACAAATTGTGGGTATTGAGGAGGGCACGTATTGCATGGATCACTGGGTGTGGTGCATAAACAATGAATCTTGGAACACTGAAAAAATAAAATAAAATTAAGATGTTAAAAAAAACAAAAAACAAATTGGAGCTAATTAACTCCATCAGAGATCATTTCTTAGATCATTTCCTTAGTCTCTCCTTAAACAACTTCATAGCTTCCATTTCATCATCCATAGGTTGGTGACTTATTCATTCATAAGAGTAAAGGCTCCCTTTCCAACTCTACTCATTCTCTCCATGAGGGTGATTCAAAGGCATCTTATGCTCACCATGTCCAAAATCAAACTTATCATTTCTCTTTTGCCTTCTGACCTAAGCTCCTTCCACTGTCGTCCTGTCAATGAATGGTAGCAGAGCCTCTCCAGATCACCAGAAATCTAGGGTCATCCTTGACAGTGTGATATTCACTCAGCGAACTCCAAGATTTTGTCTCCTAAATATTTCTTACAACAGTACACTTCCACTGTCACTATTGCCATGCTGCTCTTCCCCCAGTCAGCCCCAAATCATCGTTCAGATTGCTGTAGAAGCAACTGACCCTAAAGAAAGAGAATTTTGACCTCTCAGATGAGAGGAGGTTCGAATGCTGTACATTTCATAACACTGCTCCCTTCTTCTTCACTTACCACAGTTTACAACCATAATTCGATTTTATGCCTATTTGACTAATATTTGTCTCTTCCATGATAGCAGAGAGTTTGCCTGACTTTGCCCTCATTGTATTCTCAGTATTCTAGGGCTGTACCTAGGACCTAACAGTTACTTAAAAATTGTTGTTTAATGTAGTAAGTAAAATTTCTGGCTCTGCCGTTTGCTACCTATGTAGACTTGAATGTGTTTTTGCCTTCCTCAAGCCTCTGCTTCCTTGTTGTGAAATGAAGATATAATTTTTGTACTCTTAGGGTTGATATGAGGTTTACATGAGATTGTGTATTTGAGATATTTCTTAGTGCAGTGTCTTGTGAAGCACGCAGGAAATGGCTGCCCTCCCCACATATGGAATATGGATATATTATAAGGAGCATTATTTTGCAGTTCATATGAAGGAAAACCCTCATCTGATTCCAAGTTTATGACTTAGAGTCTTTGGGGAAAGAAAGTCCTGTTGGAAGATCAAGTGCATTTAAGATTGTCTTTAAAATATGTTGTGGGGAACTGGATATGGGGTCAAGAGGCTTCCTTCCTTCCTTTCTCTCTCTCTTCCTTCCTTTCTCTCTTTCTCTCTTTCTTCCTTTCTCTCTTTCTTCCTTTCTCTCTTTCTCTCTTTCTTTCTTTCTTTCTTTCTTTCTTTCTTTCTTTCTTTCTTTCTTTCTTCTTTCTTTCTTTCTTTCTTTCTGTTAGAATATACCTGCTGTCTTGGACAACCCTAGGCAAGGTACTTAACTTCACTGAGCTTCAGCTTTTTCATGTATTAAGATGAGGTTTAGGAGGTCCATTAAATAAACCCCCTTGTGATCTTTGGTGTCCGCGACCCCTTGAAAGACAGCGGCAAGGATCACACAGGTAGGGATCAAAACATCAGTCTTACTACCCTAAGGCTGAATTGTAGAAATATGGTGTGACTCTGAGCACATGGGTCTCCAAAAATGTCCTCATTAACCTCTGTCCTTGTCCCAGGTGGAGTCTCTGAACACCTCACCTCTCAGGAAGAGGCAAAATGCTCCCCTGGAAGCTCCCAAATCCATCATCAGGAAGTAATGTGCCCACTAATGGAGGTGGGGCATAGAGCTGTAGTTGTTTCTCTCAATACCACACTTTAGGGACTTTTTTTTTCTCTCCAGGGGAGAGGGCCAGAGCATAGGGAAGGGCCCTGTGTTTTCAGACACCTTTCCCCTTAAGCGAGGTGATACATGCAGAGTCTTTGGTGGATGCCCACTGCACCGTATGTTCTTTTTTTTTTTTTTTAAAGATTTTATTTATTTATTTGACAGAGAGGAGGGAGATCACAAGTAGGCAGAGAGGCAGGCAGAGAGAGGGGGAAGCAGGCTCCCTGCCGAGTAGAGAGTCCGATGCGGGGCTCGATCCCAGGACCCTGAGATCATGACCTGAGCCGAAGGCAGAGGCTTTAACCCACGGAGCCACCCAGGCGCCCCTGCACCGTATGTTCTTAACATAAAGATCATACATGGTGTTGGTGGAAACAAATCTCTAAAGACAGACCCCTGGCCCATTTTCCTCTCCCCTATGATGAAGCAAACAAGTGTTTTACACAAGGGCCCGGCAGTCTTGAGTATGGTTTGGAACTACATTTTCATCCATACTCCATTTTCTGTAGCATAAAACCTGGCAGGCACCTGGGATCAACAAAGCTAATATACGTACTGTACTTCCCTAACTTGTCTACCCAATGGGACCTGAACATTTAGGGGGGTGTGTGTGTGCGTGTGCGTGCATGTGTGTGCAAAGCTGGTGAGGTACCAGAAAAAAGTATAGCTCAGTAAAACAAGCATCAGAATACACAGGAGTCATTTACTAAGCCCCTGGTCCTTACAGGGCACCACGCTGAGAACGCCACATAGATTTTCTTAAGTCCTCTTAGTAGCACCACAGGGTGGGCAGGCATCATCCTCAAGGATGAAGAAACTCTCGGAAATTAAGTTTTAAAATCAGGTCTAGCTTGTTCCAGTGTCTTGCCCCTTTCACAAGTGCTATAAATGTCTCCTTGCTTTGAAGGGTGTGTTCGTGGAAAGGAAAACAGCAGCAAACCCTGCCTGAAAAGAAAGCATGGCGGAGCAGACAGACCCAGATACCAAAAAAAAAACACCTTTGAGAAAGAGCAGACTCAGCACGGAATGGCAGGGCACCTGGCATTCCCACTGGAGGACGGCCTTCTCTCACTCAAAGAGAATCCAGCATCCGAGGCCTTCTCCTCATTTAATGAGTTGGTAACAAAAATAGGGCTGTTTGGAAAATGACCCACACCCACTCTTTCAAGGGGATGGCAACAGCAACTGCTAGTGCCAGGTGGGTGTGGCTCTGGCCACCAGGCTGATGGCCCGCAAGCAGTCCGTGTGGGTCCTGGCTCTACCTTCTCACAGTCTGCCTTTGATGTGAGTTTCTCTTGTCCATGCATTTAGTCTTGATGTGATTTGCGTTCAAATAGATCCATCCTAAGTTGGATGCAGACCTTTTCTCCACCCTTCCAAGCCCCCTTTATGGCCTTCTACGGTGTGGTCAGAATCAGGTCATAGAGCCATGGCACTAAGTCAGGGAGAACATTTTGAGGTGGAGACAGAGAAGGGGTTTGAGCAGGGACTGGGTCCAAATTAAAGCCTCCAAACATCAATCCAACTCATTTTTCTCCTGGCAGGAAACATTTCAACCTCCCCTCTTTCACAGTCAGAATTTTAGTAAGTGCTGTTAGGAAAGTAACATTTTGTGTGACATGTTCATTCATTGCGACATTAACTAATCCTATTCTTGGGTCCCCTGTGTATGAGTGGCCAGTAGGGTATATATCCTTCTAAGGAGATTTCCCAAGAGCCATTAAAAGTAAAATCCAATGGACAGTTGCAAGCTCTTCACTTGTGAATGAAGTCAGAGCACACCCCATGGTCTCTCAGTAACCCAGAGGAAAATGGTGTCCACTCCAACTGTCTGCCCAAATGGTGTCCTATCTTCCATCCGAACTGCTAGTTTTTTCTTATCTTAAGATGATTATGCTGATAACACCAAGGAAACAATTTTTTCTAAGAGTGGGAGGAAGGATTCCTCTGCCTATTGGTAATTAAGGGACTTGGTCCTATTGGGAGTGAATTCAAGTTTGGGGAGAAAAGAGATTTGAGGAAAAAACACTTTTCCAGATGTCTGAGATAGGCCATGATATCATAGATGGCAATCTGCTCTCTGTTTTGTTCCTCCTCAGTCTCCTTCTTTCCATTCATCATCTCCTTCAGACTGTCAATTAGTGATAAACAATGACCTTGGAGATATTATACAAAACAAAACAAAAAAACCTCTGTTTTTTATTTTCTTTTAAAGATATATTTCTATTACTATTTTCTATCATTTCTTTACTCTTAGGTCCCAGTCCTGTCTTACCAAATGTGGCTGACATAGCTTAGTTCACCCAGGTTCCAAACTCAACCCATTTTCTGGGGTTGCCTCCATTAAAAAGGCTGTAAAAATAAAATAGTTGATTTCCCAAACTTCTTTGTACCTTGTACTTCCTTGAGAAGTAGTTGAAATTTACAGAATCTACAATGACTCCTTCTTTTTTCCTACCTTGAAAGGAGACCCGATATCTAGGCTTGAAGACACCATCTTGTCACCGTGAGCTGATGGGCATAAGGGAAAGACCAAAAGAATCTCAGAAAGACTGCTGATACCACATCAGATCTTACTCGATTATTTGTTTCTTTTCTGTTTACCCAAAAGCTTATTTATCCTATTTGCTTAAATATAAATATATATATTATATATATACACATACACATGTGCAATATATATATATTGCAATATATATGCACAATGCAATATATGCATTATATATATGCATATATTATATGTAAGATATATTGCATATTATGTGTAATTATACGTAATTGCATATAATATGCAATATATTGCATATATATGCATATGTAAATTGTATATATTGCAATTGCAATATATTGCATATATAATATATATGCAATTATATGCAATATATTGCATATTATATGCAATATATAAATATATAATATATATATTGCATATATATGTGCGATACAAATATATTGCACATGTGTATGCACACACATGTGTGCAGCACACACACACACACACACACAGCACTTACTATGGCCCAGACACTGTTCTAGTAATTTGGGTTTCATTACTAAACAAAGTAGACAGAGATCCCTGTCCCCAAGCTTGTAATTCAGCAGACAGAAATAGACACAAATCAACAGACATAAAGGGAGAAATCGACACCATGAAAAAAAGGAAAAGGTAAGGGACATTGGAACGCAAAGTTAGGGGTAAGTTTCAATTATAAATCAAGAGGTCAACACAGATCGTAAGCTTCATGTGGTAGGCACATAGGGAGACATAAGGTGAGCGTCCAGTAAGTATTTGTTGAATAAATGCATAATAAGTGAATCAATAGCTGTTTACCCCTGGTCTTTTTAGAGGAGAAAGACTACCTGCTTGTGTCATTTATAGTTAGTTAAGTTTTCTAAAACTGAAATAGAAAGCATTCTTAACTAAGGCACTGAATGCCTCCTTTTATGAGTTTTTAGATTAGGGGAATTTTTCTTCCCTTTCAGCACTTTGGCAGGATGATTTGAGTATTTTCTGTTATCTGTTATTTATTTATTTATTTATTTATTTATTTATTTATTTATTTATTTATTAGCTGTTGTTTCTGAAGAGATGTGTTTGAAGGTCACTTGACCATTCCATCTCACAAATCTAAGATTTCCCAGTTTTCCTTGATGTTTTATCATTTAAATATTGTGTGATTAGTGAGTTTATTTGCATTTATCCTGCTCATGAGTATGCTTTTTTTTTTGTCTTGAGAACTCAATTCTTTTTGTTGTGGTTGGAAAATATTCTAATTTTTTTCAATATTTCTCTTTGTTCTCTCCTTTCTTTTTTTTTTAATTTATTTTTTTATTAACATATAATGTAATGTTTGCCCCAGGGTACATGTCTGTGAATCATCAGGCTTACACATTTCACAGCACTCACCATAGCACATACCCTCCCCAGTGTCCATAACCCAGCCACCCTATCCCTACTCCCCCTACCTCCCAGCCACCCTTAGTTTGTTTCCTGAGTTTAGGTGTCTCTTATGGTTTGTCTCCTTCCTGGTCCCATCTTGTTTCATTTCCCTCCCCCACCCCACCACGACCCCCCGCCCTGCCTCTCAAATTCTTCATATCAGAGTGTTCTCTCCTTTCTTGATTGCTGGAAGTCTTAGATATCTGTTCAGTCTTGCTTCATATTACTCCATCATTATGAGTTGTGTAGATAAGAATTATCCTATTTACTGAGTCTACTGGCTCTTTAACAAATGTTTTCTTTGGGTACTTTGTAAATTCTAAAAATACATGTTCATCTTTAATGGGAGTTGTCTTCCATAGGAGTCCCTCTTGTACCTTGGATTGAAGGAATCCCTAATGAGATATCTTGCTCTTTTCTCTGGAAGGACCTTAAAAAATTAAAATTATTTATTTACCTAAATAATTTTTTAAAGTCCTAGTGGAAGGCCACACTAAAATAAATATATATTAACACACCAGGAAGAATACAGTGAGCTCTTTTAGGGGTAATTCAAGGAAGAATTAGTAATAACTGGTTTTGGAAAAGATATTAATGAGGAATTGAACTCTGCAGATGAGATATTCTGCCATCAGTCTGTCTTAAGAGTGGAGTTTTTGTTATTATAGTCTATGAACAGACATTTTTCAAGAACATTTGCAAAGATGTCAAAGAATCATGTGGATTTAGTGGAAGAACAGAAACAAATGTGGGAATTCAGGCTCATGAAGGTATAACCACTTATCATGTCAGCAAGTGGGATAGATCTAATAGAAAAAAGGCTTTCAGAAACTGGGAAGCCAGGGACTCTAATAAGGTTTCCAAGATTAACCTTTAAAAACTGTCCTGTAATCCAATGATATGACTTATTGACTAATATCCTTATTGCTATTAAGAGTTGAGATATAATTAATCCAAGAAAAAATTTAAAATACACTAGCAACAACTTCCCTGTTTCTTATTATATGTAAAATATAACCAATTAATACAGAACCCTGCCCTTAATAACTGCATTTGTGTTTTAATTGTGGTCCACTAAAATTTGCGGGTCAACTTCTTCCTTTTGTTTTTTGGAATTTTTTAAAAATTTAATTTAATTTTTTCGGTGTTCCAAGATTCATTGTTCATGCACCATACCCAGTGCTCCATGCAACACATGCTCTCCTCAATACCCACCACCAGGCTCGCCCAACTCCCCACCCCCCTCCAATCCTAAACCCTCAGTTTGTTTTTCAGAGTCTGTAGTGCAAAGAAGACCCCATGTACCCCAAAGTTCATAGCAGCAATGGCCACAATCGCCAAACTGTGGAAAGAGCCAAGATGCCCTTCAACAGACAAATGGATAAAGAAGATATGGTCCACATATACAATGGAATATTATGCTGGCCAACTTAACTTACCAGCTGTATTTCTTTTGCCAAGTTACCATTTGAGACCCAGTTTCCTTATGTATAAAGCCATGATATTAATTGTAACTACTGTTCAGGCTGTTGGAGGATTAAATGAGATAATTTTCATGGAGAGCTAGCACAGCATCTGGTCCCAGGGAGAGTAGCTATTTTCTGTTATTTTTAATGTTAGTCCAAGCTAGTCCAGTTGTTTAAAGTTTTCCTTCCATGTAAATTTCACATCAAAGACACAATCCAAAATTTCCAGTACTAAGGAGATCTATTTCCTGGAAGAACCACAACAAACAAACAAACAAACAAACAAACAAACAAGCAAACAAACCCACCTACTCACTAAGCAGTCTCTTACATCATCATCAGCAGCTCACAGTTTAATGATTCTGATCTGGGCATGGTGCACATTCTCAAGAGAACCAACAAGACTGAATTCTTGTCCCAGGACTGTAACTCATATGCTCCATGAGAGCATATAGTCTCTGAGCATTCGAAAGCCTTCTGAGGGATGCAGAAATAAGCAGAGTATGTACTATTTTTTAAGCTCATGGACAACTGGGAATAGAGAGTAGCTATTGCTAATAGCCCATAAAGAGAAATAATGATAAACTGGAAATGTTAGAACCTTAGACTCTCTACAGAGAGAAACTTTAGAGGTAGAGGTGGGATTTTAAAGAAAGCCCTAGAGCACACGGTTTCTGCAGAAGGATGCAGTACAAAGGTCTATAGGTTTAGGCTCAAATAATCTGGATTTGAATCTCAGTGGTCTCACTGAGTAATCTCTTAGCAATGACCAGTCAATGTATGCTCTGAGAACATCAAGTTTTGATCAGAAAAATGGGGACAATTCTATATATCTAAAGGAGTCATTCTGAGAATGAATTCACATGGGCTAACTCCATTCATTCACTCTCTTGTTCATACACTAGTTTATTACAAAACATTTACTAAGTGTCTCTGTATGTGATGTATCATGCTGGGATTTGGGGAAGCAGAGATGAATGAGAATATGATTCAATTGCAAACTGACTTTAAAATTCTGTAAGCATCATGCTCTTTTAAATAAATGGATCCTACTCATGATTCCAGGGCATGAAATACCAAGTGGACAGCTGTTCTCGTTGATGCGATATTGATGGGTCTGGAACCCCACCAAATGGGCTTCTTGACTCTCAGGGGTGCTGATGAGTCACTTTCTAGGGAACTCCTGAGCCATCTGGAACATCTGGGAAAACCACTACATCACAATGTAAGCTTCCTTTTTTGTATTACTCTGTAGTACCTATACAACAAAATTTTCCACATTCTGTACTCCCTAAGCAAGACTGGCTTTCACAGAATCTAAAATGTCAGAGGCAAATACTAGTGGGTTTGGAATAACCCACATTTTTTTAGGAGGCTGATGAGAATTTCCATGACCACCCAGCTCAAAAAAAAAAAAAAAAAACCCACCAAAAAACAAAAACACACATTTTGTGTAGCCTATAGCCTAGTTTAGAAAATTTGCCTTGATTTTTACACTTAGCACAGCACCTGGCACATAGACACTCCATACATGTTGGTCTTAGATATATATATTTACATACATACACGTAGGCACTCCATATATATATAAATGAATAGACTCCAACATGACAATTTTTCCATCAGGATCAGAGTTTTCTGCTGGGGAGGTCATAAGAATATGCCTCCAGAACTTCAACCACTGAGAGCAGAATTCAGTGAGAACCCACTTGGTGGGCTTTGAAATCCATTGTCACGTTCATGCCTAGGCTGTGCCTCCCATGCTAACTCTTGCTGAAGGCTGAGCATGGTGGAGATATTGAGACTTATGCACTATTTGTAGAGGCGACTTTATCTCAAGGACTTGCTGATGCCTTTGCTGAATCCTCTTTTGACTTAAATGTGGACGGTCCTTGATACTTCCACCTAAACTTATCTGCCTCTCTCCTTCACTTAGATTCTCCTCCCAGTCTTGCCTGGCTCTCTCTCTGTTCTCTCTTACATGGGCATTTTTCCAATAAAATTCCAGCATGTTTAATCCTGTCTTATTGTCTACTTCTCAGAGGATCTAGACTAACACACCTGTCAATCTCCTCATCCCATTTTCCAATGGGAATTCAGATTCAGATTGTGGCTTATGGATCCTGCAAGAGCAAGCCCTGGATAATGACCATCTGTGAGGCTGGGCTGGAGTAGAGAGGCCATGGGTCTGAATCAATGAGAGAGGTGTGTTCCCCCAGGATGGCTTAAGAGGAGCTATCGTCGGTGCTGGGGTAGTGCAACAAGCCCCACTTCTAAAATGAGAGAGAATCACAGGAATTGGCAAATGACCCATTTAAGTCAGTATCAAGGAGGTAAGCAGAACAGAATTGGGAGGGTTAAATGGACTGAGGAGGACAGTTCAAAATAAATACCATCAACAAGTGCTTAGGGAAGCTTATTCTTAGGTGATGACTGATTAGAAAAGTTCTAGAAACTTGAATGGACCACACAGGGGTTTCTGAGAAATATTGGGCACATGGATATTGGTACTGGGTAACTGTCAAGATCAAGGAAACTGAAGAAGTTGGTGGAGTTCTGAACACAGCTAGACAGGGGTTCAGCAGTCCACGACCCTGACACATCAGTTACCCCTTGATCAGGCACACTGAATCGAAGGAGGTGAAGATCCAATAGGTCTTTGGAGAGGAAGATAACCTGTGGATCCTGTCTGACAAGTAACAACGTGCCATGATGGAAACTCACGTGGAGTGGGACCAGTCACCATTGTGTCCACGTGCCAGCATTGCCAACCTCTAGCTGGGAGACTTTGGGTCTGTTTTTTCACCATGCTCCACTTCAGTGGAAGTGGAAAATAAATTTCACCCTATTTATAAAACAAGGATAGTAATATGAGCCTCAGAGGTCATGGTGAAGATAGAGATAATGTAAATATAGTACTTAACACAACACCTTGTATATAATGGTTCTCAAAATATGGCACTTATTAATATCAGAGACCAAGAAGTCTGTGTTAGCTGGAATATGTCAAACCAGGTAGCAAATATATAGCCCCAGAATTCTGACAACTGGAAGAATGAGTTATTCTGAGTCCTAAGAAGTTTTCCTTTTTTATTTAAGTAGAATTCACACTTAAACCTATTCTATGGTTCAGTAATGTCCCATTTGCAAGGATTCAAAGTTAACTAAAATAACTTTCATCAAAAATGAAGGTTGTGTCCAGCTACTGGGCAGTTCAAGGGTGCACCTGGCCCCCGGGGACTGGACTGAGTGCTCAAATGATGCTCGGAGACCTGTCTTCCATTTCCTTCGTGTTGCTTCACTCTTCCGGAGGAGGCTCACAGGGCTCAGAGCAGCTCTGGCATTGTAGTACCTTCTGAAACCATGATCCTAGAGGAAAAGGGGCATCTCTTTTCAGAAAATTTCAGCAAAAGACCTGTGGAGTGATTGATTGCCTTGGCCTAGTTCAGATGTCCATCCCTAAGCCAGTCACTGGGGCGAGGAAGTAGAAGGCTCTTTGATTGTTCAGTTGCTCACCTCTGGAGCTAGTGATAAGACTGAGTGATGAATCACTAAATTCTACTCCTGATACTAATGATGCAATATATATTAACTAACTTGCATTAAATAAAAATCTTAAATAAAAAAAAGAATGAGTGAAGAATAATTTAAGAAATGGCTGGGTAGGCAAAATCATATGCCTAACACATCTATAAGCTCCTTAGAAGGTTTGTTTTCCCTCCCTCTTTCTTTTTCATTCCCAGAAAGTCCCTAGAGGTCCACATTCCTTTCCAGAACTAGACAGGATCTTGCAGTTGGTTCTATTGGGTCTCACAGATGGGAGAACTTTCCAGAGATACCTGTTAAAAATTCAGACAGGAAGATAATTCAGACCCTAACCTTAGAGATGGACTGAAGTGGAAGATTTAGTTATAGATTTATCTCAGATAAAACAAACAAAAACAAACAAACAAACAAAACAAAAACTTAGAAAGGGAACTTGTTTTTTAGATGAAGTAATACAAATGTCTTCTCAAACATTCTGGGACTTAAGACTCATACCGGTTTATAGTTTCTTAGGCTTCAAAACAGCCGAAAGACATTGGGGAGTGGTTATCTTTCCCTGCCATCCTGTCTCTTTTTCCTGTCTCCATTCCATGATGTACGTAATCAAAACATGTATTCTCAGGAGCCAACCACTCTTGGTGGTGATGAGATTCCCTCCAACAGAAAGGTGCTGGGGCACATCTGTGCTGTGTCAAGCCATGACACATTGGCATGAAGTGAATATTCCAGGCGGTGCAGATGCTGCTGGCTTCAATGGTCTACTGCTTCTGGCATTAGTTATTTCTTAAAAACAGATTATGCAACACTCTCTTTATTTACTTACAGTCAATGAATATTAATTTTTAGGGAAAAATATGAATATGGAGACAATACAAACCACTTATAATTTCAACCCGCCAAAGGCTCCATATTTACTATTCTAATGTATACCCCCAATTTTATCTGTAGAAGTACATTTGATTTGAGGGATAGATTCTGAAAGAACTCACCTGAGTCAAACAGAGCTAACTAAGAAGTTGATTCTTTTATAAGAGTTAAATATAAAGTAGAAGGGAATGTGTTCTTGGAACACATGAATCTACAATCTGTAAGTGGAAGGACACCTTTGTAATGCACATTCTATAACCATGTAACTGGATTTTTTTCCCCCTCAAAATTTTCACTATCCTTTCCTGGTTATATGATGGATTTGATGAATTCTTGTTTCATTTCATGCATTTCTTACTTTAAAATTCATACTTCATATTATTTCAGGCAGTATTGTGGCCTTCTTCATAACACTTAATCGCGTCTAACATTTAGTTCCAAAGTTGTTGAGTTTTAGACAGGTTTTCCCATTCTGTGTCACTGCCTAACGAAAGTTTGGTTAACGCTGCTTGAAGCTATGAAAATAAAAACAAGACAAGAGTAAATTTAGACTAACAGATCCCTGAAGTCCCTCACATAAGGCTAGTGCTCATAGTCATATGGACCCCAGGATGGTCAGGATTGCTCACGAGTACCCAAGGGGCCCCAGCGGTAGCACAAACATGGATGAATACTTGCCTAGACCTCTAGACTTCACATTTTTTGAATCCTGACAGTTTTCTTTCAAGTTCTGATGGATTTATACTATTTTGGCTTTATGATGAGATTCTAAACATTTCTATATCCCACCACTATAGATCCATCAAAACTATGACCTTCTCGGTGTATGTATGTGTATGGATAAGCCTTTTCTCACAGAAATAGCATTCGCCATGGATACGATTTGGAAACTTTCTCTTTTGATTCACCAATATAGCATTGTTTACAATATGTGACCCATAGAAAATAATTCAGACTCAGCCAGGACAGAGACTTTGTTTTTCACCACACTGTTTAAAGTGTTCTCATCCACTGGAGACAGACATCTAGAGATACCTTGTGCGGGTGGTAGGGCATTCATTGAAATGTCTATAGTGAGGTGTTCCTCATTCTAACTCTGATCGGTGGAACTCCAAAATTATTAGCAAAACCCAGGTCTTCTCAAAATCCCTCATTCCAGAGGAGGCAATCCAAATGTCCCTCATTGCTTGAAGTACCAACATTAAGTGGCAAACATGGTCTGGGCTCTTCCTGAGTGATGAGTCCTGTGTGGAGACAGGTAATAAAACAAGGCTCGTGAGAGTCTGCCACACAGCTTGGATGACACGAAGGAATCTGATTAATTTAGAGAGTGCAGAGGGGCTGCCCCATGGAAAAGACGTTTCAGCTGAGACCTGAAGTATCTCTCTTTGGAGGGAGAAGCTAGGAGTTTTTTCGAGAGGAAAAAAACAGTGTTCCAGGATGACAGAATGGAGTGTTTGAAAATCTGGAAAGAAGATGGAACAAGGCATTTAGAGTTTCTGAAATGCATCCAATTCCATAGGACCCAAGGCAGAATGACAGGGAATATGAGAGAACATCTTGGGGACAGATTTCAAGTTGATGTAAGGGGACATTCAGTGAAGCCAGAGTTGACCAGTGACATCATGGTCTTCCTCAGTGTCCCTGGAGTGTGTAAGTTGAGTGGGGTTTGCCATAAGGGGAATGGAGCTTTAGAAGGGGAGGTGGTCAGAGAGATGACCTAGATACTCTCTGATCCTATAAAATATGTTTCCAAAAAACCAAAGACCATAACCAGAGCCTCTTTCCTTAGAGGAAAGGACTTTGTGACTTTGTGTTTTATGACTTTGTGTTTTTCCTTTGACCTAATACCAAAGAATATTATTTAATCCCCGTAGAACTATGCATGGAGTTCAGCTTGTGTTCAGCACAGATCTCATTCAACTGCCATTCATCTGAAGATCTAAAGAAAATTTAACTTGCTCTTGGGCATTCGCTTAGCAGAAAATAGAATTTTGAAAAGTGTTGAGAAGCATCTTTAAAAAGATGAATAAAATCCATGACCAACGCTGGATTTTAGAACTGAAAGGGACTCTGAAGGCCAACAAGCTGACATCTTTATTTTACAGATAAAACATGGAATCAAGGAGAGACCAGGGGACCCAGGCAAATTCTCTGGACAATGAGGGCCAGAAGCAGGGCTCGTGAAACAGGCCTGACTCCCCGGCCACTATTCTTTCCATGTGACCTGAGCATGTCTGGGGGCAATGCCTAAGAAATAACACCTATATATTTCATAGATATTCAAATTAAGGAATCAAATGTCTAAGGAGCTGTCGTGTGTCCAAGGTCTTCGTTCACACTCGCACTGGTCACCCGACTGGCTCCTTCTCATTATTCCGGCCTCAGCTTAAATGTTAAATCCACAGAAAGACCTTTGGAAGTGCGGTCTACTCTTCCCTTTGTACAATTAGCAAAGTCATTATTAGTACACGGGCTTGTTTATGTTCTCTCTCCCTGACTGCCCCATAAATTCTGTGAAGTCAAGGGACCAAGACCGTTTTCTCAGCTCCTCTGTAGTCAGTAATAGTGGAGGGCCTGGCAGTGAGGGGAGGGCGAGGTGCCCCACATTTGCCCTTGCACACCCACCCCGCTCTTCTTCACTCTGATTTGGAGCTGGGAAACTGACACTCATCGACTTCATCCATAGGTTCTCTTGAATTCTGACGTCTTATCAGGTTCTCCATTGGGAGGTGCCGGCAGGAGAAGAGGGAGGTCTGTTTTCCCCTCTCCGCTCCTTCCCAGGCAGCTCCAAACCTGTTGGTCAGAACCTTCCACCCAGAGCCACAGCTTCAGTCTTTGGCTCTGTACTGGAGGTAACCACTCTCTGGCCCTGCCCCTTTGGTCGTAGAGGTGGTAATGGCTCCCCTCTGTGGCGAGCTCTGGTTAACGCATAGCACCATTATCTCATCTTACGCCATTCGAGCCTTTGGACATAGCAGAAAGCCGAAACGGAAAGGCCAGACTGAGTCATTTTTAAGACCCCTTTCAGCTCTAAAATTTCCTGACTCAGCATTTCCGTGGGGTGGGCTGGCTGGGAGGCGACTTTAGAATTTCTCGGGAGGCTGGAAATGACATCAGGAGGAGGGTCTTTGGTTCTGAGTGTGTGAGGCCATCCTGGCAGCTGTTAAAGCTGTCATTTTTTTGTCAGATCCCTTCCGGAAGGAGCCCTGCCTCCCGGTGATGCTGTTCTTTAGGGCAGAGAGACCCACCCATGCTCCACGAGGCCGGCGTCCATCCAAAGCAATCTTGGATTCCCGGGAGGCAGAGACTGAGTTTCGTTTACTGTAGTATTCTCCGACGTGGAAACTGGCACATTGGAAGTCCTCAATGGACATTCAGAGAACGGAGGAAATAAATGTTTATGGCAGAATTTCTTGGATCATCCTGTCCTTGCCTTCAATCCTATTTTGAGTCCATATTTTCCTGGCTCTTAACCCCTTTTGACTAAATTTTCTGTTCCTGGCTCCATATTTTCTCCTTGGAACCAAGAGTGGTTTTGGCTCCTCCAGAACCGGCCTTTGATAACTGCCATCTGTGAAGTTTGCATTCAAACTGCCTGTACGTGTTTCAGGGAATGGCTTTCCCAACAGGCCCCTTTCGATGCCACCTAGAGAGCCAGTCTTAACAAAATCCCCAAGTTATGTGACCAATGGATCTCTCTCTCTTTCTTCCTCATCTTCTTTCTGACCTTTACCTCATCCCGAACTCACATTTCCTTAACCCCTATATGAAAGGGCACTGGTTTTCGGAATAATAAAGTATTTAGAATATCTAAATAGCCTCAAAACGAAAGCTATAACAAACCTGTCCTCAGAAACTGTCACAGTAGTTGACAAATTATTGTCAAATTATCAACACATGTGGTCATAAGGAGACTGCTGTGGGTTTGCCAACCCCTATTTCCTGTTTTCTCTTGGGCACAGAGCCAGACTGCATTTCCCAGACTTCTTTGCAGTTAGATGGGACCAACCAGCACCAACCAGTGGAATATGGGCACCAGAGAGGCGGGCTACAAAAAGGCCTGGTCCTTAAAATTTCCCACACTCACCTCTGCTTTCTCTTTTTGTTTGCTGTCTGGGGGCAGGGTCTCCAGGGGCAGAGTCTGAAGCCCTCAGGGATAGTGGAGTCCATAATGAAAGAGTCTAAGTCCCTAAATGATAGCAGGATCACTGGAAGAAGGAGCGTGGTCCTTGAATGGAACAGGGAACCCCTACCTGCTGATTTTCACTGGAGTGTGACTCGAACAGGAAGTAAACCTTCCTGGTGTCAAACCACTGAGATCTGTGTGTTACAGCAGTTGGTCTCCCTTGACTAATGCAATCCATCCATTTGTCCCAGATTTTGAGGTTCCACGCCAGCCTCCCCGAGTGTCTAGGCTGGTGCTTCTCTTAGGAGAAATGTAACCAATTCTAAAACAGAATTCTACCAAGAAGTGTATGTTCAGGCAGAAGTATTTCCCTTAAATATCGTTCCAATGAGGCGTGTGTGTGTGCATGTGTGTGTGTATGTGTGCGCGCGCACACATGTGTGTTCAAGACTGAGGGAGTTTCTTTCAGTGAAGGAAACAGATTAGCTTTGATCTGAAATCTGGTAATGCTGCTACAACTAAAATGACCCTAAGAGAAAAATAGCATCTTAGGAAGGGGGAAAAAAACAGCTGTTCCCATCAACTCTGGTGACCAATTATTACTGTGACAAAACTATTGTGTGTTCTCCCAGCCTCTGTTGGTTTTGGCAGAGGCTCCAACTTACGACCTTTCTGAATTAAAGTTTTCCCTTGGAGGAGGATTTTAATAGAGGATCTTAACAATTAGGAAAGAACAGATAAATTTCTGCCCCGTGCAGCAGGCCAGCTACATTCCATCCAAACCTTGAGATAGGAAACGCTTTGCCCGATTAGCCAAAAGCCGTGTGCATTTCAATGATTCCGTTCTCTTCATCCCATCAGATTCTGCCCAGGGCAGGTGAAATGAGAGAAACATTGTTTCTTGGTTGTTTTTGGTCATTTCTTTAAGAGGTAGCACTGAAAATAGAACAGAGGAGAAACCAAGGAAAAAACTGGTTCATTTCGTCCTCTGCGATTTTTTGCTGTGATCGATATCTGCCTTTTCTTTTGCTGTGTGTAGCAATTTCGTCAATGCTACTATAGCTGGCATGATCTGACAAAGTATGGGACCCCCCCCCCATAAATACATAAGTAAGTAAATAAGTAAAATATGGGAAACCTCAAACCCATTGTATTTGGGGAGAATTCCAAGACTATTTAAAATTGCTTACTACGGGTCTTTTTTCCTAAATGATTTATTACTCTGCAAGACCAATATAGCTAAATTAACTTGTAAATTAATCCATCATAAAAGGCTTGGAAATACCCTTTTTATTGGCTTCCCTTCTGGGCATTCACAATGGAGTTGGAAAATTGACTATTACCAGTAAGAATATTTGTTTTCAGTTTTTTATAGACGGAAGGTTCCTGACCTTTAGAGAAGAAGAATTATCATTTTTCCAATGTCTCAAGATCATCTAGGGGCAGTGGGGCTTGGGACACGGGTGGACATGAGCGGAGGGTAGATTGTGCCACTCTCCATCAGTGTGACTTTGGGAAGATCGGGTAAACTGTCTAAGTGTTTCCTCTTTTGTGCACTCGTGATACGAGTGTCCACATCAGGCATTACTGAGAGGTTCGAGTGGGAGAATGAAGGAACAGGGTCTGGGTCAGGGGCTGGTACTTACTAGAGGTTCAGTAAATACTGTCTTCCTGCTGGAGATTGGTGTGATCTGGGAACCCTAGAGAAACAGCGCAGGCTGTAAGGGATGGAGCGGTCATCTGAGGGGAGTATGACTGCCGAGTGCTCAGAGCCCCAAGAGTGGATGGTGTTTCAACGTCCTCCTTCACACAGGTTAAATTCAAGTCCACGAGTGGGGAAGTGATGCGTCTGATGTTAGCAGGAGGTGGAGCCGGGCTCAGACCTGCTCGTTTGTTGCTTTCTAACCCCATGAGACCATTTACTGAGCACACATTAAGTTCCAGATACTGACAACAGCTCCATGAAAAGGGCTTTGCCGTGCCCCTCATTGTACAGAGAGGATGCTGAAGCTCAGAGAGGCAAAATTACTTGCCCAGACTGATACACCGAGCGTGTGGTAGAGCATTCCCAGTTCACTGCACTCCAAAGCCTTTGTTGACCTCATTGTTTTATGCCACCACAACGAGGCTCTGAGACTGGTCGGTGCGTTCCAGGTCCAAGGTCAGAACTCCAGCCAGACTTACAGGGACCAACTAAGGATAGCATCCGGAAGCCAAAGCTTTTCTGCTCATTTATGTCATCCCAGACGTAAAAGTTCCATCAGCCGGAACACCTCCAGCCAGAAAAAGGTCGACTTCCTGCCCGTCGTTTTAGACTGTGTTCTCCTGATGACTTTCAAAGGGGCTTGGAGCCCAGATTAGTTTGACAAGCATAACGGCGCGAACCAGCTCCATTCTCACAAACACCACTCCCAAGTCACTATGAGGTGACTTCGGCTCACTGTCCAGTTTAGACTGGAGTGGCCAAGCTCTGGGGAGTCCCCCACGCCCACGGCAGAGCGAGCATCTGGATGCCCAGATTGGAGGGTGGACACAGAAAGCCCAGCCCATCCCTTGGCCAGCAAATGCAAGCTCTTAAAGAGCTTTGTATGAGCAGCTGCGGCATCCCAGAAAGATCTTGGCAGATGACTCCAAATTAGAGACTAGACTTGGGGAGGAAATATTATTTGCTGCCTGGGTCACTTTCACCTTGTAACAAACTTCTCTTTTCCGCTGAGGTTCAGACCTGTGACTTTCTAACAAAAGGCTTTCCTGGCCCAAATCTTTAGATTCATATTGTAAAAAAATGAAACAACCCATGCACAGAAGTGGATTCAGATGATGCAGCGTGCCTTGTCCTGAACCTCTACTGACTGCAAGGAAGCAGAGCACAGCTGTGAAACACAGGGTGGCTTTGCCATTTCCTGGCAGAGTGGCTTGGAGCTCAGGATCCACATCTAATAGGGAACAACATCAGTACTTACAACAAAGGTCGTTAAGGGAATTAAATGAGCTAAACCATGGCACCATTAGAATAATCCTCAATCCATGCTAAGTGCCATGTAGGCATAGCAGATGTCATTATTCTATTCTCTCATCAGAAAGACGGGGATATTAACAGCACATAGGCTGGGCGTGGGGAGGGAGGAATAGGGTGGCTGGGTTATGGATACTGGGGAGGGTATGTGCTATGGTGAGTGCTGTGAATTGTGTAAGCCTGATGATTCACAGACCTGGATCCCTGAAGCAAAGAACATATTATATGTTAATAAAACCAACCAACAAAAACAACCCCCCCAAAAAACAAAACAAAAATAACAGCACATAGGCAGGATTGTTGAGGAACAAATGATTGGATATTTCTGAAGGACCTAGCACAGTGTAGGTACTAGGAGCTAAGTACTGGGTCTCACGGGGAGAGGCTGATCAGAGGTGCCTTTGAGGGGGGCGGTTTGGTGGTCCAGGAAGCAGGCGCCCCGAATCTTGTCCCTTCCAATTACCAAATAAATACTTTGCAGACTGGGTCGTTCACATACGCAGTTTGTTGTCCTGGAAGGTGATGTTTAAGGAAAAAGAAAAGTCAAGTAGGCAGCAGGCGGTAAAAAGTCCCCACCAAGAACCAATATAGCCTTGGGCAATCTCTCCTCCACTTTGACTTCAAGTCTTTCTCCTGCGGAAGGAGGGTCCAGGTGATATCCCGAGTTCATTGGAATACCAATACCAAATGTCATTCCTTCTGGGTCTCACTCTAACCTGCTGCTGGTGGGGATGGAAATTGCAAGGGAGGAATTTCGCCCTCTCTAGTTCAGCATGTGTTAATAGTTTTCCATTGGTTCACTCCGCATATGTTTTTGAGCCCTCGTTAGGTGGGGGCACCGTTCCAAGAGCTGAGGCTCCACCGATAAATGGAACAAATGAAATTTCAGCTTGTAAGGAGCAGGCTAGACAAACAAAAATAAGATAAAATGAGAATGCGCCTCAGAGAAACTGAAAAGGAGGAGAACGTGGCGGGGAAATCTGCCCCGAGGAGGTGGTGAGGATGTCCAGGGTCTGCTTCCGCAATAGGTGGTCCGGGCCTGGGGCAGTGCCTGGTAAACAGTCGGTTCTGAGTAATGGGTTAGATGAGCAAATGCCTTAATGAGCAGAACCTGAACCCCGAAGACTGATTTGAATGCAGATGTGAATAGTCACTATGTTTTCTTCTGGAATGAATTAGTTCTGACAGTTTCCAGAGCAGGACTAAAATGATTACATTACCATTATTTTAAACCTGAGAAGCACTAGGGGAACGAGAGCCACATTCTCCTCCCAAACAAGGCCAAGCTTTGGAGGTCCAGTGCGGTCAGAGGCGTTATTTGCACTTTGCTGCCCCCTGGTGGTGGTATAAAAATACAGCCCGCACTCCACAGCTCTGTAGGTTTGTTTAGCTTGAAGGTAAAAACAACAATAACAACAACAACAACAACAAAACATATCAGGGGCAGGCACCTCCATCATTAGAGCATTGAGATGAAACTATCAGTGTGCTGACCACATCTTTCAAATCCAGAAGTATGAACCTTCAGGGTCAAACGGCTAGAATATATGAAATGAAGACTATTTCGGTTAAGTCAGTACCAGGAGGCATATTATTTTCACTATTTTGGAGAAGGTCATCTCTGCTCAAATATTACTCTTCGTGAGTTTATAACGAGTGGGATGGGATCAGAGCTCCTAGGGGCCCAAGATATTTCTCAGGCCCAGAACTGCAGGAATGTTTCCTAGGGTGTCCATGTGTTGACGTCGGAGACCCTCTGAACTTTTGTTTGGAAACCCTATTCCCAAAATGTATAGGGAAGTTTCAGGTCCAAACAGTCAGGGAACTCTGGGTCAGTTGTCCAAGGCGAGTCCTTCATGCCCAGAGAGACTTGTGTTGGTTATCATTGCGATTCTTCTGGCTGGGAGATTCTATTTCATTTACACACACGTTTCCCGTTTTACCTGATATCATTGGGGCTGGTAATAGGCTCACCTCTGTCACTGGTCTTGTCACAGGTTTCCAAATCACTCTGAACCTCTGTTTTCTCATCTAGTGAAAAAAAAAAAAAGAATACCTATTAAATAAGATTAATCAACACTTACGAGTGGGCACGTGAAAGAAAGTAGAATACCAGGCACCCGTCAGATGCTTAACAAAAACTTTGAAAAGCAACCTTGTTAAACATTAATATTTATATAAATTTTATATAAATATTTATATAAAATTATAAAGTATTCAAGTGATAAGAGGACTTTATCTGATGCATTATTCCCGGTGTTATGTTCCCTGTCAGCTATGAATGATCCATCAGAGAGTAAAAATTTCTGATTGATGGACTTTGGTTTATTTTTCTCCAGTTGTATTTCTATTGGAGAGTGCTTTGAAAGCCATTATGAGGAAGATTTTGCTGTGTATTGTGTTTGAAGGTAACATATTGACCCCATTTCTGTTCACACTTGGTTCTCATTGAGAATAATATTCTACTATAAGTAGAATACTGAGTACTCATGTACTCAGGAAAACTGCCCTGGGTCTGCATCTTGGGGGCTCCTGTTTGTAGAATCAGCTGCTTTCTTCTTTTCTTTTGTATCTTTATAGTTCTTATTTTTATTACTACAACTGTAATATGTTATTATTGTAAATACACTCGAAACATTACAGAAACACACGGCCTATAAAGAAAACATTTCCCCATAATCCCAACCTTCTCTCAGAGGTTCAGCGTACTGTGCTCATTTTATTTAATGAATATACTGCTCTGTGTGTGTGTGTGTGTTTCAGTAAAAATGGATTGTACTAACGTGTTGTTCTATAATTGATTTTTTAAAAGATTTTATTTATTTATTTGAGAGAGAGAGAGAAAGCGAGCATGAGTGGGAGGAGGGACAGAGGGAGAGAGAGAAGCAGGCTCCCCAGTGAGCAGGGGGCCCAACATGGGGCTCAATCCCAGAACCCCAGGACCATGACCTGAGCAGAAGGCAGACCCTTAATAGACTGGCCACCCAGGTGCCCATGAAATTGATTTTTTTTAGCCTTTACACATCTTAGCTAAGCTCTACATCAGTCTGCCTCCTCCTTGTCTCTGTCTCTGTCTCTGTAACTGTTGTGTAGTATATTACAGCTAGGTATCCCTGTTGTGACTCTGTGGCTTTCCTTCCAGGTTGCCGGCTGCCTTTGATCAACAGGGAGATCAAGGATCTCATCCAGGCAAGGTCTCTCAAAGACTGGAGAGGAAGAAGTAGTAAGTGAGAGTGTTCTCATGGAGGACTGCGGAGCAGAGAGCAGTGGCGGGTGGTTGATGGAGGAGGTCGAAGGACCTGGAGGCATCATGGACAATGTTCCTTAGCAGCTGAGAGATGTGTGGAACTCTACCAATCCCATCTTACCTGTAAGAGTCATGAACTTTAATTGATGAGTTCTCGTGGTTTATATTTTAAGCTTCGATGTCATTCATTCAATCAACAAACATTCTAAACTGTCTACTGTGAAGCAATCAGAGCTGCTGAAATAAATTTGCCTGACAGATGGAAACCGGTTATGATCCACAGGGCAATAATCAATTGCATTCTGTTGGACATGATTCATTCGCATTCCTCTGGATAAAGCTAATTTGCAGTGTCAGTTTTCTATGATTCACAGAGTAGTAAACTAGTTTAAAGACAATGAAAAGGCAAAGACAATCCAGAAGAGTATATTAGATGGGTCACCAAGAAAATTTTCTGCCTGTTTCAACTTCCTTGACAAATATCACATTAACATGGCAACTGGAAAAATGTGGCATGCAAATGCTAAGCTAAGGACACAAAGTCAGTTAAGAGCAGAAATGGGTGCTTGGGTGGCTCAGTTGGTTGAGCATCGGACTCTTGATGTCTGCTCAGGTCATGATCTCAGGGTCATGAGATTGAGTCCTGTGTTGGGCTCCATACTGAGCATGGGAACTGCTTAAGATTCTCTCTCTCACTCTGCCCGCTTCCCTTCCTTTGTGTGCTCTCTTTCTCTAAAAGAAAGAAAGAAGGAAGGAAGGAAGAAAGGAAGAAAAGAAAAGAGAAAAGAAAAGAAAGAAAAGAAGGAAAGAAACAGCAGAACCAGTCCGTTTGTAAGATGGGTTTTGGAGAAGGAAAGAATACCAGGCTAAGGAATGAATCTTTAGAAGCAGGAAAATATGGCAGGTGATGGAGATAACATAGTTCCTGGCTCTAGCCTGGGGCCTGTGTTTCTTGCCCTCAGGTCGAATTTCATTTTTAAATCCAACTTTCTTAAATGTTCGTCAGAGAGATTCAAATCAAAACCACACTGAGATACCACCTTACACCGGTGAGAATGGCCAAAATCAACAAGACACTTAACCATAAGTGTTGGGGAAGATGTGGAGAAAGGGGAACCCTCTTCCACTGTTGGTGGGAATGCAAGTTGGTGCAGCCACTTTGGAAAACAGTGTGGCGATTCCTCAAGAAATTAAAAATAGAGAAGGGCACGTACTGCATGGAGCACTGGGTGTGGTGCATGAACAATCAGTCTTGTAACACTGAAAAATTAAAATAAACATATTTGGGGAGAAAAAAAGAAATTAAAAATAGAGCTGCCCTATGACCCTGCAATTGCACTACTCGGTGTTTACCCTAAAGAAGCAGATACAGTACAAAGAAGGGCCACATGTACCCCAATGTTCACGGCAGCAATGGCCACAATCGCCAAACTGTGGAAAGAACCAAAATGTCCTTCAACAGATGAGTGGATAAGGAAGGTGTGGTACATCTATACAATGGAATATTATGCCTCCATCAGAAAGGATGAATATCCAATTTTTTTTTTGAATATCCAATTTTTGTATCAACATGGATGGAACTGTAAGAGATTATGCGGAGTGAAATAAGTCAAGTGGAGAGAGTCAATTATCTTATAGTCTCACTTATGTGTGGAATATAAAGAAAATCATGGAGGGCATTGTGAGAAGGAAGGGAAGGGTGAATGGGGGAAATCAGAGGGGGCGATGAACCAGGAGAGACTGTGAACTCTGAGCAACAAACTGAGGGTTTTGGAGGGCATTGGGGGGGTGGGTGAGCCTGGTGGTGGGTATTGAGAGGGGCACATATTGCATGGAGCACTGGGTGTGGTGCATGAACAATCAATCTTGTAACACTGAAAAAATAAAATAAACATATTTGGGGGAAAAAAATAAATCCAGCTTTCTTGGCTTTGACCCTCAGTTCCCGCTAAGAAAATTGACCTTTCCTCCTTTTAGTTTATTCCCGGAGATATTGTTCTGACTGGAGGCTCACATCCCATCGGTGAGCCACCTGACGGAGCCGGGACCCAGGCCACACCACCTCTCACCAGGCAGGCTCAGAAAACAGGAAAAACGGCAGCCTTTTGGAGATTCTTTAAATATGATGTCTGAAGAAAATTCAATGTATTTCTTTGTGGCTTAGCTCTTGTTTTGAACCCAAATGTCAGCAGAGACCGGCAGTCTTTGGGGATTCAAATGAAAAGGTTCACATCCCATCCCTTTCTCAAAACAGGGAGTTCTGCAGCTCTCTAGTGGATCTAATTCCTCCGTGTCCTCACTTTTCCCTGTCTGCCTCTTGGAAGGAAGAATTGGCCGCAACCAATATTTTTGGAAGGGGTGACAATCACTTTTGGTTTTAAGCATTTTGTTGCCCGTGAATGTCCTTTCACCTACTTTAATCTCCATGACAACCCTACAAAGTAGGCATTATTATTCTCATTTTACAGATGAAAAAATCGAAGTCTTGGGGACGTTATAGGATTCCAAGGTGCCACAACTGAAAATGCAGAAGACAGATTGCAGACGCAGGGCTGTCTGATTCCAAAGCCCCCGTTCTCATTTGAAAGTTATATTATTTTTGTCAAAACTATGCGTGCCCATAGTTCAAGAATAAAGCCACTGTTCTGTGTCTATATGTCTCTAAATAAACCACTTATCTCATCATTTATTGATCTGTTTTAATCATCCTCTTCTTACTTCCAATTCCGGGATGTGGGGCCTTTCCCGTCTCCTCCTCCTCGGCTGTCAACTCAGTTCCCGCCCGTAACTACAACAATCCATCATAATTCTACTTAGAAACTAATATCAGTATTCAATGGATATTTTACAGTGGCCGTGTAAACACTATTGACAGGGATGCCACAGAATGCATGATAATATTATGCGAATAGTATCTTCTCTTGGATTTCATTTTCTGATTGTTGTTGGTAGTTAGAAATACGACCGATTTTGTTACGTTCACCATGAATCTAGCAATCTTGCTATATTAATTTATGAATTCCACAGCCTACGTGTAGTTCCTCTGGTTTCTCTACATTCACAATCGGATCTTTAATTAATGGCAGCTCTCTCCTTCCTTTCTAACAGTTACTCTTTTTCCTTGAAGTAGACATTATTGAGGTCTAATTCACAGACTACAAGCTGAATGACTTTTAAGTGCATAATTCAATGAGCTTTGACAAATGAGTGGATCCAGGAGAGTATGATAATAAATAAGATGTGGGCTCTTTCCCTGAGCCCCTTGCTGGGCAGTAGCGTCCCATATCTTTAACCCCAGGCAAACAGTGATGTTACGTATTTTTTCCACAATTTTTTACTTTTGTCCCCCTTTTCATTTACGATGCTACTTATTTAACCTTCTCTTTTTTTGGTCTGACCATTCTTGCCAGGGATTTATCAGTTGTATTAATCTTTGGACATTGTTGTTTCTTTCTATTGTATGTTTGTTTTCCTATCTGATTGATTTCCGCTCTTATCTTTGTTATTCCCTTCTTTGGATTTAATTGACTTTTTAAAAAAATAACTTCCTGAGGTTGATGCTGATTTTTAACTTGTTATCTTTTTCTAATAGGCCATAAATTAGCTTCTAACACAGATTCTCTCCAATCTAGAAATGTCAATATATTATATTTTTATTATCATTCACTTGAAGATATTTAAAATTTTTATTTTGATTTCTTTTTTTTACTTATGAGTCGTTCAGAAGAACATTTTAAAATTTCCAAATATAAGGTTAATTTCCAGTTATCTTCTCACTGTAAATTCCCAACTTAATTCTGCTAGGTCAGAATGTGTTTTGTATGATTTCAATCTTTGAAAATTTTTAGACTTGCTTTCTTTTAAAATATTAGTAAATACTCCACATGTATACACTTCCAAATTAGGCTGAATGTGTTGACCACGATGTCAAATCTTTTATATTTGTACTGTTTCTGCCTCCTTGTTCTATCAATTACTGAGGGAGCTGTATTAATGTTTACCTTTTTGATTGTGTGCTTGCATATTATTTTGTATAGCTCTCTTCGTTATTACTGCTTTACATGTCTTTAGGCCATATTATTAGCTACCTGTTGCTTACCAATACGACATCTTCCTGGTGAAATAAAACTTTTATATCATGCAACACCCCGTTTCTGCTTTGGAAACATTTCTTGCCTTAAAGTCCACTGGGTCATAACAGCTATTTTTTTTTAAATCCAATTTATTGAGATGTAATTTCATACAATAAAAACTCACTCTTTATGTGTATAGTTGAATGAGTTTTGACAAACGCATATTGCTAGGTAAGTCCTGTGACTATTGTGTTCCCAATTCAGAATATCCCCATCACTCTGTAATGTTCTTTCTTGCCTCTTTGGTGCCAGCTCTTTCTAAATACTATTTTCACCATATTTTTTCTCTTTTTTATTGACTAAAAAAAATTCTAATCTTCCCTTCTATTAGCATGTTATCCTAATTTACTTATTGTGTTATAATTTACATATTATAATTGTTACATATATGTTATAACAAACCACAAATAATTAGTCTTGCTAAAAAAAATGCAATGAACTATGACATATTCTTTTATTGGCCACTCTACGCTCTATGATATGTTTTCATCATCTACTGACGTCCAATAGGAGTTATTGCTTTTATCATGTCCCAGTACATGCAAGGATGATGGAGCTCTTTAGTTGTGTTTATTTTTTCCTGATGTGTCTGTTGTTATTGGTTATTTAAATTTTCTCTATAGCTCAAACCACATAAGCAATTTTGGTTAATGTAGTCAACATTCATTTAAGTTTGCACATGCTAATTATTTTTCCTTCCATATAGAAGCTTCTATCTACGACCATTTTCTTTCTGTTTTTTTTTTGTTGTTGTTGTTTGCTTTTTTTGTTTTGTTTTGTTTTTGTCTGTTGGTGACAACTTCCCTCCATTTTTGTCTGTGCTTTTACTTTATCTTTGTTTTTGAAGGATACTGAGTATCCTGAAGGATACTATTCCCTGAGTATAGGAGTCCGAGTTTTCTCTAGCACTTTGGAGACATCACACTACTATCTTTGGCTTCTATTGTTTGTGGTGAGAGTCAACTGAAAACAATACATATTTTAAATCCATCTTTTGATATCTTCTTTTTATATGTAGTTTTCATCAATTTTTATTATATTAGGATTGGGGGTTAGCATTTTTCTTGAATCTTTGGCTAAGCATCTTCCCATAGTTTTTAAGTATATCCAGCCATCTGGTCATCATATATTGCTCCTACATTATTTTCTTTCTACCAATGTTTTCAAATGGGTCCATCTTGTACCCAGATCAACAGCAAGTGCTATCAAGTCTTTCCAAAATATTACCCCAGTTCTTATAAAAAAAAATCTTGGGGCTTGTTTTTATTTCCATTTTCTCTATTTTCTATTGTTGGTGTAACAAATTACCACAAAGTTAATGGTTTAAAATAACACAAATTTATCATGTTGTAGTTCTGTAGTTCAGTAGTCCTATACTGTTCTCACTTCGATAAAATCAAGGCAGGGCTGCATTACTTTCTGGAGGATGTAAGGAAGATTATATTTCTTTGCTGTCAACTTTCCCTGGTTTATGGCCCCCCTCCTCCATCTTTAAGGGGAAGTCAGGTCCATTCTTTCTCATGCCACCCTCACTCTGGGTCTCTAATATCTGACAGCCTCTTCTACTTTTAAGGACTCCTGTCATTACGTCACATCTACTGTATAATGCAGGATAATCTCTGCATTTTAAAGCCAATTGATCAGCAACTTAATTCCATCCATAAATTTAATTCTCTCTTGTCATATAACCTAACATTTTCATAGGGTGTGTGGATTAGGCACATCGTAGGGGAGCTATCATTCTGCCTACTACAGAGCTGGTACTTGTTTTACCTTGATTTATACTCTACTAAGCAAATTATATGTTTTTAGTGTAAATCAGGTTTGGGAGATGTCATGGACTGAATGTTTGTATTCCCTCACCTCCAAATTCATAGGCTCAAGCCCTGACCCTCCAATGTGGCTTTATTTAAAGATGGTCCTCTGAGGAAGTAAGGTTAAATGAGGTCCTAAAGGTGGGCCCTTGATCTGATAGGACTAGTGCCCTTATAAGAAGACACATCAAAGAGCTCTCTGTCTTGCTGTCCAAATGCTTGCAAAGACAAGGTCAAGTGGCTACAGCGCAAGATGGTAGCTGCCTACAAGCCAAGAGAAGAGAGACCTCACCAGAAACTGAATGGTTTAGGAATTTGATGTTGGATTTTGAACCTCCAGAACAATGAGAAAATAAATGTCTCTTGTTTAATCACTCAGTCGGTCATATTTTGTTATGACAGCTTGAACTAAGACAGGAGCAAACACCCCTGACCCTTTGTAGCTCTGAATGACAGGAACAGAAATACATGTGGAGAGTAGCCTACATAGAGGGAGAATAGTTAGCATACTTCGGCATTAGTTAGTATCTTTTAAAAAGGAAATAGTTACACCTGGGAAGGTCAGTCAGTTAAGCATCTGCCTACGGCTCACTTCGGCTCACCTAGGATCCTAGAGTCCTTGATCAAGCCCCTCGTCAGCAAGGATCCTACTTCTCCCTCTCCCTCTGCCTGCTGCTCCCTCTGCTTGTGCTTTCTCTCTCTTTCTGTTAAATAAATAAAATCTCAAAAAAAAATTAAAAGGAAATAAAGAACACCAGTTAAGCCAGTAAATTGGCGAGGAGGAGGTTGGATAAGAGAGCATCTGTTGTGAATTTATTCTTTACTCTTTATTCTTTACTCTTCCATAGGATTTTCATTGGACTTCTCTTAAACGAAGTATTCATAACCCCCAACTCACTCATATTGCAAGCAAACACACCATCATGTGTGTATGTGTGCGGTTGCATGTATGTACATTTTTCTGGTAAAGGAGTCTATGATTTTTGTTGCATTTGAAAAGCTTTTTGACCCAGGAAAGATTAATACTTACCATATCCTGCCCTCTGTTTTTGTTATTTGGGTATATCCCATTTCCAAGTATTAAATTGTATGTCCTTGAGATTCACATAGCAGAAACTATGTCAAATAGATTTTTCAGGCAACCCATGGCACTTACCAGGAATGCCTGTTACATAGTTTGTGCTCAACAAATATTAACTTATTTTGAAATTGAACTATTGCTTTTTTTAGTCAGGGAACGGTTACAGAGTTAATGATTTAACCAGATTGTTTCAACTTCAGTTGTTTTATTCCAAAAAAGTTAAGTATGTTTATAATAACATATGCTCACAGACCATCTTGCCAAGTAGTGACACTCCATCCTTTAAGAGGAAAGAACCCTACTTCATTTTTTATAACTTGTTTTGGAATTTTAAAGAGGTGTTCCAGTGTTCTGTGGTGAGACTGTACTCCTGTCTTCCATTGTAGTGCTGCGCTGTGGTCCCAGAGTTGGCACCAATGCATTGTTGAAAATAAGATCAATGGTAAAGGACCTATGCCTGAGAATTTTGTTAACACAAATGAAGGCCCTTAGCAGGAACCAAGGGTAAGATGTTTATTGATTGCAAGCCTCCTCTGTCCAGAAATTTTAATTGCCTTGCCATTTAGATTCATTCATTTTGTGACTTACACCACTGAAATATTTTCCTGTTCTAACAATGGAAGAGTTTCTGGATTTTGCTTCTCCAGTGAGTTCTCACCGGAACTGATGAACACTGTCATACAATGTGTTTGTAATTACTACATGTTTGGGGCTTGTTTCTTAAATGTGTGTTTCAGCAATGCGGGGTCTCCCACCATCTCCTTGGTCTTGGAAGAGCCTGACAATTTTTGTTCTTTGGTGTTGAGAGTTTCAAAATACTCCATCAAGAGTTAGACGGAACCTTAGGGGCTATCATATCCAGCTTCCCACCCAGTGCAGGAATTTCTTCTACCACAGTGTATCTCAGAGATTTTTAAGCTGCAAATTGTGTAACAAATGACTCTTACACAGCAACCAAGCACGTGCACATGGGTGAACATACATTTCTTTTTTTTTTTTTAAAGATTTTTTATTTATTTATTTGAGAGAGAGAGAGAGAGAGCATGAGAAGGGAGAAGGTCAGAGTGAGAAGCAGACTCCTCTTGAAGCTGGGAGCCCGATGTGGGACTCGATCCCTCGTCTCCGGGATCATGACCTGAGCCGAAGGCAGTCGCTCAACCAACTGAGCCACCCAGGCGCCCTGAACATACATTTCTGAAAGGTTTTCAAGAAACAATACGCTACCACATATAGTATATATCAATGATTCAATTTTATTCTAATTTATTCTATCATATTCTGATCAGTTATAGATGATATAAAATATATGACACAAAATATGTCAGTGCTTACTGGGCATTTACCCTAAAGATACAAATGTAGTGATCCGAAGGGTCACGTGCACCCGAATGTTTATAGCAGCAATGTCCACAATAGCCAAACTATAGAAAGAACCTAGATGTCCATCAACAGATGAATGGATAAAGAAGATGTGGTATATATATACAATGGAATACTATGCAGCCATCAAGAGAAACAAAATCTTGCCATTTGCAATGACATGGATGGAACTAGAGGGTATTATGCTAGGTGAAATAAGTCAGTCAGAGAAAGACAATTATCACATAATCGCTCTGATATGAAGAATTTGAGAGGCAGGGCAGGGGGTTGTGGGGGGTGAAGAAGAGAAATGAAACAAGATGGGATAAGGAAGGAGACAAACCATAAGAGACTCCTAAACTCATGAAACAAACTAAGGGTGGCTGGGATGTAGGGGAGAATAGGGTTATGGACATTGGGGAGGGTATGTGCTATGGCAAATGCTGTGAAATGTGTAAGCCTGATGATTTACAGACATGTACCCTGGGGCAAATAATACATTATATGTTAATAAAAAATTTAAAAAAATACGTGAGTGCTGGTTGGGTACCCACTAAATTGGTTTCATGTCTCATTAAGATGTTGCAATCTGCAGTTTAAAAACACAGAAATAGAGCTACCCTATGACCCTGCAATTACACTGCTCAGTATTTACCCCAAAGAAGCATATTAGTACAAAGAAGGGCCACATGTACCCCAATGTTCATGGCAGCAATGGCCACAATCGCCAAACTGTGGAAAGAACCAAAACGCCCTTCAACAGATGAATGGATAAAGAAGATGTGATACATCTATATAATGGACTATTATGCCTCCATCAGAAAGGATGAATATCCAACTTTTGTATCAACATGGATGGGATTAGAAGAGATTATGCGGAGTGAAATAAGTGAAGGGGAGACAGTCAATTATCTTATTGTCTCACATGTGGAGCATAAGGAAAATCATGGAGGGCATTGTGAGAAGAAAGGGAAGGGTGAATGGGGGGAAATCAGAGGGGGCGATGAACCATGAGAGACTGTGGACTCTGAGCAACAAACTGAGGGGTTTGGAGGGGAGGGGGTGGGGGGTTGGGCGAGCCTGGTGGTGGATATTGAGAAGGACACATATTGCATGGAGCACTGGGTGTGGTGCATGAACAATCAATCTCATAACACTGAAAAAATAAAAAACATATTTGGAAAAAAATAAAAACAAAAAAAACACAGGACTACAGACAGAATTACTGACAGATGTTTGATCATCCAGTCCTCATTTGAATAATTCCAACATTGCGTGATTGAGTGATTGAATACTTTAGGAGCAATATTCATATGTATAATACTGTAATACTCTTTGCAACGGGCTTAAATTGTGCCTACTTATGTCATTCACTGGTTCAGGCAGTCTGTGCCTTCAGGTCAGGTTTGAACCTGAGTGTGCCTGAATCTCATGATGAAGAGCTGTGCAGCCAATAAAACTGGCAAAATTCTCCAATACAGTATAAGGATGCTCCCTCATTGTATAGAACTTCAAGATCCTTATTTGAAACTCCATTTTTCTAATATGGAGATCTCCTCAATTATGTGGCCAATCTGATTAAGTAAATGTTAAGGATGTTGATGACATGGCCAAATGTCTACCTACAACATTATTAATTTAGTCATTAATTATATGTGTGTATATATATATATATACACATTATATAATATTAGATAATATAAACAATATCATATAAAATGATATATTGGTTAAAATTTTTTCTACTATCACATTTCATGAAACAACTCTATTCAATTCTCCAGAGGCTTCTTTGAGGTTGATTTTTGGTTATGTCTAGATCTACTTTGGATGTCATCTGAGAAAGATGTCCAGAACACTTTGACTCCATTCCCATCTCATTTCCTGGGGACTCAAATCTTTTTGGATCCGTGATGCTGTCGTAAATTTTATTCCAAGCAAAGACTACCCATTTGCATAGGTTTCCTTTCATTTGTCATGTATAATATTTACATGGTAACCACTTATGAAGTTTTTTTTCTAACAACTTTATTGAGATACAGTTCACATACTATAGAATCCATCCATTTCAAGTTCACCATTCCATGGTCTTAGTATATTCACAAGGTTGTGAAACCATGATCACATTCAACTTTAGCACATTTTCCTCACCCCAAAAGAAAGCTCCATACCCAGTAACTGTTACTTTACAATCCTCCCCAAGCCCCCAGCCCTAGACAAGCAACAGTCTGCTTTCTCCCTCTGGATTCGTCTATTTGGGCATTTCATATACATGTAATTATACAACATGCTTCTTTGTGACTAGCTTTGTTCATTTAGATTATGTCTTCAAGACTCTTCCATGTCATAGCATGCATTGGTCTTTCTTCTTACTCAAATGTGTTTTTAAAGTCATCTTTAATAGGATTGTTTAACTTGTGCTTCCATCTGGAAAATCATACCTCCTCCCTGGAAATAATGACTAAATCTGTCAAATTCCTTTTCTTCCTTTTAAAAATCCAATGCTGTCAGGTGATCGCCATCATTTTGAAAATGAGCATTAATTGAGTACATGGCAGGCTGATGTATCTTGACAAATAGTTCTGTTTTGTTCCAAATAAAGTAATGAGAAGGACTCCTGTAATATGAGAGACCTTGTAAGCCCTTGAAAATAGGGCTTCCTTTGTTCTGATGAGTAATTTGGGGGCACTGTGCCTGGCCCTCTCTATTTTATCTGGTTTCATCTTCATAACACCCTATGAAGTAGGAAATATTTTCTTCATTTTCTAAATAAAGAAGCTGAGCTTTTAGTTTGAGAAGTGAGTAGGGGAGCCTCCAGATCCACCTGCCTGACCGTTACTGTGCATCATTTCTGATTTGCCTGTCAGCCTTATTGCACACAATGTGCAGTTCCATTCACTGTCAAGTCCAGTCAAGAGTTCCATCTCTCCAAACATTGAGCTCCATGACATTCAAGTACCCTGTGGCACAGTCAGGCTTTTTATGTATCCCGTGTGTTCTGCTACACTTCCAAGTCTTTCTTGTAGTTAGAACACAGCCACATGACTTGGTTGTGAATGAACATGTCACTTCCTGGTGAAAGCAGTATCCTAACACTCCTTTTTGTTGTTGTTGAGAGGCCCCGAAGTCACATGCTAAGATGACATAGTTGTAACACGATGGTGATTCTATAAAATTGGGTTCTTGAAAGTCTCGGAAAAAGTCTCCCACCAGCTGTATCAGACATGTGTCATGAGCAAGAAATGAACTGTTTGACTTCATAGTTAATTTGTTGCCAAGGCATAACCTATCCTATCTTGATTCATCCATATATTAGATTTCATTTTCTTCGAGTTCAACTAAGATTTATCAAGAACCTGTTTGTGGCATAATAATATGGAAGACTTTATAACTGTTGGAATCTTTGAGCGAGTCCCCAATAAATAGTTTCCATTTCCTCTAGCTGGGCTCTGAACCAAATGAGAAATAATTATGAGTCATTAGACAGAAACCAATATACGACTTAAAAAAACTGACAAAGATGTAATTGGAAAATCAAGAAAAAATAGGGTTCATAAAATGACCTTCCAAGATGAAGAAGACTGGTCCCTCTAGTCGCAGGGGCATTTTTGGCATTGAGAAGCAAATAAATGCTCATTGTAGTTTATTGCAAATGCTCTCTTACAAGAAACCAAAGAAGATGGAGCTAAACTACATATGCCCAAATTTTCCTTCTAAACTCTCCAATCAGAAAAATCATTCTGTTTCCCTAGGAAGGGAAGGATAGAAGTACTATCCTAGTAGTTCTCTCCATATGGAAGGAAATACCAAGAATGATAAAGAAACTTTCTCCCTAACAGTAGAACTCCTCTGAACACTTAGTTCAATGCCTAATATATATTAAGCTTTCAGTAAATGCCAGCTGTTGTTGCTGATACAGATGCTGTTGTTTGCAAGACACTATGCCAGGTGCTGGGACTATGTGCTTGAAGGATACAGACCTTACTCTGGAGATGCTACATCCTGGAAAGGGAAAGAGATAGTACTATGGACTGAATGTTTGTGTCCTCCTTACCTTCCATTCATATTCTGAAGCCCGAATTCCCATTATGATGGTATTTGGAGATGGGGCTTTTAGGATATAATTAGGTCATGAGGGTAGAGCTCTTCCTGATGGAATTAGCACCCTTATGAGAAGAAATATGAAAGAGTTTGCTTCTCTTCTCTCTCTCAGTCATGTGAGGACACAGCAAGGTCATAGCTGACTGCTAACCAGGAAGAGGGTTCTCCTTAGACCCTGGATCTGCTGGTACCTTGATCTTGAACTTCCAGCCTCCAGAACTGTGAGAAATAAATGTCTGTTGTTTAAGGCGTTTGGTTTGTGGTATCAGTTATATCAACCTAAACTGAGTAAAATGGATAGGTACAGAGAAACTACAATACAGGTAAGTAAGAAACCATGGGAGTTGAAAGAGGGGCATTTGAGACTGACCTCAATAATGCCTACGTTGTGTCTTTATGAATCAGTAAGATATTGATAAAGAATGGGAAGAAACTGTATACTATGAAAAGGGAAACACATGAGAAAAATGTGCAGGAGGTTTAAAATAGATCAATCTTTTAGAGGTACTCCATTGGTCATAGAGCATAAGGTGAGTATTAGGGGTAAGAAGGGTCTGAATATGTTGAGAGATAAGGCTTGGAGAGTGAGGTGGGGCCAAATCTTGAAGATCTTCGGTGAATTTTAAATAAGGGTGTGACATGGTTAAATTTCTCCTTTGGCATACTAAAGAACAAAATATATCCAAAAGAGATGACATTTAATAGGAGTTAATGTGTGTACTAGGAGGAGAAGTTAAATATTTAGATAAAATTTGGAGTTCAAAGTTGTATAGAGGCAGTTTACAGCCATTGGACCAGATGAGCTCATTTAGGGATAGTATAGATAGAGAAGGGAAGGGACTTTGGAAATGCCTTGAAGCATTTCAAGCGATTGGGATGAAATCAGCAAAGAACACCAAAAAACCCCAGCTAATTCTATGGTAGAAAGAGCTGGAGCACGTGGACCCCAGAAGAAACTGGTGTTTTTTGCCAAGGGAGGGTCAGGTCCACTGAAGGCTGCTGTGATGCCAGGTGCCTCAGGAGGGAAATATGGCAGTGAATTTAGGAACATAGAGGTTGCTGCTGGGTTGGTTGAGGGTTTGTCTCAGTGATGGTGGGAAAACAAGTTTGATCACAAGGCTAAAGACAAGGAGCAGGGATAAGAGACTACTGCAGCTGAAAGGTATTTTTTTGTGTGCCGGTGGGGTTTGGCTGTGGAGAGGACCAGATAAATGAGCAGCCGACAGAAGAAGATATGCAGACTAGAAAGATTATTTTATCTTTAAAATTGGTTGCTATTTGGGGGGGATGTCTGGGTGGCTCAGTCAAATTAAGAGTCCGATTTTTTATTTTGGCTCAGATCATGATCTCAGTGTTGTGAGATCGAGCCCTGCATCTGGCTCTGCGTTGGGTGTGGAGCCTGCCCGAGATTCTCTCTCTCTCTCTCCTTCCCTCCTCTCTCCCGCTCTCTCACCTTCCTTAAAAAAATTGGTAGATACTTGGGAAATTTTTGTCCATAGTAGTTTGTTGAATTAGAATAGACTTTGAAAAATAAAATGAGAAGGGGACCACACACACACACACACACACACACACACGCACACGCATACACACACAGTGGAACTGTTCAGGATAAAATAGTAGAGGGGGAAAAGCTGATGAAAGCCCATTTGGTTTCTCCATCTCAGATTAATTCTCCACAATGGACACCAAAACTTGACTTTGGTTCCTTAAGGCTCTGACATTGAAGTTGGAAGACACCCTGGGAAAAAAAGTGATATACTTAGAGATTTCAGACAATAACAATAACAATCAAGAAGGAGGAGGAGAAGGAGAAGGAGAAGGAGAAGAAGAAGACAATAGTAGCTCACATTTATTGAACACGTACTGAATGCCAACTTGTAGTGTCAGCACTTAACATGCCTTATTTCACCCTGTTCCTCACAAGACTTGTAAGGATGGGTACTACTCTGACTCCTCTTTCCAGATGAGGTGACAGAGGCTTGGATTTGGAAAGCAACTTGCTCAAGACCACATAGCTAATAACTGGTAGAGTCAGTTTTGAAGCCCCAGTGTCCGTAATTCCAGATCCTCTCACTCCTACTTTGTGGGAGATATGGTGCTAGAAAGAACTGGTCAAAAAGGGTCTCCTTAATGGGACGCATTTTTCACAAGGCGAATAAAAAGGAGATTCCACAAGGTGAACAAGCAGAACCTTGGAAAGCAGCTTTGGCAAATTAAATTCCATCTTCCCAGGCCAGCAACCTCTGATTTATTTATTTATTATTATTTTTTTTATAGTAGAGGAACATATACCACTTGGCATTACTCTTCTTGACAGCAGGAGATTACATGCTGGACTTGACTGAGTTTCTGTCAGGGAGAATTTATTGCAATTTTAAAGATGGTTCTTAAAGGAGATGGCTGTTTTGCATTTTTTATACAGGTCCTACAAATATGTCAGGTTTGATCTTCTACAAAATCACCTTGTATAAACTTCCTGCTTCTCTTCGTCCTCTCCTGAGTTTCAGTTCCCCAGAGTCTTTGCATGAAGTGGCTGTTGCCAAGCCTTCCCCCAGATAGCCCCACTTCTGGCGGCCTTGACCCACATTTTGTAGATCTCCTGCTTTTTCTCTGCAAAGTCAAATCCCTACTGTCCTCAAAGCACAACCTGGAACGCTCCCTCTCCACAAATCCTTGTCAAGTGCCTGGCTGGGGATCCCGAACTAGCTCTGAAACCACAGTGACCTATCTCTATCAGTCACCCCAGGGAAATGAAAGCCAAGATGTAATGATTGTGATAATACAACAATAAAAATGACAAGAGGTCCTGTTGTTGAGAAGTTATTGCTTATTATGAGCTGGAAAATGGGCTAAGTGTTTTGCATGTTTTGCCTGTGACTTCAAAATAACACCTCATTTACCTTCATGCCCACTTTACGACAGTTTGTGTCCCACTGATGTGATTCCTGGGAAGCAGCCTTTCGCAAAGTGTCCCTGGTTATATCTGAGAGGTGCAGGGTGACTTGTATGCTCAGGGACATGAGTCCTGGGTTCTTCTGCTCCTAGCTTTCTATTGTACCGCCATGCTGCTTTCTTTGCTTCTAACCACTGGTGGGATGGCAGACTTCTGGAAATAGTTGTTGCTAGTAAGGATTGCTCTTTCCACCATCTTAGCCGGAGAGGACATAGGCATTATTCCTTTCGCTACTCCACCTGAGGCACAGGACAAACAACTAGGATTAGATAGTGGAACAGGATTGCACTGAAGTTTCAGAGATAGTGGAAGGGCTGTGCATGGAGGGTGGGGAGAGGTTATAACCTTTAACTCTTCCCAACTGGCTCATTCTTTCCCTGGGGTCTCTTGTCAGGCCACTTCCTTTCCTGTCTGGTGGCCTGGCCTCCACATACCTGACCTCCACAAACACTCGAGCATCTTTGCACTTCAGGTTATGGACCAAACCAATCCTCGCTTAGTCCGAGACTTGTGCCTGGACCTGCCTCTCTTTTCAGTATCTGTATCTTCCCAGGACTGTGACAGCAAGGATCTCAGGGGATAGTCTGACCCAATGCTCCAGAAGAGATAATCCTATGAGAATCTAACATCAGCACATCACTGAAAGATAGTTCTTCAGTGGAAAAATAACACCAGAGTGTTAGTGATGGAAGACCATCTTTCCTCCTTGAAGGAGGGAGCTCCATTAGAGTGATTCATAGTCCCTCACCCCATTCCCTCTCCAAGGACAGAGGAGTGACTTATCTGATTGGTGTGTTTGGAGAAGGAGCTCAGTCTATCTCTCTCTATCTTTCTCTGTTTCTGCTTCTTTGGAGAAGCAAATATTCAGAAGCAAGTCTTCACAAAGAAAAACCTGAAGTGGTCAGCCCAGCCAAGATCTATGAGGTGTTAAGTTTATCTAACTTAAGGGTACAAATAATAAATACATTATTTTCATTTCTATTTATTTGATTGCTAGGATTTTCTAACGATTGGTTTCTGAACTCAAAAAAAGGAAAAAGGTGAAGTGCTTTTAGTTTCCTGACCTAAACCTACATGTTGGAGAACTACTAGTAGCCCAAAGTTGATGGATTCCATGTCAGTGGAATTGCATCCATGATCATGTACCTTGTTTCTGTCATTTGTCACAGGTTGGAGAAGAACTCACTAGAGTCCTGTGCTCAGAAAATGCAGTACCTGATTCAAGAAGGTCTTCCTTCCATTATGCTTCTATGGCATTTAAACAAAATAAGTCGTTTCCACTTCACAGCATGGACAAACGCTAGGTCAGTATGATCTTCCTATAACACATAGTGCATCATCTCTAGCTTCTTTTTGCTTAGAACCCCTTCGTGTCTCATCATCTTCTACACTGGGGTCATCACAGCCTGAGCTGTGGTCTCTGTAGCAACTATTCAACTTTGCCATTGTTATGCAACAGAAGCCATAGATAATACATAAAGGAATGGATGTGGCTGAGTTCCAATAAAACTTTATTTATAAACTGAGCAGAAAGTCAGATGTGGCTCTCAGCTACAGTATTTTAACCCTTGTTGTACACTACTAGATCAGAGGATCTCAGCTCAGCATTTAAAACCCCTAAATTAGTCCCTACCTAACTCTTTAGCTTCCTATACTGTCACCGGTAATTTTTGGCCTTCCCTGACCTTCCATTCAGAATACAGAGATACCCACAACTGGTTGTAAAAACCCCATCCCTCATCCCCCTCTCCTTACATACACAGACATATATGCATGCACATGCACACTCATAAACACACTCTGCTGTTTCATGATTCTGTGATTTTACTATTTCCTCTTCCTGAAAGGAAAATCTACTCTCTTCACCTGGCCCTATTCTACTTATTCTTTAGGACTCAATTCTAAGATAACTCCCTCCTCTGGAAGCCTTCTCTGAATCACCTGTGGCTGGCTTGGGTACCTGTCCTCTTTACTTCCATATATTTAAGGAATCAGGACTTCTCCCATTTCTGAGTCTGTCTTCCCTAGCCATCCATGGAGCTCTTGGGGCTGGAGACTCAGTCTCATGATCTCAACATGGCTGGGTCATCTCACAGTATCCAGCATGCATCAGAAGCTGAATTTGTGCAAAATCGAAGCAGTGAAACCAGAGTGATCCAGAGAAAAGGGGGCAGGCTATTATGTACATGTTATAAATGGGAGGTTCTGGTGTAGGCTGAACTGACAGGCTTATAAACACTGGAGAAGTATAGAAAAAGTGAGGGTTGAGGACAGTAGTATGACATGGGAATATTGGCCCATTAATAATGGCATTTGAGAAATGGATGGGCAAGTATGATATTCTTTACTTTTTGCATGAGTCCAAAAGTAAAAAGCATAACTTCCATGTTCTAGACTTCATAATGCAGTTGGCAGGTCAAGATTAAAGGAAGTGAATCAGAGAACCATGAAAAAATAGCACATTACTTAATGCTGGATTATATGGACAGAGTAAGTTTGGGGAAGAGAATGATCAACAGAAGCTAGAAGAGTTTTTTAAAAAGCCTCTGGTGGTGGTGGTAGGGAAAGAATATAAAAAATATAATGAAATTTATAACTTTCATTTTCTTACTTAAAAACTTTTTGTTAATATAACATATACACCCCCAAAATTAAATCTATTGCAAATGCACAGCTCTCTGAATTTTTATAAACTGAACATATCTCTGTAATTAATTCTCAGATTAAGAAACAGAACATTACCAGCATCTCAGAAGCCCCTTATATCCCTTTCCAGCCATTACCTACCCCCAAGAGAAACCACTACCCTGACTTCTAACACCAGAGATTAGTTTTACCCGTGAAATAATGAAATAATACAGTGTGTATTCTTTTGTTTTTGATTTCTTTTGCTCAACCTTACATTTTGAAATTCATCCAAGTTATGTTTAGCAGTAGTGTGTTCATTCTCATTGCTATTTAGAACTCAATTGTATAAATATACCACATTTATTTATCCATTCTTCAGTTGATAAATATTTGGGTGGTTTCCAGTTTTAGGCTCCTTTGGAAAGTGCTGCTTTCTTGCACAAGTCTTTTGAGAGAAACATATATGCATTTCTGTTGAGTATACTCCTAAGGAAAGAAATTACTGGGTCATAAATTATATATATGTTCAGCTTTCATAGATCATGCCAAATCATTTTCCAAAATACTGTACCACTATTCTATTGTCTGTTGTGGATGGACTCTCAGTTGCTCCAGAATCTCTTCAATTCTTGGTTTCTTTGGGGTCTTTAATGTCAGCTATTCTGGTGTGTGTGTAGGAGTATCTCTTTGTGGTTTTAATTTGTATTTCCTTGAGGACTAAAAAAGTTGAGTACATTTCCATATACTTATCAACTGTTTGTAAAGTCCTTTTAGTTAAATTTTTTTTTTCCTGTTGGTTTGTCTTTTTGCTCATTGATTTATAGGAGTTCTTTATATATGTTAGGTATATGTCCTTTGTCAGATATATGCATTGCAATCTTGCTTGCCACTTCATTCTCTCAACAGTGCTCTTAATGAACAAAATAAACGCCCACAGTTTCTGGTTTATCCTTGGACTTTGGATTCTTACCACTTCCTGGCTCGTAGACTCAATGAACAGGAAGAGAAAGGATTCCCATTAAGTACGGAGAGATCTTGAAAACTATAATAGAAGGAAACTTAGAGATCACCCAACCCAAAGCCCCAGTTTTTTCCTTTGGGAAACCACAGGCTAGGGAGGATGAGTGACTTGCTCCATGTCGCAGGCCCAGTGAGCAGCAAGGTCAAAATTAGTGCCCAGGGCTCTTGTGCAGGCTGGTCCCTCTCTTCAGTTTGGAGTGGTGGGGACCAAGCGAGAGTCTGTGGGAAGTGACAGCACAGTTGTTAACTTGCATCTTCACTGGTGGGTGGGAGTTTCTTCAGCCCAGGGCCAGAAGACTGAGAGATAGAACCTTCGGGATCCAGCCCCCGCAGCTCCCTGAGGAGGAGCAGCAGTACTCTTGAGAAACTCTTACTATGCCTTGCTAAGCCCTGTCAGGCTGTGCACAACCAGACAGCTATGTCCCCATTCCAAAAATAGTAAGAGTTGTTGATACTGGCAAAAAGTTTGGCACAATAAAAGGAGACAGTGGGTTTAAATCTACCACAGTTTTACTCTAGTAAGTAGTTGTGCTCTAGCAGAAACCCTGGTTATCCAAAGTGGTTGGGAAATTATAAAGTCAAAGCAACAATTCATCTCATCTTAAGGAAGCCATGAAATCTCTTGTCAAGGCCACATCCCTCACTGGCCAGGGCCAAGTGTACCTGCTGAGTCAGCACTCTGCTCTGGGGAGGGGACACTTGGAGGGACAGGAGGACGGTCTGGCCACTGCTGTGGAAGATTCCTACAGAAACAGAACAGCCAGGAGTCTCCCTCCCTCCAGTGGAGTGGATGTTAGCTGAGCCCCCCATCCCCCCACCCCCCACTACTGCCTACATGCTCCACCCATTACTGTGGTGCCCTCTGGAGACACCTTGACCCCTCCTTCACTAGTCGACTGTGCTTTTAGAAACCTGCTCTGGTCAGGATTGCACCCCTACTTGTAGTCAGCATTATTTATTTACAGATGTACAAGAGGACCGGAGGATACACCCAAGTGTGTATCTCTAGATGGTGGTGCTATGAATAATTTCTGTTTTTCAATCTGAGTTTTCCAGTGCTTCTGTTAGGCTGAACATATGAAAATTTGTTAGCTTTGTTGGTCAAAACTGACCTGAATACTAGCAAATTTCAAGTGGTTTAACCTCAGATAACAAGCATTATTGTGGAATCTTAAAAATAAAAAAGACTTTTGGGATGCCTGGGTAGCTCAGTTGGTTAAACATCTGCCTTTGGCTCAGGTCATGAACCTAGGGTCCAGGGAACATGTCCAGCATCGTGCTCCTTGCTCAGCAGGGAGCCCGCTTCTCCCTCTCTGCCGCTCCCCCTGCTTCTGCTCTCTCTCTCTCATAAATAAATAAAATCTTTAAAAAAAATAAAAACTTTTAAAATACTATTTTTTTTTTAGAGAGAGAGGGAGCACAAGCAAGGATGGGGGTCAGAGGGAGAGGGACTCTTAAGCAGGCTCCACACTCTGCACAGAGCTCAGTGGAGGGCTGATCTCATAGCCCTGAGATCATGACTTGAGCTGAGATCAAGGGTCAGACACTTAACTGACTGAGCCACCCCAAAGTCCCTAAAATACTATTCTCTCTCTCTCTTTTTTAAATTAATATATAATGTATTATTTGTTTCAGGGGTACAGGTCTGTGATTCATCAGTCTTACACAATTCATAGTGCTCCCCAGTGTCCATCACCCAGCCACCCCATCTCTCCCACTCCCCTCCATTCCAGCAACCCTCAGTTTGTTTCCTGAAATTAAGAGTCTCTTATGCTTTGGCTCCCTCTCTGGTTTCATCTTGTTTCATTTGTTCCTCTTCCTCTACGAGCCTCTGCCTCTACTTCAAGCTCTATTACAAAGGGGTTTGGAGGGGAGGGGGTGGGGGGTTGGGCGAGCCTGGTGGTGGGTATTGAGAAGGGCACGTATTGCATGGAGCACGGGGTGTGGTGCATGAACAATCAATCTTGTAACACTGAAAAAATAAAATAAACATATTTGGGGAAAAAAAAGGAAGAGAACAAAAATAAATAAATAAAAGTAAAATAAAATAAAAAATACAGCTTCCATCTACCCCCCCCCAAAAAACAAAGCCGTAAAGTACTGTTCTTATATTCGAATAAAAATAATGTTAATAGCTACCACTTATTAAGTTCTAGACCTTACGCTACACGTCCAACACACTATTTAATCCTCATAGCAATGCTATGAGGTAGGGACTACGATTAGCCCCATTTTATAGGTGAGCAAACTGAGGCATAGATGGCTCGAGCTCCGGTGGAGCAATCATTCCCCTGGTAAGGGCAGAGCTGAGTCAGAGCCCAAAGCCCTTCCTCCTCGCCATTCCCCCACGCAGGGTGAACCTGGGCCCTCTGAGTTCAACTGAACCTGTAAGTCAGAAAGTAAAGGCAAACCTTTGATGATGAGACCCAGACTTTGTGGGTCAGACTGTGCCTCCTTCGTGTTGTATCACGATGCTTCTGCGCAGCGATGCCCAGAAAGGATTTACTCAGCAAATGCAGTTATGACTTACAAGCAAAGGCAGAGAAACAAAGGGCCAGACACATTGCCCTGTCTTTAGCTTTTCTGGTATGTTCCCTGACTCAGAACTAACCCATGAGCCCCCTAACTCCCTATCTCCCACCTTTGTCTCTGTGGGCTTCACCCAGGACCACACCAACACTCACTGGGATCCACACAAAGAGTGTGTGTTAACCACGGGCCAGCAGAGGGAGAACCAACACCAGTCTCTTCCGGTGTCAAAAATAAACCTCTTTCTCCTAAAATCTCTGTTTTAAGCTGCCTGGCCTCAGTCTCTCTCTGAACGTTTCCCAGGTCTTTGTACTGTTTCTGGAAAAGGTGTGTTTCTTCGCATATTTACGGAGTACGTGCTGCGGATGAACCTCATGGTTAGACACTTCACATACAACTGATATTTAAAACTCTATCCACCAGAGACGAGACATTTTACCCCAGGGCTGCATTCTGTGGGGTTCAGGGGGGCTGTAAATCCCTGCAAAATTATACCTAATGTGTGTATGTGTGTGTGTGTGTGTGTGTGTGTGTGTGTGCATGCACACGCACCTGCCTGTGTGTGTCTGTGTGTATACACACTGATATGTTTTCACTTCTTTTTTTTCCTAAGGAGAGAGGCCTTCGCCTTCAGCAGAGTCTCAAGGAGGGGAGTGATGAAGAAGGATTTAGGTACCTCCTTAGGAAGAGGGGGTTAAGAAATGGCCTCCTCAGTGACAGGAGAGAGACATGAAACCATTCATTGATCTTAAGCCTCTGGCATTACAGCAGGGTTCAGGCAAGCGTGTAACAGTCAAGAACATTGATCAATGAAGGATGAATTGCAAACTCTTAAAGCCGTGTTATCTAAGCTCTGTTGGAAAAGAACGAAACATCCTGTACTGTTGAGATTGTGAAACCAGTTTTGTAATCAGGGGAGGTCTCCTATAACACGGTGGGGGTGGGGGTGGGGGCAGGGGAAGGCCGGACAAGACAATGTACTCATTTGTTTCAGAAACAGAACCGAGCGGGAAAGTAGGGAGAAAGTCTGAGGTTATTTAAGAAGCATAATCCCTTCCATTTGGACAGCACTTTACAGTTTATAAAGCTCCTTCACATACACGGATGCCAAAGGTCCTCAAAATAATTCTGTGACAGCCATCCGCTTTTGATCGAGAAAGAAACTGAAGCACAGAGAGGTTAAGTCTTCTACCCAAGCTCACACAGTTGAGAAGCAGCTGGGCCTTCTAACAGCTAGCTGGATACATTTTCCCCTTTACCAAACCAATGTAGAACATTTTAGTAAGAAAGATGTTTATTGCTCATTGTTCCCAAAGTGGGCTGAGAAAAAAAGTAACTGATGGATACCATGTTGGTAACAAATTTAAGAAACATAGTTTACTGATTAAGAGCTTGAATTGGATTGCTAGGTCCAGTTCCAGAGTCACCCCTGAGAGGCAACGCAGGCATCTGGAGGTACTAACTGCAAGACACTCAGGGTCCCTGGAGGAAGCCCCCCCCCCCCCAATTCAAGGAGGCGAGAGCTGTGAATACATATTCTAGGTTTCTTGCCTCTTGGAGATTTAATTCTGAAGTGAGCTGCATGCAGGTTTCTGGAAGGTCCTGGGCAGGGCTGAGCCTCCTCGGTTGCCCATAGTGGTGGCTGTGTGAACACTCTCCATTGTCCTCCCCTCTTCTCCGACTCTCCTCCCTTGTCTGTCTCCGCGCTTCCTGGGTTGGCCTCTGTGCTGGGGTCCTCCGAGGAGGAGCAAATGCAAGACGGGTTCAAATGAACAAGGACCTTACTGAGGGGAGATGCCTGTCCTGGAAAAAGAGGAGGGGCAGAATAGGCAGGGGGAGTGTTCCGATGGAGATACGGAGCTCCGTCCGCCCCTGCCCCGGAAAGCAGAGGGAAGCAGGAGGTCTGGCGAGGAAGATTCCCGGCCTATAGTGCAGTTCCCAGACAGTCCTGACCGCGGAGATGGAGAGTCCTTGAGCGAAGTCAGTCCATTGAGGAATCCCATGTCACACAGCAAAGGGCCTGTGTCGAACCCCAGCGTGCTCAGTTGCTAGCCCAGGAGAAGTGTGGCCCCCCCACTGAGGTGGATGTGGATTCAGAAGGGCAGAGCCTGGGCTGTCAGTCAATTGTGTCCCTCAATAAGAGAGCCAAGCCAAGCGGTCATTTTCATACATATGCTTGCCTTTGGGTTGATCCCGGGTGCTCCAAATTGAGATAAGGCTCAGTAATTCATTGACACATGGGCTGGTGAAAATAGGAACCAACACCCACAGTAAGTAACTAACTCCTGTGCAAGGCTCCTTCCCAGAGCTGGGAGCTTAACTTCCTTGGGAGATCTGAACTGTATTTTTACACCAAACCCAGAACCTGAGGAAAAGAGCCAGGCCCAGATGGGAACAGGTCCGAACATGGAGACACAGACTTGGCTGAGTGTCTTGTATCCCCAGGGGCAGCAGCAAGGAGTGGGGAGAGGCCGACTCTGCTCCCAGCTCTGCCTGAGGGCCAGCCACTCGACCTTGACGGGTCAGCTCCCCACTGCCGCCGATCAAGGCTGGTCTGGGGGCAGCTGCAGACTGTGCCGTGCCGAGCCTCCAGTTACCAGCATGCCTGAGAGTCTGCAGAAAGCTTTTTACAAACTCCGCTGTAGGGAAGTGGATTTCAAGATCACAGATCAAGCACATGGGACTGCTTCGCCCTTTCTTCCAAAGATCCCTAGAAATGACAGAACCAAAACATTGTGAAAACTAATAAGCCACACAAATTATTGTCTAAGCTAAAAAATCAAGAGTTTTGTGGTGATGATGTGCAACATTGTCTCAGCATCACTTTTTGTGAGGGTCCCCATAGTGAGAGATTGGTCCCAGGGAAGCAGCGGCTCAATAAAGTGAAGGTTGTGATTTTTTTTACCGTCATGAGCAGGAGAGGCAAAGGGAAGAGGAACTATTGGGAAGAATGTAGGGCCTGAGCAGCCCAGTCTTGCCGTCAGCTGCCTGCTGCAAGCCCGGAGCCTGGCTGGGCCCCGGGAGTAACGGTGCTGACCAGCTGGGGAGGCAGTCGGCTGTAACCCAGACAATGCACTGAGCCACCAAACCGGCTCCCGTCTTACAGGCTTCCATCTGATAATGGAACAGTTGCTCTGGATCGGGTTTCACAAAAGGAAGGAAATATAAAGACACCTAACTCTTGAATTTTCAGGGTATCTTGTCTCCTATTCTGCCGCGTTAGGGGTAAACTGTCCTAGAAAATCTCAATCACAGCTGCTCACTGAGGGTCTCCTGTGGTCTAACGGGACAGGAGACTATTTCACAGACAGGAAGTCAGATCAGAGACGTCAAGTGACTCAAATACAGGGTTGCCAGATTTAGCAAACAAATTACAGAAGGCCCTGTGAAATCTAAATGTCCGATAAGCGATGAACAACTTTTAGGATATGTTATGTCCCATGCAATGTTTGGAATATACTTAACACTGTGGAAGAACTTGTTATTTATCTGAAATACAACTTTAACTGAGTGTTCTGCATTTTTCTTCTTCCCTTCCTCCCTTCCTTTCTGCCTTCCTCCTTCCCTCCCTCCTTTCTCTCCTTCCCTCCCTCCTTTCTTTCTTTCTTTCTTTCTTTCTTTCTTTCTTTCTTTCTTTCTTTCTTTCTTTCTTTCTTTTTTTCCTCTTTCTCTTTCTTTTTCTTTCTTCCTCCCTCTTCTTTCCTCCCTTCCTTCATCCCTCCCTCCTCTTTCTTTCTTTCTTTCTTTCTTTTTCTTTCTTTCTTTCTTCTTTCCTATCCTACTTAAATATAGCTAGTTAAACCAATGATGTTCCAATTGCAAAGTTTTCCACTCCACTATACAGAATCTCAAATGCAAGAATTAACTCTGTTTGAGATTATTTTATTATTATATCATATAACACATTTTCTCGTATCAGAACAGATATTATTAAGCTCTTTTTAAATACATTACTTGTATACTAATCTTTATCTCAGAGTCTACTTTTGGGGAAACCATTCTAAGGCAACAAATGACTTAGGCTCCTTCATTCAGAACTGTCCCCTGACTTTGAATGGGAAGCTAATGGCTTTCAAAATCAGGGGCCATATTTAAGTCCCTTCTGGCCATTAGTAGGACAGTGACACTAACAATAACTACAACTGGCTTACAGAGGTGGTGTAGTAGAGATTCTATGAGCAGCACCCAGTGTCTATCCAGAGGTAAAGGCAGCTTGGGGACCAGTTCTGAGTCTGGTTCCCTGCCTTCTCTAGAAAGCCTGGGTTATCCAACGTGCTTTTTTTGACCACCTTTTTTAGAGCAGTTTTAGGTTCATAGAAAAATCTAGCAGAAGGCACAGAGATTTCTCATTGTACCTCCTGCCCACTCAGGCACAGCCTCCCCACTGGCAACCAATATGCTCTTGATAAATTTGGTTAAATCTAAGCCTTTCTGCTTAGATTTTCCAGCATCATTGTCTTGTGATAAAGAACTCCGATGATGCATTCATCAGGACCAGAATTGGCATGGTTGTAGCATCAGGCTCTTGGAAATGGATGAAATGAGGTTTCCTTATTTGGCCTGGTTGGGGTCATGGAGAGTGAAAATCCAGGTCCAGGGATGGGGCTCTGCTGACTGGACCAGTGGTAAAACAACTGATCCAGTTATCACACATGGTCAAAGGCAATAAAGTGACCAGTGAAGGTGAGGTGTGGGGGCCTCAAGGGGAGTGCCATAGAACCTGGGCTGAGAAATTCTAAGACCATGTGAGTGAGCAGTTGCTTTGGATGCAAGTGGATAGCTTAAGGAAGGACAATATTAAGGATACAGTTCTAAATTCCTGGCTCAATATAAAGACCTAAAATCAAGACCTTTCAATGGCTGGACCAAAGACTAAAACTCTAATTCTGGGGCGCTACAGGGCTGAAGGATTCAGAAAACATGTCCAAGATTGATCTTGTTTGCTGGCTAAAGTCAAGCCTCTCTTCCCTGGTGCTAGAGGTTTGAATTACCAATTTCAAGTAATACTTCATGGCATTTATGTTGACTCTAGGAACACCATTAGCCAAAGATCTCCACAATTAAGACCATTTTGACTGGCATGATTGTGTTGAGTGGTTAGCTAACTTACCTGAGTCCACAAGTTATAAGAAGAGGAGAATGTCTGTCCCATATTGTTGCCTGTATTTTGCCAACACTCACTCTTCCTGGGGTCCAATCCAGCAATTCCCCACCATGTGAAGAAAAAGTCACATGATCACTGATGCAATGGGTCAATGTGAGTTATGCCCCCTCTGAGGTTAATACAACAACAATGATCTCCTTCCTATACACATTTTAAAAAGAAATATCACAAATGGGGTTCCTGGGTAGTGCAGTCAGTTAAGCCTCTGACTCTTCATTTTTTTTCCCCAAATATGTTTATTTTATTTTTTTCAGTGTTACAAGATTGATTGTTCATGCACCACACCCAGTGCTCCATGCAATAAGTGCCCTTCTCAATACTCACCACCAGGGTCGCCCAACCCCCCACCCCCTCCTCTCCAAAACCCTCAGTTTATTGCTCAGAGTCCACAGTCTCTCATGATTCATCGCCCCCTCCGATTTCCCCCATTTATCCTTCCCTTCCTTCTCACAATGCCCTCCATGATTTTCTTTATACTCCATATGTAAGTGAGACCATAAGATAATTGACTCTCTCCACTTGACTTATTTCACTCCGCATAATCTCTTCTAGTCCC
>CM052800.1:8980164-9022103 GCA_028533885.1 Nasua narica | reverse complement strand
AATGCCCAGTAGTGCAATTGCAGGGTCATAGGGTAGCTCTATTTTTAGTTTCTTGAGGAATCTCCATACTGTTTTCCAAAGTGGTTGCACCAACTTGCATTCCCACCAACAGTGGAGGAGGGTTCCCCTTTCTCCACATCCTCTCCAGCATTTGTTGTTTACTGTCTTGTTGATTTTGGCCATTCTAACTGCTGTAAGGTGTTATCTCAGTGTGGTTTTGATTTAAATCTCTCTGATGGCTAAAGATGATGAACATTTTTTCATGTGTCTGTTAGCCATTTGTATGTCTTCTTTGGAGAAGTGTCTGCCCATGTCTTCTGCCCATTTTTTGATGTGATTATCTGTTTTGTGAGTGTTGAGTTTGAGGAGTTCTTTATAAGTCTTAGATATCACTCTGACTCTTCATTTTGACTCAGATTGTGATCTCAGGGTCATGAGATTGAGCCCTGCACTGGCTCTATGCTGGGTGTGGAGTCAGCTTGAGATTCTCTCTCCCTCTCTCTCTCTCTCTCTTTGCCTCTGCCCCTCCCACTCATGCTCTCTCTCTAAAATAGATAAATAAATCTTTTTTTAAAAGAAATATCACAGTCAAAGAAATACAATCTAGAGAACAAAGACATAAAAGTAACCTCAATCTATTCCACGCCTCTCATAGAATATTAGAGAATCTCATCACAGCATGTTTTGAAATCCCTCCCTTTTATTTCTTTTGCTCTCATCTACCTCCCCAAACTACCTCAAAGTCTTTTTCTCTTCTTCCCTCATCTCCCTGTACTCCACCATGATCCATATGTGTACCCCACAGGCTTTTATCTTTGCTTCTTCTCCCTATTTTTTGCCCCCCTCCTTGCAGTAAATCTTGACTCTTTCTGGGATAGATAATTTACCTCTACTTTTCTGCTTCTCCCTGCCTCTGACCTATAAAATAACTTAACTATAGAATAAGGCTGAAGAGTGAGGAAGGATAGGAGCCTGGAGGGAGGCAGAAATTCTCCCTGGGCATTGTGCTGTTTTCCTGAGTGAACAGGGAGATGGGAAGAAGGGAATGATAATTTGGACATCCCATACACAGGGCATGAAAAACATGGCTTAACCATAGTGAATTTTGTCACGAGTCTTACTTACTCGTGCGGTCTTACTTGTCTTGTCATTCAAATGGAGATCCCCAAACTTCCTTTTCATTTGCTTTGAATATTAAATGAGATAATATATGCATGTAAAGTGTCCAGTATAGTCCTTGGTATGTGGTCAATAGATGGGAACTATGGTGGAAAGTTGAAAACCCAACAAATCTTTCTACCTCATTCTAAGCCATACCTCAGGCAGGGGTTGATACATATTGGATATGTATTCTTTTTCTCCTCAACATTTAAACTAAAAATTTTTCAAACATTCAGAAAAGTAAAAAGAAAAAGAATTGCAGCAAATAGTTAATGTACCTACCACCTAGATTCTAAAATTAACATTTTATTATACTTATTTTATCAAGATCTAGCCCTCTGCCCATCCATCATTTCAGTTTGTTTTTAATACATTTCAAGGTGAGTTGTAGGGGTCAGTACACCTCCCCCCAAATACCTCACCATGTTTATTTTTAAAAGACCATCTGAGAAGGACATTGCAAAATACCTTTTCGTATTTGATGGGAGTGTTGGTAGGTCTCCTTTTCTGCCAAAAATGTAGGTCACCCTCGCTCTCATTTTCCTTAACTTCATAGCTGCATTTCTCAAAGTGTATTTCATGGAACCCAAGTGCAGAGCTATACATGGGAAAAACAAGTATCTGTGTTAAAAAATTCTTAGAAAACTCTGAATTAAAGTTTTGCAAGTTTCTCTACTGCAGGGACTCAGTAGACTTTATTAGGCTAATATGCGTACCCTAAGAAGTGATATGTTCAACTTATTTGACCATAAGAGCTCAATTTTCTTTTGAGAAACATGTAGCAGAGTGGGTTCCACAGAATTCACTTTGGGAAAGGATGCTTTTACCTAAGTCATCCCCTTTTCCCTTCCCCTAGCTCACACACATGCATGATTTCTAATTCTTGGTTCTATCTATTGTTTTCTGGAGATTTCCTCCAAGTTTCCTACATCATTTCTGCCTCTAATTATTGTTTCTCTCAAATGAGTATGTCTCTGAAACATTGTTAACAGTGACATCATATTTATTATGGAATACTGCTTACGTTTACAAAAAGGTAAGTTGAGTGCAAATAAAAGGAAAATTTCAGGTATATTGGGGAAATGGCAAAATTTAAAATAACTTTCTTCATTGTAGAAACAAGCTAAAAATCCAAATAACTTTAAGTGTCTTTATAAACAAATATAAATGATAGATTATACAAGAATAAGAGGCTATCTTTGGATTATTTTTAAATTTTAAGTTTAGAAAAAAAAATTTAAGTTTAGAAATGTAGAGGGCAGCGCTGCTCTCTATGAAACCATCGTTCAGTATCAAACACAGAAAGACAGAACCTGCTTTGTTTGGTATCTCATATGTCCATTTAAAATGTCATCTCAAGGGCACCTGGTGGCTCAGTGGGTTAAGGCTCTGCCTTCAGCTCAGGTCATGATCCCAGTGTCCTGGGATGGAGCTCCACATTGGGCTCTCTGCTCAGCAGGGAGCCTGCTTCCTCCTGTCTCTCTGCCTGCCTCTCTGCCTACTTGTGATCTCTCTCTGTCAAATAAATAAATAAAATCTTAAAAAATAATAATAAAATGTCATCTCACCATGAGGTCTGGGTGGGAGCACCCTTGGCCCTCTGAGTTCTGCTTCGCCCATCAGCTGTTCCAACGAGGTTAGAGATAAGCAAGCTCTGAAAATTGTGCAAGTCCCACAAAAAGGTGCTATTTTTATTATCATTATCATCAGAGAAGCAGAATTCTAGGATCTAAAATGACCCTAACAATGTGTCCAGGCTTAATTCTTGGCTTCTGGCAGGACTTATATGAGACGTCCATTACTTGGTTTTCTAGTGTTTCTCGAGAAGGACGTTGTTTTCGACGCCCCTTAGTCATCTGCCATGGCACTCCACATACAGCATCTTGCTACCCTTCAGAAGTCACAAGTACTTTCGGAACACTGGCATTTATTTAGCATTTGATGAAATGTTATTATGTTTATTATGAAGGATTTAGGAGAAAAGTAGGGCCCCCAATGTTCATTGTCATGTCTATTCTGTGAGAGGGACTGGGGACTCTCTCTTGCAAAAACACATGATGGAGGGTTGAGCATGTAAAGATCTGAGTCCCCAGTAATGACTCACGTAGGAAGGAGCCCAAATGGTTGAAAGGGAGGAGCAAGAAAGTGCTTTGAAGGAGAAAGCAAAACTTAAATGTGTAATCTCTAAAGTGTAGAAAAAAGAAGGCAAGTTTTAATGTGTCTAGTGGACTCCAAGGCATTCGAAGCTCACTCTCTTCGTCTCTCTCCTGTTTACTTGTCCAGCTTCATCTTGTGCCACTCTCCCAAAAAACCGGATAAGACCCCACATGTTATGTCACTTCTCTGAGCCTCTGAACACACGTTTGCCTTGACCTGTGACACCCCACTTAGCTTGTCCATCTTGTTCTCTCTTCCTTCCCCTTCAGAGGTTTGTTCGCTTGGTGTCACCATTTCTATGAGGCCTCTCCCAGGTGACATTGGCGCCCCTGTCCTGATCCCGTGCCTCACACAGAATCTCTATCATAGCACTTGCTATGCTATTTCCTGATCGTGTTTTTCTCCTGTGAGACCATAAATTTCTGGAAAACAAAGCTTTAGCATCTTGATCTTAAAACCTGGAAGGTATTCAGTAAGCATTGGGTGAATGTATATGTGAGTGAATTCAAGAGGGACCAGTTTTGTGCATGAATCTGTCAAAAATCATATTTAATTAGGATTATTTGGACTTAAAGACAACAAGCTTGGATAAGTATCTTTTGAAATAAATGCATTAAGAAAAGGGCATGACAGTAGATTTCACAGCAAAACATAGTATTCCATGTTGTAATATTCATATTGTAATGATGCCATTTACAAATTAATTGTATTTATATAAGCAGGCTCAAATCTCTTCAAATCTAACCTGCCCTGGACACACTCTTAAACTAATCTCATTTTAGTATTACTCTGCATTAGTTTTACTCAATATTTAAGGATGATTGACAGTGCTATGTAGCATTTACATATATATGGCCGGTTTATCTTCTTAGGGCGTTTCATGAAACCTCTATAGTTGGATTCCATTCTCTGTCATAAGCAACTTAACGGCATGAATGCTCCAGCCAGGACAAACTTGCTTTTGTCTCTGTTCAACACCATTATATGACTTTGAACAAGTTCCTTAAGTTCAATGAAATGTTGGTTTTCGGGGCATCTGGGTGGCTCGGTGGGTTAAGCCTCTGCCTTCGGTTCAGGTCATGATCTCGAGGTCCTGGGATAGAGCCCCACATCGGGCTCTCTGCTCAGCTGGGAGGCTGCTTCCCCCTCTCTCTCTGCCTGCCTCTCTGCCTACTTGTGATCTCTCTCTGTCTCTGTCAAATAAATAAGTAAAATCTTAAAAAAAAAAAAAAAAGAAATGTTGGTTTTCTGTTCTGTAGAAGTTGGGAGAAGGGATTCCTCTATTATTATAGGGTGTTTTTGATAATAAAATAAGAAATATAAAGCACGTGGGAGGTAAGATATGTGAAATAGATGTTAGCTGTTCTTTTTCCTTCTTTCCCTTCTACATAAACTTGATGTGATGCCAGTGCCTGTTGTCTGAAACAATGAATGCGTTGGCTTGACACCCCTATAGGGAAATTTATCATGACTTGGGGGATGAGGGTAAGTGTCTGGTCCAGCCAAGAAGGGTTTGATACCAAACTGATACATCTTTTTTAAAAAGTTAAAGTTCAGAGCTGTCACCATCTCTTTCCTGCTTGACCCTTCTGTACATCTGGGATATCTTGATGGATGGGAATTGTGTTCAGAAAAGACCCGATTTGGCACAAACCGACTAAGCAGCTGGATGGCTTTTTTGCTGCTAGCTACAGTGATGAAAAGGACACTTACAGCTTGAGATCTATGTGTGCACTATAAAAATAATGAAAGAGACCCTCAAACGAACTTTAAAGAGGTATGTACCCAGAAAGTGCCTTTCCTAGTTTTTAGTCAGAAGAAGAACCAGTAAGTCAGACTGTGAAAAGTACCTAAACTGCTAGCTTCATTTAAGCTTTTCCTGCAGGAATTTTTTCTAAGTGACCTGATTTCAAAGCACACGGTTTCCCCAGCATGGTTTTCTCTGCCATGACATCCAATGCCAACTTATGTGTATTTCTAGGGAAAAAAAATAAAAACTATCGACAGACTTCCTCTGAACAAGGCCTAAATGGAACAGGATCTAAAATCTCTTTGGATCATTTTATCTTCACCCTTGTTCAGAGTCCAGAGCCGGGCCATGGTGGATTGATTATGGATGCTCTTTCTTCCCTCCCCCTCTTTCGCCCCACCACACAATCTCTGGTCTTCTTTGTCTACTTAAGTCCTAGGAGACCAGCTCTCAGAAACGAAAACTCTTTGGTGTGAGCTCCAAGGGGTGATAAACCATCCCTGTAAATGGTCATCAAACTCTGAGGGCCTGACTGGCTATTCACTTAAGAGTTTTCAGCCAACAGGTGTTGGTGACAGCCCTTAGCCAAACACATAAATGATGCTCTAAGTCATTACTCTGGCATTTAGCTTCTTTCACGATGAGGCTCTTTCCTACCATTGCTTTTGTTCATGTATGTCACCTCCATCCCACTGAACAGCTCACTGTGCTATGCTTCTCCTTGTTTTCGTCCCTTTATTTCACCACTTATTTGTCCTCTTAATTCCTATGTCTTTTCATGTTTACTTTTCTGCACACATATTTTTCATTTGGAGGTTATATTACATGATTGCAGCCCATATCCTAGGTTCCCATGAGCCGTAAAGCTTCTCAAGCTCCCAATCGGTTTTCATTTATGTTCATATCTTTTTCTTTTTTTTTAGTTTTTGATTTTTTTTCTTTAAAAAATTGAGCATAGTTGACACATAATGTTACATTAGTTTCAGGTGTGCAATGTAGTGATTCAACACATTTATACATTATGCTATATTCCCCACAAGTGTGACCACCATCTGTCCCCATACATTATTATTATAATATCATTGACCGTATTTCTTATGCTGTGCCTTTTAGTTCCGTGACTTATTCATCCCATAACTGGAAGCCTGTGTCTTCCAACACCCTTCACCTATTTTTCCCAACCCCCCTACCATGTCTATTGACAGAGGACTGGATAAGGAGGATGTGTCATCTATACAATGATATACCATGAAGCCATAAAAAAGGATGCAATCAGGGAACCTAGATGACTTAATTGATTAAGTATCCAACTCTTAGTTTTGGCTCAGGTCATGGTCTCAAGGTTGTGAGATTGAACCCCACATGGGACTCTGTGCTCAGGGCAGAATCTGCTTGAGATTCTTTCCTCTGCCCTGCTTCCTGCTCTCTCTCTCAAATAAATAAATAAAATCTTTTTTTAAAAAAGGATGAGATCGTGCCAACCAGGATGAATGTATAGGGTGTTATGCTAAGTGAAGTAAGTCATACTAAGAAAAACTTATACCATATGATTTCAACTGTAAGTGGAATTAAAAAAAAAAGATAGAACCATGTTCATATGTTTTACCACTACCTCAGCACCTTCCCCAAAGCAAGTATTTCTGATTCTGCAATTGTTAAGCTGTATGTTGATTAAGGAAACACTAAGTGTTTTAGCAAACAAACCCCAAAATATATAACAGATCAAACATAATAGATTATTTCTCATGATTGACAGTCCAACATGAGTAAACTTATCCTTGGGTGGCTGTCTGGGTTGCAGTGATTCAAGGACCCAGGTTTCTTTCCATTTCTGGTTTCATCATCTTCAATTCATGGCTTCCAGCTTCATACTGGGAGTCATCGCGATTGTAACCAACTGAAAAGGAAAAAAGCATGGAGAAGATGTGGGAAATGTTCATGAATCAGGCCAAGAAGTGACACTCTATGATCCAGTTGCATTCTCTTCTCCAAAACCCCATCCTCTGTCAAACCCACCTACAGGGGCAGCTGGGAAATGTAGTCTATGAGCCCAGAAAGGAAGCAACTGAGCTTGATGTCTGTGTCATTGTCTCTACTGCAAGTTCTATGATCTAAAGGAGGTCATCCAAGAGCTGTGGGCTTTAATTTTCTCATCTATGTCATGGCAGAAATGACGACAATTGTAAAAGTTAGCTGTAAGGATCACATTGTATGACAGTTATAAAAACTTCTTTTTTATCTGAAAAGTGAAGAGAATGTCCCTTTCACCGCTGACCAAACAGACATTTGATTCTGCTTATCAGACTGTCTTAACTAAGTCAAGAAAGAAGAACTAGTGTGTTTTAGGAAAAAAAATACATATACACATATGTAATATGTTCTCTGTTAATTCACTTAACCAGAAAATTTGATAAGCTGTAATACCTCATTTCCCATATGATTTGATTAATGGAGGTTGTATTGAACTTTGTAGGTGAGACTAAGACTATTTAGTTAAGTTGCCAGAGTCCCTAAAATTTAGGGGAAGAAGAGAGAAAAAACATGCATATTGATATCTGTGTCTCACTGATTTTTGGGCTTCAGTTTTTTCCCCTGTAAATGTAAAGTAATAGGTTGGATCTGACACCCTCCAAAGTCCTAGTCAGCTGTAATATCTTATAAACCTAAATGACAGAATAAAACGATAATTTGCATAACAATGTACATGCCAGAAGACACAGTTACATTCTTGGCCAAGCCTGCTCTTGAGAGAATGGTTTTTTTGAATGAAATAAACTGCTGATCTAAGGTAAGAAGCAGGAATTAGGTGAGACCAAAAGAACATGGAATCTTTTAAGTAATAAATGTTAGATTCAGACTTTGATTATTCTTTGAGAAAATAAGAACAAATTGAGGTAGATTCATCTATGCCACTATCCAAGAGCAGAGAAAAAAATATTTATGGCCAAGGTAACTACTCAATTTAGTTGTGTCTAAGCCAGGGAGAAACTAAAGTTACCCTTGTATTTATAACTTTGATAATAGTGATAATCATGATCATTCACCAAGGGCCAGTTATGTCTACTTGACACTCATTATTTCATTTAATCCTCATAATAACCAATAACCTTGGAAGAAATGCATTATTTGCCCTATTTTACAGATGGGAAAATTGAGGCTCAGAGTCCACAAAGTCATTCAATTAGTAAGGAGTAAATCTAGAACTGAATCTGGTATCTCTGGCTCCAGAGGCAGGGTCTTGGTCACTATAAAAACCTTTGCCTTGTGTGTGATTGAAGGCAGCATTCAAGTTCTACCTACTTCAAAACTCTCTTATTTTGGGAATGCTGTGTGCAGCCATCTCCCCAAGCCTTATTCTCTATACCACTCACTTGGAAGTTATATATAATTCTTTAAAGTACACTGATGCTACAGTTTCATAGAGGGTGTTACACAAAAATTAGTTGATTGACACAAATCTTGCCCCAGCTATGAATTAGTCAGTATCAGCTAATTGCTGTTAACAGACAATCCCCAAATCTCGGTGGCATAAAAGAGTAAGGTTTTATTGCTTGCTCATGTCATGGTCCAATGTAGTCTGGTGGTAGATTAAGGAAGATTGATAAGATTGGGGTTCACTGCTGTGCAGTCATTTGGGTATCAGTGTCCTTTCTTCATGGACTTCTTTGCCTCCACTGAGATCTCCACTGAATCCCAGGAAGTGATGAAGGTAAAGCAAGAGTATAGAGAAGGCCTACACCATCTAACACCTTGGGCTGGAGGTAATACATTGTTTCCACCGCTATCCATGGGCAAGAACTAGTCATGTGACCCATCTAGATGCCAATGGACTGGAAAGGTAAAGTTGTCTAGTAAGGAAGAGGTAAACATGGATATTGGACAGCAAAACATTTGATATTTTTGAAAAACAGTTTCCTCATCTATTAAAAAAAATGGCAGTGACAGGACAGTTGCAAAATTAACACACAGAAGCTGCTTAATGAAAGTCTGTTGGTTCTGACTCTCAGCTTCTCATGAGGAGTAGGAAACCTTTGTTAGTTTCAAGTTACATTGAAAAGGATAATGAAAGGCTTTTGAGAAGGTTCAAGGGATGACTGATGACTGAAAGGCGAGATGAAACAACAGGGGAAGAAGAAAGAGAAAAAATAAGACAAAATGGAAGAAAGATATAGCTGACAAAGGGTGTTGGCACCAGCAGTTTCCATCATGTCTCTCCTGATGCCGAATCTTAGGTGAGGTTTCGTAGTGACAAGGACTGTTACTCAGAATTCCAATCATGACTCACAAACAAGGTGGAGGCAGATCATGTTGGTGCTCGTGTCTTTTGCAGGCAATTAAATGAAACACCAAGCTGGGAGCACACATCAGACCTACAAAAAGACAGTCATACTATTAATTTTTTTCTTTTTTTACAAGAACAGTAACACATAGATCACTATTAATCCTCGCCCTCTTCAGAAACAGCTCTGACCTAGTTTCCCACATGAATCATTCCCTTTGAAGGCAGACCCAGCCCACTTCAGAAATTCAAGACCTGCTCCCCTTCACTCTCCACCTCTGGTTTCAGCTCCCCCTACGCTTTATCTTCTCAGCATGCAGACCGGTTTTGATTCCCTGCAAAGGCCAGGTCCTCATGCCTATATGGATTTGCATACACTGTTCCTTGTGCCTCTAAAGTTCTTCAATCTCCTCTTTCACTCACTTCTTTTAGGGCTCAGAGAAAAGGTTGTCTATTGAAGGGAGACTTCCGAGTCCGTGTGAATGTTCAATCTTTCCGTTCTCCTGGTAGTTTATTCTTGCCTCTCTCCTAGCACTTCTCACAATGATTTAGCTATTTCCTTTGTAAATGATGGAGTTGTTTGGGATAGGAAATCTGCCTTTATTTCTACATCCCTGTTGTGTAGCACATAATACACATTCAAAGTATTTTCAAATAATAATTCTCATCCATGTAGCTTCTAAATGGACTACTTCATTTATTATTCACAATAATCCATGATGTAGAAACTATAATTATGACTACATTTACATATATTATATATTTGTTTTATATGTAATATGGAAATAATACATCTTATATAATAAAACTTATAAAATATGTCTTATATGATACACATGAAGTGTATATATTTACATACATAGGTATATATGTTTATATATAATTATAATTGTAATTAAAGTGAAGAAGCTGAGAGAATTTGATAGTTATTCACTGAGAAGAATAAAAGTTGGTATTCAAAGCTACATCTGTTTAATTTGAGAGACTCAGCTCTTAACCCTGGCATATGATAGACTAATGAATATCAAGACCAATTTAAATTACAGTTCTTTCAAAGAAAGAGACCTCATACAGTGATTAGTTAATGCAATCAGTACAGTCAGGATGAAGAACACTGTAATAGGGCATAGTTCTGAGAAAAGTCATGTTCATATCTGGGCTTTGGGCAAGGGATTTCAGACTGGTGACTTCTGGGCTGCTGCAGAGGTAGGACTTTTCTGAAGCAGATAAAAAACCATCAAGATGCCTAGGAGGTATATTATGAGGATGGGGATTTCTGATGAAACAGAGACTCCCATTTTCTTCATGGCATCTTCTCTGTTACTGTTGGAATGGTGTTCCCTCAAAATTTGTATGTTGAAATCCTAACCCCCAGTACCTCATAATGTGACTGAATTTGGATACAGGGTCCTTAAAGAGGTAATTATGTTCAAATAAGCTTATTAGGGTGGCCCTAATCCAATCAGAGTGGTGTCCTTATAAGAAGAGGAAATTTGGACATAGAGGGAAGACGATGAGAAGACACAGGATGAAACTGGCCATCAATAAACCAAGGAGAGAAGCCTCAGAAGAAACCACTCTAGTTGACACTTTTATTGCAGACTTCCAGCCTCCAGAATAACTTTCTTCTGTTTAAGGATCCAAACTATTGGTACTTTGTTAAGGTATCTCTGACTAATAGACTACTCTTCACCCTTCAGTGTCTCTCAAATAAGAAAGGTAGAAGTATAGCTGGGAATAAAAATGGCCTAACCTCATTTCTTTTAGAGAGCAAAACGTAAGTCTTGGATTCATGAAGTCTAATTCTGGTTCTGTCAGTCATTCATTTATTCATTTGTTTGTCATTCATTTTTTGTCAGTTCCTTCTTAGGTGTCTACCATCACCCAGGCAGTGTGCTTGCTCATTAATGGAATTCAAACCCACTCTTTGCATTTGAGAGTCACCATCTAGTACAGGACCAGATATGGCATTGACTTCCAGATGCCTTTCCAACATATAATTCCTCCTTTCCCTTGTTAACAGAACCCTGATTTGTCAGTGTTGAATAGTATAATGAATGAATATTTGCCAGTTTCCTGTGCAGAAGGGGTGACTACATGACTAGATCTGGCCAAGGAAATGTTAACAGAAATTGTGGGCTATCGTGTCATGAGCACTGGGAGGACCATCTTGATCCTCTTTCTATGAAGGACTTGTTGCCTCAATGGCCACTATTGCTGGGAGTGAGCAGCCTTCAGCTCTCATCCCCTTCAGGGTTGGCCTCAACTGAGGAAAGCTGCCTTGCCCAAGGTCATGGCCCTCCCAGAGTGGTCATAACAGTAATTGATGATGGAATATAAAGTCCTGGTCAACTCAGACCAATAAGGACAACTCTGAAGAGCCTTTGTCTCTGAGGAATTCTTCAAGGAATCAGCCAAGGCTATTGTTGGGCCTACACTGAGGTTCCACTTCTTGCATTTTCTAGTTCCTTCCACCTTCTTCCACAGGGTCAATTCCAATGGCACTCTTCAAACATCTTACATACTAACTCTCATGTGTCTTCTTCAGTTCCAAAAATATGGAATAAATTTTTCCCCCTTGCCCTCTCATTTTTTCTTGTCTCAATGCATACTGGCTGGGGCTCCAGCAGTCATTTTATAACTGTAAGGCAACTTCAAGAATCAGAGCCACATGCTAAGGATTGTGGAGCTGAAGTAAAGAGATCCAGGATCTTTATTGACAACTACCAGTTATCTCTGTCTTGCCTATTTCTGGACTTCTCATTATATAAAATAAAAACAAAACTCTTGATATGCTTGAACCACTGTTTTTGTTTTTGGATTTCTGTTACATGCAACCAAATATAATTCCCATTGGTATAAAATATTAAGCAAATACTTATATAAATGATATACTTATTTTATTTGAGTGAGAATTAACATATCCAATGAAAATGCATAATTGGATATGGATGGTAGTCAGGCAAAATTTTCCTGGGGTGGTGGTGGGGGTGGATGTTTCTTGAGGTTGGAAGGAGTTGAGTGCTTTCTAGAACTAAAATAAGTCAGTTGTAACTATATAGAGCAAAGAGGTAGGTAGCATGAGGATGAGGGATAGAAATACACAAATTGGAAGAATTGTGAAGGCTGGATATTTTCAGCTTGCTCCTGGATTTATTCTCCAGCCTTCTTCACCCAGTTCTCTGCTTTGGGAAGCCAATCTATATGGATTACATCATTGTGAAGAATTTGAATGAGATCAGATAGAAGGAGGAGAAGGACATTAGGGTATTTATTTCCCAGTTTCCTACCAGTGTTGTTTCCTTGGCCAGCTGTGTGGCTGTGGTGCTTCTATCGAAGGTCACTGTTCTTTTTAAGGTGAGCGTCCTGCATGACTTTATCCTTCTGGGTTAATGGCCAAGAGTCTGTGGATAGAATTTAGGAGGTCTGTGAACTTTAATAAAGAAAATAAAAATACGAGCACCTGGGTGGCTCAGTTGGTTAAGCAACTGCCTTCGGCTCAGGTCATGATCCCGGAGTCCCGGGATCGAGTCCCATATCGGACTCCCGGCTCTGCGGGAAGTCTGCTTCTCCCTCTGACCTTCTCCCCTCTCATTCTCAGCCTCTCACTCTCTAATAAATAAATTTAAAAAAAAATCAAACAAAAAAAAAAGAAAATAAAAATACATCTTTATATTCACTAACTTGTGTCCAAAATTTACCATTTCCTTCTGTTATCAAATTAGGAAACACGTCATAATGGCATTAACAATGTCTGTGATTGCTATCATGGCTTTTTTTCATATCACTTTACAGAAGGTACAGATATGTTCAAGTACCTTTTATGCTCATCACTACTTTGAAATTGCAGTCTATATTGGACTCACTGCCAGATCTTTTTAGGTAACTCACTAGTAAAGAAACATTTATATTTATACATCACAAACTTATTTTATTTAAATAGTTTATTCATCATAATTTTAATACAATCAGTTTCTTTTGGAAGTATTTTACTAAATTCATTTAAGGACATTATCTTGAGTTGGAGTCTTTGGGTTCCAACAGATTGTCAAAAGTTGAGGGGTCCATATACTAAGCATTTCTTCCCCTTGTTTCATTGAGGTGATGGTGATAATTTCTCCACTCTCACAAGTCTGGAGGTCCTTTATAACCTGCCACATTTTTGTAAGTAGTCCCTGTATTAAACTTTCCCTAAACTATCCTAAGTCCAGTGTGCCATCCATGTCCTACTGGAATACTGACTGTGATACCTCATAAAAGATTGGATTCATGCAGTCAGGTGTAATCATGGGATCTTGGACAGGTCATGTGACTTCTCTGAATCTCTGTTTATCTCATTTGTAAAATGGAGATAATACCCAAAACAATAACATCAAAACATCTAGGTTATTGTCAGGACGAATCAATGTGATGTTTGAATATTAGTTGGCATATTAAAAATATTGCATAAATCCTATCATTTATGTCTCAGCTTTCTTTCCTTTCCTTCCACCTGTTCTGCTTGGCCAGCATGTTGGCAGCACCAAAATATACTGCTACTACCTGAAAGTAGGGGCTGTTCCAGAAAATCATGGCACTTGTGCTGCTTCACAGCAGGGGAAGTATTTAGTGTTTCCCTCTGTAATTTTTGAGCCAAGGCTAAATGAAAGTAAGTTCTCACTTAAAAACCCAGAACAGGGGTGCCTAGTGGCTCAACCAGTTAAGCCTTTGACCCTTGATTTTGGCTCAGGTCATGAACTCAGGGTCCTGGCATTGAGCCCTGCATTGGGCATCCTACTCAGCAGGGAGTCTCCTTGTTTCTCTGCCACCCCCACCTCATGCTCTCTCTCTCTCTCTCTCTCTCAAATAAATAAATAGAATCTTAAAAAAATAAAAATAAAAAACCATATTATTTCTCAAATAGGGATAACATATAGACATCATTTCCAAGAATATTTTAAAAATAGTGATTTCCCTGTGTTCAATTATTTTAATTATACTATTACTTAAATGTGTACAAATAAATTGGATATATAACCTTATGCTTATGGTTCTTGTATAGTTATGAATCAAAGACAAATTTGCAAATTAAATACAAGAGATGCTATTAAGATGATAAACTGAGCATATGCTTCAATGTCCTTTTTCTACCCCAAATACATAGAATAAAATTAACCATAATAGTGCTGTAAACCAAGAAGGAGTACTCTCCATAGACCAGCAATTATAAAGAATTCCTGAAAGGCTTGAGGCAGATGGAATGTGAATAATTGATGAAGCCTAACCACTCAGGAGGGGGCCTGCTCCCAGTTGGGAGTAGCTTCAGATATTCTGTCTAAATGCTGAGGATTGAATCCTGGAGCAGGAGGGAGCTCTAGGGAACTCTTGGCAGTCAAGGTGACTTCTACAATATCATAGTAGAAGAGACCAGATGGCTTGCCACCTCCCCCTCCCCACCACCACACACACACTTGTGAGGGCAGTGGCAGAAGGGTCTGTCTTTAGGCAGAAGCAGTACATGGAGTCATTAGACCTGAGAGGCAAAATAGCCCCCTGAGTGGCTGCTAATACTCAAGGGAAGGGAGGAGTCTCTAGACCAGAAGACTAGATAATAACCACCCAGCGATACATTCTACCTTTGTTTTATTATCACTGGCAACAGGCAATATAATCTAGCTCTCAAATAGGCGAACGGAGCATCAAAAAGACAAATACAAAGATCGGTACAAAACCAAGACTCATCTAACATTTAAGAAAGTCAATCTAATAAAAGAGAGTCAGGAAACTCAACAAACACAACTAAGGGAACGAAATAAATATAACTAATATAGAGACAGGAGAGACATTGTATTCAAATAAAGAGAACTTTATCCAAGGATCTTGGACACAGAAAGTTGTCGAAATAAAAGGAATATTTAGTAGATGTACTGAGGCAGAATGTAAAGAACTGAGAAGAGAACTTGCAGCTGGAAGACCTTCTTGACAAATTTCCTCAGAACACCGAATAAAATGGCAAAAATGAAAACACAATGTGCCTGGGTAATTCAGTTCGTTAAGCATCTGCCTTCAGCTCAGATCATGAGCCTGAGGTCCTGGGATCGAGTTCCACATTGGGATCCCTACTCAGCAGGGAGTCTGCTTCTCCCTCTACCTTCACACTTCCCCCTTGCTTGTACTCTCATGCTCTCTCTCTCTCAAATGAATAAATAAAATATTTTTTAAAAAGAAAACACAAAAGAATTAAGAAATTAGAAGAAATCAGAAATTCTAAGAGGGATTTTGGAAGAAAAGAACATGGAATGGATAGAAAAAAGGTGGTCAAAAAATTGAAGAAACATACCCAATTTGAGGAAGAAATGAGTTTTCAGATTAAAAGGGACTATTAGGGATTGGGGAGGAGTATATAAAATGATCCATGTTGAAAAATATTGTAGAAAAATTCAGACCACCAAAAATAAAGAGGTAATCCAAAAACCTTCCAGACAAAGGGGGAGAAAGTGCTGTTCTACAAAAGAATAATAATCATATTGGCAGAAATCTTCTAATTCAAACACTGGATGCAAGAAGAAAATATAACAGTATCATGAACATTTTATACCCAGCTAAACTATTATTTAATTCAAATGGAAGGACAAAATAGACACATTTCACTGACTCAGATATTTTGCCATTCTTAAACTCTACCTGAAACAATTACTAGAAAATGTATCCGGCAAAACAAACCAAAATGAATCCAAGAGAAAGATATGAGGTAAAAGAAAAAAAAAAGAGGAAACAAAAACAGCAAAATATATTGCAAAGAATAAAAATGCTTTGATTATTAAAATATATGATAAGTAAATCTCAGATGATCTCAACATGGTATATGAAAGAAGATCAAGAAAATATGGGAATTTAAAATTTGGTTAGGTTTTGTCTTATTTCGGAAGAAGTGATGGATATCCATTAACTCCTGATATTCATCAGAAAAGAAAAACTACCCCTAAACATGTGAGTTGGGAACTGGGAGTCCCTCATGTCACAAAAGACTTTCCTGAACACTGTGCTAAGAGATTTGACCAAATTTTAGCCTGGTTTCTACCTGTACTAGGTCATCTCCCTAAAGGTAACCCAGCCCTTGGGCTGAATCTTTGTTCAAGAGAACACAATGCTGACAAATTGCAAAATGTACATTGCCCCAACCCACATGGCCACACCATTTTCATTTATTCTCCACTTACGCCCCTTCTGTAATTTTTCATTTCCCCATAGTCCCCCAGTTCTGCCCCTACCTTATGCTTTCCCATAGTCCGCTTTTTTTCCCCATCTCTGTTTTCCCTTTACAACCTCAGTCGCCTTGTCTTAGTTGGAGTTGAGCCCCATTTGTACTGGAGTCTCTCTCCCCTACTACAGTGGCCTAAATTCGTCTTGTTGCCTTAACAAGAGTTTGGCTCTGTTTTTCTTTGACAGTGTCAAAAGTTTTTGGGTGAGAATTAGAATGGTCAGAGTAAAGTGTATAGTCTGAATTGGAAAAGATCCCAACCTGGGTGTCTCTGAGGAAGAGACATTTAAACCAAAGGATATAAATGAGGCAGACTTCCAGGAAGCTGGGAAAAAGGGCTGCAGGCAGAGGCTGTACCAAATGCGAAGGTCCTGAGTTGGTAGAGTATTTCGTGATTTGGAGCAGCAAGTAGGAGATAAATACGAAAAAAAGTTAAAAGCAAGTAAGAGAGTGTTTTGGCGTAAGGTTGGAGAAGGAGGCAAAGCGCCTTATAAATCGTGCCTGATTTTAGGGCACCCACATTTCTGTCTGAAGCTCTGAAGTAATTCTGAATTACGAGTAATTCAGCTGTGTCCTTTTTTCTCTCTCCCCATAGGCAGGGAGCTTGACGAAGACAAGGACTCTGTCTCATCATTGATATTTCCCCAGCCCTTCGCCCAGTAGCCAGCTCACAGTAAATGCTCAATAAATGGATGGTTGTTTATGCCTGTCTTTTTACATTTTTGGGGGGGTGGTCTCTCTCTCATAACATTTGTAACCCTCTCAGATTTAAGATTTAAAATGAGAGAGAAGCGGCGACGTCTTCTTATGTCTCTTCAAAAAGTCCTGAGGCGTTTTAGAAAGAGAGGCTATAGGCACATCCCCAACAAAAGGTCCAGGCTTTGAGAATGGAAGCACTCCCCAACACTTCACTTGTCTCTGACCTTTCTTACTTCCCGCACCCTCATCCACCTTAACATACGGGTACTTAGACCTGAGAAGCTGGAGTACAGGCTCCTAAGTTTAAAAGACAAAGCATCTTCCCGGGCATTGTGCCCACACACTGCTGTCATCCTACTGGGGCTGTCCTGCCAGACTGGAAGATTGACTCATAAAGTTCTCCAGCTTTTAGCCAGGATACAATTAGGTGCCAGTGGGCAGGGGTAGATAACAAGCGACAGTCAGCCGGCCCTTCCACCTAAGAGAAGTTTCGCAAAGGACTCCCTGCTCCCTTTGATCAAATACCATGGAATGAACTAACAACCAACCCAATGGGTTTCTATTTTCTTGGAAGAAAGAAGCACCAGGAGAGGTGGGCTGTTATTTTTCTGTGCGCCCTCAGATGGTATTATTGGCTGGAATCGCCTTACTCGGGCCTGTGGGAGATAGCCCTTCCCCCTGACGTGAAGGACACGTCCTCTTTTAAAACTGAAACCTTCCCGTATCTTACCTGGGAAACACTCAAAGATGTGACCGATGTGGCTTTGCATTCTATAGGAGTCTTCTAATTCTGGGGAGAAAACTCTTCTGTGCCTTGAAGAAATCTAGAGTGTTAGATAGGGCTCCTTTCCTTCAATTTTCTCCACACTAGGGGTTAAAGTTGTATAAACATTGGAGCCAGTGAATGCCCCAATCTTGCTTCACACTGAAGGTGATGCAAGATTATGAGCAGAGAGGCCTCTTATTTGTGTATTTTGAAAACAAAAAAATTCTTTAGATGATTCTGATATTCTCCCGTAGTTAATACCATCACCTACCCCCCTGCTTTTTTTTTTAAAATAAAACAATAGAATATATCCTATTTTTCTTGAGTTTGGTGTATGTGTTCATTTGTATGAAGAGCGAAGATGTAGAGGTGGTTTTAACTTGTTTCTCACTGTTTTTGGAAGGCAGTTTTGAAAGGCACTGATTCTTGTATTTTTATAAACTTCTTTACTCATCCTCTTAAGACCTGGTTTAGACATATCTTTGAAGCTTTTTCTGTTTCACCCAAGCCAAGTGATCCTTGTTCTCCACCATAAACAAGCATTTATTAAGGTGGTTATAACCCTCTATAGTGTTTATGCTTATCTGACTCCTCTTGCCTATAAAGACCTTCTCCATGAGCTCAGGTAGAATCCTTCCTCTCTACAACCCTAGTCATTTGTAAATGTTTGCTGATTAAATGAGATTGAAAGAGTGGGGCAATAATTCCTAACCCAGGGACCACTGATCTTTCAGACACTTACAAAGGCAATAACTAGCATTCACAAGCTATTCTCAATATCGAATAAATTTAATGAATACTAGACATTTACCACTAAGAGTTTAGCTCTGGTCACGTGAAATGCCTCTTTGCTTAGTGGTTATTTTATTAACTCTGTGCTAATACTGCTGCCAGATGGGATATTATTGGCTATAAGTGAATCAATAAAGAAATTATTACTTAGTCAATAGGATTTTCTTCCTCGTAGACAAAATCATTGAAAACATTACATCTTTGTGGGGAAAATAGAAACGATAAGAAGAAATGGGCAACCAGAGCTTTGGGGGCTCATGGTCTTACTAAATCTGCAGCTGAGCAAGGGGTAGAGCTAGGTAGGAGGCGTTTCTCTGCAGAGTACATTAAGTAAAGCCAGGAGAAGGGGACTTCTGGATTTAGAGAACAGTAGACGTTCCTCGGTTTCAAAACTTCCCCATGCCCTCCCCAAAGGGAAACACATAGAGACAACAGGGAGAGCAGCTGAAAGTACACACGATCATGCCTTTGGCATTACTAGGAGACAGAGGCCCCATGGCCTTTAATTTCCCCACAAGTAGAGGAGGGGATGAATCCCAACAGAGGCCCTGCCTGTGGGTGAGAGTAGAAAAGAGGAGGCTTAAGAGAAATGTTGAAAATAGCAGAGAACCTATATAAAGCACAAACAAAATAACCCCAGAAATAGAAATTCCAACACTGAATGCAAAAAACAAACAAACAAAAAACAAAGCAAAACAAAACAAGAAACCAAACTCCCCAGGCTGCAACTCGGAAGTTGAGTGCTCTGAACATAGGGAAGGATTTTGAAATGATAAGAGAATGAAAGGCATAATTTGAGAAGCACTTCTTCTGGAGAAGACAGATACATAAAGAAGGGCTGGTGTTCCTTATAGATAAAATCAGTGAAGGAAATAAGTAGGAAAGATTAAGAACTCTCCAAGACAAATAAGCCTTCCTCTTTCTACCCCACCTTCACCAAAATTGTCCAGAACAGAAATTGCACAGAAAGGGGGAAAACTGACTGTGAATCTATAATTATTTTGAAATAAACAAGTTAAAAATAAATAAAAATGCTTAAATAGGGAGAGAAGAGAGGTAGTGGAAAGTAGGATAACTCTTTTAGATGTAAGAGGATATCTTTTAAAACTGACATAGAAGATAATGGAGTAGGAAAATAGAAAATTTGTAGAACTATAAGACATTTTAAAACCAAAAGAACTACTAGACTAAAAATGAAATTTTTTATAACTACTAAAAGAAAAAAGGATAATACACCAAACAGACAAGGAAACACAGTAAATATAATGTAATATATATATATATATATATATATACACATATGTATGTATATATAATAATATAAGGTAATAAAAACAAGAAACAACAAGTGTCGGCAAGGATGTGGAGAAAGGGGAACACTCATACACTGTTGGTGGGGATGCAAGCTGGAGTAGACACTATGGAAAATAGCATGAAGGTTTCTCTAGAAGTTAGAAATAGAACTACCCTATGATCCAGCAATCGCATTACTGGGTATTTATCTAAAAAACATGAGAACACTAAAGGAATACATGCATTCCTATGTTTATAGCAGAATTATCTACAATCACCAAGATAGAGAAGCAGCCCGAGTGTCTATTGACAGATGAATGGATAAAGAAGGTGTGGTGTATATACACAGTGGAATATTATTCAGCCTTAAAAAAGGATGCGTTCTTGCCGTTTGCAACAATATGAATGGAGCTAGAGAGTATAATGCTGAGTGAAATAAGTCAGTCAGAGAAAGACCAATAGTGTATTATTTCAGTCATATATGGAATTTAAGAAACAAAACAAACAAGCAAAGGAAATAAAAGAGAGAGAGAGAGAGAGACAAACCAAGAACCAGACTCTTGCCTATAGGGAACACACTGCTGGTTACTGCAGGGGAGGCGGGCGGGGCATGAGGGAAACAGGGGATGTGGACTAATGAGCACACTTGCTGTGATGAGCACTGGGGAATGTATAGACTTACTTTACTGTACATCTGAAACTAATCTAACACTGTATTTCAACTATACTGGAATAAAATAAACAATAAAAAATAATATAAGGTAGTAGGACAAAATTGAGACCGAACATCTTAATCATATCAATAAATGTGAGTGGTTATAACTCCCCTATTAAAAGGAAATTCTTTCAAATTGGCTAATAAAACAAAACCCAACTCTATCCTATATTCAAGAGACACTCTTTAAATGAGTGATTCAAAAGAACTAGGGAAGGAGAGATGATCAACATTTCGTAGGCAAATGGAACTCATCAAAGAAGCCAGTTACCTCTGCTGGGTGAGCTGCGTCAGAGCCCAGCTCAGGGCAGGCTGCCTGGGTGAGAAACCGTGTTCACTGCCCCCCAGCGGGCTCCTGCTCCTCCCCTCCGCATGCTTCTGCTTCAGCCGGGGTGCCTTAGCTCTTCCTCAGAAATCTGCTCCTCTCCCATACGGGTGCTTTCTGTCTGCATCACTCCTTCTCCGGGTACCCGCTAAGTTTGCTTCTCCATTTTTTCACACTTCCTCCCTAAAGTATCCTTATCGGAAAGGAAATACCTAAAATATCTCCTCCTTGCACTGAAATATAAAATAGCCAACTCCATAGTAATTATCACCATTTGACATGTGGCATGTATTAGTCTTGTAGCTTGGGCTGCTATAACACAATACCACGGATGGCGTGGCCTAAGCAACATATTTCATAGTTCAAATGTTCATATTTCTGAAAACTAGAAGTTCCCAGTCAAGGCCTGGGAGGGTTTGATGTCTAGTGAGAGTTGTTCTTCTGGTTTGTAGTTGACTCTCTGGTTTCTTCATTCCTCACATGACCTTTCCTCTGAGCTAGGGAAGAGGGAGAGGGGGAGAGAGAGGGCTAAGGAGAAGAAGAGAGAGAGAGGGAGGGAGGGAGGGAGAGAGAGGGAGGGGGGAGAGGCAGAGGGAGGGAGAGCGGGAGGGAGGGAGAGAGGGAAGGAGGGAGAGAAAGGTAGGGAGAGAGAGGGAGGAAGAGAGGGAGGGAGAGAGAGGGGGAGGGAGGGAGGGAAAGAAAGGGAGATGGAGGGGGAGGGAGGGAGGGAGAGAGAGGGAGAAGGAGGGAGAGAAAGGGAGAGGGAGGGAGAGGTAGAGGGAGGGAGAGAGGGAGATTTTCCTCTTTTTATAAAGCCACCAATCCTATCAGATTAGGACCCTTCACTGTGACCTCATTTAACTTCACTGACCTCCACAAAGGCCCTATTTCCAAATATGGTCACATTAAACTCAGGGCTTCATACAAATATGGGGGGGGGGACACGATGGGGTCCACAGCATGACCTATTTATCTCTTTATCATCTACCCGGTGAGGGCTCTGCCAGGACAAGAGCCCACTGACGTTCTGTGGCCTGCTGTGTCCCCAGGGCCGTCCCTGCGCGCTGACAGTCAAGTCCTGCACGCTCAAGAATGCACGCACACAACGCGGCTGGCTAATCCTCCCTGTACCCTGGCCTTCACCCAGCTTCCCTCTTCTCAGCTCTCAAGAGGGGACAGTAAGCATACCTACCTCACAGCTTTGTTTTTTTTTTCTCCCCAAATTTGTTTATTTTAATTTTTCAGTGTTACAAGATTGATTGTTCATGCACCACACCCAGTGCTCCATGCAGTACGTGCCCCTCTCGATACCCACCACCAGGCTCACCCCCCCACCCCCTCCCCTCCAAACCCCTCACAGCTTTGTTTTAAACGTTAAAGGAGAGAACTCATGCAAAGGGCCTCTCCGTGTACCTGGCGAGTGATGAGAGCACAGTAGCTCCGGGTTATTTGTTAGGGTTCTTGTTGTTGCCCCTATTAGGATCACGTTGAGGCTCATCCTCAGCGGTGCTCTCCAGTCCCCCTTCCCCCCACCCCTCGGGGCGGAACCCAGTGGAGGAGACAGGGTCAGGGTCAGGGTCAGCAGGGTCAGGGTCAGCAGGGTCAGGTCAGGGTCAGACAGGGTCAGCATGCCAGCATGCTCTAGAGGGACAGTGGTCACTGCTGTCCCAAGGTGGCACCCGTGGGCGCTCTTGGTTTTAGTTTGTGGTTTGAGATGCAATTTAACGCGATTCCTCGGTTTTATAATCTGGGTGGGCAGTTAATATTCTGCCCCCCCGACTCTTTTGTTTCAGGTTTCACAATTTCCGTGGGAGGCGGACGGGTCTGCGGGAGGGGAGGGGACCGTCTGCGCAGATCTTCACCCGGATTCTCTCAGCTGGGAAGACCCTGCTAGTCCAACCCTTACAAGGCCTGTGGCCAGGCATATGCCCAAGACCCCCTCAGGGGAGGAAAACACAAGAGGTGAGCTCGTCCAACCTCAGACTCAGCCGCTGCTGCCCACACTTCTCTTTATCTCAGGGGACAGACGAGCCTCTTCCTGTCGCCACTGCCTGTCCCCCAGTCCCCGCTGCCCCACACAACCCCTTTGCAGGATTCTCGGTCGCAACGGAGTCCTGCGCGAGTCTCCACTCCTCGAACCCCTGTCTCGGGGGAAGAACTAATCGTTGCTGGGAAGCAGGTGAGATTTGTGTGTGTGCGTATCGCTCGTCACACTTGCAGAACTGAGGAACCGTCCGGTTACATCCTGGGGCTGCCGCGGGGAGGTTGTCTCCCGCCCGGCGGACAAAGGATCTTTCTAGAACGTTCAGATCCACGGTGTTTCTCTGTTTCCGTCAGCTGATCCAAAGGGAGTTGTCTGCTTTCCTGCATAGAAGGCAGCTCCCCACGAGCAGACTCCTAGCCCCGAAGCCGGGCTGGTCCACGGAGACGGGTGATGACGATCTTCGGCGCGGGATCCCGAAGCCTCCTGGATAGCTACTCAGCCCTCCCCTGTTTGTTCTTTTTGGGAATAGAAAGATTGATAAGGCAACACTTACCTTCGGATGACAATCACCTTGAGGAAAGACAAGCTTTGAGGAATCCTTAAAATACAAACAAAAGACCTATGAAGAATCCACCTGATTGCTACGGTTATTACCTCACACTACCAGAAGATGGGGCCACATCTATTTTTCTTTATTCTTTTGCAAACTGTGCAGCCTGTGGGGGAAATCTGTGTTGGTAGGTTCATTCCACAGTGAATGATTTTAGTTTTGGCTTTATTTCTACATTCTGTTCTTCCTCCTTCCCACTTTCCCTCCCTCCCTTCGTAGCCTTCTACCTTCCCTCTCTCCCTTCCTTTTCCTTCCTTCCTTCCTCCCTCCCTTCTTCCTTCCTTCCTTCCTTCCTTCCTTCCTTCCTTCCTTCCTTCCTTCCTTCCTTCCTTCCTCGCTCCCTTCTTTTCTTTCTTCCTTCCCTCCCTTCTTTCCCTTTCTATCTCTCTCTCTTTTTTAAAAATCGCTGCTTTATTCTTAGGAAGCCATTAAAGAACTCCCTCTTTTTTTTTTTTAAGACAAAGAAAGACCACTCCTCCTTTGACCTTAGGAGCCACAGCCTTTCCCCTAGGGTGTTACTTCCTTCAGTTTTCTACTCAGTAAAGTGAAAGTTAAGAACAGCTGTTACACTTATTTAGTAGAGCCTTATTTTAGGCCATCGAAAGCTTCGGAAGAAAGGTGGAATGAACACCAGCCAACAAAGAGTTATTACCTGTCCTTCAGAACCCAGCTTGGGAGCCGTCATTATCACACCAGTCCCAAGTCAGGAGGTAGTTCAACAAAAGGTACTGGACCTAAGGCTGCTGCGAGTGTGCTGTGGTGAGAAGGGGGGTGTCTTGAAGGATGAGCAGGAGGAGGTAGGAAATTGGCAAGAACCAGAGAGAAATGCTATTTTTTTAAAAAAGCTTTATAATTTACCATATTCATCCCTTGAAATGCTCTATTGTATTTTTTTTTCTCTGTGAAAGGCCTAATTTCCCCCTTCATTCAATTCCTCTGTCCTAGTTTAAGAAAGAAAAAAAAACAATTGATTGGAATCAAGGGCAGTGATAATTTCCATGACAATATCAACAGTTTTAAAATCAGGCTCCCAGCTTCTGAGCAAAATTACCCTGGGGCTCCTGGAAGATAGGCCTCACCAGAGCAGCTTTTGCTATACTCTGATCTGGTTTCCAATCAGGCCACAGCCCACAGAGAACCCCTGTTAGCAGAGGGGGGGAGTCATTTGATGGGTTTGATTGCGTGGCTGGGCCAGGCCCCGGGGCAGTCATCTGGGCAGCCCTGGATGTAAGGAACTCGCAGGCATTATCTTGCGGCTTTGCTCCCCATGATAGAGGGCACATGGCCTGGTGCTGGTTAAATCTTGCTTGTCTTGGAACCACTCTCAGATGATAATCTGAGACTTGATCTGAGAATGGAATGGCCAGCTTCCTGTGTTCATCTTTCCTATTTAAGGCACTCTGGGGTCCCTTCGTCTTGGGCTTGCATGGTTGTGTAGAAGATATTCACTGGCTAGAACCACGTGCTTTGTGTATCTGGGTTTGCAGGCTGGTTTAAGGAAGGTTCTTTTGAGCTCAGTTCAACACTCAGAGTTCTGAGCCATGTTGTGGTTTCCTGGAGGGGTCAGTGGTGTTGCCAGAAATGTGAAATCGTCAGAAGACCCCAGCAAGCCCATTGTTCCTCCAGAGTCTAAACAATAGAGTGGGAGAGATAAGAACATCCCCCGCCAGCCCTAGGTAGTTCAGACACCCCATCCAAGCTCGTCATTCGGAGAGGAGATAAGGTTGACTGTGTGGCTGACCCACCTTCTCCAAACAGCTCTTCACCCCCTACACTTGCTTTTGTCATTTGCTCTGTCTTCTGATCGCAAAGTAGGCAAAGTGTGGGTGTGTCCCAGCTTCTAACCTCTCTCCCTAGACAACTCAAGAAACAGCAGTAAATGGTTAAGTCACAGACTTCAACTCACATCTCAAGTTTATTCATGATCACGTGATTGCAATGCAAGGCTTCATCTTCTCCCATCGAATGGGAATAAGTTGAACAGAGTGCAGTTAGCACAGTGCCGGCACGTAGGAGGGATTCTGTGCTCTCCTTCATCCTCATCAACAGATAAACAACGGAAAAGCTGGAAGAGACTTCAGAAATAATTATCTAGTCCAATAATTTTCAATATCTTAAAACCAGTGTTTTAATTTACTGTGCACAGGAGCATAGCCCTAGGAAATAGATCCAAGAGGAACCTTTCTGCAGAGGTATGAGGATTCAGAAAATGGAAGTTTTCTTCTTGGGTTTCCTTCCTTTCCACCCCTCTCTTCCCACGACACTCTTGAGAATGTCTCTGGAACTCTAGGGATTCCAAGGCTTATACTTTGACAACTGCTCATCTAATCCAATTTCACCATTTTATTTTTTAAATTTAAATTTAATTTAATTTATTTATGACAGAGAGAGATAGTGAGAGAAGGAACACAAGCACAGGGGAGCTAGAGAGGAAGAAGCAGGCTCCCCACTGAGCAGGGAGCCTGATATGGGGCTCTATCCCCGGATGCTGGGATCATGACCTGAGCCAAAGGCAAATGCTTAACGCCTGAGCCACCCAGGTGCCCCGATTTCACCATTTGAAATAACAGACCAAGAGGAGGAAGGAGACTTGTATATGGTCATATAGCTAAAGAGAGACTCTCTCTGATTTGATCAGCCTTACACACCCTTGAGCTAGGGCATTGACCATACAAGTCAGATATATGATCTTCATCTACTCTGTTTTCTGAAATTAGAATCAGAGCTTACGATCTTATGACAAGCAAAATATTTTCATTCAAAATTGTTCTGGAAAATTAGAGATGTTTAGTCAAGTCAATGAATGTTAGCTATTATTGTCTTCTGGTGCTAGTGGCAGAGAGACCAGATACCCTCACAATGGATGGCTAAAGCATTCATGGATTAAAACCCAATGTATGGTCCACTCAGGATTCCTAGAGTGGTGATGATCTGGAAAGGTTGGAGCACATGGCGAATGCTCCTAGAAGGGTGTTGTACCTAAGATAGCCGTAGAAGGAAGGCTCAAGCACTGACAAATGGAAGAGAAATAAAAGCCATTCACTGCAGAGAAAATTCAATGGGAAATGATGTGGAAAACATAATATATGTGGAAAGCTGAAGAAAGTTGTAGCATCAACCAGCTTAGTAGGGGACAAGGATTCCACTAGAGTGAGGTACATAACACCAGAGATGCTGGGAAAGGGGATGAACTTTATTAAAGGGGCCTCCTGGAGATTTTCAGCGTGGAAGAGCCCGTGTGTACAGAGCAATGTTCTGGGGAGACTGGCAAGTCATAAGTGTAGGATGAAGGGAGGAATCAGGAAAACAAATTGGGAAGCAATCACAGTACTTAAGATATGACTTCATGAAATACTGGACTTGGGGGTGGCAGTGAGACCAAAAGGAAGAGGAGGGCGTGAAGAACCACACGAAGGAAGAAACAACAAACTTCAGTGACTCAGCAGGGGTTGTAGGCAAGGATAGAGGAGCTGAGAATGAGGATAAGATGGGAAGCCTGGTTGGGTAGCCTGATGATGACAACAAAGGTCTCTGAGGGAGCACTTAGGAGACCCAGGTGGACATTCAGCTTGTTGAGTGTGTAGGGATGGCGGGATATTAAGTAAGCCTAAAGGGCTTACAGTGTGGGGCTCAAGACCGTGGGTCCCGGAGGCTGACCCAGGGTTCTATCTGTTCCACCACTCCTGGTGTTCAGGTGGGATCCCCATCTCCCAGGTCCTCATGTCACTTTGGGCAGGTTATTTAAACTCTCTCAGGCCTCAGTTGCCTCACCTGATGATTGCGAGATGAACTAAGATGAATGCACGTGGCATACAGGCCAAACTTGGTGTGTGCTATCTCTCCGTCTGCCTGTAACTGTAGCCGAACTCTACTCTTGCTCTTAGATTAATTTGGAAGCAAGGAGTAAACAGCACTCCAATCTAGGAAGGAATGAAGATAAAGACGTCGGACTCATTTTAGAAATGGTAACTGAAGATGTTAGTTATTCCTGAGAAGAAGAGAAAGGGATGACTGGGATGACTAGACTCTGAATTGCAACCAGCTGTTTACTGTCACCAAAGGCCTCTCAGGAGGTTTAATAGAGAGGTCACTCTGGGCCAGTCCTCACAGTTTATCATTAAGGTGCTTGGACTCTAAATCCCATAGGGGAACCCCAGCTCTGATAGACCAGGGCAGACAACAAGCCTGAGAACTTGGGGGTCTAGATGATCAAACACCAAGTATGAGGCAAGATCGGGGGTCACATTGGCCCTTTTCCCTTAACCCCATTCTTTGATTCTAAGTTTGTCCTTGAGGTCTTACCATTGAAATAGTGATCAAAGGCAAGGTAGAACAAAGCCAAGAGCAGAGCTTGCTCCAAACCCCCAACCCTACAGTGGAAGTCAATGCTCATATTATTACAACTGCCATTTGGAATCAGAGAGAGAATGGGAAGGAGAGGAAGAGAGAGAGAAGGAGGGAAGAAGAACAGTGTGATTTTATAAAGTTAAACCTCTAAAACAGACCTCTTATTTTCTTACAAAAAAGTTCTCCTGAGCCCCAGTGACATTGCTAAATTATGTTCTTGGCATGAACAAATCAGAACCACCATCCTGCCAGGGTGGAGTGGCAATGGTAGAAGAAGTAGGCTTCTCATTGTGGATCACGTCACCCATAGAAGCCATAAACCACAGAGGAGATGAAGTCTGCCATTTGAGGATACAGAGGAGCAAATCTGGTAAGTGATTTATCATGTGGACAAGAAGAGACAAGAACAGTGGTGAACCTGGAGAGGAGAAGGTGAAGGAAAACCATAAGGCACATTGACACCAAAGGGGAAGAGGGACCAAGAAACATTTGCTCAAGGACCATGGTTCCGAATGCCTTCCCATCCTGATTTGAATTAGGTCTCATTCGAAGTCAGTGCCAAACACCTTCCTAAAGCTCTTTGGTCGGAGGGAGAGGCTCTCAGGACCACTATCTTTTTAAAAATTTAAATCCAAGTTAGTTAACATAGAGTATGATTCTGGTTTCAGGAGTAGAATTTAGTGATTCCTCACTTACATATAACACCTAGTGCTCATCCCAACATGTGCCCGCCTTAATGCCCGTCACCCATTTAGCCCATCCCCCCACCTCCCCTCCAGCAGCCCGCAGGTATTTCTTTATATTTAAGAGTCTCTTATGGTTTGCTTCCATCTCTGTTTTTATCCTATTTTATTTTTCTTTCCCTTCCCCCATGTTCATCTGTTTTGTTTCTTAAATTCCACATGTGAGTAAAATCATCTGATGTTTGTCTTTCTCTGACAGACTTATTTCCCTTAGCATAATACACTTTAGTTTCGTCATATTGTTGCAAATGGCAAGATTTCATTCTTTTTGATTGCCAAGTAATATTCCACTATAAATATATATACATATATATATATAACCATATATATACCACATCTTCTTTATCCATTCATCAATTGGTGGATATTTGGACTCTTTTCATAATTTGGCTATTGTTGATTATGCTGCTATAAACATTGGGGTGCAGGTGCCCCTTTGAATCAACACTTTGTTCCTTTTGGATAAATACCTAGTAGTGAAACTGCTGAGTCATAGGGCAGCCCTATATTTAACTTTTTGAAGAACCTCCATACTGTTTTCTAGTGGCTGCACCCGTTTGCATTCCCACCAACAGTGTAGGAGGGCTCCCCTTTCTCCGCATCTTCACCAACATCTGTTGTTTCCTGACTTGTTAATTTTAGCCATTCTGACTAGCGTGAGGTGGTCTCTCACTGTGGTTTTGATTTGTATTTCCCTGATGGTGAGTGATGCTGAGCATCTATTGTGTTAGCCATCTGGATGTCTTCTTTGGAAAAATGTCTATTCATGTCTTCTGCCCATTTCTTTTTTTTTTTTAAAGATTTATTTATTTATTTGATAGAGAGAGATCACAAGTAGGCGAGAGGCAGGCAGAGAGAGAAGGGGAAGCAGGCTCCCTGCTGAGCAGAGAGCTCGATGCGGGGCTCGATTCCAGGACCCTGAGATCATGACCCGAGCCAAAGGCAGAGGCTTTAACCTACTGAGCCACCTGGGCACGCCTTATGCCCATTTCTTAACTGGATAATCTTGGGCGGGGTGCTGAGTTTGGTAAGTTTGTTATAGATTTTGGATACTAGTCTTTTATCTGATATGTCATTTGCATATATCTTCTCCCATTCTGTCAGTTGCCTTTTAGTTTTGTTGATTGTTTCCTTCACTCTGCAGAAGCTTTTTATCTTGAGGAGGTCCCAATAGTTCATTTTTGCTTTCATTTCCCTTGCCTCCAGAGACATGTCTTATAAGAAGTTGCCGTGGCTTAGGTCAAAGAGGTTGCCGTCAGGACCACTAACTTTCTCTGAATTTGGGCAACCCCAGATAAAAGTCAGTGATTGGACATGAGTGGTCCAGACCAGGGCTAAGAGGACACCAGATTTGAATTTCTAGACATTTCCTCAACTTACCAGCATCTGTCCTTTGATTCAGGCCCCGACAGCATGGGCCAAGGCCATCTACCACTCATCACCATAACGAAAAGTCAGTTATTAATCTTGTGGTAGCCACCACAAAATTTTGGTATTTGTCAGCTATTTGCTATAAAAATGACAATAATTAGGGGCACCTGGGTGGCTCAGTGGGTTAGGGCCTCGGCCTTCGGCTCAGGTCATGATCTCGGGGTCCTGGGATCGAGCCCCGCATTGGGCTCTCTGCTCAGCGGGAAGCCTGCTTCCCCCCCCCTCTGCCTGCCTCTCTGCCTACTTGTGATCTCTCTCTGTCTATCAAATAAATAAATAAAATCTTTAAAAAAATGACAATAATTATAAGAAAAATAACAAAAATAACTATCACTCTTCGGTTTTGATTTAGAAACAAAAGGCTACTAAAGCCCTCTACGAATGATTTAGCATCTTATTATTCCTTATATTGGCTTCAATTCGAATTCTCAGCTCACAAGATCTAAAGACCTCATGTGTTTGGAGGTTTGTTCCAAAACGAAGAGTCCTATCCTGGCGTCAAAAATCCCAGCTTCTGATTCCAGCCACACCTTTCTCGCTCTGTGATCCTGGCTGGGTAACAACTCTGAGCCGCAATATTTCATAATAAGCAGAGCAGATGACGTGTGCTGTGTCTTTCCCAGGCTGGTGGTGAGGAACAAAAGAAAGACGTCGAGAGTACACTGGTCCGTAAATGTACTGATTAGAACCACACAGAAGGTACGTGACCACTTATTTCTAAATCACTCATTAAACTTGGTGAGTTCCTGCTTTGTTTACTATAATTACTGTTAGGTATTGCAGCCAAACCTTGTACTTGAAAGGCCACTCTAGGCAATTGCCCAGAATAACATTTCTATAAATTAGAAGCAGATTTAAGTTTACTTTCCTTAGAATAAGGTAGGTTTCACTGAAGATAAGTCAGGGACTTTGAATAGCAAAGATGTTTCTCTTGCTCGAATGACATGCTCATCATAGGGCTCTGCTTCTCAAGGCGGCTGATGAAGCAGCCGCCATCTCCCACGGGCTGGCCACCATGCTCTGAGGGTCTTGTCCCTGTAATTGAATGTTCAGCCCAGAACTGACATATCTCACTCTGTTCACAACTTGTTGTCCAGAACTGCCCAAAGGGCCCTCCCAGCCTCACGGAGCCAGGAAACGAGTGCCATCGTACCAGGGACCCGGAGGGCCAAGGACTGGAAATCCTCACCCACGCACAGGCCCCAGCCTATATGGATCTAAGCAGACGTAGCCCCTTGATTCAGTGCTGGGGTCATCCATCGCTCATTTTATGGGCTAAGCATTCATTGAGCACCTGCTGTATGTCGGGAATGGTGCCTGATGGGGTTGCTGCAAAGTCATAGACAAGCTCTCTTCCTTTGAGTGCGGCATGAGAAACATGCTCTGGATGGATGGGATGTGCGCTTCAACCCACCGCTCCGTCCAGCCCGAGGAGAGAGGGACGGGTGCCTGCGGGTGGTCCAAGGTGAATCCTATTAGTCGGTAATGGAGAGGCAGGAGGAGAAAGGTGTTCCGGCTGTAGGGACAGCGCTAGCCGAGAGATGGGGGAGGCCAGAGCCATGCGTGGGGGCCCTCCAGGCAGAACATGTTGCTAGAGTATCATCTGTGAGGCAGGATGGCCGGGACAGGGAGCTTGGGCGGACAGAGGGCCGGTTAGGAGTTGGTGACAGCATCCAGGGAAGAGACAGCGAGGCCTGTCGCAGGGCAGGCAATGTGGGCATGGGGAATATGTTCGAGAAACCTTGGAATGCTGGCCTCCCGCTCTGAGCTGCCCCGGAGGCAGCAGAGCAGAGAGGGAGGGAAATCACCCGCAGCCAGCGGGAGAGAGACCTGGCCGCTGTGTCCACCCCCTTTAGGAGCTACACTTTTGGCCTCAAGCCCAGCTCCCCCACTGTGTAACTGGCTGTGTAACTCTGAGCAAGGCATTTAGCCTCTCTGTGCTTTTATTTCCCCGTCTTCAGGTGGGAATAAGGATAGACTGCTCATATCTAGGAGATGAAAGGAGTTAAGACGCATAGGGCTCTGGGCAGGGACTGTGGGGTGTGGCCGGGGTTGTGGAGTGTGGACTAGAATTCCAGGGAGGTTCCCCCCTCTCCAGGCCAGGCCGGGCCTGTTTTGCCGGCTGAAATTCAGCATGGGTGATTCCTGCCTGAAGTCCCCATAGACAAAAGACGGGTTTGCAATGTCCTTTTCTGTCTGCCTCACAGAGGCCTTCCTTTTCTGGCCAGCAGGGTGGGCAGGTTCTGAGCGGGAGGCCAGTTTCTGCTGAGTCACCGTGCTCAGCCACCCCCCACCCCCCCACCCCCGCCACGGGGGGCTGGCCACCAGCCCCAGACTCCTTGTGGGGGGAACCAGCAGCCCCCCCACCCCAGAGCTGTTTCTGTTCTTGGGGGAGAGGGGGTGCTGCAAAGAGCATTTTATGTGGGGGGATCAAAAGGCCTTCCGAAGAAACAATAGAGGTTTTTTATGGGCACGGTGGGCTGTTTGCCAAAGCCCGGCCCACCAAATCATGCCAGGAGAGGAGGGCCAGTTGCTCTGGGGGCTGTTTACCCTGAATTAGCATCCGTGGAAGGGAGCGGGAAGCAGTAGCCCAGGAGGGTCTGGGTTCTGATCTTATTTTTACCCCTTAAGAAAGATGTGCCTTTTGCAGAAGCTTAGAGACTTTCTCTTTCACTTCCCCAGGTCCACACGCTGAATGATAATAGCTGCTGACCTTTTGTGAGCGCTGGGTATATATGCCTGTGGAACGTCTGAGGACGCGGGCTCTCAGAGAGGTCGAGTCACGCGCGTGAGATCACACAGCAGTAATGGCAGCGTTGCTGCCTGACACCAGGGCCCACGCTCAGCAGGTGCCCCTGGCAGGAGGCCGCGAGGGCTGATGGGTTCCTGTCAACGCGTGGGTCTCACACCTAGTGGGTGTGCAAGAAATGGCCTCCGTTGGTGTTATTACTACCATGTACTTTTTTAACAGACGCGTTCCTTGACAACAAGCAGTAAAAACACAGCATATTAACGTGGTTTCCTGGGCTGGTTTTGGTGCTGGGTGAGGGGAGGGCTCGTCCTGCTTCGTGGCCCGGCCATCATTACGACATGGGGGGTCTGCGGGCAGAGGCCACGGGGACTAGGACACACCCAAGCCACGTATTTCACCCGGGGTTATATTTGCTTCTGGACTGTCTTGGGCTGACCTTGTTTTGAAGCAGCGTGACCTTCAGTCTGCAAGTCCTTGTTTTCGTGGTTCAGGCCTCAAGTGTGTAGGTTGTAGAAATTGCACAGATTCCAGACAGGCTTACCGCATTTAAAATGCCCCCTGACAGGTGTGTGACGCCTACTTTTCTAATTCCATGTGGATCAGATACACGGACTTCTAACTCTTCAGAGAGCAAGAATTTTTCTAAACCAACTTGGAACTGGGCTCTTCTGCTTGCTAGCTCATGGCCCAGTAATACCAAGGTGACGGGGGCGGCGGGGGCGGCGGGGGCGGGAGCTGCTTCTTCTTCTTCTTCCTCTTCTTTTTTAAAAAGAGTTTCCAATGAGAGAGATTTGTTCTTCTTCCTGTTTTCCCTTAGCGTCCCCCAGAACCAGTCCTTGCGGCTGTAGCCAAAATCACATTCTTCACTCGGTCACCGTCGAAATCAAATTACTTAGCAAGCAGGTGCCGATAAGGCCTGTCACTACACAAAGTTAATTTTAAAAATACAAAAAGAAAGGAAGAAAGGAGGAAAGAAAGAAAGAAAGAAAGAGAAAAAGAAGAAAGGAAGGAAGAAAGGAGGAAAGAAAGAGAAAGAAAGAAAGAAAGAAAGAAAGAAAGAAAGAAAGAAAGAAAGAAAGAGAAAGAAAGAGAAAGAAAGAAGAAAGAAAGAAAGAAAGAGAAAGAAGAAAGAAAGAAAGAAAAAGGAAGGAAGGAAGAAAGGAAGGAAGAAAAGGTAAGTGACTCAGTTTCCTGCGGCCTGTTGCGTGGGGCCATGCCTCTTTCTCATTGCCCCCCCACCCCCAAGTGCCCGGGTGATGCCCGAAGATGAAGCCGGGCTGCTCTGCCCGGAGATGGGTTGGCAAGGCTTGCAGCTTGGGGCTTGGGATCTGACTACCATTTGGGCTCCTGTCGGAGTCCCTGTCGAGACCATGAATCTTCGACTTGTGGCCGTGTTTCCTCGGGGGCTGTGTTTTCTTGTTCCGTTTTGTTCAGCATGGCATTCAAGATTCCTTCACAGAGATCTGTGTTGGGGCAGGAAAATGCTACGTGAATTATGTCCTCGTGAAGTCACCATCTGGCCGAGACTCCTCTCGCGTCTCGGAATCCCAAAGCCGTCCTTCAGCACAGATGCGGGGCCAGATCCGCGTGCGCAAGTGACCGCAGTCAGAAACCGACACGCCATCGAGGGTAATTAACGCACCTGGGCCCGCTTCAGGTTTCCATCCCGCACGGGCACAATGGTTGGCTTTTCCTGTATGGGTTTTGTTTTTGTCCCTTTGGGGTGGGGATAGAGGTTTGCCATTTGAATCAGGCCCCACGTCTTCAGAAGTAATTAAGTCACCGTCACGGGGCTGGTAAAAATGGGAGTGTTTGTGTGTGTTCAAGGAGCTGCATCACATGCAAACAATACAACACTGAGCAGCTTTCTGTGGCTTGAAGAGGCCATTGTCCTGTGTGTCTGGACGGCATTCTGCTGTGGGCGCTCACTGGCTCCGGAAGGCCAGCCCCAGCCACTGGTGTCCTGGTGGCTTTGTGCCACATGGAAGAAGGGAAGGGACCCTAAGCTCGGAGAGATATAAGACAGAACACAAAACAGCTATCATGACTTCCCCCTGAGCGAGGTTTCGCAGCTGCCTTCCTCTCTTCCCACACTGGTGCTGGTGCTCTTCCGAGAGCAGTGAAGGGAATGGGAGGCAAGCGTCCCATCCCCACGCCACTGAAATTCTGGGAAGTTGTGAATACTCTCTCTGGGCGGAGACCAGCCGGGTTCAAAAGTGGGACATGTGGGGGAGCTAGAAGTTGCAGGATGGCCAACAGCAATGGTGACTGCTGGTCCCAACAGGGTATGGGGGTGTCCGAGGGTCGCTGCGGCGTGTGGGGGTGCGGGATGGCCTTGATCTGATTCAGCAACACGCGGGGACAGTGACTGGGGGCCCTGGGCGGTGTTCTCCGCCTGCACACAGGGGAGGGGCAGTGGAGTCCTGGCGACCTTGCTGTGGGGCAGTGCAGCCTGGGGCATATGGCAGCTCAGAGCGGTTCTCCTGGAGGGTCATTTCTGCATGGAAATAGCAAAATTGCAGGCAGCAGTTAAAGGTTTCAAAAGCCATTGAGAGCCCTTAGGGGCTTGTCACTGCCTTTTACTGAGCTCCACAGTGAATGGCTCCCCAGTGTCTCTTATCATATTAAAACTCCTTATCTTAGGCTGGAACTTCCTCTGCTAACTGGCTCTTGCTCACCTAACTAACCCCTGCTTCTTCTGGAACATCTTGTCCCACGGCCGGAGCTCCCTCTCTGAAGCCTTCTCCTTGCCAGCTGTCTTCAAGTCAATTCCGTGCAACAGCTGTGCATTGAATTTCCGCCCCAGAGCCAGGCCCTGCTAGAAGGGGAGGTGGTTAGGTAAATGACTCAGGTGGCATAGGCGTCACAATACAGAAGGCATTTCTGAGTTTCTGAGAGAGGAGGCGATAGTTTGAGTTTCAGTCCAAACTTGGGAGCTAAGTCCTCTAGGGAAAGTTACTTAAACTCTCCAGCCGTCTCTTTAGGAAGCTCCACAGTAAATGGGGGAAACAGTGCAGAGTCGCTTTAAGAATGGAATGAGGGCTTTATCTACCTAAGTACTGATCACTGTATAGTTCACATAATGTATTTTACACACACACACACACACACACACACACACAGAGCTCTCAGGGGCCCACTGTTACTTTCATCTCAGTTCAGATGGGCCATGAAGAAAGATCCGTCGTCTTTGCCTAAGAAGTCTGCGAAGGCCTCATCCGGAGAGACTCGAGACCATTTTCTCTTCTTCCAGTAGGCACGAGAGCAAAGGACAGTGCAGGGAATGGCATTCATAGAATCAGGGAGGCAGGAATCAGCCCAGCATGTTCCAGGACTGACACGGACCCCTGGACTCCTGGTTGCTGGGGGCCAAGGTGGGAGATGAGCCTAGAGAGGCATCAGGTGGCCGGGCTGGCACCCGCCAAGGCCGCATATCCTTTATTTGGCAGGTTGCTGCGAATACGTGCCTCCCTTACCTTCTCCACTGTATAGATTTTGGCACTTCTCCTCCTCTTCTTCAGACTGCTCACTCCTAGCTTTTCTCTTCAGCTTTACCTGCTTCTGAGGTCTGTAGAGCCCCTGGCACTGCTCAGGGCTGGTCGGTTGTCATCTGTCACCTTGTCTGTGGAAACCTCATAGAGGACTTCGCCTGTGAGCAAGTTTCCACCGCTCTTTGCATGCAGATGGAGCTTCATAAATGTTGCTTCAGTAGGTGGACTCTTAATTAGTAGATGAGGAGTAGGCCTGGGAAGAACAGACTCGGTTCTGGGGAGTAGAACCTCAATAAAGATGGACACTCTTTTCTCTGGTGACCTCATGTACGTCATCAGCCTCTTCGACCCTAACTTCTTTATGACCAGTACACAGAGCCTCTTGGGCCTAAGGAGGTTCTGAGAAGTAAGGAGGAGGCTCAAGGACCTCGGGAGAAGTGTGCAGGCTAAGGGGAGACTCTGTTTCCCTAACTACAGCCACGAAAAAGTCCAGAGGGCTTGGAGTCCCCAGAGCCACACTCCTTCCCTCTCCCTGTCTAGTGAGCAAAAGCATGGATGGGGCCCCTTCACCAACTGTGTTGATGTCACATTTTGGGCTGTTTATCAGGAGGTGGTATGTGCAATGGTAACCAGAGCGGCTCTGACTGGAGGGATCTGGGCGTCAGAAGGATTGACACTTGCCGAAATTTCCAAGCCAGTAAATGAGTGGGTAAAGTGGGACCGAAATGGAAGATTTTTCTGATACCAGGACCATGATCTTTTCACCATCCCACCCAGCAAAGATGCCCAGTGTGCTCCAAAGCTTGGAGCATCACAACACCCAAAGGGAAAAAGATGGAGTCAAGAGCCCCATGGGCAAGAATCATAAAGACTAAAACTTGGGCACCGTAGGGAGGAGACGGAGAGCAGGGAGAGGCGTGGTGACCTCTTGGTGCGGGTGGAGGAAAAGGCTCGGTGGAGGGTGGAGAGTTGGCTGCAGCAGTTAAATGTAGATCACTACAGAGGGGAATCAGAGGCGCATCAGAGAGGGCAGGAGCTGGGTTCATGGCTATGAATGAGCAGTCACAGCTCCATAAAGGGGTGCAGGTACACAAGCTACAGGGAGCCCTGACTCCACACAAAGCAAAGCAGGGTTCCTGACTTTCAGAAGAAGGGGTTGTCTCTTTAATTGTGCTCATGGAGTCAGGACAGGCATCTGGGCTGATTCCAGAAAAGAAAGTTGTCTCTGGTCACACTCAGTGAGGAGTGTAGTTGGAGTACATAAGGAACATATCTTCACTTTCTTGTTTATCTGTCCTTCTATGTGTGATCGAGCTGGAAGGGCTGCTGGGTGCCCCTCCCTGCTGTGGACCCTCCCTGTTCTCCTTCACGGCCTCTGTCTTTGCAGATGGCCTCAGAACCTTGGACTTCCCTGCTGGCTGACCTTCTCCAGCCTGGAGCAGTGCTGTTGGATCCTGCGAGCATCATGCCCTTCAGATTCTTCACATGGAGCCGCCAGGGCCCTAAGAGCTCTCTCCCTTGCTAGATCCCTGTCTCTGTGTATTCTTACTATGCTATTATGCCACCAAGATCCGTCGGATAACTCAGTTATATTAAAGACTTCCATGTTGGACTGAATGGTTCTGTGCCCACCCCCACCTCCCAATTCATATGTTGATGCCCTGACCCCCAGTGTGATGGAGTTTGGAGATGGGGGCCTTCGGGCAGGAATTAGGGTTAGATGAGGTCATGAACGTGGGCCTCATGTTGCACTTAGTAACTTTAGAAGGAGAGGAACCGTTAGATCGCAGCTTCCCCTCTCTGCCACGTGAGGACACCAGGAGAAGGTGACCGTCCATGAGCCTGGAAGAAAACCCACACCAGGAATGGAATCTGTGGACACCTTGATCTTGGACTTCCAGCCTCCAAAACCTTGAGAAATAGGTGTCTGTTATTTAAACCATCCAGTCTATGGTATTTTATTATAGCAGCCTGAGATGGTAGGACAACCTCCTCTCCACAGAGGATGAGGGAAGAAGGAAAAATGGAGTTGAAAGGTAAGGGACAATTCAGAAATGTCAATTCTTGAAAAGAGCATCAGATGGGAAGATGTGTGACCATGTTGATGCTTGACCCCTGAGTTGACCCTTGACCATGTTTGCCACACCTATGACATTGCATGGCATTTGTTTGTGGGCCTGTATCCCTCTCAGTAGACTATGAGCTTCTTACCACGGGACCTTGCCTTATTCATGTTTGTTCTCTGTGCTCACTGCCGGCTCATAATAGGGCCTCTGGAAGTGCCTACTGAGGCGAACGCAGAGTATGGGGCACTCTAGGGTATGTCTCAGAGGCATGTCACTTTAGGACATAGACACCTCAGACCTAGCATAGCATTGCATTTAAGAGTATGGGCCCTGAATCAGAATGCCCAGGGGAAAATCCACCTTCTCCCACCTAGCTGTCTGACTCTAGTAAGTGACTGAGTCTGCTTAGTCTTAGTTTCTAAAACCATAATATAGAGGTAATAGGATGCTTACTTCATAAGCTGAGATGATCCATGCACATCACTGGGCCCCTCATAAATGCTTAATAAATCTTGGCTGTTTTTATATTTCTAGGAGGCATGGGGGAGGGAGATTGCTTTGTGTGATGATCAGGGACATGGGGGAAGCTGGTCTTGAAGGAAACTCAGAAGAAGTAGATCAATCGTACTGAGTACTTGGTGCGTGTGTATGCCCGTCCTATGCTCCCTTACCTAACTCTCTGCACAAGTCTGCAAGGAAGGGATTGTTATGTCCTTTGTAAAGATGAACAGACTGAGGCTTGGGGAAGTGTTGCCAACCTGCCTAAGGTCATGGAGCTAATAAATCACAGAGCTTGGGCTTGAATTCAGCTTTACCTGGCCTCAGAGTCAGGCTACAGGCACAGACAAAGTCTCTGGAGCAGGAAAGCCCGAGGCCATCTGGATTCTGGGCACAGGAGCCAGTGCCTGTAATGGTGGGAGAGCAGGTAAGGAGGGGGAAGCAAAGGCAGGCAGGGTGAGAGGAGTTAGCCAATGCCAGGGAACTTGGACTTGTTGCCATATGTATTAGAGTGCCCTTTCAAGGAGGCGGACAGGAAAGAAGACTGACAAAAAGCTATGGAAAAGGGGTCTAGATTGTATTGTAGTCTATTCACAGTTGAAGATCTTAACAGTGTCATATCCTGGCCACACTTTCCACTCTTGCTCCGGAAATGCCCGGCCTTTGTCTTATGTCCACTGCTGCTCTTTGTAGGACTTTCAGCTCAAATTTCAATATCAGGATGCTCTGCAAATAGCAGGCCCAGCTGGGAGGGAAGCAATGCCCACAAAAAAACTGTGAAAGAAGATACTGCTTCCTTTTTGAAGGCCCAGAGCTGCAGAGTGCTGCTGGGCCAGGGCACGCCCATCCCAGAGGCTGCGTCCTTAGATTCAGAGCACCTCTCCCAGGATTGCAGCTACTCAGGAAGGCAACTTTACACAACGGTCTCACCCATCAGAATGTTGGTTCACTTTTGTAAAATCAGGAGAATACAACACCATCTTCCCTAACTCGATCTGTCGTATCAAGTGAGCTTGTATTTGTGAAAAGTGCAAAATCATTCTCCAAGCACTGAATTCGCCACCTTGATACTTTTTTCCTCTTGCCCCTACTCCAAAGTAGACTCCATTAAATTCAAAAATGAAGTTCAATTCAAGAAACATGTGTATGGCATCAAAGGAGGTACTGGGCATGCAGAAGGGAATGAGAAGTCTGTCCTCAAATGCCCCCTTGTTAACAGAGGAATTCCAGACGTGAGCAAATATGGTGATGGGCAAATTGGACATCATCTGAGATTCGTCTCTCATTGTTCCTAGTACTTGTGGCACTGCTGTGTGAGCACTTTCTATATTCCAGGTACTGGCTAGTTTCCTTATCTTTGTTATTTTATTTAATGTTTAGAACAGTCTTGTCTCAGAGATTTTAAAACCAAAGCTCATCTGGAGAAATGTACCCAAGGTCATGCAGGTACTAAATGGCACAGTCAGAATGCTAAGCATAGCCCCAAGTCTAGAAACCTTTCTTCTGCCAACTAGCCTTACAATGAGCAAGTCCCCCCTCCACTCACACCTCTTTCCTTCTCTCCATCCACGTGGCTGCTTTAATTCAGGTCCTTATCATTTCTCAGAGGTGATTTACATAACAAGCACCCTCATCTCCCTTGCCACTTTCCAGTCCATTCTTTCCACGGCCACCAGAGCGAATCTTTCAAGCACAGATACAACCACGTCAGTGCTGTTTAAAGCTCTAAATTGCTTCCTTTGCCCACAAGATAAGGCCTAAATACATTGATGTGCCATGCAAAACCTTTTCTGCTCTTGCTTTGTAAACCCTTTCAATGGCTCCCTGCACACTCCAGCCCAGCAAATAGGACCATGGGTAGGGCCCCACCCATCAAGTCTTCCTTGGGTCTGTATGCTGGGATTCGATTCTCCCCTTCCTCTAGGAAAACCATACAAATTTGAGGGTTTCCTCTTACAGGAAGCCTCTCTGAGCCATCACATGCCCAGTTAATCAACCCGTCCCTATAATGTTCATTATAATTGTTACTTCTGTTATGAGGAAGCTGACCTGATGAACAATAATATCAGGATGCCCCTGGCATGAGGTGCGACAAGGGTAGGAACATGCATCTCTCCATGGTTAGGCATGGCCTTGGGGAACACATCATGGGAGAGAAAAAATCAAAGCTGCATTTCAAAGGAAGAACTGGATGCATTTCGGTCACTGTGCCCTGAATTACCTGTTGTCACCAAGGAGAATGTCAATATTGATGCCTGTCAGGTATGAAGAAGACAAAGTCCCTTAAATAAGCAATAGTGTCTTTTGTTCTTCCAGTTTGGGCTGCTGACTGGTGGCTAGTCTGGCAATGAGCTAGGGGTCCCTTAACACATTGACATTTTAAGAGATTGGGCACAAGTGGCAAGTGGGGGTGATTTTGATATTTATTAAGACTCTTTCCTTCCAGAAATATCAAGTTGCAGTCATTAGGGAGGGGACTATGGACTGCAGGTGTTATCATTTTCCTGACTAGGGACATCTTTTGTTGCCATTGGGAAACAAAATGCCAGCTTTCAGACTTTGCCTTGAGCAGCCTTGAGAGTCTCATGAAACAATATTATCTGGGAGTGTTTTTCTCTGGGTAACTAGAAACGGATTTCTTGAACTCTGACTTGGCTAGTGAGAGGCCAAGAACACAAAGAATTATCAGATAGATATTATCAGAATTATCAGATATCTGTCAGATATCAGATAGATCTGATATCAGATAAGAAATTATCGCCATCACCATCAGTATCTTCACCATCATCATTATCACTACTGTCATTATCACCATCTTCATCATCATTCTTCATCTTCAT
>CM052800.1:8892601-8980064 GCA_028533885.1 Nasua narica | reverse complement strand
CTTCACCATCATCACCATCTTCATCATCATCATCATCACCACCATCATCTTCACCATCATCACCATCTTCATCATCATCATCATCACCACCATCATCTTCACCATCATCACCATCTTCATCATCATCATCATCACCACCATCATCTTCACCATCATCACCATCTTCATCATCATCATCACACTTGTCTCTTTTCAAAGCCTCTGTAAGATAAGACCATCTCTTATTTGGTCCAGTCTAATTCTAAGTATGCCATGTAAGAACTTCCTGATTCCCAGGAAGACAATTCTCTATTTCTGCAATTGAATTGTAGACCCATCTTATTGCAACCCACCTTTTAATTTTGTTTCGCTTTTTAAATTTCCATACATCTCCTACTCCAACCCTTAATCTTAGTCCAGATGAGCACTTCCTTTGTTGGTTTTGGGTATTTTGAATATGTATAAGCTGTAGTTGTATCTTCTGCCTCAAACACATAAGACTCACTTCCTCTATTAAGTTCAACCCCTCTAGTCTCTCTTTTTTATTTATAGTGTTTCTGCCCCTTTTAGGAAATGGGTCCTGCTAGGAGGGTTATTAATCCCCTGTAGCTGAGGATGGATTAGGCCATCTGTCATGGAGCCTCACCTGAAAATGAAAATTTTAACAGCAACCCCTTATAGTAGGTACAGTGCTGGCCAGGCACTGGATAAGGCTCCTGACCTGAATTTATTATAACATTCATTGTTATAGCCCTAAACATTTGGTATTTCTATTTTTCCCAACTTGTGAATGTGGGACCAAGTCTCGGAGTGTCACAATGACATGTTGAAGGTCAGATAATTAGTGAGGAACAGAATCTGTCTGCCTCCAAAGCTGAAGTTCAGTGTCCCAGACGACATTCTATCTTGAGCTTTCGTTGACATGTTTTTTTTCTCCTTCTTAAAAAAATTACCATACATAAAGAGAGAAAATAAGATCTGACAGACAAAAATACTGGACACCCTGAAATTGTCCTCAATCCTTATTTAGGGTGTCCCAGCAGGGGTGATATTCAATTTCCTTACTTAAATCCACTTGAATTCATTTTTAGGAGTTAAAATTTGACAAGCTGCTGTAAGAACACACTCCAGTGGAGTCTGGGACTCAGCCGACTAGCATGCCTGCCATGGTCTTATTTTGTTCTTCTCTTGTTTGCCTGCCGTGATTTGTCCTTTATAAACCAGCCTCATCTGGGAATAGTGTGCATTTGTTAATTACCTTTACAGAGCCAGCAGATGGTGCAGAAATCACTGTATTGTCTGTGGACCCAAGCCAAAAAAAGAGAGAGGGAGAGACAGAGGGAGGGAGGCATCTGTTTATTTGTTTGATTTCTTTGCAAGGAAATGGTGGGTATAAAAATAAAACTATTCGTCACCGGACATTTCAAAATGAGGATACTTTCACTGTTGCATAATGATGTTTTAAAATAAAATTATCCTTCAATCCCCAAAGACTTGGTAAACTAAAGAAGTATTTGAAGCCAGGAACTGGCCATGTTGGCCTCAATGAGGGTCCATTAGTCAATGTTGGATAATGGCCAATTTACCTGTCAGATGTAAATGACACAACTCCATCACAGTCCTGATCCTGGGTTCGGAGAACCACCCAGCAAGGTGGACCCACATAGAGGTTCTTACTGTGTGCCCCTCACTCCCACTTCTCCACCAATGAAAGGTCAGATGAGTTTCAAATTAGCAGAGAATCATAGCCTCTCTTTTTACAAGTTTGGTGCTAGGAGTCCTGAATATATGTCTACACCACTGTCCCTAGAATTAGAGAATATTCCAGGTGGAAGGAAGGGGCTTGACTGGGAAGGGGCCCTGTCATAAAGATTTGGCACCAACAGATGTAAGTTAGGAACAATCATGGCTGGGGCTGTGTGGTGGCAATGTGAGGACAGGCTGGTGGGGGACAAGACTGGGGCAGAGATGCCACCAGGGAGAGAAACGAGAAGGCTCTGACTCCACGTGGTGGAACCACGGAATAGAGAAGTTTTTTGTCTCCCCCACTCCGCAGGAACGTCTCTGCTCAAGGTCACCCATGATCTTGAGCTTGCCAAATCCAACCATCAGTTCTTAGACCTGACTTTTCTTGATATAGTTAACCACTGCCTTCTTCTTCAGATACATTTCTTTTCTGAGGTTCCATGACACTGCGGTCTACTGGTTTTCCTCCTTCCTTGGAGGCCAAGCCTTCTAAGGTTGGTCTGGCTTCCTCTGCTGTGTTTCTAAGCAGCAATGACCACACAGCTCTCTACTTAGTTCTTCTCAGGGCTTTAAATATCATTGTGTATGAATAACTTCAAATTTTATCTTTCTGGTATTGATCTTTGCCTTCAAATTCACATGCATATATTCAGCTTACCATTTAAAAACCAAATGGATCTCTGGAACACAGAATTAGATACAGGAAAACCATGAGTTCATTACACACTGTGGGAGTCAGGCCACATAATGAACCCCCATGAGCCCACAGGGCAGCTCCTGAGCTAAGACTGTGGCAGGACTAGAACTTTTTCTACCCATTTATTTGCTTTTTGCCTCTTCATTCCCCTGTCCTTCTCACCCTGAGTTAACAGCTGTCCTAAATTTTGTATTTGTCATTTCTTTGGGTTTTTTATGAGAATAGTTTTGTCACATATATGTGTATGCCTAAAAGTGACTTTTTTTTTGTTTCAGTTCTTAATGAACTGTGTTCAAAAGGTGTCATGCCGTATGTGTCTTCAATGAACATTATGTTGCTAAGATCTGTCTATATCATTCCATGTAAACTCATCCAATTATTTCCACTGCTATACAATATTATGTTATCTAAATATAACACCAATCATTATCAAACTTTGAAACTGTCATTAATTACATAAGTATAAAATTACATCTAATTAGGACCTTAATGCATTTTCCCATTTGCCAAAGAGGCTGAGCAACTCTTCATAAGTTTATTAATTACCTATTTTTTGCTTATAACATGTATTTTCTTGTATTTTTTATCATTTTCCCTATTGTTTTGTTAATCATACAGTTGTTGAATTGTAAAAGTTCTTTATATATTTTGATATTTTATATTTTGATCCTTCATTGGTTATATGTAGCATATATACATTAGAGTTTAGAGTTCGGCACTTAATTTTCCTTCATGTTTCTCTTTTTGCTCAATGAATTTCTTATTTATATGTACATTGCTGATCTCTTATAATTAGTGCTTTTGTGTCTTAAAAAAATATTTCCCTACTCTAAATGGAGAAAGATATTCCTCAATGTATTACATAAAAGTTTTTACTTTGGCACTTCAGTTCTTAATTCATCTGAAATTCACTTGTAGTATATGGTGTGAGGTAGTGATTCAATTTCATTTTTTTGCCCCTCCCAATATGAGCAACCATTTTGTCAACACTATTAAGTAGCTTCTCACTGATTTCCTCACTGATCAGCATAATACCCAACCTTATGTTAGATGACATGTATGTGTGTCTTAGTTTCTGGGATCTTGTTCTTTTCTAACTGGATAAATACATTTTATCATTTTGTCCACTGATACTTCTTTCCTTTTATTCTGGTAACAGATTATTTTGTTTCTCTTCCGAGACAGCCCCTTCCCTACCTATCAGCCTCCCCATAAGTGTGGTCATATGATCCAGGTTGGCCAGTTAGCATTCTTCTGAACAAGATGATTAGTTTAAAATTGGTCATATGAATTTGATTAACTAAGAAACCAGCACTAAAGAAAGCATAGCTGGATGAGAAGAGAGGTAACCACTTCACGATAGCCTTTGAGCACCTGGATCCAACCTGAAGCAATTTACCATTTGAAATTTTCAATTACATAAGCCAGTGAAGTTTCCTTGTTGTTAAGTATGCTTGAGGAAGGTTTTTTTCTCTCTTGCATTTAACAAATACAGATGGCCATGCCACATCTACCTGCAGGTGAATCAAGGGAATATCTATGGGCAGAGTCAGTATTCTCCTCAAATAATCTATCTCCCTCTGCTCCCACTCAAAGACAAATGGGAGATAGAGTTTCCAAAGTACCAAGGAACAGATATTTTCAAGTCCTTTTTAAAATGCAGAAACCATTATGTAGGTAAAACTCAATGCAGAAATCCCATGTAGAAGATGCATAAAAGTAGGGTTCCTGTGTTGAGAATGTTATGAAGGCTCACACACATCTCCCCACATTGGCCCAAGAGCAGTTTCCACTTCCACAGTGGATGGATGTTATATCTTAGTCTGAAGAATTTCCTCAGTAGGTCTTACCAGATCATTAAAAAATTGAAAGTGATTTTGGTTTCAGAGTATATGACCTCAGGCTGGTTGGCCTGACAATAACAGATAACAAGGCAGTGATCTCTGGAGCCATTCTCAATCCATGAATGGCATCAGCATGGGGACAATGCTGACTCTTCTGTTCCCTGTAGCATAGGGGAGAGCAAGCAGAGAAGCTTTTTGCTAGACTAAGAGTAATAGCAGAGTTGGGAAACCTGGGAGTCGCTGCATCCAATTTCATTGCCCCTTCACTCTGCCTCCGCATTTATGACTCTTTCCTCTTACCCCCATGGCCTCAGCATGTTAATGGTCTCCTAGCAGGAGGGTGCAAATCAGCCTTCCTTTGCAGTTCTGTTTGAAGTCACATTTCCCAAGGGTAGCCCACTTATCATCTGGGATCCCTCCGTCCCTTGAAGTTCTGGTAACTTGGTTCAAATTCCATAATTCCATGGCCAATGAGAGTCCAAAGTCCTCGCCCACATTCATTTATTTCTGAAGTGCTTAAATTGTGCCAGGCTCCTCTGCCTTGGGAAAAACATGGAAGGTTTGTGGGAAAATATGAAGTGAAACAAACCTGAGAGGGAGAGAAAATAGGGTAAATGACAGAATAAAAATATGAAATGACCTTGAGAAACAAAAGCCAAGGTGAAATCAGTATCATGAGATTGGACAGGGATAAATGCAAGACTCTCTGTTTCAAGTTCTTTCTTTCTTTTTTTTTTTTTAAAGATTTTATTTGATTTATTTGACACAGAGAGAGATAGTGAGAGAGAGAGAGAGCACAAGCAGGGAGAACTGCAGGCAGGCAGGCAGGCAGAGGGAGAGGGAGAAGCAGGCTCCCTATTTAGCAAGGAGCCCAATTTGGGGCTCCATCTCAGGACCCTGGGATCATGACCTGAACTAAAGGCAGCTGCTTAACCGACTGAGCCACTCAGGCACCCCTCCCCCCTTTTTTTTAATTAAAAGATTGAATGAATGAATGAATGAATGAATGAATGAATGAATATAGCTACGCTTAAAAATAAGAAATGGAATCTCCTTGGACAGAGGAAGATGGCACCATTAATGATCCAGCCCCTCCCTCATGGAGAGCTCCTGCAGGAGGTGACCCCTTTCCAAGACACAGGCAGGGCAAAAGGAAAGTCCTATATCTTGGTTCCAAATTTTTGTTGAGAATAAAGCATCTAGGTGACTCAAGATCTAGTTTAGCTACAGATCATGCTTTCCATCGTCTGTTAGTGAAAGACAAAATTATCGTGGCATAGCATGTGAGCTTCTTATGACTTCTTTTTATCTACTTTACATTCTTAATTCCACACTTGCCTTTAGTGTGAATAAACCATGCTTGCCACAAAACTATTTAAAAAGCTAACCAAATAGGCAACATCATTAGGAGTTGAATAAGTTCTAGATCAAAGCAAGTGATAAGCCTACATTGTTCTGATTGATTAAACCTTACCTGGAATTCATTCTGTGTCTAGTTCTAAGCTTTACATTTCCAAAGAGACAATGAAAAGGTGAAGAAATAATCCAGCATGGGGAGGGGGGAGCTCACCCACAATTGAAGATGTGTTCCTTGTGACCCTTAGATCCATTTTGCTAAGGAAAATCTTTAAGCTCCTTTGATTGCTATTTTCAAATGTTTAAAAGGCTAAATGTGGATGGTGCTCAGACCTATTTCAGAAGAAAAACTTGGGGCCAACAGGTGAACCTTGCAGGAAGTGGATTTAGCTCTGTGTAAGCACTAACCCTCAAACGAATTGATTGCTGGGAGTGACAGGTGGCTTTCTGGACTTGGAAGTGTCCACCTGTAGAAACATAAGAGACATGACCCTGTGCATGGGAGGGTCCAAGTTATTTGAAATGTAGCCTTCTCTTAGAGACAATCAGCAGGTTCTAGCATTTCTTAGAGATACCCAAAAGTGCCAAAAAGAACTGGGGGTTGTCAGGAAAGGGGAAATGAGAGACAGGAGGATATAAGGAAGATGGTATTAACAGTAGATAAAACTCTGATATCTGTTCAATGGTCTTTCCTCTATCGTCTTTTTTCAAAAATTGAGGGTTCAATTTTTAAACCCTCAATAAAGGGTTAACATTAATTCACACTAACATGTAAATGACTTCTAAGAATCCAGTCTTCTCTTCCTATAGTCATTGTTTACTAGTAAGTGACAAAACTTGAAACCAACTAATGGACTATGGAGTCAAGTCATTAGCCAGGTGTGGAGGGAGAGACTAAGGGTTAGGTTTGGGAGTAAATATGCCCAAAGGTTGATGACAAATAGCAGAAATGGGTTGTCCCTTCAGCACACAATGAGCTCACAGAATTGAGGATCAACAACTTAGCCACAGGAGAGACAGAGAACAGAGTAGCCCCAAGAGCCTGGGAAGTAAGAGCTGGTAAGCCTCTCTCCCATGGCTACTGCTAGAGAGCTCAACTCCAACTGCCACCCATCCCTGCCATACTTGTGAGTCCCAGCTTTACACTCAGCATCTCGAGAGAGAAAATGGTAACCTAGCTTGGGTCATGACCACCCTGGGTTACCCAGTGTAGGGAGAGGCATTTTATTTTTTATTTTTTCCCCCAAATATGTTTATTTTATTTTTTCAGTGTTACAAGATTGATTGTTCATGCACCACACCCAGTGTTCCATGCCATATGTGCCCTTCTCAATACCCACCACCAGGCTCGCCCAAGCCCCCACCCCCTTCCCCTCCAAACAACTCAGTTTGTTGCTCAGAGTCCACAGTCTCTCATGGTTCATCGATCCCCCCAATTTTCCCCAATGCACCCTTCCTTTCCTTCTCACAATGCCCTCCATGATTTTCTTTATACTCCACACGTGAGACCATAAGATAATTGACTCTCTCTGAATAAACAACAAATGCTGGAGAGGATGTGGAGAAAGGGGAACCCTCCTCTACTGTTGGTGGGAATGCAAGTTAGTGCAGCCACTTTGGAAAACAGTGTGGAGATTCCTCAAGAAATTAAAAATAGAGCTACCCCACGACCCTGCAATTGCACTACTCGGTATTTACCTCAAAGAAGCAGATGCAGTACAAAGAAGGGCCACATGTACCCCAATGTTCATGGCAGCAATGGCCACAATTGCCAAACTATGGAAAGAACCAAGATGCCCTTCAACAGATGAGTGGATAAGGAAGATGTGGTACATCTATACATGGAATATTATGCCTCCATCAGAAAGGATGAATATCCAACTTTTGTATCAACATGGATGGAAGAGGCATTTTAAAAGTAAGACAACCAGCTGTAGGAGAAGGTATAAAAGAAGAACAATGGGGCTTACAAGGACCTGAAGCCACATCACACAAATAAAGTCTTGAGAGTCCCCTTGCACCACCAATGAATTGAGTCCTGTCACCACTATGCTCACCATCCTTGAGTGCCTCCTAGGTTCCACAGGTGAAGTCCAAATTGCACGGCAGGTATCCACAGCCCATGCACTCTTGCTCTTGATCACTTCACTGGCTAAGTGACCACCATGCAGCCTCTCTGATGCCCCAGCTGCTGAGCACCAGTCAGTATTCCCGGTACTAGGGCTTCCTCTCTGTAGGACCCTCCTTACCCTTGCCGGCTTTAGGACTTCTTACCTGCATTCACAGATGATGGGACAGAGGTAACTGCATCCACAAAGTCCCTGCTCAATTCAGTATTTTCATGGATTCCACTTTTATTTTTCAGATTTGCAGTTGTGTTGAATGTTTCCTGGGAGCACCTCATGCCTTTGGTGGCATGAGGCAACATACAAACAAATACGGCTTTTTGGAGCATCAGAGAGTTGGGGCAGAATTCAGGGCGAAGTAAAGAACCACAGTCTTTCCCTCCTTCTCCCTCCACTTCCTGGTCTGAGTTAACAGCTTCATGGTGTTAACATGGTGCCCACCACATAGTAAGTGCACAATAAATATTACCTTGTGATAGGTCGAGGGGCCCAGGCTTTTAGTCCTCATGATCAACAAGCAGGGCCAGACCCAGGTCTTGTGGAGTCTGAGGCTAACACAGTTTGGCAGATTCCCTGGGAGAAAGAATACAAATTTTGCAATTGCAATTTTGCAATTTTGTAAAAACAGATAACATGAGGAATAGCTTATAAGGGGTTAATGCAAGAGAGGGGCCTGAGGCAGAAGTTTCTTATTTTCAGGGTAAGTTCTCCTCTGTTCAAAACCAACCAGTTGGGTGATATTCATATTATCTTATCGAAAAGAACTAGTTAAGGGCAAGAGTTAACTTTCACTAAGTCTAGCTTGTGTTCCCCCATCTGATTTCATCCTCACAGCACTGTGAAGGAGGGTTTGTTAGTTTTCTGTGGCTGCCATAACAAATGACCACAAACTTGTGACTTGGAGAAACAGAAAGTAATTTTTTCACAGTTCTAGAGGCCAGAAATCTGAAATCAAGATGTCAGTGGGGACCCGTTTCTCTACACAGGCTCTGGGGGAGAATCTATTCCATACCCTATCCAGCAACTGGTGGCTGGACACCAATCTCTGCCTCTGTCTTCACATCCACCCTCCTCTGTGTATTTCTTACAAGGACGCCTGTCATCGGATTTAGGGCCCACCTAGAAAATTCCAGATGGCCTCATCTCAAGATCCTTAATTTAATTAAACTTGCAAAGTCCCTTTTTCAAAATAAGCTTACATTCACAGGTTCTAAGGATTAGGATTAGGACAATATCTTTTGGAGGGCCACCATTCAACATACTCTAAAGCAACTTTATTTTCATTTTGCTGAGGCTCAGAGAGGTTAAGACATTTCCCAAGATCACACAGCCTGAAAGTGATGGAGTCAGGATTTAAAACTAGGCAGACTGCCTCAGCCAATGTCTTAACCACCATTTTATACTACAACTAAAATTGTAAACCAATGGCCAGATCAAGGAGGCTTCAAATGAATGAACAGTTTTATAGAATTACAGTAGTTGCCTAGATTTCAAACATTCAGTGTGTTTTATAGAAAATTGTGTATTTCCAGCTACAAAATAATAACAACCAAAAGACACCACAACCCTGAGACAGCATATCTTCATGGCAACAATTGGCCGATGCCTAAGGGGTGGCAGCCCCTTTCAGGTGGAACATGACCGTTTTGCTCAGTACCTCCCAGTCCTCACCATGCCCTCTTGTTTCCCCACAGTCTCCACTCATTTACTTCACTTGCTGGAACCATGAGAGGAGTTGAGTTGAGATTCTCTGCATGAACAGAGGGTTGCAGAATATAATTCCAGACCCTGTACAACTTCAAGACTTCTTCCAGAAAGTCTCCCCTTGATTTCTCTCCTCTCCAAGCCTCATGGAGTTGTCTCCCTCCTCTGAACTTTTATACCCCTTTATAAGCCATGCCAAGCTCCTTGACATTGACCTTGAGCTATGTGTACTGTCAATCATACCCTTGTCCCTAAGAACTGATGGCTTCTAGTTTAGTGTCTACATTTTTCAGCAGGTCCAGTTTCTGTGTGCTGTGTCTGGGCTACACTGGCCTTCTCTTCGTTCCACAAACACCAAATGGGCTTGCATGTCAAGGGTTGGCACTTTCTACTCGCCTGTGTCTTCTCTTACCTGGCTCCTGCTTACATTTGAATCTCAGTTTAAATGCTGGATCTTACCCTGATTCTGCCAAACCAACTGTAAGAAGACATGATTGAGAAAATAAGTGGAAATTTGACTATCGTCTCGGTACTGAATAATGCTAAGAAATAAGCACTCATCTTCAAGGTGTATTAATGATATTGTGATTTATTGTTGCTGTTTTGGTCTTCTTTGCTAGAAATGCTGAAGTATTTATGGGAGAAATGACGTGATGTCTTGGATTTGCTGCAAAATACTCCAACAACAGCAAAAAGTCTAGGAAGTAGAAATGAGGTAAAAGAAAAGAGGTCGCCAAAATGTTGATAACTATGGAAGCAAGCTTTTTGATGGGTATATGGGGATTTGTTATATTGCATGTGCTTAAAAAATTTCTTAATAAAAAGATATGTATGTGTGTGTGTGTAAAAAACTGAACATCACATTCCCCCAGAGACCTCTAGCTGCTTAACCTAAAGTAGCTACATAACCATTCACTGCAACAAAATCCTCTTCTCATTTTTCCTGCACCTCCGTCCGCCTCTTACTTTGTTGTTCTTCTACCTGATTGGGCTTGTGTGTGTGAACATGTGTGTGCATTTCCTTGTATCTATTCCTCACACCTGCCCTCCTAGAATTTAAGCACTGGCTCCTCCAAATAGAATTTGTACAGCGCAGCAATGGGACATTTTTTTCTTTCTGTTCACTGGTACATCTATAAAGGCCCTTACAGCACTAGTTAGCATGTGGTAGGTGGTCAATAATTGCTTGTCGACTGAATAAATCCAGACTTGAAGCCGCCAGAGACTGTGTCCACTTACCCGTGCATCAACCTGGCTCCTATCACGACATGATTGCTCAGGAACTGATCACTTTGGAAATGCTCACGTGCCCTGAGCCCCACTTGCAACAGGCTTGTCTAAACTTCCTGATCTTTCTTGAGCTTGTGTCTGAAATCAGCTCAGGGACTATGTGGGCAATCTTGGGGAGTAGAGGGCAGTTTCTTAAAAGAATGCTTTAGGAATTCCGGAAGTATTTTTTTTTTTTAAAGATTTTATTTATTTATTTGAGAGAGAGAGAGAACAAGCAGGGGGGAAGGGCAGGGGGAGTGGGAGAGGCAGGCTCCCCACTGAGCAGGGAGCCCGATGCGGAGTTGTATCCCAGGACCCTAGGATCATGACCTGAGCCGAAGGCAGATGCTTAACTGACTGAGCGACCCAGGTACCCCCTATCTGAAAGTATTTTAAAATTATTTTTCTTATACATTTTTAAATGCCTATTAAATTGTCTCTGTAAAACCACACACATTTAGATGACTTGCAGACTCAACTTTAACTCAGTTGAGGCCATCAGTGAGTTACTTTGGGCTGCCAGATTATCTTACCTTGGGAAAGGCCTTATATTAAAGCTTCCCTTGTGTTTTGATGTGTGTATCTGAACTCTTTTGCAATGTAGCACTGATTTGAAAAGTCTTTTGTTTTTTGTTTGTTTCTTTTTCTTTTTAATTCAGGTTAAATCCGGTCCTCTCATGTAAAACTGTATATATAGGAAACCTTATACACCACACCTTTACGTGATTATATATTAGGCAAGGAAAGTTGAAAGGTAAGACATGCCATCATGACAATCATTCCAAAATAGGCAATTTCTCAGACAACTATACATTTTAAGGGCTACTAATCCGGCTTGGATGTTTAAGTTTATGATAAAAAAAATGTAGGGGTGCCTGGGTAGATCAGTTGGTTAAGCATCTGACTCTTGATTTTGTCTCAGGTCACAATCTTGTCATGAGATTGAGGCCCAAGTTGGGCTCTGTGCTGAGTGGGGAGCCTGCTTAAGATTCTCTTTCTCCAGGGGACCTGGACACCTGGACACCTGGGCACCTGGCTCGCTCAGTTCGTTAAGCATCTGCCTTCAGCTCAGGTCATGATCTCAGGGTCCTGAGACCGAGCCCCACATCGGGCTCCTTGTTCAGCAGGGAGCCTGCTTCCCCCTCTGCCTGCCACTCTCCCTGCTTGTGCTCTCTTTCTCTCTCATTTTCTGATGAATAAATAAAAATCTTAAAAAAAAAAAAAAAGGATTGTCTCTCTCTCTCTCCCTCCTCCCACATTCTCTCGAATTCAGCAATATTTGGACTAGTTCTTCTGAAGAACGAGCATGCTTAGACTCCACAATTAGCTATTTAGGTACCGCCAATTCTTTGCAGCGATGTATCTGGGAGAAAAGACGTTTGTTCCGTTCTGTGCAACAAAAACAAAATTCAAAAATAGATTCTGCACCTCACAGACAACTATAACTGTCGTCTGTGCCCTCAACTTTAATTTTTTTGTGTTAATTACAAATGACTCATTGGTTTCACTGTCTTTCAATTTTATAGGTTTAAACAACTCAGTTCTGTTTATACTAGCATGCCACTTACGGTTTTAAATAGAGTTTTCATACTTGCACCCTAGGTGAGATTTTATTTGAAGATCAAACTTTACTGCTGAACAAAAATAAATGAAAGAAAACATGGGGTTGGTGGAAAGAATGTTAGTTCAGGGGCAGGTGGTCTTGGATGCAAATTTAGTCTGTGGCCAGTATAGTGGCTGTCCCAGAGCAGGTTTTTCATCAATGCTTGCTAGCCAATGGTGACTTTTCCTTGTTCCTGCCTTTTTGAATCAGTTGCCTATACGCACAGCCTTCAATTACCCAGGTTCTTCTGCTTTGCCTTTTGTTTCACAAAACATTCCATGTGAGGAAGACACCAGCCTGCGTATCAATGTGGTAGCTATGTTCAAAGCCCAGGAAGATCCTAGAAGATGAGAAACATTCATGAAAAAGTGCTGGGTAATCAGGCCTGCCAGGCTCTGAGCCCAAGTGGGCAGCTCAGCTCCTTAAAAAGTTTTGTTTCTCCAAGAGGCCACCAGGACAATGCAGGCCTTATGCTAAGTCAACTGACCAGACCTTACCTCCTTCCACTAACCCCGCCCTCAGCTTCGGGGACTGCCCATAACCTTCTACCGTGGACAAAGTAACAAAGGCCAGTCTATTTCCCTTCACACTGGAGATGCCATTGGGGGAAACAGAGCATGTTTTCTTCAAAGTCCAAAATATTCAGTTTTCAGCCAGAAGGCCAAATTTGAACTGGGAGGGAGTGGGATCATATGGGAGGCTCGGGGGTGTTGGCATGTTTTCTAACTTTTGGATGAAACTTGGTCTCCGGTGAGAGCCCTGCTGGGGGTGGGGCTCCAGGAGGAATAAGGGAACATTGCCAGAATGAGCTGGCTCCAATCATGCACATTCTTGGCAAGATGAGAAAGTCTTTGGATGAGGAAATCTCAAGAAGCTGCAGGGAGGGTAGCCTTTTCTCTCCCTGTGTGTTTGCAAAATCTTAAAGGCAATCACATGCTTTACTAGACTTTAAGCCAGAGAGCTGATTCTCTGCAAAAACAAAGCCAGCAAACAAAACCCAAACGTCTTAAATAGGTCATCAGAAAGACATCTCCTTGGCATTGACAATCAAATTTCCTCTTCACATTTCACTTGTAGACACAAAATCTGTCTTGTTGCAGTGCTGAGATAGCGTCCTACTCAGTCTCTCTGGCCCAGGATCATTCTCTTTTGTCTGTTTTGCACGTGGCAGCCCGAGTGGCCCCCTTGGGTCACATTTTGATGATCCCATGTCATGGCTTTAACTTTCTATCTCTCTCCATTGCCTAGAAAACAAGCTTAGACTCTTGACCCTGCCATTCAAAGCCTTCCCCAGTCTCTCCCTAAGATATTTTTTTGATCTTAATTTTCCAACAACTTATTCCCCTATCAGTTTTACATTCTGTGTCCCACTCATGCATCCTGCTCTTTACCTCCATGCCTCTCTTTATGTTGTTTACACTACATCTCCTGCCTCTCCCTTCCTTTCCAAGTCCAAGTTCTTCCACTCTAAAATACCTACTTCAGATGCTGCATCTTCTACACAGGCTTCCCAAGAACATTCATTAAGAAAACCAAATATACTCTAGGGGCACCTGGGTGGCATAGTTGGCTAAGCATTCAACTCTTGGTTTCAGCTCAGGTCATGATCTCAGAATCCTGGGATTGAGGCCTGTGTGGGATGCAGTGCTCAGTATGGAGTCTGCTTGAGACTTTCTCTACCTCCTCCTCTGCCTCCACCCCCAAACCACACTCTCTCAAATACACAGATGACTCTTAAAAAAAAAAAAAAACTTATTCTAGACTTGGCCCTTTGTTTAAAAGTGCTATGACTTGGGATTGGATCTGTAACTTCCCTCAGTTTCCTCAGCTATAAAATAAGAAAACTTACAGGACAGTATGAAATTTAATTGAGAAAAACTTACAGAGTTTTTAGCACAGTGCTTAGCACATAGTGAGTGCTTAAAAAGAACATTTTAAAATTTATTATTATGCTTACCATGTTCTACCTTCTTTTACAGTGATAAGAAAGGTACTTTGTTGCTCTACTCTGCTTTTGAAAGAATTCCTGCAAAACTCTAGAAAGTCTATGAAAAGTATTCACATAATTGATAGACAATTTCAGACTTACATGTTTACCACCACGTGACACTCTGTGCTAATTCACATATGGAATCCTTGTGGTAAGTCTAATTTACCACAGAGATTTCAACTAGCCATTATATCATACCTGCTTCCCAAAAGAGTGATAAAATCAACATTAATAATACTGTAGAAGTCTTGTTCTTTGCTCAGATTTCCACAGCATAGAGCTATCATCCCATATTTATAGAGCACTTCAGAGTTTTCAAACTAAAAGTCTTGTTTGGTCACCGCAACAAGGGAAATTTGGGGGTACTTAGCACCATTTTCCAAAGAAGGGAAGAGGGATTCACAGTGTGGTGAGACCACCGCACTAAAGCCATAGTTAGTGCATAAACAATTAAGTAATGTGGGCACAGAGTAGATACTCAATAAGAATTTGTAAAGTGAATGAATGAATGAATGAATGAATGAATGAATGAAGTGAGCTATCTTCTGCTCTAGCTGAAAGATATAATTCATCAGGATTTGGAGGAGGGTAATATTCATCTATAACCCTTTTAAAAGTTTAGGGGACTATATCTGTTGGACCATGTCAGTTTTGACAGAGGTTCTACTTAATTTACTTGAGGAAAAGTATGTTTCCTGTAATGCGAAATACAAAAACCAAGCTGCCTTCTAAGAGTTGATTCAAGGCCCAAGTAATGTTATCAGCCCCCTTTCTCTCTCTCTCTCTCTCTGTCACACACACACACACACACACACACACACACACATACACACATTCTCTATCAGAGATATGTTCCCTTATTCTGAGGAAAAGATCATACCAGAACCCCAACTCCACATCCTTCCTGTTCTGTGGTCAGAATGATAAAGAAGTAGGGGGATGTGTCGGGTATCCAACTTAAACACCTAAAACAGGGCCCTGGTCACACTATAGTGAAGCGATTTTAGGATTATTTATGGAGTATCTCAGTGACTGTGTTATTTTCATAGTGATATGGGCTTCTGATTGCCCAGTCTAGTCTACTTCTATCTAGGAACTATAATAGATAATTTCTTATTAAGCATTCATTAACTGGCAGCTTCTGTTCTCTATACAATTTCATTGAGTCTTTTGAACAACTCTACAAGGCAGTTCTATTATTATCATCATTCAAGGATGAGGAAAGTGAAGCATACACAATTGAAGTAACTTCTCTAAGTCTTGCAGAGATTAGGTAGCAGAACTAGACATCGGGTGTAAATGATCTAGCTCCAGAGACCACACTCATAATCACCCCACAACTGCTGCTCAGTTACCACCTGTGTGGCTTGTACATTTGATATGATTTAGAGAAAAGCCTCAGTTCATTATGAGTAATGTTACATAACTGGTGGAAAGAATAGAGATAACAAGTGTATTCACGATGCATGATGCATAGTAAGAGGCTCAATCAATCCTACTTAATGCTCTATTCTAAGAAGATGCTTATTTATGGATTCTAGCATACCCCAGGAACCTCACAGGGATAGACCAGGGCAATAATGACCAACATTGTCAATGATTTTGACATCTTTGTGTTATAAACCCTGGTCTCTGTTACAAAGGTTATACATTAGTCTTAGTTGAGACTGTGGACAATATTTTTTGGGGGTGGGGAGCAGGTATGTAAGAGACAACGATCTAGCTCAAATTGACCAAGAAAGAAATGTGCTTGTTTTCACAAATGAAATATGTAGACTAGAGCCAGTGTTCAAATAATCTTTGTGAAAATCTGTCTTTGTCTCCCAGTTCCGCATTCCTCTGGGTTTGTCTATTTCTGCAGGGTGACCACGATAGTCACTATAGATCATCTCTCCACACTATTATCAGTTTAATACCTTGACCCTCACCCCCAGCCAGACAGAGCACTTCTTTCCTGAACCTTCCATCACTAGTCCTCAGGAACCCATCGTCTGGCTTAAGTCACATGCCCATCCTTGCTCACCCTCTACTCAAAGGGAAGTCAGGGTGGAGTTACCAAAAGAAGGGAAAGAGATCCAGGACAGATTAAAACAAATCCTTCCCTATAAAGTACAAAGGTGGAAAATTCCAATCAGTATAGTGGAGAAAGTTCTTAAGTTTCATTTGGAGAGGGCAAACCTTTGGAGTTGGGGAAATTCCAAATCAGGCCTCAGTAATGTCTCACGGAACCTTCTCCATTCAGTTAATATTTATTTATTCAGCACCTACTATACATCTGGTGCTGTGAAAAGAACTGAAGGTACCAAAGGGAACAAATACACCTGCTACCCTCCTAAAGCTCCCAATCCATTGCTGGGGATGGGGAAGGCAACAATTCTAATAATCATCTTGTGGTTTTATAGTCCAGACACAAATAATAACAGTAATACTCAAATGTTAGGTATAAAACTATAAATCACTAGAGGAAAATAGAGCAACATATTTATATAATGAGTTGGAAAGATACGTGTTCACCAAAATCTTTTGGAAAACAATAGAATATTTATTTAGAAAAAATGCTTGATCAGCTGCTTGAGATACAGGTAGAGACCCTCAAGGAAGGCTTACATATCAAAAGGTGATTCATTAATTGCTCTGCATAATAAGAAAACTTTTGGTGCTCACTAGAGAGAGAAATGGAAAGGAGATTTGGCAAGAAAAGACACGGATAATGAGGTGGTTATACTTAAGGGTGATGTGTCCTTCATCATAAAGCCCCACCTGTGTCCCCTCCCTCAATCTCCAGAAAACAATTGATGTGAATGGATTTATTATGGTGAATGGCTGAGCTTCTTACAGATAGCACCCGTGACTGCAGCTGGCACAGCTGGAGTGACTGTGCTGACATCTGGTTTGCATTTACGTAATCACAGGGTGAGGATGGACTCTCAAAGCATGACCTCAAAGGCAGAAACCATAAAAGAAATGAAGGCTAAATATGGCTACATCACACTAAACAGATTCTGAATGGTTAAAATAGCATAAACAAAGTTAAAATGACAAAAACAAACCGGACTGAAATATTTTTGCAATATAAATGACAAAAGCTTATCTTCATAAAATATTTTTGTATCATTCAAAAACAAAGACAAATACCCCATTAGAAAGAAGGGCAGGGGGTGTCTGGGTGGCTCAGTTGGTTGAGTGCCAAACTCGTTATCTCAGCTCGGGTCTTGATCTCAGGGTCGTGAGTTCAAGTCCCACACTGGGCTCCACACTAGGCATGGAGCCTACTTACAAAGAAAGAGAAGGGAGGGAGGGAGGGAGGGAGGGAGGGAAGAAAGAAAAAAGCAAGGAAGGAAGGAGGGAAAGGAAGAAAAGAATGGGGAGAGGAAGAAAGGAGAGAAGGAAAGAAGATGGGCAGAGGAAATGAACTGGTCATTTTCAAAAGGAAAAAGAACATAAATGATTGATAAACATATTAATAAGTTTAATCTCATCAATAATGGAAGAAACACAACCTACAACAATATAGTAAAATACTCTTCTTTGTCTATTAGGTCAGGAGAAAAAAGAAGAAATATAATCCCATGTTCACCAAGTTGTGGGGAAATAGGCACTTTCAGATATCACACAAGAGAGAGAAAATTTCCAAAGAACAATTTGGCAGAATACTTTAAATTCTTAGAAGTGTATATATCTTTAATTAAAAAATTATTTCTGGGGATTTATTCTAAAGAAATATATAGAAAAATGTGAAAAGGTATGAATGCAGGAGTACTCATTGAGGTTTATTTATCAAAGTGAAATATTAGGAACAACCCAATATTCAAAGTCCACAGAGTGGTTCCCTAAACTATGCTGTGAAACACTGGGGAGCCACTCCACACTCTGATATAGATGGAGATGAGTGGACATTGGCATTAGTCCCAATACAGAGATTATGAAGTGAAAAGAGCAGGCTATACCATGAGCCCAATTTTGATTCAACACACAAATGCATGCACAGGAAGAGATGCCCAAAAGCCACCCGCCAGATGGTTTACTGAGGGATTTTTGTATGATTGGACTTCAGGGGCTTTTCAATTTTTAAAAAATGTTTAATTGGTCTTTGTGTTCTGAGTATCCTAAACAGCACAATTCTGCCATCATGAAACAAGGAGCATAAATGCAGCACAATGACTGTAGGTTGTGTCGTGGAAGGGGGAAGCACAGAGTGCTGAGTGGGTGCAGAGCAGATCCCATGATGTCCATAGGAAATCTCAGAAGTGGATTACAAACTGTCTTCCTTTGCAGCATCCCCCTCCCTTAAATGCCCATTTGCTCTCCTATCACAGTGGCGTTCCCACTCCACTTCAAATCTGACTTCTTGGGAACATTGCCAATGATCTGGACTGACTTTGATTCTCAGGCTCCAGGCACCCATCCAAACCTATCCATCCCCTATTCCCAGATCCAGAGCCCTGGTTTCCACCAGTGTGTTCATGTTCTTGGCTCTTGTGCCTTCCACACGGCTGTTCTCTCCACCTGAAAGATTGTTCTCCTCTCTTTTTTCCATGATCTCCTTAAACATTTCTTAAATGACAAATTCTCTAGGAATAATAATAACTCCTCTTCTTCTTCTTCTTTTCTTCTTCTTCCTCCTCCTCCTCCTAGAATACTATAATTATATTATCATTTAACCACTAAAAAGAGCTCCAGTAATCACATTCCATGTGAAGCTATTGGAGCTCAGTGAGACTAAGTGGCTCTCCCAAGGTGTTCCAGCTATCAATGGCAAACCTGGGACTCTTATGCCATGCAATTCACCTGTATAAGATGTGCTCAACTGATTGTAAAGAAGAGCTTTGAAAAACCTTCTTCTTCCAGCCACTGAATCACAGCTTTCTTCCCTCCAACTCAGGTTCCAACTTTATCCCTGCTTTTTCCCCCTGCTTCCTTTTTAAGTTTCTTTGAGGAGTGCCTAGGAGAAAGATTTGGTAGTTGATTCCATGGTTTTGTCCAGGAATCCTTTTTAGGCAGATGGAATGAATCTTTCCATACCTCCATTCTAGTAGTCTACTATGTTATATACCCTGCTCTATGTTATTTGGATGCCATGTTGTTTTGCCTTCGTACCTGCTCCCCAACCTGCCCTTCAACTTGCCACTTTGCCCTTCATTGTGGCTCTGCAGTCCTATGGGGCAAAATCTCTATGGTGAACTGCTCATCTGAGCTGGGGAAGATTACACAGGCTCCCTACCTGTGTCACTGCTTAGGGATAAAATCCAATCCCTTTACCCCGACCTATGAGGACCTTTTAGGCTTAATATTGCTTTGTGGGCTTTGTTCGTGTCCTCCCACCTCTGGAATGTGGCCATCGTGGCAGAACATGAAGTTCTCACCAGGGTGATAAGGTCATCCCATGCTGGCCAGGGTTTAATGGTGGAGCAGGTACCTGATGGTCAGGCACAGCTCTGGTGTCCAGGGTCATGCAAAGTAGACACCTGTCAAGGTTCATCCATCCTTCACTATTCATTATTTCCAAGCTATCAAATTGGTGGCCACAGGATTTTTGAAAATATCATTTTTTTTTGGAAATATCATTTGATGGCATTCTAAGACTGATTGGAAAGTCCTGTTCCTTGACTGTGTAATGTACTAGGTATCATTCAGAGAAATGCCAGGTTGTATTTTGATTTTAGGGAGATCCTTTGGGCTGAGCGTAAGTAAGGAGACCAGTCAGGAGACTCTTGTCTCCTAGTGGATCTGGACAAGAGCAAAGATAGGAAAACAGACCAGTTATGGGTATATTTGGAAGGTTTTATAAATGACAAGACTTGCCACTGTGTGTGATCAGGGAGGGAGAGATGAGAAAGGAAAAATCATGAGAAATTCTTTGTTTTTTGGACTGATCAACTGCTTGGAAGGATGGTAGTATATTTCCTGAAGGGCAAAGGAGTGGGGGAGGGTAGTAACCACTTTGGAACAGTTTATAGTACAGGTAGTGGTCTGGGGGGAGGGAGTTCTGTTTACAACACCTTGTGTTTGAGAGGTCTGAGACATCCAAGTAAAGATGCAATTATGCAGTTGTTTACATGAGTCCAGATCACAAAGTCTGACTGGAGTCCTAAATCCTGGAGTCAGCCACCTAGGGTGGAACTTAAAATCCCAGGAAGGCCTGAGCACAAGTACAAAAGGATCATAGAGATAACACAAGATCAGGAAAAGAGCTGGGTCACCTCATATAATCTTTCTGTGTTTCATCTTACACATGTGTAACCTGGGGATTAAAAAGGGCCAGGCACGTAGTCTCATTATGAAAATAAAGCTTTTATTGTTAACATTCTTACAGGTCAGTAAAAGGAGGGCTGGCCTTGAATATGGAGAGGAATGAGTAATATCTGAGGGAAATGTGAAGCATGTGGTTCCTTGTAGGGAGTATGTGTGTGTGTGTGTGTGCATGTGTGCATAGGTATGTGTTGGCATACATGTGTGTGTACATGTGTGTGCACACATGCGTGTGTGCATGTGGCTGTTGTGGGAATGGAGGGGACACAGACAATCACACAGGACAAAAGCCCATTCCTGTCCTTGAGAAAATCCTCTTAGAAGAGCAGACTTTGTTTTCTTTTCATTTATAACCTGATTGCACGCAAAGATGACTTTTTAAGTCGTTGTTAGATGATAAGAACAACAACAAAATCCAACATCAAGTTTATATATAACATAGTCTTCCCTTGTACAGGATGCCCCTGTTTGTTCTAATCCATACGGGTCCTGCACCAGCTAGGGTGATTTATTACAACTGGAAACAGGCTGGTTTTCAGGTATCACTTGGGGGCTTTCTCACCTTTTCTGGGGATGGACAACCAGGATATGATTCTGAATAAAGTAGAAGTAGAGTGAAATCTGGAGGGATTCTGGAAATAACCATTTTATTTTATTTATTTATTTTTATTAAAGATTTTTATTTATTTATTAGAAAGCGAGAGACTGAGAATGAGAGGGGAGAAAGTCAGAGGGAGAAGCAGACTTCCCGCAGAGCCGGGAGTCCGATATGGGACTCGATCCCGGGACTCCGGGATCATGACCTGAGCCAAAGGCAGTTGCTCAACCAACTGAGCCACCCAGGCGCCTGGAAATAACCATTTTAAAGAGCTGATTTAACAATGGAGAAGGGGTTGTGTCCTGTATCTCATTTATTTTAATAATGAAATTTTACGAGTTCTTAGATGACGTTGGGAGAAGGATCTCTTAAAATGATAATGATAAAAAGCCCAGAACCTTTGAGGAACACATCAAAATTTGCAAAGCACATTTCCCTCCACTCAGCTCATTCTCCTCTTAGCCTTGTTAAGGGAGGAGAGAGGGGCCAGTGGGGGCTAGACTCTGGAGTCAAATACGGGCCCGACTCCAGCCTCTGTCTCTGTATTCATTTGCTAAGGATGTCATAACAAATTACTGCAAACCAGGTGGCTTAAGACAACAATTTATTGCCTCACAGTTCAGGAGGCCAGGAGTCTGAGATTAAGGTGTCTGTAGGGTTGGCTCTGTGGGAGACTCTGTAGGAGAGCCAGTCCAGGCCTCCTTTCTGGCTTCCGGTGTTTGCCAAAGTCCTTCGTGATCTTAGCTTGTTCCTGTCTCTCCCCAATCTGCCATGGTCATCTGCATGGTCTTCCTCCCATGTGTCCCTCTGTGTCTTCACGTGGCCTTTTCATAAGGACAGAGGGCACTGGATTTAGCCAATCCTGTATGATCTCACTTTCATTCCATCTGCAAAGATCCTATTTCCAAATAAGGTCAGATTCTGAGATTCAGAGTGGATGTGACATTTTAGGGGGCACTACTCAAGCCAGTACAATCTCTCACCAGCTGTGTGAGTTACTCAGAAGGCAAGTTCCTTCATTTGTATTATGTATGTCTTACGCTGTTGGGTTGTGAGAATAAAGGAAGCAAAGTAGAAACACCTAGTGCTCAGGACCTCGTCCTGAGGTCCAAGTCTGGCTCACTGAGAGATCACAGACCTTTCTGAGCCTGGTTTCTATTTTCCCATGTTGATTCAAAGCTCCTTGAAGAAAGAACATTGTCCTCTATTTTGCTTTCATTGACGTATCTCCAGAGCTTTCTATGATGCATGGTCAATACCAGATGCTTACTGTATTATCCTGGTACAAATGAACTCTAACGTGAGGACAGTAGGGTCCCACAGAAGTGTTGGTGGGATAAAATGAGACAAAATTTTGTCTGTTTCTTAGTGCTCCATAAAATATCTGTCCCTCTTTTATAGCACAGACTGCAAAGAGTATAGGCATTCATAGAGAGCCCAGTGAGGACTGTATGCATCAGTGAAAAGCTCATGAAAGAGTCAGGGAAGGGAGATGCTGAGCTCAGTTTAATGCCTGGGTGGAATTTGGAGAATGAGAAAGAGAAAGGTAAATCAGTTTGACAAATGACAGGACATTCTACATTCTACAAATACGTCTCCAGAGCCAGTTTGGTGTCAGCGCCATGTATGTGGTTGAGAATACCAAAGCAATACCTGTTCTGTTCAGCTCTTAGGTTCAGCAGAGAAAACAGGCATACACAGGTTAATATAATGTTATAGGTCTCTGTGGGGACATTTTTCCGTGGTAAAAATTTTCTACATGATATTTTAGAAACACATGAATGTATGAAGATTAATCATGAACATCATATACCCAGTTAAAGGAATAAAGCATTGATAATTCAATGGGAGCTCTCCGTGTTTCCTTCCAATTGGCACCTCTCTCCATGATGGTGGGAATACTGTTCAGGAAGGAAAGGATAAAGTGAGGAGAGATGACTGGCCTAGGGTGCCACATGCCATCAAAATTAAGCTCAGGACTCCCTAACCTTCTGTAATGGGACTAGGCAAGTATGGACTTGTGTTGTCGGTGGTGTTTATTTGTTGCTTTCAAAGCAAAGGAAATAGGCTTTTATTCTAAAGGTCTGATGTCTGAGAGTGGCACGATGATCCTTTCCTTGCTCCCCGGTACATTATCCCAGTGAATAATAATGTCACAGAGTATTAATGAGACTCTTCTTGAACCCTGAAATTGGATTGAAACCTGAAATGGAGGACGAGGAGGCTCCATTAGCCCACAGTCTAAATAAAACCTCCAACAGAAGCCAAGATCAAACATCATGCCAAAGGATTCCTCAGAAGTGGCAGAATTAGCTGCTGCCTCTGCCTCTGACCAGTCACAACACTTGTCAAACTGTGAGAATAAGAACAGGGGAACACAGAAGATGAGGAAGTTGTGAGAACTGTCAACATTGTCTGGGATGAAACACCTCTCTCTCTGGCAGCCAAGAGAGGAGTGCTTTTGAGAATCACTTTTGGAGATTAGGGCACTTCACTTGCCAACTGGATGTTGTGGGTCTGCAGAACCTTTAGGTCTTGCCTCATGCTGTTACTGGGGAGGAGTGAAGCACGGTGTAGCATGCAGACTTCTAGGATGGTCCTAAAAGTTTCAGGCCCTGGTGTACACATACCTTCTCCCAGTCTCCAATCAATCTCTAGTCTGGGTTCTTCTGCAAAAGACTCTTTCAGATATAATTAAAGTCTCAAATCAATTTGCCTTACAATAGGGAGGTTATTTGGGGCCTGACCTAATCATATGAAACCTTTCTGTGTGGGTTCGGAAGTTAGAGACAGGGGCACTGAAGTTAGAGACACTTCAGATGTGTGAAGTGTGAGGGATATTGGGCACAGTCATGTTGGTGACTTAAAGATGGAAGAGGCCACGTAGAAAGGCATGCAGGGGGCCTCTAAAAGATGCAAATGAACCCAGTTGACACCAGTAAGAATATGGGGACCTCAGTCCTATAATCATAAGGAACTGAATTCTGCCAAGAACCTGAATGCGCTTAGAAGCAGAGCCTCCAAATGAGAAGTCAGCATGGTCAACATCCTGATTTCAGTTTTGTGATAACCTGAGCTGAAGGACTTCACACACACAAAATTCAGAGGTAATAAATGGGTATTGTGGTAATTTTGTATGTAGCATAGAAAAGTAATAAATGCCATAAGGAAGATGTTCAAAAGCTGGGTATGTGTACCCTGTAGTTAGTGGTGCTAGCTTCCCAATTTAGGGGGCTTGTGGATTCCAGACGATGGTACTATGTGCTTGAGCATTCTGACTTATCCTCAAATCTCTCTTATCCTCAGAGAAAGGGGAAGGACATCCGAGCGGCTCTTGAGTTCTACTTGAAGGGACATTGGAAATTAGAAAAAAGAGCAAGAGTAGGGAGAAGGCTCAAATGTCAACCAAGTGAAGGGACACCATGTCTGGTGAAGGGATGTGGAAGAGAGATCATTAGCAGAGGTTGAAGAGAGAGGCCACTCTCTGAATAATAGTTGTTGTCTTAAGCCACGTTTAGGGGTGGCTTATACAGTAAAGAGATAAGTGGAATGTTCTCTTTTCTGTCTTTTCTGTCCCTTCTAACTCTTCAAGGGGACTGAGGCTTGGTGAAGTGAAGTAAGGCAGAGGAGCTGGGATTAAAACCCAGGCATATGTGACTCCAGTCACACACATTCTAAGGAGGTGTCTTAGCTCTGGCTGCTATGAAAAAAAATGTCACGGGGGTGGCTTAAACAACAGAAATGTATTTTCTCTTACTTTGAGAGGCTGGAAAGTCCAAGATCAGGGTGCTGGCCTAATCAGTTCCTGGAAGGAGATTTCTTGTAAAAGACTGGCTTCCTTGCTTATCTTCACATGGTCCTGATATAGAGAGAAAGCTCTCTGATCTCTTCTTATAAAAGCACCAGTCTCATAATGGGGGCTCCATTCTCATGACCTCCCCTAAATCTAATGACCTCCCAAAGGCCCCACCTGCTAATACCATCACATGAGGGTTAGGACTTCAACATGCGGATTTTGGGGGGATACAAACATTCAGTCCATAACAGGATCTTTCAGGGTCAGAGATATTGCCACTAAATATCATGATCAAAAGCCCTGTGGCTCCTGAACTGGATGCCTTGGAGATAAAAATAAATTGAAATCCTGAATGGGGGGAAGGAGCGAACAAATCTCCGTGGGGCTGCCAGTTTTCATACCATCTTAGTGCCATCACTGCCCTTGAACATCAGGAGTTCCTGGTCATTAAGTCCTGACCAGCCATTCAAGCCCACATCAGCACACTCTGAGCCAAGGACATCGTCATTGCCCTGGTAACGATTCAGGCTCCACCATGGGGGCCACATTCCGGAGGCCGGGGAACGGACGGAGGTGGAGAGCTGGCATACAAAGGGACACTGCTCAGAAAGCAGCCCAAAAGAAATTCACAAAAGCCCCATTTGCCTTGGTCTAATATTTGCCATTCCAGAATTCCCCATCTGCAAACAGCAGGGTTGAGCCCGTGGCCATGGACACAGCCTGGGCTGAGTGCTGCTTCTTACTCTTTATGGCTTTTCCAAGAAACCTGCTGTGTTCTGCAGCCATCAAATGATTAGTCTTTTGAACCTGTCTCTCTTCTCTTCCTTACCTCTTTCTCCCACTCCCTTCTCACAAAAAGGCTTGAAAGAAGACATCAACAAATTAATATTTATTGGGCACTGATTGTGTTCTAGACATCACATTGGGTATGGAATGCTATTTTATTTGATTCTCATGTTAATCCTATGAAAAGGGATGTATTACCTCCATTCATGGGCAAAGATAGTTAAGTTCAGAGATGGTGAGTCAAATGCCCAAAGTCATACAGCCCATAAGAAGGAACACTGGGGTTGGAACTCCTGTCTAGTTGCCTTCCGCTCTCTCCTCGGTCTACCTTACCTTTCCAGTAGAAAGCTGAAGCAAGGCAAAAGAAGATCCAACGGGAAATGTGGTAGGTACCCTCGCAGACCAAAACTTGAGATGAAAAATCCTTTCGTCTCATTGACTGCCTAAAAACCAATCTGAAGGGCAATTTAGAGGAAGGTTGGGTGGAGATGACATCTGATCTTCATCACACCTTAGAGCAAACACTTTCTGAGGCCCTAAGGACCATCTATGGAATGAGAGAGTCTAAAAAGATGAGACTTGTCACAATCATTTTTACAAATGTTAGTGAAGTTCTTACCTTGTTTTATTGCTGAATGTAAAAAAACAAAAAACAAACAAAACAAAAACCTAACAAGATCATCTCTACCCTTAAGAATGACTGAGGGTTTTGGAGGGGAGGGGGTGGGGGGGGGTGAGCCTGGTGGTGGGTATCGAGAGGGGCACGTACTGCATGGAGCACTGGGTGTGGTGCATGCACAATCAATCTTGTAACACTGAAAAATTAAAATAAACAAATTTGGGGAGAAAAAAAATAAATACAATATTTAATTAAAAAAAATAAAATAAAAAAAAAGCAAAAAAAAAAAAAAGAATGGCGTATGCTATTACCAAGCATTTAAAATATTGTTGTCCCTTCTTATTTAATTCTCACAATGACCCAACGAGGAAGCCGTTAGGTGTACCCACATTCTAGAAGAGAAAGCCTGAGTCACAGTGATCTCAGCAGGACAGACACAGCTGCTGCCAAAGGTTGCAGAAGTTGTGCATGGTCAGAGAGTCTCAATCCATTCCAGCAGTGGGAGGGGCTCATCCTGGTTCAGGCAACGAGAGGGTCCATTATCTGAAGACAACCTAAAAACAGTACTAAAACCAACGGAAAATCTGTTTTTTATTACCACTGTGCCCTCATAATGTTGTTTGATGTCAGTGGTCAGATACTCTGTTCTGAGAAAAAATATTTTGTCCCTCAAGGTTGTAAACCATTCTGCAGTTGCCATGGTGACTTACTATAATGCAAACTTCAGATAGGCTCGTTTTCACTTGTTATGCTTTAATACATGATGTATTCTACACAAGAAGTTAAGTCGAGGCCTCCCAGGTGTCCAGTTGGTCCCTGACTCCCACAGTCATGGCCTTGTTTCAAGAGTTCAAATTTGTAATGGTTTGAAATTGAGCTTGCTTCACTGGCAGTTTGTGTCCCCAGCACAATGCAGTTCTGCTATTAGTGATTACCAAACACCGCTGGGAGCCAGGGTCTGTGTCAGGAATGGAATAAGAAAGGCAAGGTCCCTTCTCTCATGATGTGTCTGTCTTTTGGAAGAAGACAGATAATGAATAAGAACAGAAATTGAAACAAAATGATTTCAAACAGTGGAAAATGCTCTGAAGGAGAAGACAGCAGGGTTCTTTGGGAACAAAATGGGATGAGGAACCCATTTTGATAGGATGACCAGGGAGTCCTTTTTGAGGAAGAGACATTTGAGCAAAACATGAAGAAAGAACAAGAGTGGACTAAGAATCAGCCCCTCAAGAGCCAGTGCATGAGGGGCCTGGCTTTGGAAACAGCAGGCGCAACAGGACGTGAGAGAAAGTTCTAGAATGTCTGAGGACCTAGGGAAAAGCCTTGATGAGGCCTAGTGAGGGAAGAGAAAATTGCAGGAAGAGAATTTGGAGAAGGAAGCAGGACTCAATGACACATACAGAGCTTGGATGGGACAAGCACATGGATTGTATCTGCATTGTATTCCACTTACCACGTAGGGATTTTAAGAAGGGAAGAAACTTACCCTGATTTACATTTTCAGAAGACCTTTCTTGCTACCATATGGTGATGACAGTGGGAGAAGTCAGGAAAGGTGAGGCAATGTCCCTGGGAGTGGAGAGAAGGGGGGACTACCAGAGATATTTGGGGGTATAATTTTATTGATGAGGTTTTTTAAGGTCAAGAGGAAGAGAGAAGCTTGGGATAGTACCTAGTTGCTTTGTTTTCTTTTGAGTAGGTGGTGGAGCCATTTTCTGGAATAAAAGCAGTTGGGGAGAAATATTTAAACAGAGAGAAAGAGAGAGTAAGAGTGTTGGGGGATATATATCTATATCTATATATAGATATATATTTAAATGTTTAAGAAAATTTGGAAAACATTGGGGCAACTGGGTGGGTCAGTCTATTGGGCATCTGACTCTTGATTTTGGCTCAGGTCATGATCTCAGGGTTGTTGGATGGGCTCCACATAGGGCTCCCCACTCAGCAGAGAGTCTACTTGATATTCTCTCCCTCTCCCTCTGCCCCTTCCCCCACTCTATCTCTCTCAGGTAAAGAAATAAATCTTAAAAACTTTTTTTAAAAACAAAATTTGGAAAATAAGAAGGAAGTGAAAGCCATCTCACCACTTAGGGCCAAACACTATTAATAGTTTAGTATATACATCCTCCCACTTTTTTTATTTCTTTATTTTTATATTTTTATTTCAATACTCAGTATACAGTTAAAGGCATCGTAGTATATCAAAGTGATTAGGAGTTAGGTAGACCAGAAGCTCTCACTTCCTTTACCTTGCTTTGCAGCCTTGGCAATGTACTTATCCTCCCCAAACTTCATTTCTTCTGTAAAATGGGATGGGGAACACTAATCATTAATCCAAAGCATGGTTACAAAGATGGAACAAACGAGGCAGGTAATGTGCTTATTACCAATTTATGGTGACAATATGCCTGGATTATTGCCAATATCAGAATTGCCAATATCAGAATTGGTGATTATTGCCAATTCCTGGCAAATACAAGGCCCAAGAATTGTTAAGTATCATTATTATTATTATTAATATTTATATGATTACTTCTCTATAATAAAAAATAAATTCTTAGAATTAGAACTGCTATCCCATGTCCTGTACAAATAATAATAATAAAAGAAAAACAAAGAAAACAAAGAACAGAGTAAATTTCACTTACCACAATGATTTCTCCCATTCTTCTTCTGACCTAAAGGGACTTGGAAGAGAAAAAAAAAAAAGAAAAATTCACATAGTAAAAATATGACCTAAAGCCATATACACATATTTTTCAGAATACTGACTTAGTGAGGATGAAACATCACAATTGTCATTCTCAGTTATTTTTAAAATGATCGAATCTTGCAGTTGAGTCTTATTGGATGGAATTCTTCCCTTGCCACATATTAGTGTCACATTACTACTCTGGGAGGGGACATTCCACTTGGGCCAGGTGAACAAATGGATGCCTCAAATTTGATGCTTTCTGAGGACAGCTACACAGGTGTGGTGACAAGGTAGGCCAGAGTGACTCCAGAGGCAAATTTCACCTGGAGCTGCTATCATTGGCTTGCCTCTACCATTGACAAATCTGCTCTTTCCTGGTGCTTTTGTTGGCCAGATTCTCATGCCTCAAACGTGCTTCCATTCATATCAAAGTCACTTCAAGGACCCAAAAGAAGCTCAGACCATGGGAGGGGCCAGGGGCTAGGCATGAAAGCAGAGAAACCTTCAGTCCAGAGTAGGAATAAACACAACTATGAACTCACGAGGGGCCTCAAGGCAAGTGATAGAATCTGTCTCATTGATCCTCAGTGGTTTGGAAAGCCCTGGGTTTTCCACGTACCACATAGAACAGTGAATGCAGGCCAAGCAAAGATGAAAGTGCAAGGAATAACTCAGAAACTTCATGAGCACTGGTTAATTACCTTGTCAGATTAAATTCATTAGCCCAGAAGCCAATCACTTAAGTTGGAACATCTGTTTGTTAATAAAAACAGCGCCTAACAAGGACCCCCTTTGTGGACATTGGAAATGATTTGGCTACATGGAAGACACCAGAACTAAAGGAATGAAGTGTTTCTGATCCAGGCATATAAAGCCTTTTTTTTAGAAACTTAGATACACTGTCGGGATTACAAAGTGAAACCAAGAGTGTGAAAATGCGCTAGGGCCTTAAGAAGCTCTAAAATGTTTAGCAATAGTGTCTGTCTCAAACCCACAATGTAAAGATGATGAAATAGCTCAGAGAAGTTAGATGACCAGATCTCGACACACAGGAAGTTCGTGGTGACCCTAGGAAGTTTCGTCCCTTAACTCCCCAATTCACTGTTCCCTTTTTTATAACACGATGCCTCTATGACCATAATGCTAATACATAGAGTAATTCTCACTGATGGGCAACAAGCATTTTTCATGCGAATCTCACTAAGTCCTCATCAAAACCCTGTACAGTCACATGATTATCTCCATTTTCTGGGAGGGAGGAGAAGATGAGAAACTCACTGGTCCTAGAGGCAGGAAAAGGGGAACCTGGGAATTAAAACCTGGTTCTAACACCTATATTCTCAACCCCTGCCGTACGCTGCCTCCCATGGATGGCCTCCATCTGAAACCCTATCTCGACCGTGTCAGCAAATCTGTAGAATCTGTAGAAGGAAACTGACCCTTAGTAAGCATTTGCTATGTTGCCGGAACCAGGCCAGTGACATCACAAGCGTTAACCCGCGTCATCCTCCGGATCCAGTAAAGCCGGTATTCTTAGTCCTAGTTCATAAAAGAAGAAAGTTAGCTAATAGGAATCAAGGAACTTGCCAAAGGTCAAAGTGTGGGTGGGGCCACTCCTCCTTCACCTGACTCCCTCCCAAGAAATGTCTTTGTACCTGTAGCCTCCCACATAGCTGCTTCGGGAATATTGCCAGTAGGTTAATAATCATTGTTAGGAATAGAAACTGACCTTAGCAGTAACCATGGTCACTATAACTAATTGTTGAAGAAGATGGATTAGGAAGGAACGAGAGGTAAAGTGTTAAAAGTATTTTGTAAAGTTTTTTTTGTTGTTGTTTTTGTTTTTTTGAGAGAGAGAGAGAGAAAGCATGCACATATGTGTGAGCAGGGGGAGGGGCAGAGGGACAGAGAGAATCTCAAGCAGATTCCCTGCTGCGGCTGGAACCCGACTTGGGGCTCCTTCCGACCCTGAGATCATCACCTGAGCTGAAATCAAGCATACGGTACTCAGTCATTTGAGCCATCTACGCGCCCCTAGAAGTACTTAAAAAAAAAAAAAAAAAAAGCCGTGAAACAGATTAGAAGATCAAGGGAAGGAGAGACGAGATGAAGAATTGCATGAGTGTATGGCAGGTAATAAGGAAAGAAATAATGTCTTTCATCAAGCATGCACAGATACCAGTGCACTGATAGATAAGCATAGTTCTTCAAGGAAAAAAGGATTTGCAGCTCAAAAAAGGTCTGTAAAGTGATGATGTAAAATCAAGTTAATATATATGTGTGAGCTTGTACATGTACATGTATGTTTATACTTATGCGGAGCTCCAGATCTTTTTCTTGTTAGAGTAAAATTTAAATTTTCGATGAAGACATATGGCACCTCTTGGGCTTATGGGATGGTAGAACTCCTTCTCATTTTTTTTTCTTAGAATACTGGTTTGTATCTAGAACAGGGATAGGCAAATTTTTCTGTAAGGCCTAAATAATAAATATCTTAGGCAATGTGTGCCATACAGTCTCTGTTCCAATTACTGAACTTTTCATATACTATGAAAATAGCCATTGGATGTATATCAATGAATAGGGCATAAGTGATTGTGTTCCAATAAAAAATATATTTATAAAACCAGGGGGTGAATGGGTAGGATATGGCTAATGGGCCATGGTTTCCTGACCCCTGATACAGTAGAACATTTGTTTCCTAAGACAGTTTAGGTGTTGTTACATTACATTATATTCACTGATTATTTACAAAGTGCTAGAACCAACCATGTAGTTTACCTGGTTCTACCCACTGCAAGCATCAGAATCTTGAGTCCAATAATAAGGTTGAAGCTATGCAATAAAGGTATCTGTAAAAAGATCTGGAGTTCTTTAACTGAGAGTTTATCTATATGATAGAATTAGCTGTTATAGATGATCCCACATTCTAGAAGAATAATTCCAAGTCATGCTTTTATACAAAAAACACACAACACATTCTGTTGCTCGTCCTCTTGACATAAATAATATGCAAAAATTAATAGTGTTAAATGGTCATAAATAAATTTAACATCTACTAATAATAAAAATGCTAAATATGTAAGAACTTGAAGTCTACATTATTAACATGACAAAATATATTTCAAAATAGCCAATATTGTGCTTAATGATAATACTCCAGAAATTTCTGCATTGAAATCAGGAATAAAACCTAGCTCCAAGCTCTTAGCATCCCAATTATTATTTAATTGTATTCCACATGTCCTGGATAGTTTAATAAGACTTTGACCAGATATAAGTGTTATAAGAAAGGATATTGTTATGTGAGGATGCTATGATTTAGTACTAACAAAAATCCAAATGAATCAATTTTAATGCTTTTAGAACTGATAAGAGTTTATGGGGAAAGAGGCCAGAGAGAAGATAAATAAATATAAATCAGTGCCATTTCTCTAAGCTAGCAATTGCTAGTTTGAAAATGTAAGAAAAATACAAATCAAAGGCAGAATGATAGTTAATTATAAAATATGAAACAATAATTTTGACTAAAAGAAGCATGTATATGAATATGTCTTCACTAAAATATAAGTATGATTTGAATACAATCTCTCTGGTCCCCACACAGGGGCAGGAAAGGAATTGGAGCTATGCACTAACCCAATGGGGACATCCTAAGAGTGTTTCTTTCTATTGGGTGACACATCAACAGAAGAATAGAAGTCAGAAGCTGGGTCATTCATCTCAGGCAGTGGCCTTACTAGTGGTAAAGGAAGAACATTCTAGGACTATTAACAGCCATGAGATGATGTTGTATCCAAATTTGTCTGATCTTTATCCAATGTTCCTGGCACAGAGTTTCTGAAATCCTTGTAATTTCCCATGTGATAGAAGTATCTGTTATTCAGGCATCCCTGGGACCACATTTGAATTTATGCTAGTGAGATGACTCATGGTTGGCCCTAGACAGTTTCAGGACAGGGACTGGTCACCACAAAGACCAACCACATGATTAGAGGGCTGAGACTTTGAGCCAGCCTGACCTCTGGAGAAGGGAAGGGGATTGGAGATTGAGTTTAACGACGTGGCCAACAATTTAATCAATCATGTCTACATAATGGGGTTTCAATAAAAAAACTGGACACTGAAGTTTGTTGGAGCTTCCTGGTTGGGGAATACATCAAAGTGATGTGTCCTGATTTCATGGGGGAGACGCACAGAACCTCTGCATTCAGGACTCTCTCAGTCCTTGCCCTATGTGTCCCTTCCTGTGGCTGTTCTTGAATTGTATCTTTGATGATAAAACTATAATAAGTTTTATAATGATAAAACTTAGAAGGATTGCACCTTCCTGAGTTCTATGGGTCTTTCTAGCAAACTGCCAAGTCAGCAAGGACCATGGAATCCCCCAAATTGTAGCCATTCAGTCAGAAGTGTGTTTGGTTCAGGGACCTCACTTGTGGCTGGGGTCTGAAATGATGATAGTCTTTTTGGAGCCATGCCCTTCCACTGGGAGGGTACACACTAATTCTGGGTGGGTAGGGCCAGAATGCAGTTGCAATACATCAGCTGGTATCAGAACAGACAGAAGACATCTTTCCCTGAGCAAATGATCGTGTTTATTTGCCAGTTAAAAAGTCTTACAGTACGATGTCTCATAGCCTTTAGTAATAGTCTGCAGTATCTTAACTAAAATCCTTATGGTCAGAGTACCAAGCCTTTTTTTCTTTTCCAGAATTTAGAATTTTTAGAAAACTATGCCATAAAACTCCTAGCAGAGTCTGGGCACAGCTCACAATATACAATCCCTAATATTTCTCCAGAGATACATGTGAAAATTGATGCTGAGATAACAAGGACTATAGGTAGCCCCACTTGAATTCAAGTTAGGTGTTGCCACCATTGGAGTTACGTAAAGCATCGGTTCAGAGCTTTTTAGATTGCGGAACCGTGGATGAGGAATTGAGGGCCTCTATATGCTGGAAAGAGATCTGAGATGTAACCCGAACTCATCTGACCAGAGAACATGTTTTTTTTTTTTTTCCCCAGAAGACAAAGGTAGTGAAGAAGAAACAAAGGTCGAAAAGTGCAGAGCCCAGAAACCAATCTTTGGAAAATTCTTTCGGTCTTGCCATGTGAAATCACTAACAGAGAATTCAGTACTCATTAATGCCTAGGCAAAACCAGAAGCTGTTAGGAATACATATTTGATAAGGTACAACTATAGTCCTGAAGGGGATGGCATTATGTCATCAGTAGATGTCAGAATTACTGTATCTCTAAGGTACAAGTTTGTAATAAGTAATGCCTCTATAGGCAGAATTGTAAGAGGAACCCCAAAATATATATATAAAAAGTTATAACCTGACCCTGATCTACACACCCCTTCTTCCAATTATTCAGTCAAACAATAATCTAGGTACTGCTATCATGGGATTTTGCAGGTGCAATGAAGCTACCAAATCAGTTGACTTTAAATATGGAGATTATCCAGGGAGAGGTGGAAGGGCTAAGCCAATCATATGAGTCCTTTGAAAGCATAGATTTTTTCCTCTGGTTGATTGCAGAAAAGCAAGTCATGGAGATGCCCCCCAGCTAGCTTGGAAGAAAACAAACATCCATGTTGTGAAATTCCTACTAGGACCTCATGGCAAGCAGCTGTAAGCAGCCTCTTGACGCTGATAGCGGTCTCAGGCTCGTAGCTCAGTCCTCTAGGTGCAAGAAAATGAATTTTGTCAATAACCAGTGAAACCAGTGACCTTGGAAGAGGACTCTGAACTACAAAAGAAAATTGCCGTTCTGGCTAACACCTTGTTTCCTCTGGGCAGAGAATCCAGCTACACTGTGCCTGGACTTGGGACCTGGAGAAATCATCAGATAATGCTTTGTGTTGGTTTTAAGCCATAAGTTTCTAATAGCTTGTTGCACAGGAGTAGAAAGCTACTACAAGTATCAAACGGGGAATACACTGACCCAAGAAGTCACGTGTTTGGCATTCCAGCATGTACAGATCTGATGTACAAGAAAGCTGGACATTCTGGGTGAAACAGCACTCAGAACTGCCATTGATGAAGCAAAGTCCTCTAAAGACACAAATATCTCAGTAACCAAATTTCTATACATGTACACCAATATGTCAGTGTATGTAAAACATTAATTTGATTGCACACAATTATATAGCTCAATAAAATATTGTGACTTACTTTTGTGTTTGACCTAATTTTGTATATTCTTCAGAATTATGGGTTATACCAATTTAAAATTTATTCTAGGTGGGTAGGACGGATAACTGAAATATATTATTTTTTGGTGTTTGCAGTATTTGTGGCAATTTATTACATTTTTAAAATATATGATTTGCCTATTTTTCTCGTTTTAAATAAATATTCTTTCATATCTAATTTTGTATAGGATATTTGTTCCCCCAAAATATAAGCTTCATAACCAACAAAACCTGGATCCACACCTGAGCAACGATAAACTCTATATGTTTTCTAAAGTCGAGTTTGAGCAAATCTTGGGGTGGTAGCCATTGTTACTCTACAGCCAATGCTCTCCCTCATGCCCCTCACTCTCCCTTACTTTACTTTTACGGTTTCCCTCATAAGTGGTTAGTGAAGCTGGCCGTGCCCTAGCTCCTTCACGTGACTGATGAGTGGCCAAAACCAATTAGGGGAATTCCTTCCATCAGCCACTGATTGAAGAGCTTATGGTCACGTGAGACCAGCCTGTCCAGTGAGATGTATGGGAAAGTTGGCAGGACGACTCCTGGGAAGGACCTTCGTCCTTCGTAAAAGTAAGGAGCCCAGCGTGACTCTGGGCTGTGCTAGGATGCCAAGGTTCTCTGATCTGGGGCTGCGGCAGCTACAGGACAGACCCACTGAGGTTGGGCCAAAACACAGAGCTCTGGAGACATTGTGGAGCTGATGAGCTAACCCAGAAAAGCCCCCCGCCCCGCCCCCCGGGGAATTTCCTCTTGGTGAGGGGATAAGTCACTACCAGTTGTTGAGGCTACCTTGTTGTTGCGTGTTGTGTGGCTTGGAGCAGAAAGTCTCTGGTTGTAGTGGAGAAGCCAGAGAGGGAGACCATGATGCTTGAGACTTCCCAAGGCGAGACACTCCTCATATGTGTGGCGGTGAAACTTTCTCCTGGGACAGACTTTCCTGAATGTCAATGGGAATACTTAACTTACTAAAATAAGTCCTGGGGCGCCTGGGTGACTCAGTCGGTTCAGTGTCTGCCTTCGGCTCAGGTCATGATCCCAGGGTCCTGGGATCGAGGCCCACATTGGGCTCCCTGCTCGATAGGAAACCTGCTTCTCCCTCTCCCACTCTGCCTGCTTGTTTTTCCTCTCTCTCTTTGTCTCTCTCCATCAAAAAAATAAATAAAATTAAAAATAAAATAAAAACAAAACTCCTGCCACAATGCCAAAGGAATTTTTTTTTTAGGAATTTAACAAAAAGATCCCCAAATTCATCTAGAAATGTAAACAGAAAATATAATAAAAAGAATAAATAATGAGGAAAAAATATTGATAAGACCAGCCCTAAACATATTAAAACATGGAAAGCCATAATAGGTAATTGGTTGTATCCCATTATATATGAAAGTTAATAACAATGGAGAGATCACAAGAGACCCCATTACCCCCTCGCAACAGAAGAAATGCAAATTCAAATAGTATATACTATTTCATTTAATTATAAAATTGAAAAATAACCTAGACCCATAGTGCTGGTCAGTGTGTGTATGAAGGCTACTGTCATATTCTATTGGGGAGAATATAAATTGGAAGGACTTTTTGAGAAAACTATTAGGAAGTTTATAGCAAGAGCCTTAAGTAAACCTGTACACTTTAATACAATTGTCCCACTTTTGATAATATATCCTAAGGAAATAATTCTAAATATGGAAAACGCTTTATGCAAGCAGATGTTTATTATTGTTAATAATGAAAAATGAAAACAAATTAGATTTGCAACAAGCAGGGGGAATTTAAGTTAATTATTGCACATATACTCCCCTCTTGTGCAGGTATTAAAAATGATGGTTATGAAGACTAAACGAACAATGAAAAATGTCTATAATTTAATATAAAATGATAAAAGTTATAAACAGTGTAATTGCATCTTGAAAAACAACAATTGTATGTGTAGGAACATACTGAAAAGAAGTGAAACAAAATATGAATAACAGCTAGATTTGAACAGTGAGATTATCAAGTTTTTTTTTAACTTTCTAAATTTCTATAAAAAGGTACTTTTATAATGAGTAAGTTTAAAAATCACAGTAATTGTCTTCAAAAATGTCAAAGGTGTATTTAGGAATGGTTCTCCAGGAAAATAGAATCAATAGGAAGTGTGTGTGTATGTGTGTGTGTGTGTGTGTATGTGAGAGAGAGAAAGAGAGAGAGAAGGAGTTATTAAGGGATTGCCTAATGTGATTATGGAGGACGAGATGCCCCACGATTCACCATGTGTAAACTAGAGACCCATGAAAACAAGCATTGTAGCTCCAATCCCCATCAGAAGTCCTGAAAGCCAGGAGATCAGATGGTGTGAATTCCCGTCAAAGTGTGGAAGACCAATGTCCCAGCTTGAGAACAATCTCTCCTTTATCCCACCTTTTGTTTTATTCAGGCATCCAAAGGATGGGCTAAGGCCCACCCACACTAAGGAGGGCAATGGACTTTACTCAATCTACTGATTGAAATGTTAATCTCATCCAGAAACGCCCTCACAGACACACCCAGAATAATGTTTGCACAAGTATGTGAGCATGTCAAGGCCCAGTCAGATTGACACATAAAGCTAATCATCACTGGTATTAAGTCTTTGACCACAGTAGTATTAGAATAATCACTTCCCTCAATCATTCAGTACACACACACACACACACACACACACATCAGTGTATCTTTATATCTCTATTTCCACCTACATACGTGTTTGTGCGTGTGATCTCGATATATGCCAGGCACTGTTGTGAGCCCTAGAGAAACAGCAAGATAAGATCCATACTCTTATGGAGCTTCTGTTCTAGGGGGTGAAAGAGACTATAACTAGAAAACAAAGAAAGAAAGAAAGCCTAAAACTTTAGGCAATGAAACATACTATGAAGAAAAATAAAATAAGTGGTTAGGTGAGAGTGCTATTTTCAACAGTGTTGATGGGAAAAACCCCTTTGAGAGAGAGAAGGAGTAATGGTTTAAATGGTTAAAAGGTTAAAAAACCCCTTTGAAGGGATACCATTTGAGCACACTCCTGAATGAAGTCAAGTAGCAAGCCTCTTGACAAAGGCTGCAGGGCGGATGGGACATTCTATGGAGATCCTGTGAAGGACATACTCACCAAGGTAGCTGGAACTGAGTGTCAGAGGGGTGTGATAGGAAGGTAGGTCACTGGGTGGGCAGGAATGAGAGTGTGTATATCCTTAAGGGCATGGGGAGTTGTTTGGAATTTCCTCCAAGCATGCTGGGGACCAGTAAATGGTAGTTAGCTGGAAAGCGACTTGATCTGATTTATATTTAAAATTCTGGCTGGAAAGTTGACCCTGGACCATATGACAAGCAAGGGTAGAAGCTGGGAGGAAAGTTCAGAGGCTGTTGCAGTAGTCCAAGGGAGAGGTGTCCCCGTCATTGAAAGAGGATGCCAGGGACCCTTCAGAATTGACTGAGGCTGGGAAATGGATGAACACCAACAGAACTCTGGAGAAATGGGCAGCACTGCCAGAAGAGCCTGGTCTTCAGGCTGGGTCCACAGTGATTATAAAGGCCACTCACTGTGCAAGGGTAGTGCATTTAGGTCAGCTTGTTACACTCCTGCCATGGAGTGGTTGTAGGGGATACCATGCAAAGATAGAGAGAGGATCTTTCCCAATCAATTTCCATAGTGAGAAGTAAGTCCTGCCTCCTACCAAGGCTACACCCATTCCTTAAATGGAATTCCTTAATATGGAGGGATTCCTTAATATGGAGGATTCCTTAATATGGAGGGTTCCTTAATATGGAGGGATTCCTTAAAATGGAGATTTGATATTTGTGGAGTTGAAGGATTATTTTGAGGGGAGAGAGGTGTTGTGTGCTATGACAGACAGAGACATTCACTCTCCTAACTAAATAAACACATCTATGTACCACATGTTGTTCTGGGAAAGTTCTTGTTGATATGCAGCATACTGAATGAACACAATCAGTTCTCCAGAAGTGCTCGTTGAATAAATTCATTTGCTCCTCCCTTAAATCCTAGAAGCATTATTAGTTATATCTAATATATTAAGAAACTGTCCCTCAGAAAGAGTAAGTGGTTTCACTGAGGCCCCTCAGTTCGTGAAACACACCGATTCGAGGTCTGAAAGACTTGAGTCAGAATCTCAAATCTGACACTTGCCAGCTTTGTAAACTCAGGAACATTACTCCACCTCTCTGTGCCTCAGTTTACACATCTGTGTAATGGGGTTAATATTAGCACCCACCTCACAGAGGTGCTGTGAGGATTATATTAGATGATGAGCAGAGCTGATGTTATCATTATTAGAGCTGAGGTTCTTTCCCAGGCTTTCTGGCTCCAAGTAAATGTACTGTTCTTGGTACTTATCTGACTTGTTATAAAATTATGCCAGTACACAAAATCAAATCAACACAGTCATTTGACATTTAATAGGCGCCCATTTCTCACAACTACCTTGCACATAAAAGAGTCTGCTCATAACCAAGATCAGCAAGGAGCTGCTCTTTCTTTTCCAAAGGATCTTTGTTTGGTGGAAGCATCCTGGTATGCAGGGACCAGCCTTGCTGGGTGAAAGAACACACCATCACTGTTTCTCCTGCATGGGCTGGTCCTTCTGCTTCTTCCAAGTCCAGTTTCCCTGAGGGTGTCATATGTCTCCCCAAATGGACCATTACTGCCTTGGGAACAATGTGCCAAATACTGAACAAAGGCTCCGTTTAGGTCCTGCCACTGGAGAGCTGAAACCTAGGGTCACATTCCGTTTTGGATTTCTCCATGTTGCATCTCTGTTCACTTTGGAACATATTTTGAGAGAATACAGACTAGAAAGCTCTCCCCCCACCCCACCCCCTGACACACAACCACAGCTCTGTTTTGAAACTTCTCTTCCTCTCCCACTGCACGGTGGACCTTCCTCCTGGTTGAGGAAAACTCTTTGTTAGCGGTGCCTATTTGGAAACACATCCCTTCCAAAAAACACTCCAGTGCGTCTCAGTAAGCACTGCTCATATCACCCCCTGGCGTCATGGTGGGAGGCTGTTTCCATTTTATTAGTAGAAACTTATGCCTTGACTTAAAGTTGGAGGAGTCATTGAAGACCATCATGTGAATCTCCTTTCTGATGCTTTGTAGTGTTCGACAGTGTCACTGCCAGGTGGTGACCCTGCTCTGCCTTCATTCTACCCTGTAAGTTATCTACTACAATTTCAAACAAACTCACATTGACTGAAAGCTCTTTCTACATGAACTGCATATCACTTCCTTATGGTATGTCACTGAATTAAGAATATTTGTATGACAAGAGCATGTCATGTTGACAAAAATTTATTTATTTGGTCCTAAGAGAGAAACTAATAAATTTTTGGAGAGTATTCTTTTTCTTTTCCATTTGCCCCTCCAGATCCACTCTTAACCCTCCTCTACCCTGCTCTATGACTGAAGAAACTACCCTTTATTGACTGTATCAGTGGGCATCCTGGCCCTCTGGCTTCCTACTGGTTTCAGTGAGGTCAGGGCATGTGTTACTCCAGATTCCCCCAAAAGCAGAGTCCAAGAATAGGGTTTATGTGCAAGTGGTTTATTTTGGATGTGATAACAGAGAGCAGGGGTAAAAGAAGAGGGGAAATAAAGTCAGGTAGGAAACAAAGTCAATATAAAGACCCCAGAGTTGGTTACTGTGGCGAACAATTCATGTTTAGTCCTACCAGCTCAGTGGTTGTGAGAAGAAAACAATATGCCTCAGCATTTTCTACCAGAGGGGAGCAAGGAAGAAGTGATTAACCATTGTCTCCCATCTCCATTTCATGAGGCTGTCCCATGGGCTATTCATTGCCTCCACATCTATGGTTTCTCATGGATGAGTGCTGAGAGGACTGTCATAGGCATTAGAGAAGATCTGGGGCAAAAAATGAGGGAAAATGAGCATGCACTTGAGTGCAGGCACTGTCAGCCTGAAGCAGCCCAAAATCTTCATGGAATTGTTCACCAGAGCAATGGTGGAGGTTAGAAATGAGGACGAGAGTGTGGGAGTTGGTGCACCATAGGTATCACATACTGTGGATGTATTTCCCTGGCTCTCTCCATGCTTGTTTGTTTTGCTCTTTCTAAGATTATAGCTCCTACTGGGTAGTGCACAAGAGTGGGATCTGAGCTAATAACTCCATCTCTGAAAGCTCCACTGAGTAGGAGGCCTGAGGTGCCAATATAAAACCTGGTTCTGGACTGGGGAATCTAATACACTGCAAAACCACAAGACCCAGAAGACATCATAAGTGGGAGAAAAACCATAAGAAATATCTACTCAAGATGAATCTGAAAGCAAAAATTACAAAGTATGGGATCAAAGCAATTATCAAGAAGGATTGCCTATAAACTCAATGAACAAAAGAATCTATTCCTGAGAAATTCTAAGTATTAGAGCCATCTTCTAGTAAGGAGTTTAATGATATAGATTAAATTCTCAAAACAATAAAAGAAGACACCATATTCATAAAGAAAAAAAACCCAAGAAATTATGAAATAAAAACAGGTAAGTATGAACGGAGAACAGAAGGATTTTGAGGGGGAGATGTCTTCTCAAAATAAACTTTAAGGTTTTTTTTTAAAGATTACTTATTTATTTATTTGACAGAGAGAGATGACAAGTAGGCAGAGAGAGAGGGGGAAGCAGGCTCCCTACTGAGCAGAGAACCTGATGCGGGACTCGATCCGAGGAACCTGAGATCATGACCTGAGCCGAAGGGAGATGCTTAACCCACTGAGCCACCCAGACGCCCCTAAGCTTTAGTTTTAAAGAAGAACTCTAGATTTGTATAGAATGACTGCAAGTATAGTTTCCCTTATCCCCCATGCCCGATTTCCTTTATTATTAACATATTACATTAAGATGGGACACTTCTCACAATTAATGAACCGATAATCGCACATCATCATTAAGTAAAATTCATACTCAGATTGCCTTGGTTTTTCTCTAATGTCCTTTTTCTGTTTCACAATCCCATCCAGGATACCACATTATATGTATTGGTCATGTCTCCTTGGTATCCCTTGGAGGCAGCACTGTGAGGCTGAAGGCTGGCTAAGAGAATATTAAAAATGCAGAAAAACAACAGAATGGAGATGTTGGCTCTTCGGCACTGAAATGGTACAGGTGTAAGTGACGCTCTGAACTAGGTGGGCCGCGTATTACCTGCCACAAGCCAAGAACCAAGGACCATGTAAGGAAGTCTCAGTTGTTGATGCTTGTTTTCAATATCCTTAAAACAGACCTGACTAGAATTCAGCAATATAAAAAAAGAATTATACATTGTGACTAAGTGGGGTTCCCTCCAGGGATGCAGGGTTGGTTCAGTATAGAAAAATCAATCAGTATAATTCCTCATAAAACCGTATAAAGAAAAATCACATGATTGTGTAAATTGTTGCAGAAAACGTATTTGACAAAATTTAACAGCCATTAACGACAAAAACTCTCAGAAAAGCAGGAAAAGAGAAAACTTGCCCAACTTGAAAAAAAAAAGAGCACCTAGAAGAATACCTAACATTTTATTTAACCATGTTAAGACTGAACAGTTTTCTTTCAAAATCAGGAGCAGGTAAAGTATGCCCCCTCTCACCACTCTTGTATGACATAATGCTAGAAGTTTTAGCCAGTGCAAAAAGGTTAGAAAAGGAAACAAAGAGTGTACATATCAGAAAGCAAGAAATAAAACTGTCCCTAGTTGTGGATGACATGACTGTCTGTGTAGAAAATCCCACCTATGCTACAAAAAAACCTGGAACCAATAAGTGAGTTCAACAAGATCACAGGACACACAATTAAAAACACAAAGATCATCACTTTTATTTCTATGTATGAGCAACTGATACATCAACACCAAAATTAAAAGTACAATTCTAAGGGCGCCTGAGTGGCTTAGTCGATTAAACCTCCAACTCTCAATTTCAGCTCAGTTGTGATCTCAGTGTTGTGAGATTAAGCCCTGTGTCAGGCTCTCTGCTGGGCATGGAGTCGGCCTAAGATTGTCTCTCTCTCTCTCTCCCTCTGCCCTACCTGCTTCTCTCCCTCTTTTGAAAAAAAAAAAAGGACAATTCCATTTACAACTACTCATTAAAAAGAGAAATACCTATCTGATAAAACCCATGTAGGACTTATGTCCTGAAAACTACCAGATGCTGATGAAAGAAACCAAAGAAGAGATAAATAAATGGAGAGGCATACTGTGTTTATGGAGTACAAGGCTCAACATAGTAAAATGTCAGTTGTCTTAGATTTATATATGTGTATAACATTTCCTCTCAAAATCCCAGCAAGATGTTTTGTAGATATAGACAAAATTATTCTAAAATTTAGATAGAAAGACAAAGGAACTAGAATTACAAATAATTCTGAAAAAGAAGACTAAAGTAGGAGAAATCTATCTGGTTTCAAGACTTATCATGTAACTATAACTATATGTAACATGTAACTGTAAACAAGACAATGTGGTATAGGCAGATGGATAGACACACAGATCAGTAGAACAGAATAGAGAGCCCAGAAATAGATCCACACAAATATGCCCAACTGCTTTTTGGCAAAGGTCTAAAAGCAATTCAGTGGAGGAAGGATAGTTTATTAATAAATGGCGCTTGAGCAAGTAGACATCAACAGGCAAAAAAAGAAAATAAATCTAGACCTAAGCCTCATATCTCATATAAAAATTAACTAAATTAACTAAAAATAGATCCTATAAAAATATGAAACTTTTAGAAAAAAAACATAGGAGAGAAAAATTTCTGGGATCTAGGGCTTGACAAAGAGTTTTTAGACTAGACATCAAAAGTACAATCCATAGAAGAAAAAAATGATAACTTTGGTTTCATCAAAATTAAATTTTTTTTCTCTGAAGGAACCTGCTAAGAAGATGAAAGGACAAGCTACAGAGTGGGAACAAATATTTGCAAACCACATAGCTTGTAAAGAGCTAGTATTCAGAATGCGGAAACAACTCTCAAAACTCAACAGTAGAAATCATACAATTAGAAAATGGGAAAATGGCATGAAGAGATATTTCATGAAAGAGGATATATGATGGCAATAAGGAACATCAAAATATGTTCAACATTGGTCATTAGGGAAGTTCAAATTAAAACCACAATGATATATTTTGCACACCATCAAAATGAATAAAATAAAAAAATACTTATAACACCAAATGCTGGTGAAGACGGGGTGAATGAAACTGGGTCATTTATATATTGCTGGTGGGAATGTAAAAAGATGTAGCTGCTCTCGGAAACAATTTGGCAGCTAAAAAACAAAACAAAACAAAAAACTAAGCATACAACTATCACATAACCTAGCAATTATACTCTTGGGCTTTTATCCCAGAGAAAGGAAGACTTACTTTCATACAAAACCCTTAACACAAATCTTGATAGCATCTTTATTTGCAACAGACAAAAATTAAAGCAACCCTTATATATCCTTCAGTAGGTGAATGCTTAAACAAACTGCAGTACTTCTATATTACGTAATACTACGCAGCAGTAAAAAGGAACATACTATTAATGCATGCAACAACTTGGATGTATCTTCAAAGAATTATGCTGAGTGAATAAAGCCAATCCCCAAAAGTTACACACTATATGATTCTGTTTATATAACATTCTTGAAATGGCACAATTATAAAAATGGAGAAGAGATTAGTGGTTACCAGGGCTTAAGGAGGAGACAGAGGCAGGAGGGAAGTGGTTTGAGCTATAAAAGGGCATGGCAAAGAATCTTTGCGGTGATGGAAATGTTCTGTATCTTGACTGTGTCAATGTCAGTATCCTCGTTGTGATATTGTACTATAGTTTTGCAAGATGTTGCCGTTGGTGGAAACTGGGTACATGGGCTCTCTTAATTGCATGTATACTTTATATATATACTTATAGATATATATACACACAAATATATATAATATAAATATTCATTTATATTATTTTATTATTAAATATTTATCATTGTTTATTATAATACATTAATAATTAATCATTATTAAAATTTTATTATTATCATAAATACATATATTTATAAATATATATATATTTATCTCAAAATAAAAAGTGTAACTTAGAAATAAATAAAAATAGACTTGAAAGTGTTTCTGCTTCTATCAGTGTCTGGCACAAAGAGGAGTTTCATCATCATCTGTTAATTTAATGTATTCATAGAAGGTTGAAGGAAGCTACTATCAACCATTAAGATCCTCTAATGAATTCATTTATTATGTCACCCCCTTTGCAAAATGAGCTTGAGCATTTTGTAGCTGTGTGATGTGGTACGAGTTCCTTAAACTCTGTTTTTTGGTCTTCTCACCCATGAATGGGGATTTTTTTCATAATGAATATAAAGTGCTCAGCTTAGTTCCTTTCACAAAGTAAGGGTTTCAGTAAGTGCAACTGTTTATTAATATTATCATCATTATTGTGTTTATAGGCAACCCCGGGAGGGGTAGATCTGGAAGGAAGGCGCCATGGGTGAAGGAAGGCGCCATTCTGAGCCTTGGACAGAATGAGGTTGGGGAGGGGGAGACAAGTGGGAGGAAGCCACAGCAAGGACTGGGATGGGAAGACAAAGTGCTAGGAGATATTGGTGAGAAACTTTATTGCTTTTCTATTACTATTCAGCACACACTGATTCTGTATTTCAAGCCTGGATATTTGAATGATGTTCCCTCCTCTTCTGCAGCTACTTTGAAGAGAATATTGCCTGTTCTGAGTTTCCTTTATTTAATGAAATTCATTTACCAAATATTGAGTACCTACTATGTGCCTGGTCCCCTTCTGGGTATTTTATCCCACTGTCATATAATTTGGAACTTTTGGAGATGTCTGTTTCAATTTCCACCCTCAACAAAGGGACTCATTTATGACAAGGGACCTGAAGTCTAAGCCAATGAAGAGAAGCCAGGATAAATAGTGTGGCTTTGAACAGGTGCATAAAATCCCTAAACACCATCTTTCTCATCTGTAAAATGTGTAAATGTACAATCTTCCCCAGGAGGTTAATGTGAGGGTTAACTCAACTTATCCTGAAAGTAAGCATGATTTTCAGCATACTGTTGCTCTTACTAAAACTTACTAGAACTGACTGGACCTAAGCTTCACATCAAGTCTTGCACACATGCCTGTGATCACCAAATATCTCCCTCTTTCTGTCTAGTTTTCAGATTGAAGTTCAGATATCATTTCCATGCCATAGGGGTTTTATGGTCTTGTTCAATCTCTTTTATATCTTTGAGACTGTTTCTTCATGGGCGGGGGAAGTACTAATACAGTGTAGCAATTAGATGCATGGCCCTGGAGTCAGGCAGAGCTGCATGCAAACCCTACATCCATCATTTATTAGCTGTGTGACCCTGAATAGGTAACTTGGTCTCTGTGCCTCAGTATTTCCATATGCAAAGTGGGAATAATAATAGTATTTATCTAACCCGATTATGACAGGAAGATACAATGTAGTGTATGTAAAGCCTTGTGCATAAGCACTCAAAAATCCCCTTCCTCCTCTTCTTCTTCCTTCCGGTTCAGGGCCTGGCATTCCACTAAAGGTAGCTGTTTATGATTACATCCTTTGTTCCCAAGAGTAATATACTTAAATGCTACAAGAATATGAAAATTCTGTAAGTGATTACAGAGACAAATTTATTTCTGCTGCATTTCCAGGCTATGTGAGGTCTGTTTCCCCCCACCTACTCAGCTTAGAGGAAAATGACGAGTCTCTAGTATTTATTTCACTATCCCCAGAGGATTTACCATGGTATCTATGAAAAACCCAAGATGGGATCTATTGGAGAAAGTGTTCATGGCAGAGCTATAAAAAACAAGAGATAACTCTATAGCCCTTTGAATTGCTTCAGACGTGCTCCACTCCCTTCCCACACCCACTTGCCCGAACAAAATAAAACAAGGATTAACCTTCCTCAAGAACAGTTCCCCAAAGGGTTTTAGCTAGAGAGCTTGATAGTCTGAGCTGGAGAACGCCAACCTACACACCACCTCTCATGACACAGATATTGGGCAAAGTGGCATTGGCTGACCTGTGGGGAGACAGGCTCCTATTTGCAAGTCACTTTGTCTTCTGCCCATTTCTTGACGGGTATCAGTGAAATACAAATCAAAACCACCATCAGATACCACCTCACACTGGTCAGAATGGCTAAAATGAACAACTTAAGAAGCAATAGATGTTGGCAAAGATGTGGAGAAAGGGGAACCCTCTTACACTGTTGGTGGGAATGCAAATGGGTGTAGCCACTCTGGAAAATAGTATGGAGGATTCCTCAAAAAGTTGAAAATAGAGCTACCCTATGACCCAGCAATTGTACTACTAAGTATTTACCTTAAAGATGCAAATGTAGTGATCCAAAGGGGCACGTGCACCGCAGTGTTTAGAGCAGCAATGCTCACAATAGCCAAACTATGGAAAGAACCTAGATACCCATCAACAGATGAATGGATAAAGAAGATGTGGTATATATACACAATGAAATGTTACTTAGCCATCAAAAAAATGAAATCTTGCCATTTGCAACTGCATAAATGGAACTAGAGGTATTATGCTAAGTGAAACAAGTCAATCAGAGAAAGACAGTTATCTAATGTGGTATTAAAGAAATAGAACAGAGGAGCATAGGGGAAGAGAGGAAAAAATAAAACAAGACGAAATCAGAGAGGGAGATAAAGCATATGAGGCTCTGAATCGTAGGAAACAAACTGAGGGTTGTTGGAGGGGAGAGAAGCGGAGGGATGAGAGGTAACTGGGTGATGGGCATTAAGGAGGGCACGTGATGTAATGAACACTGGGTATTATATAAGACTGATGAATCACTGAACTCTACCTCTGAAACTAATAATATAGTATATATTAATTAAATTGAATTAAAATAAAAAATTGAGGCTCCATAGCTCAGGGGTTAGACCACTGGTCTTGTGAATTTAAATAAAAAATTTAAAAAAAGAAACAAGTCTCCTTGAGCACCCTGATCTCTATTTTCAAGTGAGAGCAAAATCCGGTGAATTTTTTACTTTGTTGTAGAAGAAGAGAGCATTTTAAAGGGACTTGCTGGGGATTACACTCCATTCGGCAATATGAGGCATTCTTTTTTTTTTTTTTTTTTAGAATATGGTATATACTTTATTTTTTTTCTCCCCAAATATGTTTATTATAATTTTTCAGTGTTACAAGATTGATTGTTCATGCACCACACCCAGTGCTTCTTACTGAATCTCATGTCATCAGAAAGTGCATTATGGAAATAATTACTTCCATAGCAAGAGGAATAATGTACTAAAACATTTCAGACTTGCAATAACAAAGGTTTTTCTTTTCCTTGTCAGGAATTTTAATAATAAAAGTGTTTTTACAGCTAAAAATAAATAGCTGTAAAACTTAGACATGACTAAACAAATCTGGCATTTGATACCTTGTAGCCTTTAGAAAAAATCATCTCTTTTTCGTCACCATCAGCACTGGTTACACATCCTCATCACCTGTACTTATTCACTTAACAATTGCCTGTCACAACTTCTGCCGTGTGCCAGGCGCTGCTCTCAATGTTGGGGCTGTGATCGTGCCCAACACGGACACAAGACTTCTTACTCGAGCGCCCTGGAAGCAATCAGATCAATACACTGATTCCGGAATGCAATGTGCTGGGAAGGAACCAGACAGGACACCGAGAGGGGCTGCGAAGGAGGGGCTCACGGCAGAATGAGCAGAATTCACAGGAGGCCTCTTGTGAGCTGAGATCCAAAGACTGAGAAGGGAGCAGAGGGAGAGCATTGCAGGCAGAGGGAAAGGCTGATGTCAAGGCCCCAAGGGGATGAGAGCTTGGCACGGTCTACGGAAGCTGAGAGACATCCAAACAAGGCAGCTGGGCTGCGCGTGAACTAGTGTTTTCGGCAGACAGAGCTGCCCTGCCCACCCGTGTTTTAAGCAGTTGCAGCCCCATAACGCAAACTGAATCCCCTCCCCATGGCACCGCGTTGTATGTGATTCAGATTAGGAGAAGTCACACTGTAGGAGAGATGCCTCCAACACTGGGGCTCCCAGCTCTCAGGTCTTCAGACTCAAGACTGAATTATAACATTGGCTTTGCGGGTTCTGCTTGCAGGAAGTAGATTGTGGCATATCTCAATCTCCAGCATCGCAGGAGCCAAGTCCCATAATAAATCTCCTCTTATGTATCTCTATATATCCTCTTGATTCTGTCTCTGGGAAACAATTACGCTTGTACTGCTAATAATATCTAACCAAACTGACGGCATGCCTTACTCGGTAAGTTCTCTTTTTAGAGGTAATTGGAGAAGCAGGTAGGGGCAACATCCAGCCTCACTTCAACTTGAGGAGAAAATAGTTTTCAAATGTACCTTAAAACATGATAAGATGCTCAAAGGCGTTATTTTCTAAAATTGCAGATGTCTGATTGTTTCTATTTAAAATTTGCTTGAAGTTTCAAATCAGACAAATTTGTGTTGTTTTATATACTCACAGAGGTCTAGCTTTAAGCTTCAATTATTAAAGCTGTGTCCATAATTGTAAGAATTATAATCTTTTGAATTGTAGTAGAGCTTATTCAGAGACATTATATTACTCTCTATACCTTTATATTATTACCATATTCCTGCCATTTGGTGTAATGATGCCCAGGTGCTAAATAATTCAGTTTTTCTTTAATCTCAAGTGAGTAGGGGAGGGCAGGCCCAAATAGCCAAATAAGAGGGTGGTTCTTGGGCTGGAATTCATGTCTCTGAACTATTCTTCTAATATCTGCTTAACTGCTTCCTTAAGCCAGTTCTGATTATTTTCTGGAACATAGCAAGTGGCCATCTAGATATTAAATGGTGGCCCTACCAACAAGCTCCACGTATCTTTGTGGTAAGCACATCTCATCATTCTGCTGGATCTGAGCACTGTCTTGGATGCCGGGAATCAGCCATCATTACTTCCCCCTTGAGTCTCAGTAGTGGTGCAGACACAGGCCATGATGTGTCCATTAAGCTAAGGGAAACTTGTAAGGACAAGAAGGGGGAAAATGGCAGATCCCAGCTTGAGTGGATGTAGGATGGAGAGAAAGCTAATTGGTGAGAGGCTTGCTGGAGGAGGTAGCCATGTAGCCAGATCTTGAAAACCTCCATCATCTGGCAATTTCAAGATCCAGTTAAATCTCCAATCTCCCTGCCTGCCCTGCACAGTTTTATATTTTACACCCTAGAGAAGCATGAAGTAGGCTGTTTTGAACTATTAGTTCACTAACCCCTCTTCCTGAAATGCCATCTCATCTCTTTTCTCTTGGTTAAGTCCCACGTATTCTTCACACCTAATCTCAGTTTTCATCTCTTCAGTTCTTTTAGTCATTAGATCAGGCTGCCTCCCATGCTCTCTGTGCTCTTGTGGCCCATTGTATAAATCCCATTTACCATGGTATTGAAATTACTAGTCTGTTCCTAGAACTGGCCATAAACATCTTGTCTTCTATCTATCACCTATCTATCTATCTATCTATCTATCTATCTATCTATCTATTATCTATCTATCTATTGTTGACACACAATGTTACTTGGGTTTCAGGTGTACAACACAGTCATTCAACAAGTCTATACATTACGCTGTGCTCACCACAAGTGTAGCTACTGTTTGCCACTGTCTAACACCATTACAGTATCATTGACTATATTCCTTATGCTGACCTTTCAGTCTTGTGACTAACGCATTCCATAACTAGAAGTCTGTATCTCCCTCTTTCACCCATTTTGCCCATCCTCTCCCCCTCCTACGTCCTGGCAACCAACAGTTGGTTCTCCTTATTTATAGGTCTGATTCTGCTTTTCGTTTGTTTTTTCATTTGTTTCTTTAGATTGCAAATATGAGTGAAGTCATATGCATTTGTCTTTCTCAGCTGGATTTACTTTCACTTAGCACAATACCCTCTAAGTCCATCCATAACACCTGTCAGAATGGCTAAAATTAAAAAAAAAAAAAAAGAAATCACAAATGTTGGTGAGGATGTGGAGAAAAAGGAACCCTTACACCCTGTGAGTGGGAATGCAAACTGGTTCAGTTACTGTGGAAAAATTATGGTGGTTCCTCAGAAAATTAAAAATAGGGCGCCTGGGTGGCTCATTTGGTTGAGCAACTGCCTTCGGCTCAGGTCATGATCCTTGAATTCCGGGATCGAGTCCCACATCGGGCTCCCAGCTCCACGGGGAGTCTGCTTCTTCCTCTAACCTTCTCTCCTCTCATGCTCTCTCTCACTTTCTCTGTCTCTGAAATAAATAAATAAAATCTTTAAAAAAAATTAAAAATAGAAATACCCTATGATTCAATAATACCCTATGATACAATAATTCTAGTTCTGAGTATTTACCTAAAGAAGAGGAAAATACTAATTCAAAAAGATATATGCACCCTATGTTTATTGCTGCATTATTTATAATAGCCAAGATATGGAAGCAACCTAAGCGTTCATCAATAGATGTGGTATGTAAATACTTGCTTGTTTTATTCATCTTCTTGTGGCCCTATCTATTTATCTTGTGCCCCTATCTTAGTGTCCACTATTAAGTATTTGATTAAACACTTTTAAATCAAACTGCAGTATAACTTCATGTCAAGACTCTCCTAAAAAAACTGCAAGCTTGATTAATGTGGCCTGGAGTGAAGTTTGAAAGCCCTGCTTTGTTAATCCCTGAATATAGTGTCCCACACAGCTCTTGCTTCCCAGGAATGGGCTGCAGTATGTCGTTTTAACAGATTTTGCAGCTGTGGCTATCGCTTCAGAGTGTTGCATGCCGTCACTGACATTCCATGTGTTGCGTCCCTTCCTTCCATACCTTCCGATAACACATTCTTTGCCCTATTCTGTCTTCTGAAAGACTGAGAGATGAAAGTGTTCAGGTAGGTCGAGGGTTCCTATAGAATCTGAAGCAGTTAAGTAAGAAGCAGTTTTAGCAGCTGTACTTTTGTAAATGGAAGCTGAACAGTGATTGCCTGTGTGGTAGTGACGTGAGGATAGACATACAGATCAATGGATCAGAGTGAGAGTCCAAAAGCAGATCCTTTATTTTTGGTAAAGATGCCAAGGTAATGCCACTGGAAAAGATAGTCCAACAAATAATACTGGGCTAATTGGATACCTGTAAGAAGGAGAATTAACTGGGGACACCCTATATAAATATTAACTTAAATTGATGATATACCTAAGTGTAAGAGCTAAAACTATTAAACTCTAGAAGATAGCATAAGTAAAAGTCTTTGTGATACTCACTGGATAAGGCAAAGATTGCTTGAACAGAACACCAAATACAGAAACTCCAAGGGGGAAAAAAAAAGATAAAATAGATTTCCTTTAGATTAAAAATGGTTGCCCTTTGAAAGACATAGTTAAGAACACAAGAAGGCAAGCCACAGACTGGGAGGAAATTTTTCCTCAACATATGTTCGTTCAACAAAGGGCTTATGTTCAGAACGTATGTGGAACTCTCATCATAAGACAACTTAGGTTTAAAAAAAAACCTCATGCACAACCCCCACCCCCCGCAGAAAGCAAACCAACAAACAAAAACTATACACACAGAACTTAGACACTTCACAAAAGAAGATATTGGAATGGCCAATAAGTGCATGAAAAATGCTCAGCATCACCTTCATCAACAAAATGCAAGTTAAAACCATAGTGAGAAAGACACCTGGGTGGCTCAGTCGGCTAAGTGTCAGATTCTTGGTTTTGGTTCAGGTCACAGTCTCATGGGTCTCGAGATCAAGCCTTGCATTGGGCTCCTAGCTTCGCAGGGAGTCTACTTGAGATTATCTCCCTCTGCTCCCCACCCTCGCCCACCTTTAGTGCACGCACTCTCTTTCTCTCAAATAAATAAATCTTAAAAAACAAACAAACAAAAAAACCCCCAAAAAACTCCCCATAATGACATAGCTACTACTTCTCATCCACTAGAATGACCAATAAAATGATCAACAATGCAAAGGTTGGTGAGAATGTAGATCAGCTAGAACTGTCTCACGCATGCAAAATGGTATAGGCACTTCAGAAAATAATATGGCAATGCCTTATACAGTTACCTAAGTTTATTATATGACTGAGCAATTTGCACTTTTGCATAGGTATTCATGTGAGAGAAATGAAAATATATATTCACAAAAATGTGTGGACATTGTTCATAATAGCCAAAAATTGGAAGAAACCCAAATGTCCTTCACCCGATGAGTGGGTAAACGAATTATGTACCATGGAGTACTAATCTGCAATAAAAGGAGAATGACATATGCAGCAACATGGATCAATCTCAAAACATAATTCTAAGTGAAAGAGTCAAGTGCAGACCATTATGTACTGTATGATTCCAATTACGTGAAATTCTAGCAAAGGCAAAATTATAGTCAGAGAAAGTAGAGCAGCGGTTGCTGGAGGCCAGAGGTAGGGTAGAGGGAGGAGGACAAGTTTAACAGACACAAAAGAGCAAGGGAAATGTTCTGTATCCTGATTGTAATGGTAATTGCAATTATATACAATTATCAAAATTCATCAACCCATACTTCAAAAACTTGTGAACTGTATAATACCTTTATAAGAAAGAGAAAAGAGAAAAAGATACAAACTAATGCTTACTGGGAAAATTTATCATTCAGGGGAAGAGATAAAATATTAATGTGCAAAATACCAGATGGGAAGGGAAAGTATAGGCAATTTTGTAACAGAATGTAGCAGTGTGATCCTGGATGTTCTACTTTCCTGGGATATTTGCAAACCAAACTAGACAATAGCATGGCTGTTGTATGACCTCCTGTCTGAAGGAGAGAACATGTGTGTTTCTCAAAACCATTAGGTAGTGAATGGTTTGTTATCTGGTAGAGAGGGTGAAAAATATTGACACTACCAAGATAATACTAATTGTTTACTTGTTTGGTGCATAGGTTTTACACTGATTACTTAACAGGAGATGGCATTGAGCTAAATTCCCTTGTATATAAATACATGTTTCTTTATAAGATTGAGGTTAAGAAAAGACATGCATAGGTAGGATTTGGTCTTTGGAGATGTGCTATGCATGAAATTTCTCAAGGGCACCAATAATAAATGAGCTTTTCAATACATTTGTTGAATGGCTCCTACCATTGGTTAAATCAAATATTTCATATGACTGACAATAATAAAAGGACTAAAGGACATATTTTAATCCTTGAAATTCATGACTGGAGGTAATTCTCAGTGGCAGGTACCTTTGAATGGGCTGGGAATTGGTACTGGATGCTGGTTATAAGATGATGAAAATACATATTGCCCATAGTCTAGAACAGGAATTGGTGCACTATTTTTGTGAAGGGCTAGATAGTGCGTGGCCACGTGGTCTCTGTTGCAACTATTAAACTCTACTGTTGTAGCATGACAGTAGCCATAGACAATGCATGACTGTATTCCAGCAAAACTTTGTGAAAACAGAGAGTGGGATGGTTTTGTTCTATGAGCTGCCGCTTGCTCATACCTGGTCTTGAAGGGTGATAAGCAGTAAATGCACAAATAGGTATTAGGCATATCATCATATATTGTCATAAGGGCCAATGAGAGAAAAGAAGAGGTCACCATGCTAGAGAAATTAGCTCCTGACTGGGTGGAAGGGGGGCAACAAAATAGCATATGGTACAATATATTTTCTTGACTCCCAAAATGTCAGCAATGTCTACATTAATCCAGGTACGCTTATGCTAAGGGGATTTCTTGAAACCAGTGGCTGAGCTCAACAGTGTACCAGGTCAATACGTGGTTGACTTTGAAACAGCACAAATGGAGGGAATGACAAGGAGGCCCCCAGCTGACACTGGGGTTCCATATATGTTTACCTGTGCATAGAAGAAAAGTCTAGAAACGTACATATCAAATGTTAGCAGCAGCTACCTCTGGGGACTGATTGTTAGGTAGGCAGGGAGTAAAAGGGGACTATTTTGTAAGAGATACTTCTGTCATGTTGTAATATCTTATAACAAACGTGTATTATTTCTAAAAACTGAGAAAAAAAAAAGAGCATGACAAAAATTGCCTTTTCAAGGCATGTTCGAATGGATTTTCCAGCACTGAGGACAGTGCAAAGGGCTCTGAAGACATCTCTAGAGAGGCCCCAAATCATTTTAGTTAGCTCACGATGACATATCACTGCACAGGGTGTGTGCACACATGCAAAACTCCAGAAGCACAAGGATCAAAATATAAAGCGTAAAAATATAAAGTTTTTGGAAGAGCATGTAGAAGTATATCAACCTGATTTTAGGGTTAGGGGACAGTTGAAAATGGTGACCACATTGGATTATATCGTAATAAAAAACATCTATTCATTAGAGAGTGAAAAGGTCAACTGTGGAAATAAGAAGATATATTCAAGATGTATCACTGACAAAGGGCTCATGTCCAGAATTATGTTCCTACAGATCAGTAAGGAAAAAAGAAAAAGAGAAAAAAATAGAAAAATAGTGAGAAACTTAAGAGCACTTCTGACAAGAAGCAATCCAAATGGCCAATAATTGCTTAAACAGTAAATGTGTTCAACCCTATCAGTAACCTGGAAAATGAAAACTAACCCAAGATTGGCAATAAAATAAAAATCTAGTCTAGACTAGGATGTGGAAAATCAGAGCTTATGTAAATTGCTAGTGAGTGTACAAACTGGTATAACCACTTTAGAAAACAGATAGTATTAATTTAGTATGTTGGAGCTTGTGTACCCTATGACCCAAGCAATCCACTCTTGGGTAGTAGTCTCTTGAAATTGGAGCACCTGTACCCAAGGAAATACTGTGATATTTACAGTAGCACCTTTCACAATTGCCAAAACCTGAAAGTAATCTAAATCTCCATCAACAATGTTACGTATTTGTACCATAAGATACTGCCTGATAGTGGGGTTGCCTGGGTAGCTTAGTCAGTTGAGCCTCTTTGACTGGATTTCAACTCAGGTTATGATCGCAGGGTTGTGAGATAGAGCCTTGTGTTAGGCTCCATGCTGTGTGTGGAGCCTGCTTAAGGTTCTCTCTCTTCCCTCTCCGACTCTCTTCTCCCCACCCCCTCTGAAAAATAACAACAAAAAAAATCCCAAAACAGTGAAAATGGCAGCTACAGACAACATAGGTGTATTTTATGCAAAATACATTATTTTATGCAAAATAATGTAGAGCAAAAGCAGATACATAAATGTGCGGTTTTGATTCCCTTTATTAAGAGTTTAAAAATATACTGTTTTGGAATTCATGCTTAGGTGGTAAAACTAAGCAGAAATATGAAAGCTTCGAAAGGGTTTGTTCCAGAGAGGATGGGAAGGATTGTTATGTCTGAGAAGACACAGAAGGGTTTCTGGATACTGTCAATTTTTTTCCTTTAATATTTTCTTTTATTGTAGTAAAATATACATAATATAACATGTACCATCTTAACCATTTTTAAGTGTACAGTTGAGCAGCATTAAATACATCCTCACTGCTGTGCAACATCACCATTATCTGTCTGTAGAACTTTCTTCATCGTCCCCAGCTGACCCTCTGTACTCAATAACTCCCATTTCCCTCTGTCCTCAGCCCCTGGCAATTACCATCCATTCTACTCCTGACTCTATGAATTTGACTACTCGGGGTACCTCACCTGATGAAATCGTAAAGTCTTTGTCCTTTGCGAAGGGTTATTTCAATTAGCATACTGCCTTCAAGATTCATCCATGTTATTGCACATTTAAGAATCTCCTGCCTTTTCAGGCTGAGTGATATCCTGTATGTATCTACCACATTTTGTTTACCCATTCACCCATCAGTGCACTCTTGGGCTGTTTCCACTCTTTTGCTACTGTGAGTAATGCTGCAATGAACATGAATGTACAAATACCTGAGTCCCTGCTTTCAGCAATTTTCTATTTTCTTGACAAAAGTTTTAAAATTATTCATAGGGCAAATTAATACTTAATTCATTTTCTATGTGTGCATTACATTTCATAAGAAGATTAAAAAATCCTATAGATCTGGAATTCAGTTACCATGGAAACTCACTTTGATTCTGTTTTTGCCTTTCTTCCTGTGATCCTCTCTTTCTTGTCCTTTCTATGAAGCAAGCAGTGCTTTCTCGCCAATTTAAAAATAAACATTTTAGTGAGGTATGAAACCTACAGAAAACTGTGCAAGTAATAAACATCAATGTGAAAAATTATTCACAAAATGAACAGTCTGATTTGAGTGTATGTGTTAGGTACATGAAGGGTGTGTGCCTGGAAACAAAATAATGCACATTTCAGGAGATGAACAAAGTCTTTTATTTATTATGTATGTATTTATGTATGTATGTATATATGTATGTATTTATGATCATCTATCTATCTAAGGGGCTCAACAAAGCTTTAAACTAAAAAACGAATAGCTACTTAAATCTAAGGAGGTAAATAACATGATACCATAAAGTGTTAATATCTGGAATTTGAAGTGTTTGCCTCTTGGGAGTGAGTCTTGGGGGTAAAAAGTATGGAGGCAATATGTTATTCTTTTCATGATTTACATATTTGACTTTTAAAGTTATATACATATTATATATTGCAATTGGAGAAATAATTTCCCGTTTGCAATAAATTAATCGACGTCTATAATCTATCCTCCTCCACTCAAAACAAGACCTTTCTCATCATTTGAAATGTTCATCTAGGTTTTTCTCTGTTTTGTTTAAATATCTTGACTTTTAGTATTATCTTGATCATCATGTTTAAAATCATGTCTCTACTATTTGGACTTAATTACGAATTGTGGTAAGCTTTTTGGCCACCTTTCATTTCCTAGCTATAAATTAGACTGGTGTCTTTTCCCACAACAGGATCTACTCTCCCATGTTACAATTCTGACTCCAATTACGAGTTTTTCTTAACACACTACCCAGCAATTCCCTGACTCCTGAAAGATGTCCTACACTTCAACCCAATTCAAACACTGTCTACTTGGAGGTACCATCAGATGCCACAAATTAAGGATTGGCCTGACAAGAATGCCCACCTCCTCCTATTTCAGACATCCAACGTCCAGGCTGTCACCTGTGCTTCTGACTGACTCGCTACGGGTAGATTGAGGTCCAACAACCTCCTCCCTGGGTTTGACCAAGTATGGGTTTATTACAAAAGGTTACAATCTAGTTACAGCCAGATAGAAGAGATGCATAGGGCAAGATATGGGGAAAGGGTGTGGAACCGCCATGCCATCTCTGAACTGAACTCCTGTCCCCCAATTTGGGGACACCACGTGGTCGCCAAGCTGGCAGTTCCCTGAACCCTGTCCTTTTGGGTTTTTATGGAAGTTTCACTACTTGGGAGTGACTGATTAAATCACTGGCCACTGGTGATCAATTCACTCTTCAGCCCCAGGCTCCTTCCTGGAGGTGGTGGAACAGGGGAACTGAAAGTTCTACCCTCCATTCACAAGGTTGGTTACCAACCAACCCTTGGGTGCTTTCCGGAAGTCCGCTCCTTAACCAACTCAGGTGCAACTGAAAGGGATTTGTTATGAAAATCAAGACCTCTTTATCACTCTTATCACCTAGGAAATTCCAAGGATTTTAGGAGCTCTGTGCCAGAAACAGAACAAAGACCGGATATGTATTATAAATCACAGTATCAATATGTCTTCCTGTTGCTGGGATATTTTGCTGTTATTCCCTCTTTTTAGTGGAATAGCTCTTCAAGTAATTTTCTGAGAAATTCAGATGTGAGTTCTTTTAATTCTTCATTCATACAAACATTCCAAATGCTAACTCTTATGAGAAACTCTTAAGTAAAATCATTCCAAAGACATGAAATCACTTCAGCAGTCTTTCCCTTTGCCCTCGATACATATTTACTATGGTCTATTTTATATTTCATATTACACTGAGTTTGAATTAGCCTCATTTTTCACCTCCGGGGCTACAAAATGGCCTGGCAACCAAGAATCCAGCATTGTTAGTGTACAACACTTGGTAGGTATTAAAAATTTATTCTTTTCTTAAACAACAAGGGGATGAGGGGCACAGGAAGATAATCTTTATGTCAGCGCTGGGGAGTGAAGACAGTGAGAGATTCCTGCTAAGTCTTAAAAGATAGGCCAGAATGCAGATGTGGGATATCGTTTGTTATGGAAGATTTATTGGGCAAAAAGGAAGTGAGGTTCCCGATAGAAAAATGGTAGCATATGCTAAGATGCAGGTGGGTGGACATGCATAATTTGCTTGGAGGACATGGGGGAGAGTGACAGGCTCTGAGGTGCTGCTATTGTTAAGATTAGCCCATCTAAGGAGTTTCTGTGATGTCTTGTAGAATATGAGGAGATACTAGGTTTTCTCCTCTCTGGGATACCTATGTCTGAAAAGGGAAAGCAGGAAAATTGACCACGACCAGCGATTTTTAAAATATTTTCTAAAAAAGCAACGAAACCCCACCCACCCATGCCTGCACACTGGTTTAAGAATTCTAGCTTTGTTGAAGTTAAAAGGAGAGCTGTTTTAGCCATCAGTAGGATGAAGAACTTATCCTATACCTCTTCTTCTCCTCCTTTTTCATCAATAATGTGGCCACTGAAGAACCGATAGGCTGTGCTGAAAATAAGTAGAAAAATGACAAGTGACTTCCAACCAGAGGGTGTCTGAAGAAGCATCCCGGAAACTGCACTTACAGCAAAATGATAACAGGGTTTCATTTTTTGAATGCAGCATCAGTTTAAATACGAGAAACACTGATGATCGGGGATGATTGTAACACCACGCTCGAAATTTTACAGAATGTATGTGGGGGCTAGGGGTGAGGGTGGGGAGGAGAACTGATGCCAGGTGTGTCTGGGGCCAAGATACTAATACTGCGCTACTGGTCTCCAGGGTTTCCTCCCAGTCCTGACATTGAGCTACAGAGGGCGTACAGAGGGCTGCATGACATATTCCTGTCACAATGCTCCCTAAATAAGAGTTTAGTGGCATCAATGAATATTTTTGTAGATCTGAAGAACAAGATTCCACAACTATGCCAATAACTTAATAGTTTATTAGTCAGTCAACAATATTACAAATATTTAAAAATTACTTAATATAAATAGTTGGCAGCAAACTATTCCATTACAGAGTTAAATTACCAGTACAACAGACAGACTGGAGATTTAGACATCTGGAAGATAACAATAAAATAAACTAAAATATTTTAACGAAAAAATTTAAGCTGAAGGCGTTTACCTAGTGTTCATAAAAGCATGGGTTCTCTTTTTATTTAGAAAAAAATAAAAAACGGCTTTAACACCCCATTAGGAATATAAAATAAAATCAACTGAAAATATTAATTTGCATATCAAAGAACCATTTATAATTACAATCCAAACACTCCATAAACCACTTGTGCGATTCTATACAGAAACTGGGAATTAGAAACTAGTTGCTTTAATATTACAAAGATTTCAGCTCCAAAAATAATTCAACATAAAATAAACTTTAGCAATTAGTGTCATAAAATTATATATTTCCACATAAAAATACAAAATAATATTAATGACAAGAATATGAAAAATTATTCCAAGTATTTTACTACTATTAAAATAAAATAAAACCCAAAAAAACAAAATAGAAATATGCATGAAAAAAGTCTCTCCTTTTGTTAGCAAAACACTATCCAAAATAACTACAATCATTTACATCAGTACAAAGATTTCTGGATTTAAAAAATAGTTGCAATGACAAAAGGGGTATCTTTTTTGACAGTAAAAAATGACACTGTGGATAAAATCTGCAAAATATGCAATGAAAAAAATAAATTTGCATTAAAAAGGTTTACACTGTTATTTTTTTTTATACAAACATTAGAAACAGTATTGCACATCACAACACAGAATCGAGGTTAGTCAGCCTTCCAAAATGTGTTATATTCAAGTTTTGTAGCATCTTTGAGGAGAGGCTCTGTGCAGCCAGATGCAACAGGGATAAATATCAAGTGTTCTCCATACACAAATATATAAATGCTAAATGTTTCCTTCTTAACAAAAAGTGTGGATTTTTAAAGTTTTTTTTCCTCCACAGTCATACTTTTGGGCAGCAATATGAACATTTAGGGAACACAAGTGAAGAAGCTTTGAAAATACAAAAATACAATCAAAATTAATAATTTCCTACAAAAATAGTAAAATAAATATGATCTGTAAATTAAAAAAAAAAAAACTCCAATACAGTGTTTAACAGTTAGAAAATAAGAATGTAGTACATAAAAGGCAAAAAAAAAAAAAAAAAAAAAAGGTAGGGGTGAGGTGGGGAGGGAACAAAAGATTAGACTGACAAGCTTTAACTATAACAGAAATGAAGGTAAAACAAACCATACATTTCTGCCATTTTTACCCGTGGCAAAAAGGGGGTTCTGTTTCATTTCCCTTCATTCCCAATATTTATTTCTGTTTAAGAAGGGAAAGCGATTTTCAACATCTCCAATTATTTTCATCATATAATTTATTTTAGTGTTCATTATTTAATACATGAAAAGGCTCTTCAATTTTAAACATTAAGCAGAAATTATGAAAATAAAGTTAAAAAATCTGCGAAATTAAATATCTAAATAATTAACATTGCAAAACTACTGATTTCTTTTCTAAATTCCAAAAATTGAGGTATAGCAAAGGAGATGTCATCAGTCAAAAAAAGTGTGCCATAAAATAGCTGACTGTTGGAAAAATCTCTCACAGAGATATAAAAATAGTGCATAACAAATGTCAAATGGATCAAGGTTGGCAGGGTTAAGGTTAGAAAAGAATACTCCAAAAATCTGGAGGATCATGGTTAAGTAACAAATAGGGAACATCGACAAATAAATTAGTAAAAAGCTCTTCTGAAAACAGCATCAACTTTAAACATTAAAAACTTGAACCACAACCACAATAAAACAGCAGAGTTAGACATGAACCACATATTTTTACAGTACAAAAAAGCACACCAGAGACAACCAATATTAAGATCAACACTTTGCTCACGTGAAGGATTGTCCCAAGGGGTTGCAATAAGGCAACACCCTTGTAATTTTCTCTCTTTAGAATCAAGAACCTTAGTTCTGCATTTTTAAAAAACATCTACCATTGTTGGGTGCTTTGCTTAGATTGCAGAGTAACTTTTACATTAAAATATAGGGGCTAGTTGCATTAAAAATGCTCTAAAGAGAAAAAATAGCACGAATGATATTCTAATAGTGTTCAGTACCAAGAGAAACTCATTAACTATTGCATGTTTCCATGCCACTTTCTCAAAAAAAACTGCAAGCAAAGTCATTACCAAAATTCCTTCATCAAAATCTAAAAAAAAAAAGCAATTCTTAACTGTTAAGAACAATGTTCCATGCAACAGTGACCCCAGTTTAGACAGAAGACCCCAATATACATAGGTCAAACATGTAAGCAAGTTTAAGCCAGATTTCACCATTGTCTTTAAGGTAAAATTGAATTTTATGCAACTAGCCATCTGTATATTTCCCCATCTCCATTTTGACTTTACTTAGGTTTACTCAAGTTTTGCATTCTTCTATGAAGTTCATTTGTCTAGATATGGGCTTCCTGTGGGTCTTACATTCGGTGACTGGTTAGCAGTGTGCTGGCCATCTTTGGTTTGTAGAGGATGTCTTAACCATGAACTATCAAAGGGGCTAAAATCAACCTTCTTTAAAATTCTAGTATTTGTCTTTTACTCAATCTTTTATCTATACTATATCACTGCACATGAATTAGAACCGCACATCACAAAATTGCACAGGGATTACAAATATTACATCCAGTCTGCATAAAATCGAATTCCACTACTGACCAGATCACAAAATGGCTGCACTCTCTAATCTAAAACTAATTTGCATATTGTACACATGTAGGACAAATTTTTTAACTTGAAGTCACAATAATGCATGCAAGTTTGCTTTTTTTAAACAAATTTTATAATTTGTTCATGCTACCTAGATTCAAGAGAGCTTTTTTGAACATTTGCAATACCTCACCTCTTGTTAGTTAATAATTCTAGTGCATGCATAAGGTGTATACAGGTAAGTAAACATGCATTTTTTTTCACATTCTAAAACTATGGCAGTTTAGGCCATATTGTGCTGCCTGCATTTTATCTGCAATGCAGTGTGTCTCTAACGTTTTCAATCCCGTATTAATAGGTGGCATTTACACATAACACCTATATAGCAGCGAAGCTAATACAGCTTGTGATTAAAAATGTTTAAAAATAGCTAACAAATCAGATTATCTTGAGGTATTATTTCTTGCAAGTCAAAATGGAGAGCAAAAAAATCAACCCTAATTTTTAGTTTATGTATACACTGAAAATAGCAACAATAAAAATAAGCATTTGTAGCAGACATATTCCATCTTCACTATTATTTTGCTACCTTTGGTAAATTACTGGGGCAGATCTTGAAGTTAAAAACCCACGTTTAGAAATAAGTGCACGCTTCACCCACTATATAGCAGCAGACTGTTTGCCCCTACGCAAAACATTCTCATATCTAATTTTAACTTTACATATAAAAATAACTTGGAGAAAATACAAAAAAACATTTTATTTTAACATGAAAATATCACAAAAATTAGTAAGCCTGAGATGTAGGGTTTTGGTGAAAAACAAGAGGCTTGTAGTGTTTTGGCTGCTGATAAAGATGCATGTATTGGTAGCTGGGGTGAGAGCAGAAGAATGCACTTATTTCTTCCGCATGTCGCGTCTTCAGACACAGTAAGCCACATGCACCCTTTCTTTCCTTGTTACACAGAGGCCGGTGTGCTATTCTTAGTTCCAGCGGAAGTGGATCTGACGTGGGCGATCAGCACCTTCCTTTACCAATGGCTTATGGAACTCACGTCCTGCACGGGAGTGGATATTTGCCCAACAAAACTCACAGTAATACTGCAGGCAAGTGACATTGGCACAGAAAAAGGGAGCAAATTTTCCACCACAGCGTGCGCCCTGGCATTCATCACACATCTGGTCATCCAGCACATATGGCTTTACCTCCACCTGGAAACAGAGAGAAAAAAAGTCTCCTATTAAGTCTGCTTCAGAAATCATTTTAGTAAATTTAAAATGTTCAGGGTGTTCTTGAGAAAAGGACCAGCATTAAACACCGAGAAAGTAGGCAGTTTCCCAGGGAAATAGCTTTACCATGTAGTAGGTTAAAAAACAAAAAAACAAAAGCAAAACCAAAAACCAACAACAAAGTCATTCTCTTCTGGCACTAATCACCTTTCTCTAAGATGTTTCATATTCATAAGTGACCATGTGATTAAATGAGCACTTAGTTTTAGTTTGGTAATTTTATTTTATTTTGATATGTTTTCTTCCGAGGACTATAAACTGAGTGGTATTTACTATATTTTTCAAAGGCAGAAAATACTTTTAAAACCTATACACCTAACTGATTTGTAAAACATTCTACCTTTACCTTCTGTGAATTAACATCTTTCAAACACCTGTGTGTTAATATTTTGGGGGCAGGGTGACTTTGAGTAAAAAAGAGAAGGGCATAGAAAACAAATGGTTTTTACACTTTTTCCACTTCATCCCAATAGCATCTGAGAGACGACCCAACCCCAAACAACTGCTGATTATGACAACATTTCTGTATGTACCTGCTTGTAACTACTTGGTGCACACACACCAGAACTGTGGATAATCTTACTAAAGGCATGTCTAGACTTATGTGAATTTATGAGATTCAAAGTCAAAGAGGCCCACTGAGGAGGCCTGACTCAGGAAAAGACCTTGGACCCTAGTCAGCTCTGAGGGCTAAGCCTTTTAAACCTCAGTTTCCAGGTCTGTAAAGTGAGAAGAATCCTAGAACCTGCTTCATAGAGCTGTAAGGATTAGATTATGCAGGTAAAAGCATTTAAGGCCGTGCTTGGCACACAGCAGAGACTCTAAGCCAGTGCTGTCTACTAATAATAACTACGAATGGAGGGTTACTACCTTTGTCTGACTTAACGTGCCAGGCGCCCTCCTAAGACCTCAGCCTTTCCTGAGGAGAGGAGGCAAAACTGAGCGTTTAAAGGGTTTGGTCAGAGATAAAGTAGTGTTCGCCCAAGGTAAAAAATAATAAGCCAACAATTTCTATTCTGAATGTATTAACACTTGCATGTGTGCAGAAAATGAGCATATAAGGGATTTTCTGAAGCATTATTTGTCACAAGAGCAACAATGAATAGAGAAAAACCTAAATGTTGATGAAAAGGATTCTAAAACAAACACCTGATAGAAAGGTAATGAAATTAAGTTGTTGTTTATATTTGCATTTCACTCATTAGGGCTGGAAAAACATTTTATGTACATTGAATATTTTGCTTTCCTGAACAGTCTATATCTTTTGTGTATTTTCCTGCTGGAGGGTTTTTGTTTGTTTGTTTGTTTTGAAGTGAATCTTCTTTGCCAGTTAAGGACTTTTAACCTTTTTCCCATTGGCTTTTGGTTTTTTAAAAGATCTTTGACAGTCTAAAATTTTTATGCTCAATCCTTATTTTTTAATTTTTCCTTTATGGATCCTATCTTGATTGACAGGCTGCTGTTTCTGATTATCTTCATTATAATATTATGTAACTATAACTATATGTGTATATAAAACCATATAGTATTGTTATAATAATATATAATAACTATAATTAAAGAAACTACCAAAGAATACCTTAAAGTGGCACGAGAATTACTGAATTTCATTTTATTAGATGATAATCAAAATGAGCACAGGCAAAGTGTCTGCTCAATACTTAGTACCTAGGATCTAGCAGAATATCTAGCACAAAGTAGAAACTATCTGAATAAATGTGTTACATTTACATATGCTTCCTGGGTTTCTTTCTCATGATTTTATCTCGTCTTTACTGTAATTAAAGACAGAGTGTCTGTGTGGCTTACTTTATTTCTATAATACCTCATAAAATTCTTGGTGCTTAGGAGGTACTGAATGTAAAACTGGTGAATAAAATTTCAAATTGCAATGATTTCGATTATTTGTATTTCAACCTTCTAGATATTATTCTGTGAAGCTAATCTAATTATCTTCAAAATCACAGACTTTAAAGATAGAAAACTGGATTTCAAACTTATGATTTTAGAGTATTCTGATTATTTCTGATTAATAATCTCTAAAAATTAGGTCTTATATGTGTGAAAAGGAATTGGGAGTTTCAATTCTGTACCTATTCTTATTTTCTATTCTGATGCCTTTACCTATTTCACTTCAGGGAACCTATACTTCATCGCCTGGATTCACAACTAATGAAATAATTCATATCTAATTATCCAACCTGAACTGTAACACAACTCCCTTTAGTAAGTACCAGAAGGCACAGTTAGTAATATTACTCATGGAGTAACATACCAAAATTACAATGAATCACACTTTTGTGGTGACAGTGCTTCCCAGCTTTTGGGGAGATAGGAATTGAACCTCAAAGTGCTCATGAGCCAAGAGAGCAAGCTGAATGAACAATTTTAATCCTCCCCAAACCTCTGGGTTATCAGTTATAAATTTAAAATTAATCTGTTCTTACGGTTTAATAACTACATTCATACTAGAAACATGAAAGGTATAAAGATTAATTGTGTGTGCGTATGTGTGCGCACGCGCGAGCAAGCTCACATTCTTTTTTCTTTTTTAAAAGATTTTGTTTTTAAGTAATCTCTATACCCAACAGGGAGTTTGAACTCATAACCCCAAGATCAAGAGTCCCATTCTCTACCAACTGAACCAGCCAGACATTTCTCAAATTATTTCAGATAATGTTCAAAATATACCTTAAGCAGCACATACTTTAAAAAATAAACTTTTCTCTCAGGCATTGTAATGCCTTTTTAAGAAGGTATGCATGTATTTCTCAATTCCCTTGCTCTGCATCTGAATTGCTCTTTAGGAATCCATACTCTGCCCCAAATAATTGGTCCTTCACTATCATTTTGGAAACAAAAAAGGATGAGGTAGGACACTGCAATGATTTTTTTCCCTGTGCTCCTGCATGTTAAATAACTATAATTATATACAGTGCAGGTAACCTCCTCAGTTGACTGGATCACTTCTTTGCAAAAGTCAGAGTTAGACTAGATACATGGTCTAAATCATGGCTGCACATTAGAATCAACTGGGAGCTTTATAAATTCCTGCTGCCCCTGACCAATTACAACAAAATCTCTGGGGGTTGGGAGCTGGGGGAACCCAGATGTCAAGATTTTTCTAAATTCCCAGGAGACTTTATTCTGCAGCTGAGGGTGAAAACCATTGGATCAGAGGAACTCCAGTTCAACAAATTTTCCTGCATGGTGGAATTAAAGCAGAGACCTTCCACTTAGAGACTGAATGTGTGTGTGTGTCGCAACATTTTAAATAACAATGCAAAAAATCACTCTGCTTGTATGAACGCAATCTATGCTGTACTTTTTTTTTGTTTTCTAAATGGAAAGGCTTGGTAATTAAACTGATGACTACTTTTATAGCCCATGGTCTAGTCAATCCATACTCCTTAACCAGCTCCCCTGCCTCCAAAATCGTCTTTTAATATATACAGACAGCCTCAGAGAAGAAACTTCAAGAAACTGTTACACTGGGAAAATACAGACTCAAGTTATACCTACTAATTTGAATATAAAAAAGTTAAATTACCTCTTATTCTTAGCATATCTCATCTGTACTATAATGCAAACATGATTATTTTAGAATACTGCTTAGTTGTATATATGTACTATGAGATTTTAGTAAGAAATAGATTTGCAAATGAACAAATGAGTTTGGGCCACTCCTTTTCCCGATTTTTGATGGTAATCAGTACTAGGAATTATTCAATGGGGTGGCTTTTAGTTAATGAATATTCATAGGACTTCCTAAAAAGTTCTTATTTGTGATTACCTAAACAATGCTACTAAAGAGTAAATGTTTTAAAGTTTAGGATAATTTTTAGGATTAAATAAAGGATTAAATAAAAGGATTAAGTAAAAAAGCTAAAAATAAAGTTTAGGATATTTTGTGTGTTTAATTTTTTTTGTATATTTATTTTTTTGTATACTTAGGAAAATACACACAGTGTATTTTTATTTTAAATTTAATGATAAAAGATAAAAACACTTAAATAACACTCAGTGCCAAGCTCTAAATGCTTCTACATGAGAATTCATTTAATCCTCAAAATAATTGTGAAATATTGCTTTCCATGTTACAAATGGGGAAAAAGAGGCATACGGAGGGTTAATTCCTTTTTTTTTTTCCACAGAATATCTTTCCATTTATTTGTATCTCCTTCATTTGGTTTTATAAATGTCTTATAGTTTTCAGCATATAGGTCTTTCACCCCTTGGTTAAATTTATTTCTAGGTATTTTATTCTTTTGATGCAACTGTAAATAGGATTTTTTATTTATTTACATACACACACACACACACCAACATATAATGTATTATTTGCCCCAGGGTACTTGTCTGTGAATCATCAGGCTTACACATTTCACAGCACTCACCATAGCACATACCCTCCCCAATGTCCATCCCCCAGCCACCCCATCCCTACGCGCCCCCCACCTCCCAGCCACTCTCAGTTTGTTTTGTGAGTTTAGGAGTCTCTTAAGGTTTGTCTCCTTCGTGATCCCATCTTGTTTCATTTCCCTCCCCCAACCCCCCATGACCCCCCCTCCGCCCTGCCTCTCAAATTCTTCATATCAGAGAGATCATGTGATAATTGTCTTTCTCTGATTGACTTATTTCGCTTAGCATAATACTGAGGGTTAATTTCTTGAGGATTACAGAGCATGTGGTGGAAATGACATCCTGGGCATGCTGGCTCCAGGATACAAGCTCTTTTTTTTTTTTTTTTAAAGATTTTATTTATTTGAGAGAGAGAGCAGGAGCAGGGGGAAGGGCAGAGGGAGAGGGGGAAGCAGACTCCCCGCTGAGCAGCGAACCTGATGAGGGGCTTAATTCCAGACCTTGGGATCATGACCTGAGCTGAAGGCAGACACTTAACCAACTGAGCCACCCAGGTGCACCCAGGGTACAAATTTTAAAACAACTTCTGCCTCTATGGTTAGAAAGGTATTAAGACCTTATTGGTGGATGAAAAACGACAACAACAACAACAGCAGAAACAACAACAACGACAACCAAAACCCCCACAAGCTGACATGTTTTTACAATGACATTTATATTTTGTATACTGTATCTAAAGTTCAAAGTATGGGGACGCCTGAGTGGCTCGAGTCCCGCATCGGGCTCTTTGCTCAGTGGAGAACCTGCTTCTCCCTCTGCCTGCTCCTCTCTCTCTGACAAATCAATAAATAAAATATTAAAAAAAAAGTTCAAAGTATGTTCAATAATTTTACATTTCAGTGACATTTTGATATAATACTCTTTAACTCTAAGATTTAAAGATGTATAAAAAAAATAGTGTTCCAATTTTATTATTAACTCGATAGTGTAGTAAGCTCTGGATCAGCACCTTATTATAGGATGTTAAATGCTTTCCCAATATGCAACTTACGCGTTTATCAATATCCCCATGCTGAAGCTGAACAAACCGAGCACTGATGGCAGCAATATAGCTCTGCTGATTGGAGAAAGCAACTCGACCAGCACCTTTTGGGTATTTTAGCTCAGGATCTGTGTCAATTCCTGCATAACAAACTCCACCATACAGCCGGTCCATGATCATAGCAAGTTCCACTTGAAAAGGAAAAGAAATTCAAATCAAATGTGAGAGAACACAGTAAATCAACAGTTTTTAAATACTTTTTTAAAAAGGAAAAGTCAATAGGATAAATATTTTTAGGCTGTTTTCTAAATCCAATCCTTTCACCTGCATACTGGACCCAATCTGCTCTCACTACAGAATTACTTGGCAATTCTCCTCTCTCCTTTATCATCAGTTTTTCCTTCTACACGTTCCCAATCTTTAAAAAAAACACAAAACAAAACTCTTAATTCTATTTTTCTCCCTCTCAGTGATTGCTTAATTTCTATGTTCTCCCTTTACAGACAAATTGTTAAATTTTTTTTTCTTCTACTACCTCATCCCTCTCTTCCCATTCCTTGCTCAACCTTATAACCACACTTTCATCCCATGACTCCAAGTTAATTGCTCACGTCACCGTCAAGGACAATGGTCAATCTACCCGGAAGCAGCACTGAACATAGTTAATGTCTGCTTTCTGCATCTGGCTTTCAGGACACATTTTTCTACTAATTTTTATCCAACCTCACAATACCTTTTTAGTCTCCTTGCCGGTTTCTCTTCAACTCCTTGACTTTTTCAATGTCAGAATACTCTAAGTTTCAGTCCATAGATTTCTCTTTATACTTGTGGCTATGGTGACTTCGTCCCATGTCATGGCTTTAAATACCTTCTATCTGCCTTCAGCTCCGAAATTCCTGTCTCTAGCCTGGGCCTCTTCTCTGGACTCCAAAGTCATCTACACAACCATCACAGGGTCAACTGGAGTTGTTGTCCTGGAAAACTCATACTGACATTTAACAGACCTTCACCACTTAGTTTGAAATGGCACTCCTGATCTTCCACCATCCCATTAAATCTGCTCTAATGAGTTTTTGCTAACTCAGCTGGTAAGATAGAAAAGATGAAGTTGCCAAGAACCTTGGCTTCATCCTTTCTATTTTCTGTTTTCCCCACTATACATGCAATCCTATGAACCTGATTTTCCGGACCTATCTAAAGTCCAATCTCCTCACCTCCATCAACTAACACCCTGTTCAAAACTCTCATTATTATTCATCTGGATCATGGAAATAGACTTAACTCTTTGCTTCTCATTTACTGTCAAACAGGAACAAGGCCTCTTAGAATTTATTTTCAAAACAGTAGCAAGAGTATTCTTAGATATCAGATATAAATGGCTAAATTAAAATTTTCTACTTAGGTGCTCAAAATGGTACCACAAACTTGCTTTCAAAACCAAGACCACAATCTCCCTTCTTCAGTGTTCTTTATGGCAGTAGAAGGTGTGACTATCTACGTAGTGGCTTAAGACTGAAAGCTGAAGCCATCAAGAGAAATGAAATCTTGCCATTTGCAATCACGTGGATGGAACTAGAGGGTATTATGCTAAGCGAAATAAGTCAGTCAGAGAAAGACAATTATCATATGCTCTCTCTGATATGAGGAATTTGGAGGCAGGGCGGGGATCATGAGGGGTGGGGGAGGGAACGAAACAAGATGGGATCAGGAGGGAGACAAACCATAAGAGACTCCTAAACTCACAAAACAAACTGAGGGTGGCTGGGGGGTAGGAGGGTAGGGATGGGGTGGCTGGGTTATGGACATTGGGGAGGGTATGTGCTATGGTGAGTGCTGTGAAATGTGTAAGCCTGATGATTCACAGACATGTACCCTGGGGCAAATAATACATTATATGGTAATAAAAAAAAAAAAGACTGAAAGCTGAGATTCAGCCTTTGAGGTTACCTCATAAACTGTCTGGGACATGTTTATTTTGCTCTCTAACCACTGCTACGTCCAATCTAAATTGATGTTCTCTTTCACCTGTCCTATAAGAATGGGCTCCTAAAATGGTCTACCCATATCTAGTCTCAACCCAACTTCCCCCAAAACATGTCATTAACTACAGTTATCTAAAACTCTTCATTTCGTTGGGGCACCTGGGTGGCTCAGTGGGTTAAAGCCTCTGTCTTTGGCTCAGGTCATGATCTCAGGGTCTTGGGATTGAGCCCTGCATCAGGCTCTCTACTCAGCAGGGAGCCTGCTTCCCCCTCTCTCTGCCTGCCTCTCTGACTACTTGCGATCTCTCTGTCAAATAAATAAATAAAATCTTAAAACAACAACAACAACAACAACAACAACTCTTCATTGGTTTCCCCTTGCTCTGAGGATAAATACTGAATTAGCTTATCAGACTTGTATGGTCTGACTCTTATTCACTTTTTTTTTTTTTTTTTTAAGATTTTATTTATTTATTCGACAGAGATAAATCACAACTAGGCAGAGAAGCAGGCAGAGAGAGAGGAGGAAGCAGGCTTCTTGCTGAGCAGAGAGCCTGATGTGGGGCTTGATCCCAGGACCCTGAGATCATGACCTGAGCCGAAGGCAGAGGCTTTAACCCACGGAGCTACCCAGGAGCCCCTCTTATTCACTTTTTCAATGCCTTTTTGTGTCTCTCTCCTCACTTCTTATACCCATAGTCGTCAGCCACTCTGGATTTCTTTCAGTTCCTCCAATGCCCTCCGCTTCCCTCCAGTAAAGGTCTTTGAATATGTGCTTCCCTTTGTCTGAAAACACACTCCTCACAATTGTCCTGCCACCTCAATTCTATTCCTTCTGCTGTGTGTCAGCTCAAATGCAAGTATCTCTCAATATCAGACTACACCACATTTCCTTGATGCTCTTCTATTCTCTAGTCTTTCTTTGTAGCAGTTATATTCTGTAAGTATTTACACCTGTGAATGAATGGTTCTTTTAACACAAATCTCCTATACTGACTGGAAGAGGATGTTCTCAGTGGTGGAAGGCACTAACACACTTCATAGGGCACCTGGTATCATAAAACATACTTGTACAGTGGGCATACATGTCTGTAATTATGTTCCTAGATGACATTTCTGGTAAATCTCTGGTTTCTCATTACTGATGAACAGATTATTACTTATCAAAGCACTATTAAAAAAAAATCCCATACTTCTTCAAATATCAGAATCAACCAACATAAAATAAACAGACCCCAAATTCCTTTATTTTAGAGAATTACACTTAAGAAGTCAGAAGTATTTGGATTCTTCTTGGATTCTTCTTATAGAGTCTGCTCGGAGTTAATTATTAATATTGATAGATGAGTGTCCACTTCTCCACTTACTTGACAGTTTTAAGAATATTTCTCAGAATTCTGTAGTGAACAACTCTTGGAGCATAAAGAATCTGTCCCTTGCCTGCCCAATAGTGCCATGTACATAACAGCTCCAAAAAGATTACTGAATTTATTCATATTTAATTTTTAAAAAAAGCAACATTTGTTAACATTCTACTTACCAGCCCTTAATGGCCTAGGAACACCTCCAACAAAAATTGTTTTTCGAGGATCCAAAGGCTGAGAACCATCCATCACAAAATCACTATCACTTAAGTTCCAAGGACGGATCTGAACCTGTGAAGAAAATCACGTTACTGTAATGGATCTTATTCTCTGGACAGCTTATGCTACTTTGTGCCAGTTAACAGTGGTCCTTTTATTTTTCAAAATTTTGTATAGTTGGATTTGAAAATATATTATTTTTTATCTGGATACTATAAGTTATCTGGATTTTTAAAAACTAAACCCTTAACATGATATTTTAACTATTTTATCATTAATAATTACTTCAAACCAGTTTTTGGAAAACTCACATCTGTAGCCTAAAGTTCACATACTATTTACTTACTGGTTTGTCCTTGATGGTGGGGCTGGAAACACACAGATAAAGTTTTCCATCTTCTTCAATACAAGCATCGATTAGTGCTTGAACTGAGCTCTCTTCTTGAAAGAGAAGGAATGCATAGCCTGTAATAACCATCAAAAATAAGGCAATATGGCAAAGTAAGTGACTTCACTCTAAATTTAAGTACTATTTAGAAAACACATGCTTTTGCAAAAGAAAAAAAATTTTAACTGTCAGAGAGAACCAGAACCATTAGACTTTCTATAGGAGAACACAATATCCTATGGAATACATACAAAAATACTCATTAATTAGCTATTTTATATAGAGTGCTGGCTATCTAATACTGTGCCAAGATCTTTACATAAATTATTTCATTTGATTCCCACAACAAGTCTATAAGACATTATTCCCATTTTATAGAAGAGAAAGCTGAGGTATCTAGCAGTTAAATGACCTGTCCCAAGTCAGTCACATGAGCAAGCAGTTGGTGGAGTAATTTCAAACCCAGGAGAGTCCCCAAGGTCTCCCAAGATACTGCCTTCTTCAAGAACTTGGCAGGACTAACCCCTTGATTATATTAGGAGTACAAGATTTCTAAAAAGGCCCTCAGGATAAGACACGTTCTGGTACACACTTTGGGCTCGAGCACACTTGGAAAGGGCCAAGAATTTCCATAAGGAGGGGGAAATAACCACAGTCAGCATGACAACTTCCAAATTGTACTAAGAAAACTACCTTAAGGAGGCTAGAGTGAAATGGGTCCTCTATCATGGGTCAGGACCTTAAAATCAAACTCGTAACTGGGATGAGCCGTGGAACACTCCTTTCAAGTAGTCTGGAGACTATGTTTGGACTCTGGACCCAAGCTCTTGCTTATTAGATGCCTGTACCTTTGGGAAATATGCCCTTCCTCCTTTCTTTGTGATAACAGATTGTCATTCTTTAGGCAGAATAGACTTCATTATAAAAAGAAGGTATCAGGGCGCCTGGGTGGCTCAGTTGGTTAAGCAACTGCCTTCGGCTCAGGTCATGATCCCGGAGTCCCAAGATCAAGTCCCACATCGGGCTCCCAGCTCCATGGGGAGTCTGCTTCTCACTCTGACCTTCTCCCTTCTCATGCTCTCTCTCACTCTCTCTCAAAAAAAAAAAAAAAAAAAAAAAAAAGAAGGTATCAAAATTTACACTGCAAGTTCACCATTACATGATTATTCCTAGAAGCTGATAACTAACTGACCAAAAAACACTCCTTTCTTTGATGAGATTTCTATGCAAACAAATCTAGAGAATTGTAATCTGGTTCTAATATGAAGAAGTCATCAAGCAGACCATGCACATCTATCTAATCCATTAGACAATGGTAAATGTGAGATCATGTTTTTTTTTTTTTAAAGATTATTTATTTATTTATTTATTTATTAGAGAGAGAGACTGAGAATGAGAGGGGAGAAGGTCAGAGGGAGAAGCAGACCTCCCGCAGAGCCGGGAGTCCGACATGGGACTCGATCCCGGGACTCCGGGATCACGACCTGAGCCGAAGGCAGTTGCCCAACCAACTGAGCCACCCAGGCGCCCGTGATATCATGTTTTATGCAGAAATCAAAACACATAGCTTTATTGACAACAATAGCTGTAATTGCCACAAAAGTCTGATGAGACAAAAAAAGTGCTTCATTTTAAAATTATAATACCTGAGTGCATAAATAAGCCATCAAACCAACCTATGCAACAGGAACTTCCTAAGGTATGATTATGCAAGAGTAAAAAAACACATTATAGATGTTTCCAACTGCTAGAAATAATTTAAATATGCTTGAAAAAATAAAAAAATGAAGACTGGTTTTAAATGAAGGCTTTAATTTTCATATAAGTTAAGGATTTGCGAGTTATAACTTTTGTCATAATTCAGAGGATAATACCAATTTACTAAAATGTATTTTAAATTCAGTATATTTAATGTTAAGATTTGTAATATTAATTTTTGATATTAATATTTTAATTTTGCTTAGTTTTAAAGTGATACTTTATGCAATATATTTTTTTAAAGATTTTATTTGAGTGAATGAGAGAGAGAGAGAGAGAAAGCATGAGGAGGAGGGCGAGAGGAAGAAGCAGGCTCCCTGCTGGGCAGGGAGCCTGACATAGGGCTTGGATTCCAGAACCCTGAGATCATGACCTGAGCCGAAGGCAGACGCTTAACGAACTGAGCCACTCAGGCACTCCTACATTCAATATTCCTAATATCACCTAATGATTTGTGTGATTATTAGGGAAGAATGTTTGCATCACAAAACTAATTAAGCAACGTGGCAGATAAATTATGATCTAAGGCAAACCATTAAATGTTAAAATACTCTTACCAAAAACACACTGTACAGCAAACTAATACTCACATAGGGTAAACCTCATTTACTGTAAAAGAAACATATGTACACATTTGGCTCCATCTCCAAGGGCTCATGTCGCTGCCTTAATTACAAGGCAGCTTCACTAACTGGATGCTTTCTGTACCAGTGTTTCCAAACCATGGAAGATGAATTACAACAATGACAAAACTGCTTAAAAGGACAACGTTTGGAAATACTGGTCTTTGGCAATGACAATTAGCTATAATTGTACCAAAAACTATGATCTGCCAGTGCCGCTTTTTTGAGGTCTTTTTGTTTTGTTTTGTTTTCAGTTTGAGAAAATAAATTAACCATCACCACAAAAACCACAATGACAACAACAATGGCAACACCAGCAACAAGGACAGCAACTATTTTGTTTGATTAAATTTGTGCCAACACATCTTTCTAGGCTTAGAGTCCATCATCCTGTTATATGAACAAGAGGCTCAGGCAAAAAATGTATACCTGTCTCCACACAAACCAATTCTCATTCCTTTCTAAAATTGTATTTCTTTTTTTTTTTAAATATTTTATTTATTTATTTATTTATTAGGAAAGAGAGAGAGTGAGAGAAAGCATGAGAAGGGAGGTCAGAGTGAGAAGCAGACTCCCCATGGAGCTGGGAGCCCGATGTGGGACTCGATCTCGGGACTCCGGGATCATGACCTGATCCCAAGGCAGTTGCTTAACCAACTGAGCCACCCAGGCGCCCTCTAAAATTGTATTTCAATTCCTGTCTGCAACTCTGAATTACACAATACCTTCATATTTCGTTCAGAACTTCTCAGCGAAGCCTTCTCCACCTACTTCAGGTCAAAGGAACTTCTCTATCCTGTAGCATTTACAGGTGTTTATATCATTTGTTAGTCAATTATTATTCTGTGCATTACCAAAAATATGAAGATGAGTAAATTCAGAGTATTACCGACTATGGGAAGAATTGGATATTAGCAAAATCATCACAGATTTATAGAGTTGTAAAAATGTAACATTGTAGCTGTGACAAGTGCTATGAGAGAGTGGAGCAGTGCCAGGAGAGCCTTCAACAGGAGTGTGTGAACCCTTAGGTGCATCCTCAAAGTATCCTGTGAACAACCAATGTTTAAACTGAGACAAACAGGGGTATGTAGGTGAAGACACATCAGAAGGGCCTTCGGGGCAAGGAAGAATATTGTAAGAGCCCTAAGGCAGGAGAGAACAAGGGTTGTTGGAACCAGAAGGAACATGAAGTAATAATGGAAGAAACCAGAGAGGCGGGGAGGTTGGCCAGGGCAAACGCATTTTCGCCTTTATTCTAACTGAAAGAAACCACTGAAGGGTTTTAAGCAGATGGTCAAGAGATAGCACTATCAGATGAGTTTTCAAAGAGATTACTTAGGCTGTACTACTGGAGAAATACGGGAGGCAGAGGTAGGACAGACTAGTCACATTCCTGAAGTGGACCAGGGTACTGGTAACTTAGGCAGGAATATTAGAAACTAATTGACATTTTTACTGAACAGTCAAAAAACTTTACGAAAGGTCAACAGAGAAACAATGGACAACAGATTAAAACTCAGATGAACAAATGAATGTCTACATCTACATAGAACTAATTTTCTCTCTAAACTAAGTATCAGGACCTCCAAGTCCAGTAAACTTCAAATTTGGGTGAAAATTTAGAGTACATGGAGAAAGGTCCATAGCTTTAAACAGATTTTCATAGAGATCTGGGATTCAGAATCCGTGCTCAAAAGATGTTCTTGAGTCTGTAAATCTAAGAACTAAAGGTATAAAACAAAAGCCATTGTGTTATTCCATTTCTCTAAAATCTACATGAACTGGTAATGGAGGTCCTAGAATTCTCAGTGACAAATAAGTGAGATATCCTATATAATTCATTATCAGAAATCTTTAATTAGTTTTTATATGCCGATAACTATTCTAACATGTTTCCTTTCCTAGATCCGAAATCAGACCATCTAATAGATCTACTGGAGTCTTTTTTCCAGGCTTGAAAATTCCCTCAGCCATGGGAATAATAGGGTTTTTGTTTTTCTAAAATTTTATTTCAGTGATCTTCAAAGAAAAGCCTTAAGTTTTTCAACCTCCCTCTTTCTTTTTTATTCACTTCAGAGAATCTGCCATTAGCAACCTGACTGGATTTATGTTTAATTCTCTCCACACACCTCCCCTGCACATTGTGGGCAATGATTTGGATCTAGATTTCCTCGATCCCAAATCAGACCACTTGGGATGGTCAGATCATTATAGAGAAAGCACAGCAAGCATCTAATGGCTCCTGACTGGCTTAAAGTGAAATTATGAACGTCCTCATGCCCATTCTTCCTCACTTGACCCATGTTACCAGCCTTCACAAATTACTCTATTAAATAGTTTTTATATAAAGGTGTAATGATATGCAATTCTAAAAGAAAAGAAACACAAAGTAATTGGTATTGTCTTACTTGCTCTCATAAAACTGATTCCCTAGAAAATATTAACAATAAAAACTCTTACCTTTTGGTGGAAAATAGGACTTGCTTTCTGCTTTATGAGGCCAATCTACTACCAAAGGTCCAAATCTTCTGAAGCTAGCAGTTATTTCATCTTAAAAAAGTATAATAATACACATTAGGAATTAGTTTTTTTTTTTTTTTTTTTTTTAGGAATTAGTTTTAATGGTTCATTTTGAAAACAAAAATAAAAACAAAAAAACCACAAACCCATATATTAAATTAAAGATTTAATATTTAAAAGTACCAAGTACTCTAAGATAAACTAGAACATGAAAAACGAAAACACGTCTAATGTCCTTACTATAAAAGAATATATGAAATAAATAGGTATTTTAGTCAAAATAAATTAATAAATTTAAGTAGCCGGAGCAATCAATTCAGTGTAAGTTTTAAAATTTTATATAACACTGTGTAGATACTAAAGTATTGATAGTATACCAAACCATAAATATTACCGGCTTGAAAAACATGCAAAGATTATCTCAAGTTAAATAAAGAGATGATTATTGATTGATAAGAAAATCTCATAGGGAAAGAAAAGGTCTGCTAGAATAAGACATGTAGAATTATCATACTCATAAAATATTCTAAGGTCTGACACATACCAGGTAGCTTCACTGAAACAAATACAGGTCAAATACAATGATATGCTTTAGGTTATTTCATCATATGAAAACCATATTATACTAATTAACACTTAGGGTAGGTTTGTGGATATTTGAATAATTAAAAAATTTCTCAAAGTGTAGCAATATCCTTAGTTGTGAATAAGAGTGGCAGATTTCTCCACAACTGCACCAACATTGGAAAGTTTCATATTTTTAATCTTTACCTTGAATTATTTTCTTTTGTTATTATTACACATGATGATTTTTACATCTGTTCAGCCTTTGCATAACCTGAATTTCCTGTTTATGTTCCTGTTTCCATTACCCTTTTCGGCTTTATTACCTCTTTTTTGCTTATTTCTAACAGCCTATTTTTCCTTAAGGAAATTAAACTTCTGGCTATCATGCACTGTAGGCATTGTATTTTGTGTATTATGGTAATATGAGAGATTTTAAGTTTTATTAGAAAAACTTTCTGTATGATAATCTTATTTACAAAAAAATACAGTAACACTATATATTTTAACATATAAAGAAAAAAATCTTTTTTTTTTTTTAAAGATTTCATTTATTTGACAGAGAGAGAGAGAGAGAGATCACAAGTAGGCAGAGAGGCAGGCAGAGAGAGAGGGGGAAGCAGGATCCCCACTGAGCAGAGAGCCCGACGTGGGGCTTGATCCCAGGACGCTGAGATCATGACCTGAGCCGAAAGCAGAGGCTTAACCCACTGAGCCACCCAGGTGCCCCAAGAAAAAAATCTTTAAACTGTTCAATTACCTATTTCATATTTCAACAGGTGACAAAATATTTAAACAGAGATGAATATCCATTCTGACTGAAAATCTTGAGGTAAAAAATTTCATACCCCCATTCACCTTATATTTTAGGTTTTTGTTTGTTTTAAGCTCAAATTATCACCCTACCTTCATCAATATCTGGAGGAAGACCACCAACAAAAACTTTTCGAGAGAAGCGTTCTATTCGTTCTCCATTCTGATGAGCTGAGTAACATGTGGGTGAATTTAAAACTCCAACTTGATCATTATGACCATCATCAAGCAGACCATCATCTATCGGAAAGAGGGAAGAACGACCTAAAATACAAGAATAAATATTACTTGAATCTCAGGAAATGATAAAGTCAAAAAAAAGCAATGACAAATTCAAAGGCTTAAGACATGAAGGTGACACAGGCATAAAAAAAATAAGGGAAATTCAGATAGTTTAAGGTTTTAATTACCAGGATTCAAAAGAGAAGCAGTCCGAAGAATGACTTAGAAATAAACATAGTCATATGACAACAATTATACTGCAAACAAACACTGGACCGTTTCAATTTTTTATGGAAAGCAGTAAGAATCTGATGTATGGGGACAGTTTAAACTGGATGTGTAACAGGAGAAACCTTTGAGAAATTGGTGGCAAAAGGGAAATGGCACAGACTAAATAGATAAGAGCACATAATAAAAAGCCACTTGTAGACCACAGTAAGTAACGACAAAGGCAACAAGTAAGACTTGCATATAAGGTTTTGAATTAATTGATTACACATGTAGATGGGGCATCTGCAATGTACAAAAAAGAAAAAAGGCAAAGTCTCTAGGACTTTGGTCCCCATCTGAGGCCACCCTTCAAGGGTGCACCCTTTGTCCAAGGAACATCCTGTGTAATTTTCTGCGGCAATCCCAATGCTAGACTCCGTGGGGATCAAAAAAATAAAACGACCTAATAAAATACAGTCCCCTGCTCTCAGAGAATGTACATTTAGAAAAGATAAAATCTATACATATAACTATGGCACATATCCATAAAAAAGCTCCAAAGTACTTCAGAGGAAGTTTGGAAGAAGGGAGTAGTCTGGCTAATAAATGGGTAATTTCTTTTTCTTTTTTTTTTTTTAAAGATTTTATTTATTTATTTGACAGAGAGATCACAAGCAGGCAGAGAGGCAGGCAGATAGAGAGGGAAGCAGGCTCCCTGCGAGGCTCGATCCCAGGACCCTGAGATCATGACCTGAGCTGAAGGCAGAGGCTTCAACCCACTGAGCCACCCAGGAGTCAAATGTAATTTCTTAAATCCCCAAGTGAAACTGAATGGCAATTGTGGTAAAAAGGGAAAGCTAGTCGTATTTCCTCAGGGCATTAGAGAGGGCAAGATATTTCTAAATGAAAATATTTATTAGAACATGGTTTTGAGTAAATTTTCCAAGTAGAAGGAGAAACATAAGAGTGAAGAGGAAAATACGAATTTAAGGAATAGGGAGTAGTCAAATTTAACTACTACATGTTGGAAGTAAAGAGAGTACAAGTAATAAAACAGCGTTGAGGCTAGTCAGAATACTTAGCCTTGAATGCCAGGCTAAAGGAGATGTTTTATTTAGTATATGATTAAAACAAAAAACTGGATACGGGGGCTCAAGCAAGATAACTTTACTGGTGCTTTGGGAAGACTTATAGCAAAAGTGGTTAAAGTGATTAGAAACGAGCAGATCAGGAAGGATGGACAGGGGAGATAACTATAGTAGTAAAGGATAGATATCTGGGAAACAAAAGAGAAAACTGGAAAAGAGGAACTAAACGGAAGTGTTAGAACATGAATAATAAGAATCATTAACTAAATATAAGGACAATATAGAGCAAAAAATGGTATAAGAAAGGGTAGATATGGAAGGAACAATCAACAAAACAAGCAACAAAACTCCCATCCCTTTGGAATGGGAGAAGACATTTGCAAATGACATTGACATATCTGATAAAGAGTTAGTATCCAAAATATGTAAAGAACTTAATAAAACTGAACACACAAAAAACAATCCAGTTAAAAAACTGGCACAAGACCCAAACAGACATTTTTCCAAAGACATAGAGCAGGCTAACAGATACATGAAAAGTTACTTATCATCACTTATCATCAGGGAAATGCAAATCAAAACTACAATGAGATTATCACCTCACACATTCAGAAAGGCTAAAATTAACAACTCGAGAAACAACAAGTGTTTTAGCAGGGATTCAGAGAAAATCTGAATCCCTCTTACACTGTTGGTGGAAATGCAAACAGGTGCAGCCACTCTGGAAAACAGTATGAAAGATCCTCAAAAAGTTAAAAATAGAACTACCCTATGAGCCAGCAATTGCACTACTAGGTATTTGCCCAAAGGATACAAAAACACTGATTCAAAGGGATACATGCATCCTGACGTTTACAGAACTATCAATAATAGCCAAGTCATGGAAAAAGCCCAAATGTCCATCAACTGATGAGTGGATAAAGATGTTGTCTATATATGTACAATGGAATATTATTCAGTCATCAAAAAGATTGAAATCTTGCCATTTGTAATGATGTGGATGGAGCTAGTATAATGCTAAGTGAAATAAGTCAGACAAAGACAAAATACCATATGACTTCACTCATATGTGGAATTTAAGAAACAAAACAGATGAACCTGGGGGGGGTGAAGAGAGGCAAACCAGGAAACAGACTCTTAACTACAGAGAACAAAGTGAAAGTTGATGGAGCAGAGGTGGTCAGGGGGATGGTGAAATAAGTGATGGGGATTAAGGAGGTGACTTGTGATGAGCACCAGGTGTTGTATTTAAATGATGAATCACTAAATTCTACACCTGAAACCAATCTTACACTGTATGTTAAGAAACTGGAATTTATATAAAAACTTGAAAGAAAAAAAAAAGGAAGGGTAGGTATAGAAAAGCTGCAGAGGCTGAGAGGATGTTCAGAATTAAATGTAAGGGAGGAGGTTGCAAATGAAGTGGAGAAAGGAAATAAGCTACATTTTTGAGAAGAGAGCCAACTTTTAGAAATGATATTTGAAGGTTCTTTATAATATCACTGAAGACAACTCCAGAGAAATGATGAGGTAGTTCCTTGAGAAACTTACAAGGAAGTAATGGAATATTCAAGGAGCTCAAGAAAGAAGTGGTAAGAAAAGTACAAGGGAAGCCAAAATATTATTAACACAGTGCCAAAGCAAAATGTGATAAAAGTTAGGGGGGAAAAAAAAAAGGAGCCATGAAGTAACAGTGTGAGATGTTAAGATAATCATTTCAAAAATATGTTCAAGGACATGCACTATCTTTGAAGGTAAGCAATTTTAGTAAAGGTGGATGGGAGTCATGCTATGTGTAGAGTTTTATAAAGACATCAAAAGAAGATGACTCTCTAGAAGTTTACTAGAAAAGGAAAAAGAGAAAATAAGAATGCAGAGAAATTGTTTTTCTTTCAAGATGGAATGAAAGGCTTTTTTTTTTTGGTTGAGGAGACAATGCATAGAATCTATAGCATGTGCCTTAACATATAGAATATTCAACATTAAAATGTCACCAATATATCATCTTAAAAAATATGACACATAATGACACAAGTGATATAAACAAAGACAATATGAAATGTGGTGGCCTATGGAGGAGTATTGGGGTTAGGATGTGTAGGAAGGGTGTTATATGCTTGTGAACTATAGGTAGCTGGACACTGGAAGTAAGAATTTGAAGTTTCTAACACCAAAAACAGGGAGGAAGGTCCTATTTGTATAGGAATAAGGAATTATTATACGGATTCAAATTCAATTTAAATAATATGTTCTGAAAGATGTCCATGTTCACTAACTCTGTGAATATTAATTTAACTTTTCCAGTAACTTTGCTATCAGAAATAAGAACCAATGTAAAACAGAAGGCAATAGTCTGTGTGATTAACAGAAAGAAAGCCCTTCAAAAGTATTTTATCTAACTATTTAAGAAAATAAGCCTTATCAAGATCCATTACAAATAATATTGTGAATAACTGGTTCAACTTCTAAGGTTAGACTTTAATAATTCTGTATTTTAAAAGGAATAAGATGAGGCAGAAAACACGCATATTAACTAGTTTTTACTACAAAAATCACAAATCCAAATTTTATACTTATTTCAGACATATCAATACAATTTGAAATTATTTCACTTTAAAGTGCCCTAACACACCTGTGAATTTAGCAGTTCCATGAATATAATAAACAAAGTCTTTCTAATAGACTTTTATCTTGAGCAAAAATATAGATCATAGATATTTAGGGTCTAAATAGAAATACTAAATGAAATGACAAAGGAAATCACTACATAAGAGAGGTGACCCAAAAAGAGTTTAAACTTTTTGTGTTAACTATAATACTATTAAGCATATTCATAATATAACTACATTTTAACAACCATTATATATTACTAACTATAATAGTTTTAACTATAACAAATTATAGTTAATAAAATAACTATCGAAAATCTATAATGTATATCTAAAATCTAGAAACCAAAGCTCAGCTGAACAAAGGATGTGATGGAAAGTCTAAGAAACATCACACTCTGGCCAGACTAACAAGAATTTTCATTGTTAGGGGCACCTGGGTGGCTCAGTTGGTTAAGCAGCTACCTTTGGCTCAGGTCATGATCCCAGTGTCCTGGGATCCAGCCCAGCATCTGGATCCCTGCCAGTGGGGAGCCTGCTTCTCCCTCTCCCTCTCCCCTGCTTGTGCTCCCTGGTTCTCTCTACCTTTCTGTCAAATAAATAAAATCTTAAAGAAAGCTTTTTCAAGGTGCCTGGATGGCTCACGCTTAGTTAGTTAAGCATCTGCCTTCAGCTCAGGTCATGATCCCAGGACACTGGGATGGAGCCCCACATCAGGCTCCTTGCTCAGTGGGGAGCCTTCTTCTCCCTCCGGGTGCTTGCCTGTTGCACTCGTTCTCACTCTCACTCGCTTTCTCGGACAAATAAATAAATAAAATCTTAAAAAAAATTTTTTTTCATTGCTAGAAAATATGACTACCTTTGAGAAGCCATAAAAACTACGGAATTGAGTAGTCATTTAAAAGAGGAGTTAACTGAGCATGCATCAACAAAGATATCACTTTTTATTTTGCCAATTATCTTTCCCTATAACCTAAATTAATAGGACTATAAAAGGAGAACCACTAAATGATGACATCTTTCATGTGCAGAACATTTTAAACACGCTTTGTAAGAATGATGCACACATATATTTAGTGCCTGAAAATGGCAATAAAGGTAAAATTATATATGTGGGGAGAAGTAAAATTTGATTATAAAATTATTTGGACTAAAATACAACCGTTTTCAACCAAAATTAAATTACCTTTCTCTTTTTTTTTCTCTGAAGCTAGGGATGTATTTTCAGGTTTTTACACTTCAAAAAACTGAAGCTGAATGATAATGAAAACACAGTTGTGGAAGGTAGCAAAAGCTATACACTTAGAGGAAAATTTCCATACTTAGAGAAAAAACTATATAGTTTTAAATGAATATTAGAAAAGAAGAAATGCTTAGATAATCCTAGTTTTTGCCACAAAAAGATAAAGAATAGCAAATTAAATACAAAGAGAGTAGGATGAAGGAAATAAAAAACTAAAATCAATGACATATAAAATACAGCCTAACATGAAAGCAAATCAACAAAGCCAAAAACCGGCTCTTTAAAAACTTATAAAACTGATATACCTCTAAGCAAGTTTATCAAGTTAATCAAGAAAAAAAGGAAACCTCAATTTGCCAATACTAAGTATGGAAAAGGAGACATCAACCACCACTAGAGCCTATGCACATAAAAGGCTACACCTCCTAACTAGTTTTGCAACCCTGAGAGTAAAACCTGGCAGCAAGAACATTACAAGAAAAGAAAACTACTATCAATATCCCTTCGAACATAGGAGGCAGAAATCCTGAAGAAAATACTGACATATTCAATCTAGAAATATACACAAATGGAAAACACATCATGATTAAATGGAGTTCACCCCCAGGAATATAAGATTGACTGAGTCGGTAAAGCATGTCACTTCTGATCTTGAGGTTGTGAACTCGAGCCCCATGCTGGATGTAGAGCTTATTAAATAAACGAATAAATGGAAAAAAATAAATAAAAGTATACTGATATAAGATTAAAATTCTGCTTTGTTGGTTTGCACTTGATATAAAAATATAAGCAAACAAAAGAAAATCAATTACTGTAATTCACATTAACAGATGAAACAGAAATATCACACAATAATTTCCACGGATGTCGGAAATGCATCTGATAAAGCTCAACAGCTATTCATGATTAAAAACTCTCAGCAAACTAGGAATAGGCAAGAATTTCTACAATCTGATAAAGAGCATTAAAAACCCAGATAGTTTTCAATGATAAACTATCAAATGCTTTCCCCCTGAGGTTTGGAAGAATGTTCACTATTTGTATTCAAATTATACTGGAGGTAGAACTAGTATAGTAAGATTAGTATTCAGTCAAATACTCACAAGGAAAAATAAAACTCTGATAAGAGTTTCTGATAAGAACATGATTTTATATGGAAAATTCAAGACTGAAACTACTAGAAATAAGTGCATTTAGCTGGGGGACAAATACAAAGACAACTTACAAAAATCAACTTATTTTTAGATGATTGTACTAATTGGGAAAAAATTTAAAATAATGCCATTCGTTGTGTCATCAAAACTCATCAAATCTTAGGAATAGATATGCAAGACCTTTACACTGAAAACAAAATTTTGCTGAGAAATTCTACAAGACTAAAAGGAAATGAATAGAGAGAAGAAATCAGGTGAGATGTAAATTTTCTCCGAATTATCTATAAACAATACAATTTCATTCAAAATCCGAGCACATTTTGTCTTCTAGCAATCTCAAGGAAATTCTGAAATTTATGATAAATCAAAGGATTCAAACAGTTTTAAAAAATCATATAAAAGAATAAAGTCAGAATTATAAAACCAGATCTCAAGACTTACTAGTTAGCTATGATTATTAAGAATGTAACACTGATGTTAAGACAGGCAAATATGCAACTGGAACAAAATAGAGTCTAGGAAGAGAACCACAAATTTACAGTTGCGTGATGTTTTCCAAGGTTAAAAGGGCAGTTTAATGTGGAAAGGGAGATTTTTTTTCAATAAATGGTGATGAACCAATGGAAATCCAGCTGGAGGGCAGATAAAAAGGAACCCTGATCCCTAGTCTCACATTCAAGACTTAAATGTGAAAGATAAAACGACAAAGTTTCTAGTTTCTTCATGATGTTTGGGGACAGACAGTAATTTCTTAGGACCAAAAGGCACTAATAATAAAAGGAAACAACTGGACTTCCATCAGAATTAAATACTTAGCTGCTTATCAAAAGACAGTAAAGTGAAAAGCAAGCAACTACTAGAAAGTAAGACAAAATACATAAAAAAATTCTCTTAAATGAATGGATAAAGAAGA
>CM052800.1:8812117-8892501 GCA_028533885.1 Nasua narica | reverse complement strand
GAGGGTATTATGCTAAGCGAAATAAGTCAGTCAGAGAAAGACAATTATCACATGATCGCTCTGATATGAAGAATTTGAGAGGCAGGTCAGGGGGTTATGGGGGGGTGGGGAAGAGAAATGAAACAAGATGGGATGGGGAAGGAGACAAACCATAAGAGACTCCTAAACTCACGAAACAAACTAAGGGTTGCTGGGAGGTGGGGGGGGGGGGTAAGGATATGGACATTGGGGAGGGTATGTGCTATGGTAAGTGCTGTGAAATGTGTAAGCCTGATGATTCACAGACCTGTACCCTGGGGTAAATAATACATTATATGTTAATAAAAAAATTAAAAAAAAATTCTCTTAAGTGGAATGGACAAAAGACTTGTACTGAATTAAAAATGGGCAAAAGACTTGTACTGAAATTTTACAAAAGAATATAATGGATGGGGTATAAGCATATGAAAAGGTGCTTCAACATCACCCTTAGTTATCAGGAAAATGAAGATTAGAACAATAATGAGATGTCACTTTTATGCCCATCAGGATGGGTAAAATCAAGAAGCTTATTAGCAATACAAAGTTGGTCTTATGCTCTATTCTAGTATAAAACTGGCAAGCTAGTTGGTAGTTTCTAATAAAGTTAAACATACATGCACTCTATGAACTAGCAATTCCACTCTTAGTTATACATCTAAGAGAAATGAGTGCTTATGTACACACACACACACACACAAAAAAAAAAATACAGAAAAGAAAAACGGAATAAAAATGTTTATGGTAGTTTTTATTTGTAACAGGTCCCAAATGGAATCAACTCAAATGTCTGTCAATATTTGGGAAAGGAACAAATTGTGGTCTATTTACACAATGATTCCATTCACTAATAAAAAATAACTACTGATAGTAATTACTCTTCTATACAATTTTACATCTTAAATTTCTCTTTGAGACTGAAGTCTGTTAAGTGTTTAAAAGCAATTTTTCAAATGTTTTCTTATTTTAAAAGAAGAACTGGATATGGTTGTTCAGAAGTGTTTTTTTTCCCCCAGATAAATAATCTTAAAGGTGAGATTTTCATGCTGTTAAAACCAGTGACAATGGATACTGATTAACAAGCCCTACAGTCAAAAGAATTTTAAACTATAATTACAGTTGCATTGTTTGAAGGGTTAAGTTTTTTTTTTCTTCTATTTTTTTGAAATCACCATTGATCTTGACATCAAACACCTCATTTATATTCTCTAGCTATTGTTCTGAAAATCTTGGCTCAAAATTCTTGACCATACTACAAGGTAACAAGAATGAACTATTATAAAGACATCCCATTTCAGTCACTCTAACTTAAAATGTATATACATCCAGATTTGTTTTCAATATGTATGTGTAAATATACATATATTTATAACACATGCATGTATATAAAGATGAAAATTAATACAATGCAATATGAGATTAGTTAACCAAGATGAGGGTGAGATTCTAACTAGGAGTTCTTTCAGAGATTTACAAAGAATGTGATAGTTTTAGATAGAAAAATGTAGAGGAGAAAATAGGTAGAAAATACTTGCTTAAGCAAAAGTACAGAAGCATTCCAAAGGCCATATCAAGGTAAAATATAGAAAACTGGAGACATTCTTAACTATGTGCTCAAAAGCCCTACTTAACGAATGCAAGGAAAATACCTTACAGTAAGTTATTCACCTAAAATGTACAGTAAAAATTTTAAAGGTAAAATAGTTACAATACAGATTATAGAGGAAGTAATAAGAGATGAATGAATGAAGAGAATTAAAAGATGAAGAGATTAAAAAAAAAGAATAAATGAAAATTGCCCAATCACTGATAATGAGTCTAAGATGGCTTCCATGTTACCAGGGCTCTTTATCAAGTAACCAAAATCCTTCTAACATGAAGGCAACATTCTAAGCTTACATTCCTCTAACAAGACTAAAAATATACCTTCTACCAAAACACAAAATTGGCAAAGCTTTTAGAGTAAGAAACATAGCCACTACCACAAATATGAGCCTCATTTGTCATGGATAATTAAGATACAAATTATATCATTTCAAAATGGATTAGAGAATCAAGACTTTTCTATATTCCCATAAAAAATGTTTATGCCATCCAATAATAAAAGTTGTGTGATGAGCTTCCTAAACTGAAGATGGGGCAAGAGACTAAATTATGAGTAGGCTGCTAGCGTGACAGCATGGTTGGCCCTAACACCTGGTTTCCTGGTGTTGGGCAGATATGTACTACACACAAGCCTGCAGTCAAAGGGAAGGTTGTAAGCAATTACTAACTTTACTCTGGCGGTTATGTTAATATGCCCACATCATAGCCATACTGACTTTTCAGATTTTGACCTTATTTTGGAAGCCCAGACTAAAGAAATTTCTCACATCCAAAGGGGAGGGGGCAAGAAAGGAAAAGAAAACATTTGTACAAAACTAGGCAATTTACAATTTGAATCTAAGTTATAGTTCTTTGATCTCAATGCACTGTCCTGTACTTTCATTTACTAAATGTTGTTCTAAAAATAAAAGAAAAAACTACACAAATTAAGGATGAATATGAATATTCCCATCTTCTAAGATCCTAGCAGTCAGTCTATTGGAGTAGAAAAATCTACCAATGTGATGGCATGATTTTTATTTAGTATGAAAGGATCAAAAAAAACCCTATCAAAACGACAGAACCAGATCCAAGACTGAACTCTCTCAAGCACCACCTGTTTAATCAGATAGAATCACTGAGAATCACTGGGCATGCTTTTCCCAAAGAACTGAGGAAGAAGCTATAAGGACCTTTACCACCTAAAAAGATTTTGCCCCAATAACAGGCAAAGAGGATGGATACGACACTTAATTTTTTTTAAGACACTTAATTTTAATAATCAATTATAGCCCAATATGTCTTTGTAAGTTACTTTCTAGACATAATATATTTGACAAGTTCACTAAAATTTTATTTTATTTTTTTAGATACTGATATGGCTGAGTATAGGTGTAGAGCAGGTAGAGTGGGCCTCTTCAAGGAGGAGGGGTTAGCAAATCTTCTCTGTAAAGGGACAGACAGTAAATATTTTAGACTTTGTAGGCCACACTGTTATATATACTGTTTTAACTACTAAACTCTGCCATCACTGTAGCTCCAAAGCAACCAGACAAAAAGTGAATGGGAATCGCTGTGTTCTAATAAAACTTTGTTTATAGTTTAGAAGTTAGCCTGTAGGCCATAGTTTGCTAACCTCTGTCTTACAGTATTACTGTGGCTTTTTTTTAGGTTTTGGAGACTTTACTCATTCTCTGACAGTTATCCAAAGTATTTATCAAAGAAGAAGAATTTCAGTCTTGATTTCATAATAAAAGGATTTGATAGTGGTGATACCGAGGGGGCGTACCCTTATTCTGGCTACTTCAAAAGACTAAGAGTCAAACAAATTTGAATCAAATCTAAGCAAATCAGAAAAATCCTGATTTTTAGGATTTTAAAGCAATACACGGTGTAATATATTATTAATAATTCCTTGTTTATTACAGTGCATAAATCTGAATGGCCACACAGTATAAACACATCCAAACTCTCTAATTGAACTTCCATAATTTAATTCCCTTTTAAAATCATTTCTCCTATTTCATTCCACATAAAATCTATTAACTCAAGCTTTGGGATAATCTGCTAGAACAGATTGCATTGTGATGTTTAGTCCTATCAATTAAAATAGGCTCTATTTCTATTACTTGACATATCCTATATATTTTTATTCTTTTGGGAGCAGAGTAGCCCTTGAATCCTTTACTAAAGGGATAGATTGCAATATAAAAATATTTGAAGTGGAGAGATAGAATTTAAATTACACTTCACACCTCCCTTCACACTCCCACCCTAATCCAACCCCAGATCAGTGTGTTCACTCTTAGAATAGAATGGAAGAAACGTTGGATCGGAAACACAAAAGACAGTTTTTCATATATTAAAGTAAACTCCCCACATGGGAATCTTCCTTCTTCCTAATCCTGGTTCCCAGGCAGCTCTGAAGTAGAACTTTTTATGGCTCCCATGGTATACAGATACATAGGACTTGGGGGCAGGTCCCAACTGAAAAATAGGGGAAGAAGTATTTGCTCTTTCTTAATTACTTCCAGTATAATTAAATTTTGAATATTCCTAAAGTATATATTAATATCTAGAGCCAGCTTGATTTAAAGTTCTTCTTGACATTAAGAAAATTAAAATATACAATGTCATTTTGGTAGTAATTTGGTTTGACTGCAGTCAAGTGGGAAATCTTTTAAATGAAAACAGCTCCTCTATGTTTGGGTTTAAAGGTGAGTCAAAGCTGGCAAGTAAGAACAAATAGTTCTTCCTAAACTGCTCTACAAAGTCAAAATGCCTTGTGAAAATTACCTGTTCACCCACCACTGCACTGGTAAAGAGCAATGTCTTATTTTTGGTAAGAATTATATCAACTCGTTGTGACACAACCCACATGAGCAGTAGCTCTGATATGTATCCTTTTTTTTTTAAAGAAAAGAAAAATGATTAAATAAAATTAATTAACGCAGTTCCTTTGATGGACCAAATGTTAAACATGAAGCCCATACAAGGGGATCTTGGTAGTTAAAACGTTATCAGTGTGATGATAATATTGTATCTAGCGTAGAGAGGGAGAAAAAAAGAATAAAAAATAGGAAGAGAGCCAGGCTACTTCTAGTCCTTTCTGAGTCATTCCTTTGGTATGTGTGTGGGAATCTTTTCTTTTTTCTTTTCTTTCTTTCCTTCCTTCCTTCCTTTCTTCCTTTTTAATGTTTTATTACTGTGTCAAAGTACTTTCAAATTCAAATAAAACATCTCAATGGGTATTTCCAATGGGTATATTTTTCATCTGGCCATCAAAATTGAAATTTTAAAAGCAGACTCTGATGATTCACAGAGGACCAACTAAAAAAATTACTAATGTCATATAATCTGAAAGGAAAATTCAGGCGTTACCCCTCCTTAAGCCAAGTAAGTGTGACAACAATCGGTTCTGTCCTAAAGAAAGCTTCTCCAGAAACCTTAAAACCATGGGAGTCTTCTTTTTTCCAAAGCTGGCGGGCAGCTCTGAAGTAGAGGAAATCTTTATATCTCTATCCTCTGGGAGCCATAAAGAATAGTAGTAAGTTATCTGAGAGTAGAAAATTTTGCTTTTTCTTAATATCATAATCATGGTCTATAATTACTGAATTGAGATAAAAGAAGATAAACAACAACACGACTTCTGATACTGTTCTCTTAAGAACTTTCTAGATCGTAATAATTATGGTGGAGTATGCCAAATTAGATTAAATATAAATTACTAAGGTTAAAAGATGAAAAGTGTATAGAAGGAAAAGACCCTTAATTAAGCTGCTCCAGAGTTTCAAAAATACCTAAAAATCGCAGCTTGATAAGTGGGTTTTTCCCAAAAGAATTGAAGCTCCATGTTAAAGTAGCACAGTGAAAGAAGAGAGTCAATAGATACAAAAATAGGTATTAAAAATACTAAACTTTCCTCCCTTCTCAGTTGCAAACAACAACCTTTAGAAGGTAATTCAGCTTTAGTTTTCTGAGTTTTGAATTTCTATTTCCCATAATTTTTTAGTCAGAAAACTAAAGAGCCAAGAGATTCAGTCAAGCATTTGAAGAAACCAGATTCCAAAAATGAAGTTAAACTCAGAAAACATGAAATACAAAACTGGAAATATTACTTAAGAATATGTAATACTCATTCCTGTCATCAGTGGTAGCAGAAAGTTTTAGCTTGTTTTCAAAGTGCACACACTCATGACTACATGAAAAGAAATCGAAGCACTGGCACAAATTTATAAAACTTATCAAAAGGCACTATTATTACTGTCTATCCTCCATGGCTTAAGAAGATTTTAGGAGTCAAGGAAAATCCTTTTTTATTCACTTTGGTACTTACAACAGCTATTTAAATATCATGATTATTGCACACTTAGAGGATAATCTTGTGGTGTAAAATTACTTTTGCTTCTTCTCATCCCTTCTACTTTGCTCCCTCCCAATCTGCACATGAGAAAGAAAAGCCAAGTTTAAGCCACAGAACATGTCAACTGCTGTCCGAAGAGGTTTAGTAGTCTGGTCTCTCACAGTCCTCGTTTTGTCCTCAAGATAGCAAGAACCCAGAGGGGAAGAATGGTGCGGGAGAGAGAGTGTGTGAATGAGTATGTGAGTGTGCCTACATGGTGTAGTGAGAGGGAGAAGAAAAGCATTATATTCTTAGAAGACACAGTGAAATATTAGCAACATGATTTCTATACATTGGTGTTAACAACAGCCTATTTGGTATTTACTTTTAACTGGGTCAGACATAGAACTAATAAACTAGAGTTGTAAATTATATACCAAAGACAATCAGTTATAGATTTAGAGAGTAGAAAAATCATATTGCACGTCACCTTCACTAGTATTTATTAAAGATATTTCTTAAGCAAACTATAAATAGATTTTAAAAGGTATAAAAATTAAACAGTGAAAATCTGGACAGTTTAAAAGGAAGACATTTATTAAATAACTATATTAGTATGAAAACCTTTAAAGGTTAAGAGATTTAGGATTCAAAACTTTGACAAGTGCACAAATCAAAATATAACTTTTCTGTGAGTTTTCAGACAGTGCATAAAAAATCTAGGCTAATTATAGCGTTGATCAGTAAAACCCAATTAGAAACAGTTATACCATAGCAAACAGAAATGAATTACCTCGTCTTCGCCCATAACTCCTTGCTGCATGTAAACAAAGCACAAATTGTAAAATGTCAGAACTACAAACAAGCCCACCCATACAAATATTTGTGATCTGAAAAGCTAAGTGGGCATCTCATAATCAGTGCTACTTCGTTTGAAGAGCTAGGACAATGTCACTGTATAATATCTGTACGGTATTTTACCATTTACAAAGCACTTTTATTATATACTTATATATATTCTGAACTGTACAAAAAATGAAATTAACAGGAAATAAACCATTTATTCTCATTCATGCTCAAATTCATGAATATTTCTTTCATCTGATCAGGATGTATGTAACACCTTAAGTTAAATAGCATCCCAAATAATGAATGGAAACAGCCAGAATTAAATCCTTATTTTCCTAATTTTAAAGAATGATATAGCAGATACAGTCCAACCAATAGCTATTCAAACCCAATTCACATTATACCAAGCCTGTGTGAAGAAAGTATTGGAAAACACAGAAGAATGAGAAGATATAACAATGTTAAACTGATACTCTGAAGCCTGTAGAGCTTAGCTAGAATGTAAAGAAATCAATGTTCGAAATTGCTTAGTTGAAGAAATGACTAATGATACACTATAGCTAACAACGCTTTCAATCTTTTTGGTACATTTTATAATCTCTAAGTGTTTATGTCTCTATCCTTGGGGTAACAGGGATCCAGGCACAAATTATTATTAGTATCATCATAGAATAGCACACTTGTTAAATACTGTAAAAGTATAAAGCACAAAGGCATTTCAATCTACACTACTAGTAATTTACATAATTCCTTAGGGAAAAAAAAAAACACTGCGATTTATTCTCCATAAGAAACTACCAGTCTAAAAAAATCCACAACATATTTTTAAATACCCCCCCCCCCCCCCCCCCGCTGAAAAAAATCCGAGTATACAATGAGTATTTTTACCCGGGAATCAGGGTAATCAAAACAGTAAACCGAAATAAAAAATGACTATTAAAATTAAGATCTTAACCCAAATTTCATGAATTTTTTAGGCCTGGGAAACTCTTTCTGAATAAATATCAAATCAAAATATATATTGAAAGTCATGAGAAATATAATTTCCCCCAAAGTACAAAGCAAAGATCAAAAGAAAACATTTCACATCATTAAATACATTCTATTATAGAACTTTTACAAATATAAGGCTTTAACATAAAGAAGTATGCCCACAGGTGAGAATATAGCATTAATTCCCCTATAGTGACAGTGGGAAAAACAAACTTGTCCACCCTTAGTCATTTACATTTCAAGAAATAAGCCAAATACAAGGCTTACATCGGAGTCTTTTAGGAAAAAAAAGAACCTTCTTTTACTAAAAAAAAAAAAAAAATTGCATTTGCATCTCTGACTCTACTGTTTTTATTTAGCTAGAACTACTGCATATATAACTTTTTTGGGATCTCCAATTACCTCACAGCCCAGCAGATTAACTGACCTGTACATTAGTTTTAAATGTAAGCTTACCTGTGTGTTTGTGTGTATATATAGCTTATATGTACACTACCTGTATATATTATTTATAGCTTACCTGACCTATATATTAGTTTAGGGTAAGGGTAGGGGTGGCAGGAACATTTTTGCTGTGGAAGTCTTCCAAGACTTAAAAAAGCCTTAAAAATATCAGGGTCTCAAAGAGATGGGAGACTGGAAAATCTAAAAGCATTTTTAAAAGAGCAAACAAGAACAGACCACTGAAGAATCAATTCACTGAAGTCCTGACAGTTGTATTAAGTGTGGAAATGGTCAATAAGCCCAAATAGTCACAGCACCAATCTTGGGAGTTAGGCTTCCTACTTATCTCTAGGCATGATATAAATGGTATTAATCCAGTATAAATTTGCTTAACGGGATTTCATTATGGGTATACAAGGTGGATCATTTATAAAGCAAATAAAACTATTCTCAAGTTTAAAGACAAATTATGAATTATAATGAAGTAATAATGTGGCAGATAATTCTTGACCCATTGAAAAAATTAAAGACCTCATAACCAGTTTATATTCTTAGCTGTTATATTCTTTCTGAGGCTATTCAATACTAAAATAGTCAAAAAATGTACAAATGTTCATAACATCTTAGGTTTCATCTCATTCCTATGATTGAACATATTATTTAGAAAACTTCTCTGACTATCTCATACCTGAGGAATTTTAGAATCCTGTAAAGAAGCTATTCCATTTATTTTTTGGACAACTCTCAAATTCCAAATCTCTACATTACCAAAAATAGAACTGACTGCAGATGAAGCTAAACCATGTGAAACATTTCCCATCCCTTGTCATGGAAATAACTAATCTGCTACCATCGCACTAACAAACATTTTCCTACTAGTGTTCTAATGGAGATTTCTGGAGTATGTTCCTCTATAACTCTGATTCAGAATTACGAAAAGCCCCCAGTAAGAAAAGAAAATCATTAAATTATTATTATTATGTTTTAATTAAAGAAGATTTCTTTAAACAATATGCCCCTCCAAACTCATCTAGAATATGACTAAGAAAAAAAATGAGTAATTTTTGTGTATTTAGAATATTAATTTCAGGTACATAAGTTTGATAAAGCATTATAAAAAAGTACAACTCACTCAAAAGTAAGGAATTGGCTATTAAACATACATATGTAAATATATATGTGTGTATACATATCTATGCATGTATGTTAGATTATATATATATTTTTACAGAGATAAGGCGGCTGTGAAAAAAGATCTTTTCTACACAAGTGACTTTACAATTAATTTAGTCCTGGGTTATCAATAATCTTATTTAGGTTCTAACCCATAAAAAAGAAATAGGAGGATTCTGACATCCTGTTTGGCATCTTTGTGCCCTTATACATTGCCTTTTAGCTACAGCTGTGGTATTTGAATTACTGCAGCTGGAGGAAGAGATGGGTAAACATACTAAATTAGCTGGAAATATTTAGGTTAAAGTTCTCCTGGTGTGAAACTAAAGAAATTATTATTTCTTGCTCTATGAAGCCAAAACCAGGGAGAGAAATACACCCCCAAATCATAATCCTTTTCAAGATCCAAAATAAATCTGTTATCTACTCCACTTACTTCCATCAGCCTAAAAAAGAACTGATTACGTACTCAAGTTTCCTATTTTCATGACTTAATACAGTACATTTAGATTATCTGCCCTCAGAAACACAATTTCATTTCTGAGTAAATTTTCTTAGTTAAAAGACAAACATAACTTTTTTCCTCCCAAAAAGTAGAGCAAGCTCTTGATTACAAACAAACATGACTGTATGTAGTTGATCACAGCAAATTTAAACTTCAAACTAGCTTGCATCATCCCATACTTCTGCTATCTGGTCTCCTTTTGAAAAGCCGTATGTCCTAATAAACATATAAGCTATTTTTCCTTGGGAGAGGGGTGAGAGGAACACAACATGGTGCAAATAGAAAAAATACTTGAATGATACATCATTTTGAATTGGTCCTCACCACTATGAAACAGGGTGGCTCTGTTTCATTTTGTTCTTTCTTATTGATAATATGTGAGATTTATACACTTAAAAATATAAACATTCGAGCTGTCATTCTGACTTTAGATAGTACTTAACTTTCGTTTTTTAGACAATCTACTCATTCCTATATAATGTGACTTCCCTAAAGTGCTTCTGGATGTTAAATTTGAACTCTTCTACAATATCATTCAATAGTGGTGGTCTCCACCAATTCAACTTGATTTCTAGTTAGACTGAGGAACATGGTGTGTTCAGGAGCCTACTTGTGTTATATTTCTATGGCATTTTTTACTGTTAATTTTTTTTTAATCTACACAAATTCATGAGACATATAGATGTGGGATTATACCTCTTTTTCTCTGAGTTAACAGAGGCTCAAAGTTTTATCTAGTCTGGCCAACTTCATCATCTTTACCCCATTCCCTGTGTATTTCTTTTTTTTTTTTTTAAGATTTTATTTGACACAGAGAGAGAGAGAGATCACAAGTGGGCAGAGAGGCAGGCAGAAAGAGAGAGGGGGAAGCAGGCTCCCTACTGAGCAGACAGCCCCATGTGGGGCTCGATTCCAAGACCCTGAGATCATTACCTGAGCCAAGGCAGAGGCTTTAACCCACTGAGCCACCCAGGCGCCCCTCCCTGTTTATTTCTTCTTAAAGGAATATTTCAAAGTTTAACTATGATGTCAATTGACCAGGAAGGTAGAATCATGTAGCTTTACATTTGCCTTATCTACATAACAACTGTACTACTATTTATGTATTTATGTATTACTCTTTATTAAATTGACTCAAGCCTAGCACCTAGTAATAGCTTAGTAACATCACAGATTTCTGCCAGTTCTGTGTTTTCTAAGGAATGATCTTAAATTGTAGTAGCCATGCATTTATTTTAAATACGTATTTGTGTACTACTAGGTCATCTTGGATACCACAAGGGACATGTTCACCGTACTTTAGGAAACACTGCCCAAGAGAGTCATTTTGCTTTTGACCCAAATTTTGTTCCTATTATAGCTCCTTCCAAATGGGTCTGGTTTGGCTTCCTGCAATAACATAAAACAAACCTTCTTTGGTCACTATATATAACTTCCTTCACTTGAAAACATTGGTTACGTCTTTTAATTTTAAATTCTCCAACACTTTCAGCTATTCAGAGGACATGAATATATTCTTTCAAAGGCATTTTGTTACCTTTCATCATCACCCACTGCCACAGTTAACTCTTACTGATAGGAACTGTTCTAAACATTTTACATGAATAAATACCCTCACTTCTCAAAACAATCCCCCTGAGGCAAGAAGCATTTTTATCTACTTCTGACATAAAGAACCTGAGTCAAACTGAAGTTAGGTAAACTGTCCAAGATCACATAGCTAGAAATAGCAAAGCTGGGTTTAAATCCAGATAATTTAGCTCCAGAGTCTGTGGTACCAACTACTGCTTTTTCTTTTTCTTTTTTTTAAGTTCAGTTACCCAACATATAGTACATCTTTAGTTTTTGATGCAGTGTTCAATGATTCATTAGTTGTATATAAAATTCAGTGCTCATCAGACCACGGGCCCAACTACTGTTAACTATTGCTAAACCACCACAAAAGAAAAATACTGATATAAAATTTATTACCAAAAGAAAAATACTGATATATAATTTATTACCAATATATAAAATATGTAATATAATTTATTACTGATTTTCAAAGTCAATACTATTTGCTATGCTTACTGGTTAAGTAATACAACTTACTCAATTGCTAATAGTGAGTTTCAATCTATAAACATTAAAAAATAATAATTTAAAAAGTCTATGTATTGAGATGCTATAATTTCTGTCATCAATAAATATTTAATAATAACTTAGTACAGCTGAAGGCTTGGTATTGATATCACTTAATTCTCATATTTCCTAGGGAGACAATATGCTATGAATATAGTAAAATTACAAGAATTAAAAGCAGCTCAAGGAAATTTCCCCTTACTTTTTATTGCCACTTGCCTACTTCTCTCAATAACTTAGATGTCTACAAAAAAATTACTTAAATCCTTAATATTCAAATACCTCCTTACCCTATAAATATGCCAAATTTCCTGATTCCTGCTTCCCCCTTAACAATGATCCCAAATGAGCAAAATTTTTTTTTTTTTTCTCTTGGATCAAACTGTCCTTACTGACCTAAACACATTTTGATGGCCTAGTTTCATTATCTTTTTTCTCCCCTAGTCCCTTGCCAGAAAAAGTTCAGAATATCCAGGACACCTTACTGTATCGAGAATGTAATGTGGCCCCAGAGTGGCAGGCTATGAAGTGCTCACATAATGAAAAAAGCAGATTTGTCCACAAGATTCAACTCCTGCCTAAAATAAAATATTCTTGTGTCTACTATGTGATAAAAGACTTCTAACCTAACATCTAGGCTATTTAAGGCAACGGATGAAATAAATTAATTTAGTAATGTTCAGTGTAACCATGGGGCACCTCAGTTAGGTGTCTGACTCTTGGTTTTAGCTCAGGTCATGATCTCAGGGCCCTGGGATGAGCCCTGCAAGGAGCTCCTGCTCAGCAGGGAGTTTGCTTGTCTCTCCCTCTGCTCTCCCCTCCCTCAGCTCATGCTCTCTCTGGCTCTCTCTCAGGTAAATAAATAAAATCTTTAAAATAATAATACTAATATTTAGTGTAGCCAAAAGTATAAGTTATAAAAATAGTGCAGCTCCTAAGTTCTTTGCTCACATATACCTGATGTGTATTCTATTGTGATTACAATATACTTGTGAATCGCCCTAGTGTACTATGCATAAAGAAATCTCAGAACATCTGTGAATGATCTAACAAACTGTCTCATACAGTACGTTCCTTCAAATGGATCTTAACAGTATGAGAAATATACACATTCTATTTTTTCCACTGAATTACTTTTTTTAGAAGCAACAATAGAAATGTGAATGATCTTTATCACACAGAATGTCTCAAAAGAAAATTTAAAGAAGTCAGGATAAACATATAGTTTATTGTTACCTAAACCTATCATTACTTTATAAATCATGTCATGAAGATAAAAATTATGACCGATTTTCAGTTCGCAAACTCGATTTTCACACTCTAAGTTTTAGTAACAGATTTTAGAGTTCAGAGACCAACTACTGAATTGGTATTTTTTTTTTTAATTCCATGGTAGAAGAAAAGTTGACTGAAGAACTCCTGGAGTGCGATTTCTAGTATCTTTGTGGTCAAAGTCTATGTAAAGCACTATAATTCACTGAATTCATGCATGTGGCCTGCGGGACTGTTGAAAGGTCTAGCCTAGACATGGCCTCCGCCTAGAGAGCACATTCAGGCCCCAGGGTGAGAAACCTGACAATTCAACCTCTGTGAGGATCCTTCAAGATCCCGACATATAACCCAGGGCTTAGACTAAGCTGGCATGTGGTGGGCAACTCAATATATAACAATCCAGTGTTAAATGAGCCGATCAATCACATCACCAGACACTTTGCTGCTTCAGGTTTTCTCTCATTCCAAAATCCCATCTCCCTTGATAATCTCCCAGGTGGCCTGGACTTTATTTCCACTTTTCTGTCACTACGGTCTTTACTTAGTGTTAGTTCACACGGTCAAGCTTTACACTGGCCTTTTTTTTAGACTTTGTTCCCCAACTTCACTGCCATCTGTTCTCAACAAAGCTTTAGTTAAAATAGAAGAGCTAAGCCATTCTAATTATATAATTATGTATTTTAAAGTACTACCTCTACTCTTCCTTCTTCCTACTTCCCTCTCTTCATCCACTCTCTTATTTAAAAATACCTTTGTGGAGGATATTTTCATCCTCCATGTCTACTCCCACAGTCATGGATGTGCTAAGTACTGTGACTCTGAATACAATATTTGTCCAACAGAAAGAAAACAAACTTTAATGAAACTTTATTTATCCTGTTTCTAACCCTGGTGAAGTTCATTGTGTAAACTTCTCAGTTAGAATAAATTTAGTGTGAGCACCATATTTGCACAGAATCACTAGTATATTAATTCTTCGGTTAACATAAGCAAAAGTACTATACTAAGTAACAAGTTCTATGCACTTGGCAAACATCACCTCATTTGATTCTCATAATAAACCCTGAGGTTGTTATTCCCATTTCATAGAAGAGAAACTAAAGTCACAGAAGTTCCTGAACAAGGTCTCACCATAAACTGGAAAGCCAGTATTCAAACTCAGGACTCTCTCCAAAGTCTATGATCAATAAATTAAATCACACTGTGACAAATACACCACAATGACTGCTTTGACAGCCAGAAAACGTTCAAACTCATAATTCTGCTTTTTGTACAGAAGTTGTAGCTTTATTTTCATACTTATAAAATAATTAACTTCTGTGTATGGGGAAGGTATAGAGAACCATGTACTAAATCATATTTGTTTATATGAGTCAAATTTGAAACATAAAATGTTTTTATAAAACTTACCATTTAACATCAACAGATTATCAGTTCCTGGATGTGGATAGCTCAATCGACCTTAAAAAAGACAGGAAAGGAAAGTTTGAAGCTTATGGAGCTATTTGAAAAGCAAAAAAAGGGAAGAGGGATAGGGAGGAAATTACTGACCATGGTATATTTCTTAAATAAAAAAAAGGAATTTCCTAACTCAAAACTTATTAACCAAAACCATCTTTGAAATTTGAAAGCAAAACACAAAACAGCTAACCTTAGTTCCCAGATCATGAGAGCACAATGTGACTTAGGAACAATGCCAAGAGAATAAAGTCTATTTGTTTTTTTGAGATGTAAAAAGCGATGTAGGTGTCCTAGTCCTCCAAACTTAAAATAGGATGTAAACATTTTTTAATATTTTCAAAACTGTTTAAAATTCTCTCCACAGCTTTCTTTGTCCAAAAATAAAATCTGAAAAGAAATTTATATTCCTAACCAAAAGACAACCAAAATATTAAAATAAAAAATGAGTACCAAAACTCATCATAACTTGTCATTAATTCAGTATGATTTTATATATAGTTATATTTAAATAAGGATGTTTGATGAAAATGTCTTCCACATATTATTATAAGTGATATTGCAAATTTAACCTATTCGAAGTTTATAACTGATCTAAAAAATTAAAAAATGAAAATATCAAAGCTTAAGAGCACAGTAGCCTAGTCTTTCCTTTGAGCCATTCTTCATTCAAGAGTTTTGCACTTAATACACACAGAAAGGACAGCAATACTGCAGACTGTGGAAAGAAGAAAAGGCATGTCCGAACATACCATGGCGCTCATTTAGCACTTCTACATCATAATGCTTGTTTGACTACATGCCAACATTGAGGATGATCATTGTTTTTAGCCCGTTAAAATAGAGGACTTTCCTCTAATGCCTGAATCTCTGACGGACTATTAGAGAGGTTCATTAAAATCTATTGAGAAAACAACCAAAATTAAATGTCTGTGCGATGGCACATCAGCAGCTTTCAGCACAGCCCTTTAAAGACTCTGTGAAAGCTTGGGATGCAATGATGCCAGAATAGTGACCAATAAATATCCGAATGAATCTGACATGATTAAAAGGAGTACAGATTCACTGCATCTACCTCAACCACCTCAGCAAGCACTCTACACTGTAAGACCTTGTATTACACTCAAATATTCCATACAAAACACAGATGTCTGTTGGGTTTTGTTTAAATTATGAAGGTAAAAGATTCAATCATCTGCCAATGAAGGAGATAATCCAATTTTGACATTATAATACACATATTTTAGTAAACGTTAGAGAACCAGTGTTTCAAATAACTGTCACAAAACTGTGATCATTTTAGTTCATTTAGTCCAAAGTTACTACTTCTTGTTAAATTTGAATGCAACTCTGGAAGTTCGTACCCATTTCGTCTTTATGAGCTTAAAGATAATAAATAGGATTTGTCCTAAAAGCCCTTTCTATGCAACTCCTTGAAGAGGAAACGTGTTTTAATAGACTAAAAAAATTTTTTATGAAAAAAATACATATTTTATATACATACACACACAGACACACACACACACACTTCATCTGGGCTCTGATCTAACTGTAGCAGATTCAAACTGAACGTGGTGAAATAAAACAAATGTTACTGTCCTTCAAAAGACCACTGACCACCTCTTATTTACTCCTGCATTTCATTGCAGCATAACCTCAGTTAAACTAATAAAGTCGTCATACTCTAAAAACATGCAAATAAGTTTATTGCTGTAACACCTTAGTATGCAGTGAGAAAGAAGACAGCAAGTACAAAAGGTACAAGATATGAAGAGTGAGAAAGCAGACCTTTTCTAAACTGGATTTCAATAGTATGGAGCATTACTTTGTCTGAACTATCACAGCTTATTTTGGAAATATGCCTATTTCTAAACATCTTGTTGCAGATGACCAAATTTAGAGAGCAATTTAAGGCGATGAAAAATTACTGTTATTTTTGATTTGAGATTGAAAATCAAGACCCCTATGAAAGTGGTAGTAGCTTGTATTGCTATATCCACTCTAACAAGTTCCTTAAATCTTGCACACCTATAGTGTGTGGACACAACTACGTGTGTCTCTGCTTATGATGTGGTGCAAAAGACAGGAAGAAAAAACTTCAACAGAATCTGCCAAGTGTTGAAAGAATCATGTACAGTATGCTATGTAAAAAACAAAGGCCTATTTAAACAACTAGGGACTCAGGCAAGACCTCCTAGAGAATTAAACTGAGCAAAGCCTTAAGCCCGGCTCCATTTCAAAAGACACTCAACTTTCAACTGCCACATATTTATCCTCTAACAGGTTCAGTGTTTGTTTTACCTATCCAAGACACAAATAAGAAGGTATTTTCATTGCTAATAGTCAATTTTGACTTCCTGGCTCTGAATGGACTTAAAAGGCACACCGTATGTAAAAAGTTCACAAGGTAGATACCTTTTTGCAGGATGTACATTTGTATATATATTCTAAAATATAGTTCTCCAAATAGGAAAATCTCTCAATATAACTAATCAAATACTCCAAAATTAAATAAGCAAACTCAGACTCATTTTTCAATTATCCAATCCCTTTCCCTCTACCATAGCAAAATATCAGTACATCTCAAGTAACTTTTACAGTTCATTTTACCTGGGATAGTACTTAAATTACTTTCACTAAGAACATGATAATTTATAGAAATAACCAAAATTTGAGGGCTTACTCCATGCTAAGAGCTTTTCTAAGTTCCTTACAACCCAATTACTTAGCCCTTAACGGCAATCCTGTGAATTAGGGACTATTACTTCTCATCTGAAGGTGAAAACACTGTGCCACAAAAGGTTACAAAATTTGCTCAAGGTTACACCGCTGGCATACAGTACTGGCAAGACATGACCCCCGGGGAGAGTGGCTCCGTGCTCTTAATCATGACCTTATAATGACTTACCAGTTGATAAAATAATACAGAGAAAGGTATATGTGCTTGGTCATAGGGCAAATTCTTTCCTAAATCCTTAAAAGTATTCACGGAGTGACTATGTAGTATATAACTTATACTTTAATACAGAAAAAAAATCACAATGCTGTAAAACCAGTTTCTCCCTATTATCTAAAAGCCTTGTGGCCCAGAGACGGCCAGTTGTATACTAACCCCTATACATGTCAGTAATAGGAACCCCAAATCCTACCAGGCCGTAGGGCTGGGCAGAGTTAAAAAACCAAATTTCCCAGACCCCCTTGTAGTGAAAGCATGCCCATGGGAGTAAGACCTAGCCAAAACAAAACTGGTGTATGCAGTTTCTGGGAAGTATCCCTAAAAGGGAAGATCTTCCCTTTCCTTTCCCTTTTTTTCTGCCTGCTGGGATGCAGATGTGATGGTTAACCTGAATCAGCCATATTACATTATGAGGCCACAGCTGCGTGGTAAGGACAGCAGAACAAAAAGACAGGTGGCTAGATGCATGAACATCACCACACCACTTCTAGGGGTGTCATGTTTTTCTAAGAGAAAAAGACTATCTTGTTTAAGCTGCTTATGTACTTTCTGTTGTCCCAGAAGAACCTACCTTTACAAATGAAGCCCTCTAGTCTAAATTTGTGCAAACTGAATTTTAGGTAACCAGGTTATTATTTGTTATTGTGAAAATATGATATAATAGTTTCCTGATGGTTTTAATATATCTATAATTAATGAATATCTCCTACTCTTAGCACTTCTTTCACATTGATACTATGAAATTTAAAAATCAACACTTTTGAAAAATATGTATTTATTCTTAGGTGTCAGTGAATTAACTAAAGGACCTATATAGTATCTTAAAATTTGTCTTATTAGTCTATTATGATTTTAATTATCTGTATAACACATAAGAGGCAATTCATGTTGGCCATTTAGGATGTATATTCAAGCAGCAAAAAAACAGACATATGACAATTGCATCCAATTTATTACTTATATAGATGAATTACCATTACTGAAACATAAAGCTAAACAGCATTTAAAGACATGCAATAACTTAAGCCAGCATTAAAGACTATTTCATATATATTTAAGTTCCTTCTCCAAATTACCTATTTACTCACAGTTAAAAAAACTTATAAAATAGAGATGATAAAATAATGACACCACTTCTCTTCAGATTTAAACATACTTTTACGATTGCAGAAATGTGAATCAGAAAGGATAAAATAAAGCAATCACTTTCTTAACGTCTCTTAATGTTTGTGTAGGCTCAAGTTGAAAGCCTCCAGTAACAAGCAAGCTCTAGTACCCCATTTGCTAAAGCATCATATTTCCCTTCCCAGATACCGTATACTCTCAGTTTGCTCTCACTAGCTACTCCTGAAATCCTCTTTGCTATGTCTTCCTCCTCAACTTTTAAATGATGAGGGCCCAGTATTCACTAATGGGACTTCTCTTTCTACACCACCTCCCCTAGTTGATATCTACTACCAAAGTTTCATACATCATTAAGCAGACAACTCCCACATTTATATCTCCAACTGCAACCTTTCACCCCATACTTTCCCAGAGTAGCAGAGAGCATTGTCTTCCTTCCATATGGATATTCATCCCCAAACCCTGGGTTACTTCTACACTTCATTCTATGTAATCTGTGTAAAAATTTGTCAACAATCCTGACTGCTCTACTATAAACACAGACCTAGATTTGATCGCTCTTCATCAGCTCCTTCTTGGTTTCCCAAGCCCAAGCCATTCCCATCTCTTCACAGAGTACTAGAATAACCTGACAGTCTAGTCTCCATTCAGCAGACCCCATGATACTTTTAAAATCTAAATGAGTTTGTCCTTCTATTGCTCAAAACCCTCCCATACTGCCCCCTCATCCTCTACCATTCTAACCACGCTGGCCTCTCTGCTATTACTCAAACTTGCCAGGCATATTCCCATTCCAGGATCTATTTCCTCTTCTATCTACAATGCATTTGCCCAGATATGACCAAAGCTGTACCTCTCCCTTCATTCAGGTGTTTTAAAAGATGCCAACAGAGAACATTCTAAAATAGCAGCTTTTTTCTCTATCCCCTTGACACTATATATTTTTTTCTTCATAGCACTGGTTCTTTTTGTCTCCATCCTTCAATAAAACTGAAGATCCATGAGGAGAGGACTTCATCTTTTTTATTCTCTATCGTATCTCTAGCATCTAGAACAGAGCCTAGTATATAACAGGCCCTTAAGTATTTGTTAAATGGATGAATGAACTATTTCATTGCATTATGTGACCCATGAGCTAAATCGAAAGCTTAGTACTAAATATGTGTTTGTATGCGGGGCATACGAAGTACATTCTTTCAGTAAATGGAAAAATTACACAGTAAGTTTTTATTAGTTCATTTCTAAACTCCTTAAGAACGGTGAGGAGAGGGAGGAAGACAAGTCTTGCTTTTTGCTCTTTGTCAAGATAAACTTTTCCCTTCTCCACAAATATTTTTTTTGATGAATACATCTAAAACATGACCTCTCAAGTTCCAATATTCACAGTGAATGATCCCAACCTATTCCTCATTAGTGATGATAAAATTACTAAAGAACAATGTCACACATTCTGCCAACTCTTTTTAACAACAAAAAACTTAAATCACATATTAGAATCATAAAGATATTAGAGTAGAATTAAGATTAAACCAAATAATGAGAGGCAGTATGGTATAGCACTTAAAAACACAAACTCAAGAGCCCAACCACTTAGTAGCACTGAAACTTGGACAATTACTGTTAGTAAGCCACCAGAGTCACCCAACTGTAAAATAAGAGTAAATACCCACATCTTAGCTGTGAGAATGACATACACTAATACATACATGTAGAGTCCTCAGAGCAGTGTTTGGCACATCAAGTACTCAATACGTGATATATATCATGTTTTACATTATGTGCATATGTGTGTATGTTTATTATACACAAGAGCAAGTTATACAAATGAAAGGATCTAATAATTTCTTCTTATATGCTTTAAATATAAAGCATTGTTTCCATTGGTTTGGTCGTCTCTTCTAATATTTTTTCATTTTCTATGTTTTACCTTTATTTCCAAATCTAGTTAGAAAGAAAATGGTTCACAGAAGTCTGGTAAAATCCACTTAGAATGTGGTCATTACCAACCTTGAATAACTCCAATCTCTGTTCAGATCCAAGGGGCAGGACAGTCATTCCTGACCTCACTCCCAAATCTCAATGCATGCCTCATAAAAGCCTAAGAATAAGATCATACAAATGCAGAAAAGACCCTTAGATCCAAAGTTCCAGATCTCAAGAGAGCAACAGAATCATTCCTTAATAAAAGCCATCAATTATGGTGAGTTTTCAGGAAAATTAATCTAGTTGACTCTTAAAGCAGGGTCCCATCATAAATTTTTTTCATTGAATTATTTACAACTTTTAAAACTTTTATCCAATCAACACTCGAAAATATACTAAGAAACACTAGGAATACAGAATATCAAAAAGTTTGTTTCAAGTAAAGTATAACCACTAAAGAATGACAACAACAAAAGCCTAAACTTGATCCATTAATCACCTGCTAAGATAATGTATCACCATAAAGTTATTATTATAAAACTGGTATTGATTAAGATATATGCAATTAATATTAAAATCAAGTTGAGGGGCGCCTGGGTGGCTCAGTGGGTTAAAGCCTCTGCCTTTGGCTCAGGTCCTGATCTCAGGGTCCTGGGATCCAGCCCTGAGCCCTGCATTGGGCTCTCTGCTCAGCAGGGAGCCTGCTTCCCCCTCTTTCTCCGCCTGCCTCTCTGCCTCCTTGTGATCTCTGTCAAATAAACAAAATCTTGAAAAAAAAATAAAATTAAGTTGAACTAATGATTGCAAAACTTTAAATTGTGACACTTTTATAAATGAAAATATTATTAAGAATAACAAATGGGCAATCAAGCATTGCCAGTGGCAGCATAAAGTGGCATAAAACTTAAAAATAAGTTGGCAATATATGTCTCTAGAGCCTCAAAAAAACAAATGTATTAAGTTTATTTTTGGAAATAAAAACAGAAAAAGCGCACTGATTTTTATTTAGAAATTTGAAATTCCTAAATTTCCAATTGTAGGGGAATGGTTACACAAACTATTTTAAATGCATGTAAATAAATTTTAGAAAGCGCTAAGTAAATACTGATGAAAAATAAGAATTACTACAGAAAAATGTTTAATCATTCAACCAATAATTTATTGAGCCCTTTCTATTTGTTTGGCACTATAATAAATGCTGATTCAAGATATAGCAAAAACAGAGGTGTTCATTGCTCCCATGACACAGTATCATATGAGAGATATGTACATTAAAAAAAAAAAAAAGCTACTGAATCAAGAATAAATGAGCAGGGTACTCCATTTAAAAAGGAATATGATTGTTTAACAATCTTTTACAAAGTGATCTACTACTGACTAGGAGTGTTAGGGGAGTCTTCACTAAAGAGAGAGGTAGACTAGGGATTATAGAGATTTCCAATAGAACATGGTGGTCTGAACGCATGTGTGCATCTTTGTTGTTTTCTGAAGCCCCTAAAATGACAGTACAGAAGTTTTCAAAAGGCATAGCCTCATCAGGACAAAGGAAATGAGACAGGATCACAGAAGAATTATGTCAACAGATTTTTGGAAGTTGTGAACATAAACATAAATGGTTGAATGGTTAACTGCTTTTGTAGAACAGAAATCACTGACAACACTGAAACCTAAACTGGTGTGTGCATGGGACAACTACCCAGAAACAAGTTATTTACTCTAATAGATAGCTGGAGAGGTTGAGAAATAAGAAGCTCTAGTTCTCACTGACAGTAGATGGGGGGTGGAGAATCAGAGACACACATAGATCCCTCTTTGGCTTTTTTCTAAGGCAGCTAGAAATCAGGTCTCCAGCTTCCAGGCAGAAGAATAGAAGACATATATCCAGTGTTCATTTCCTGAACCCAAAGAAAAGACCTATACAGACATGGTGAGAGTAATACATGGTTGGCTTATAGCAATGCTCACTAGTTTATAAGCCCCAGTTACATACACAGAGCTTCCAATCACCATTTTTGTGTCTTACCTTTAAAAATGAACAGACAGCAAAGGATCATATTTGATGAATACCTCCAGCATGAGTAGAAGAAAGAACAAAACCAAATAGAAAAGATGAACTTAGAAGTATAAATACAACAAAATGGAAAAATAATCTTCAGACACTACAATATAGTGTTCAAAGATAAGTACACCAGAGAATATTAAGGAAAACCAGAAAAGTTCTGTGAATTTTTTTAAAGAGGGTCTTAAAAGTTCTTCAGAGAAAAGTTTTGAAATACAAAAATCAAGAAAAGGGCTGAACAATAATAAATGAGGAATGTCTTCAAAAGTAAAACAAAAAATAAAGCCGTGAGAAACAGAAAAGCAGGAGTATAGGAAGTTTACTATTTGAAGAACAGCAATTCTTGAAAGAGAAATACTAAAAATAAAGGGAAGAAATTATCAAAGAAATACCAAAATGTCTAAGAACTGAAGGAAATGAATCTCCAAATTAAAAAGACCTGATGAGGGGCGCATGGGTGCCTCAGTGGGTTAAGCGTCTGCCTTCAGCTCAAGTCATGATCCCAAGGTCCCGAGATGGAGCTTCAGGTCCATGGTCTTCCTGCTCAGCAGGGAGCTGCTTCTCCCTTGTCCTCTGCCCCTCCCAGCCTTGTGTGCTGGCTCTCACTCTCAAATAAATAAATCTTAAAAAAAAAAAAAAAAAAAGACCCAGTGGACATGCATTGAAGGAAATAAAGAAATGGAAGGAAGGAACGAACGAAGGCAGGCAGTCTCCCTCCCCTGCACACTAGAAGATCCATATATCATTATTATGAAATTTCAGAACCACAAACATGAAAATATCTTAAAAGCTTCCAGAAAGAAAGACAAAAAAATTAAAAACACAAAACAAGGCAATCATACAAATGAACAGATTTAAGAATGGTAACACACTTACAGTAACCATGTAAGATGAGAGACAATGAGGCCACACTTTCAATATTCTCGATTACCAGTATGTAATTCCACATCAGCCTATCATCTTACATCGTAGAATAAGCATATTTTTATAGCTATGAAATATAAAATGTATGTCCCACCTGAAGGAGTACTATAAGAGAAAGGCCCAATAAAACAAAGGTATAGAGCATTAAAAAAAGGCTACGGAGATCATGACATGGATTCCAGAGGAAAAAGGAATTCCTAGTGTTATGGAAATCCCACAGTGACAGTTACAAAAGGCTGCAAGAAGGATGCCTTCTATGGCAGGAAAAAAAAAAAAAGAAAAAAAAAATCAGTCTAAGATTATTTGAGGTTTTCAGATATATTGAAAGAAGCTTCAGGGTTCTATTGATAAATTTTGGGATGAATTAGTGACAAGTACTTAGATAACAAAGCAATTAAACCGAAAGAGACAATTATTAATTCCAGGAAAAAGATGTAAGGGAGAAAAAAGTTACATTATGATACAAAACATATGAGGTTCATCTATGAATATTTGCATTGTCATCCCAATACACCTCCTAATTTAAACCAAAAGGGTCCTATAATCATTTTGAGAGGACAAAGCAGAATAAGTGTTAGGGGATGGGTAAGCCAAAGTACAGAGTCAACAAATAATACCTAAAATGTAGGAGATTTATAAGCCTAAGCATATTATTTACAAATAATTACAGGAAGAATCCATTAAAAAAAAAGCTGAAAGTAGCTACCTCTAAGGAATGGGAATCTATAGCAAATAGAGAAAAGAAGATGACTTCTATTTTTTGTTATATAAGTGTTATGGCACTATTTGACTTTTTAACTAGGCACCTATATTTTTTAAACTAATTGTTTTAAAAATTAACTAGGTTTGAGGACTGATAAAGATTTAATTATTGCAAGTATTTTAGGCTTATATGTAGAAAAAGAAAAGATTAGAAAAATTATATACCAAAATATCAAAACTTGGTTATTTTAGTTTGTGGAAATAGCTGATGATTGAAAAAAATTTTTTCCAGTTTTCCCAAATTTTTTTTAATGAACATATATTACTTTTCTGTAATAAGAAAATGAACATTTAAAAAAGGATAAAGTCCTATACTCTGGGGGGGAAAACCTTTGTTAGAGATTCTCAGGTGCCCTTCAAATACTATAAGCAATTAAAATCCATAAGCCTAATTATCTCAAGTACTCACTTTTATCATGACAAATTCTATATAAAAATATATTTCTTGTTTTATTTCCAATTTAAAAGAGTTATAAGCCCATAATTAAAGTCCTAATGAAGATTTGTAGTAAAAACACGCTTTTAGTAAACCCATATATGCTCTGAATAAATAACTGCAATTTAAAAAAAAAATGCATTGTGGTTTCCAATGGGTTTTAGTTTTTAAAAAAGAAAAACTGCAGCTTGTTGTAACTCAAATTGTTTAAACAGTCAAAACTGCCTGGAAGAAATAACAACTCAACTATATTTTCAAATTTAATAATACTGTTGCTAATTATATAAAAATAATATTGTTGCAACTACCTGAGAAGAAATATAAATAAAACTTGAAACTCTCTTTTCATGATGCCATACTTCAAGTAAGTTTTCTAAAACGAGTACTTTTACAAACATATTTTCACAATTTCCTTTTCAATCTGCAGACATTCTCACTGACAACAATGTTAAAATCTTGAAAATATTCATAAGATGAATTAAATTCTGAGTAGCTGGAGGGTAATGTGTTAAGATTATCAGGCATATGGCAGTAGTGATCATCTTAAAGTCAAAATAATTTAACAAAATGTATACGGCTTCTATATAAATGATTTAGTCCAAAGTTGTTAATGACTTTTTTCTTATTTATCAAAGAGTTGTGGTCTATAGGAAAAAGAAAGACAAAGTACAGGGGAAAGAATATGTAAATTTGACTCCTTTATAGAATAAAAAGAAACATTTTCCTTGAAGACTGAAAGCATATACAGTAATCCCTCATCTTTTTTTGAAGATATTCTATTATACATGATTATCATTTCTACTTTCTGGCACGTGTGAAAATTCTGACTACAGGAAACACAAGTGGGCCAACAAAAAGTAAAATTAGTTCTGAGAGATGCATTCCTCTCTCTACCAGAGAATCAGTGAGGGTAGCGTATGAGGAACTTAAGAGAATCGACATAACTGCTTGGACATATATACTATTGGTATTAGTTTTATTTTGCACTTTGTTGTATTTTAATAAATGTGATTAAAGTTTTTACAACTTTTCATAGATCTCTTTTATCTTGTTTCCCTATTCCAGAGTTTCTCCAAGTGTGCTCTTTACACAACCTGGAGTGCACAGTCTGTTGGGAATAGGGTCCTGAAACCTGCCTGATAAATATGCTCTCGGAGTTCCAGAATCTCTGCTCAGCTTAAAGTTAAGTTCTAAAATGTAAATTCTCACACCACAGACTTTTGGAAATATATACAAGTTACTCTGTGACTTTGTACTTCAAGTTTACATTAAGGCCAGCTGAAGAGAATCAGGGGGAAAAGAACAATAGAAGAAAAGCAGCAAGAATTTATTTGATACTACCTCAACCACTTATTGCCTAACACAGGAGTTAATTCCTTATTTTCTCAGGAGTTATCTTCCTTAAAATAGCAGAAATTCTACTTCAGGAGTCTTGGAAAACAAAAGTTTAGCAGTCAAGGAATAAAAATGATGCTAGACACACAAAAATACATAGTAAATAAAAAGTTTTAAAGGCATCCACTTTTAGACATGTGTTGGCATAAAATCATACTCTAAATCCATTTTCCTGAATTCTTTTAAATTGTTCAGGGAACATTGGTAAAGTCATTGTGATTTGCTAAAACAGATCTTTCCAAAAACTGTTATATCACGGTATTTCTTTCTAGAGTTTTCAAATTATTTTTTTTTTAGTTGAAATTAAATTTTTTTGTTTACTCTTATACTTTTGGGGGTAAGCAATTTTTGGTAAAAATGCTTACACAGTAAGACCTTTTTGCAAATTGCTGAGGGCAGGGAGGGAAGAGAGTTTAACAATAATCACTGTCTTGTTCTTTTGTTTAAAGCACAATGAATCGACCCACACATACATAAAAAGATCACAGGTCATTTAACATAGGTATTCAAATACAAAACTGCAGTATCACAAAGCATGATTTACTTTAACCATTAAAAGCATACATATTTGTTCTTCCTTTGAAAAGAAAAATATTTGCCAAGAATGAAGACAGTCATCAGAAAACAGGATGTTAATGGCAAGAAACCACTGCAAAATAAATAAAACTGATCAGTATCATTAATACTTAGGAAAGGATAGAATATCGTGTTAGTGTTCCTAATATGGAGCAAAAGACGGCATGTGCTCCCTAGGGCTGGCTGAGTAGTTACATCCCATCAGCATCGGGCAGCCCTCAAGCTATGCCAGGACTTGGCCACTTTCAGTTCCTCTAATGTGACAAGCTCTTCCGTGAACCCTGGCCCCTCTGTCTAGTTACCACTTTCCCCCAATATTTTTTCAACTTTTGCTGTTCACGCTTCAGGTCTTAGTTTACTCCAAATTAAGTACTCCCCTCCCCTTACATATCACCTCCCCAAGCACCTTATCATCTCCCTCCACAGCACTTCCAACACTCTACGGTTAGAGGTATGGATTTTACGTATATAAATATTATATGAGTACATTACATGTATATATATGTAGATTATACATATGATGATAAGGTCCCTCTTTCCCTAGTAGGCTATAATTCCCACAAGAACAGAGACTATGTATGTTTCACACAATTACAGCCAAGGTCTTGGACACTGCCTGGTATAAAAGTGGACACACTTATATAAATAAAGTGCATCCAGAATTCCATCTTTGTTTGCCATCTCTTCACACCTGTAGAGCCACAATGAGATGAGACCCTTCTGACCTGCTATGCTAAACCACAGAACCTTAACGTTAAACAATGGAGGTTCCCTACTGACCTGTAAAAATCACTGGAGGGTGAGAAAATGGAAACAAGCTGTAGAGAAGTATTTTGGGTTGCAGTAGGGATGGGAGGCCCTTCTGTTAGTTCTATCAGTCAGTTCTCAGGCGAGTAACTTGCCAAACTTCCTTTGGATTCCAGAGAGCTGCTTCATTGTTTTCCTTTCTACTGACAGTAAGTCTTACCTTGAGTAGTTTTATCCAACACAAATTTATAGTTTCTGCATTTCATCTCTGTGGAAACCAGCCTCCACAACAGCTTCCATGACTGATGCTTGCCTCTCAGTATTCATATCTCTAGAGTAGCAGAACCCTCCCCTGTTGAGCAGGGATGGCCTATGTAGTTACTAGGATGTCATGGAAATGGCGGTGTGAGACTTCTGAGGCTAAGTCATGGAAGACACTGGGACATTCACTTTGAGCTTTATCTTCGCTGTGATAAAGGGATCCAGCGAATAAACTCTGAGGACACTCCAGAAGTCTCATGGAAGGGTCCACATGGTGAGCAACTGAGTTCTCCTGCCAATGGCCTGGTTAACTTGCCAGCCACATGAGTGAGCCACCCTGGAAAAGGAACCTCCAGCCCCAGTCAAGCCTCTACAGGACTGCTACCTCATGAGATCCACAGCCAGAACCAAACAGCTAATTTAGCTCCCAAATTCTTACCTACAGAAATTGTGTGAGATAGTAAGTGTTTATTGTTGTTTCAGGCTGCTAAACTTAGGGGTAATTTGTTACACAGCAATACGTAACAATATAATCTCTCATCACTTAAATTCCTGTGGAAAATATTCTATATGAAAATTTTCTAGAAACGTTTATCATTAATAGAAAGGGAAACAAGAAATTAATTTAAAAAATTTACCCTACAACTCCCTTTTTCCTTTCCCTTAGGTCCCATAAGGAAGACAAAGCAAATGGCAGACTTTTTGAAAACATTTAAGAAGGATAAAATAAAGATTCACTTTTTTTTTCTTTTTGGAAAAAAAAAGAAAACACTTTTCCTGTATGAAACAGAAGACAAAATTTTCTGAAAGGAATGAAAGATGAGACGGAAGAGATGGGACAGAGGCTGAAGTGCTGTCCTGAAGATGAGGAATGGAAAAAAGTAGAAAGTTCAGACATTGGCTGCTTCTGTTTTGTCACAATTTGGCTTTTAGCAGAGTTAACTGAGTTCCCACCCAGAGAAAATGGGCAATGATTTGAATACGAGGAGGAAGATATACAATATGATATCCTAGAAGGCAGTGAAGTCTGCACTAATAAGAAAAGAAAATTCTTCATGTAGCAGCACTCGGGTAACAGGATCATTTTAAGTAAGTTTATGATGGCAGTATGCAGAAGTACCAGTATTATTTCTATTTCTATGTAGAGAAGATGTCTCAATTTTTAAAATTTTTTTCTCTTTTAATTCCCTGCATAATAAATGTGGAACATAAAATACTCTAATTAGAAACAGATTTGTTACCATAATTCCAAAAGGTGGTGCTGAGCACATTTTCCACCTTCCCGTGGCCAAAGATAATTTTCCTAACAAAAGAGTTTTGAATTCATTTGAGATTTTTTTAAATTATTAAATTCCTCTTAGCCTTAGGCTGCTTCCATTTTCTTTTCAAAGTCTTCTTTCTAGGTTTCTCTCCAGTTTTATTATAACACAGACTTTAGAAAAAAAAGAAAACCTGAGATAATTCTCCAGCAGAGAATGTTTTCTCTTAACATCTTCAAAAGACCTTTTTAAAGAAGACTGGGAGAAACAACAATGAGAAATGTTTCATTATTCACTGGTAACAGTTAATGACGACTTTATCTTGTATAAGAATTTCTAAGAGTTTTTTTCTAGATAAGTCAAAGAAATAAACAAGCAGAACTTCTTCATAATCATAAACTGCTTGATTCTATTATTAAGCAGTGGGTCCAAGACAAATGCCACTAGAACTGTCAGAGCAACGGTGACAGGGAAAAGACCCCAATATACAGATACTAAAACAATTAGATTAGGTTTTGGTCAGAAGCTTCCCATCCCCCCAAAAAACCCAAAGTAAAAGTCTTTATTAGTTTGGGAGAATTATCATTGCCACACACTGTTAACAATCATTAACCTCTTGAGCTTTTCAAGCTCCTTAAAAATACAGGAATTACAAGGACAGGAAACTCCTTTAAACACAAAATCCAGAAACACAACAAAATGTTCAGATGTCTGATCAGTATTACCAACGCGGCCTCAAGCCACCACCTGCTGCCAAGACTTAAGTTCTAGAGTTTTAGGCTAAATCTTTCAAGGGAATTTTTACTTGGCTTTATAGAACTAAAAATGTGGAAAAAATTACCAAGTAGCCCATGGTTTTGATTCAGTGAGAGATGCTGAGTCAGAACCAACCAGTTAAGCTGCTCTTGAGTTCCTGACCCAGAGAACTGTTTGACATAATAAATGTTTATTGTTGTTTTAAGCTGCTAAATTTTGGGATAATTTATTATGCAGCAATCTCTTATCACCCAAGTGCACAGTCTGCTAGATTTTCACTATGAATATAAAAGGCAACGAGATATATTGTACAAAGAAATTTAAAATAATTAGTAACATGTAATATATAGACAAATGAAAATAAGTATGTTAATGAAATATTGTCAGATACAGTTAACCGTAAGACTGATACTGTAAGATCGGTGGACCTGATTCTTTTTCCCAATCTGCCTCAAGTTTTATGAAACCCTCAGAGAAGCTACTGTAAAAGATACCCTTTTAAAACCCTATGACAGTAGAAGAAAGGTGAGGAAAAGAAGTTAACTTGGGGCAATTACAGGTTGGAATCACTGCAAATTGTAAATTCAATTATTACAAGGATTTTTTTAAATTTCTGTATTTGATAGAATTCTAGAAAAGTGACTATACTATACACTTAGATCCTCTGGCAAACTGCAAAATATCTCTAAATAGTGGCTTTTTCTTAGATAACAAGTTAAGAGACATGGGCTTACATTTCTCTCTGCATAAATCAGCATAAATCTAAATAAGCTACAAAGGAAAAAGTAGGACATTTCACAAAGGTTTTTATTAACATAATAGAATCTTATAGATGACATATGTGCTACTTAGTGCTAATTCTCATATAAAAAATGGTGAGATAAACACAATTCAGTGCACGATATAAGAAATTAAAAAAAAGTCACCTACCCTTAAGAGGATCATGTTCTGCTCTCATAATATCAATAAGGGAATTCTCCAAAGAGTGCATGTTCAAACTGTCATACATTCGACTTCGATCCTAGAAGAGAAAAACAAAGATTCAATATGATGGATACAAACTTTTGAAAAACCGGTGATAAATATACTATCTAAACCTTCTTACATAAAATAGGACATCTGATTAATATTACTAATCACTTGCATTCCAAGACAATACCAGTAAATAAGGATCCCATGAGTTATACTATCACTTGTACTGGAGAATATTACATTTACTGTATTCATCTCTAAAACCACATATCAAAAGTAATCTTATTTCACTGGAAGCATTAATATAGTAAAATAATTTCTATTGTTACCTCAACTAATAAAGATTTCTGAAATGTTATACACAAAGCATTTTTAGTTGTTATTTAACTTCGAAGCTTTTCTCATATATCTAGGAAGACACCAGGGCTTAAAAAATAAATATTTTGGGGGGGAAAGGAATTAATCCCATAATGGCACCATACTTTAAATATCTATCAAACAGTGTACATTATTTGACTTAGTTGGAATTACACAATACATAAACATCCCATACAGTTAATATCAAAAGCATGAACTACTATCAGAACAAAGACTAACACCTAAATACTTATATCCAAATCTTGCTCTCTGAAGTCCACACATACTGGTCTCTGCATTTCTAAATCCTCTTTTCTTCAACACCCTGCAAAGAAGGCAGGGAGGGAGGGAAGAGAAAGTGGAAAGTATTCTCATCTCAACAAGTTTCCTACCTCAAGTTCCAAAACAAAGTCTTTGTGTAGATGGAGGTCTTGCTTGCTAAATGTTAAATCTGTCAACCCGCTTACCAGAAGGAATCTGATTCTTTAATGCCTATGAATTTATACCGTTATTCTGCTCAACACATCCTCAATGTACTTGAACGAATATACATGGGGAACTACGTACCACAGCAAGCTCTGGCCCATGCCCCCTAAATCACCAAAATGTCAGTGATGACTCCCACCCATTTAAATGTGTGTAGGTGTTTGTACAAGTGTATGTATATGAAAGAGAGGCAGGGAATGCCATTTTTAACTCTCAAAAAAATTATTGATACTTAAAAAGAAAATGTAGGAGTAAGAAAAATGGGGGAAAAAAGTCTCTACAGAAATCAAAATGAGGCACTTCTTAACCTGAGTCTATGAACTTCAAGAAGGACCCTGAAACCTCTGAGATTATGTACAATATTCTGTATGTGTGTGTACACATTTTTTTTTCTTGAAGAAAAGGGCTCCATCAGTTTTCCACAGAGATGATGCAGAGCCAGTCTTTCAGAAAGCTAAAGAAAAACATAAAGAAAATATGTGATTTATTTACTCCATCAAGCAGAGTAAATAAATCAGGGTTGTGGGCTTTTAAAGCCAGGGGGCTAGAATCAGTATTATAGACTAAACAAATTGCTGTTGAGGAATTTAGAAGCGTGCAAAGTAATACTAAATGGCAGACTGCTAGACCAGTTGCTCTTACTCCAGTTTTATCACCATACAGCTGTACTGGTACTCCTTACTTATCTTCACTTACTTTATTTTACATCACTAACAATGACTTTGCTTGGTGGGGGAGGCACAGAGAATCACTGAACTAGGATAAATATATCAAATAAGTATGTACCGCTTGAGCATGCTTCAGAATCATATGGAAGGGTTATCAAACACACAGATCGCTGGGACCCAGACTGCTGGGACTCTGTTCAGACAGAGTCTGAAATTCAACAGGTTTAGAGTAGTCCCTGAAAATCTGTATTTACAATAGGTTCCCAGGTGATACTTAGTCCAGCAATCATACTTTAAGAAGTACAGAGCTTCTTGATCTTGAGTAAGCTACTAAAACCTTTACAGGCTCTGTTCTATCTTCTAGAAAAGGAAAAAATTGTTTCAGACTAGACAATGCCTAAATTCCACCTTAAAAATAATAGGAATAATAGAAAAGCAAAAGACTCAAAGTACTATGTAATAAATGAAATAAAACGGAATAGAGGAGGGCATGGCCCATGTGCAAAAATGACATACAATTTTAGTAATTCAAATATTTCAATATTCTGTGCTTCCACAATATGTTCGTAACTAATTTGTTGATTTTCCTGCCTAACCGACTAAGGTAATTCGAGGTAGGGGACTTCTAGTGATGGAATACAGCTAGCTCTCAAATGTTTGTTGAATGAATAGTACTTTATCTCTACTAAAAAAACTTTGCGAATTGAAGTTGAGCTCTGTGAGGGCAAAGACTGTTCAGGACCATTAAGTCTTCTTAAGAATTCTGCACGGAATAGGTACTCAGCTGTTAATTGACAAATCTAATACATCTAAGGCAAGATGTATTAAAAACATATTTAAAATATAGTTAAAAAATGTAAGTTATTATGATAAAAACTGTATACATAATTAAGTTAAAAAAAAACTCAGGTACTATAGGTTCTAAGATATATTAGAAATACTTTGTATTCTATTTACCTTAAATTCTTGCAAAGAAAACATGTATGATTCAGGGATATCTTCTCAGGTTGCTGTTTTTTGAATGGAATCAGACTATGCCCCATCATAGTGGACCTATGAACTTATTAATGGTGACTATTACCACCACCAAAATGGTGTTCCTCACACAAGTCTTTTTTTTTTTTTTTTTTTTTGGTCACACACTAATTCCATTCAAGGAGTATGATCTTGCTTTAGAGCAAATTTAAAGTAAAATTAATGAAGTAACTCCATATACATGATGAAAGGGCAATAATTAAGCTAAGAAGGGAAATATATAATAAGCAAGCTATTCGATAAATATTGGTGACTGCTAGGTAATCAATAGACAGTGGCTATTCAAAAAACTGCATGTATTTATAGCTTTAGCTTTAATGCCTACATCCAGCTGAAATAGTGTGATGCCCACTTCCTAAAGCCCCTTATTTTCCCTTGCATTTCAAGTCTCTCATAATGAATTAAACTCCTGCATTAGTAAAGAAAATAACAAAGCTATTATAAAACTATTAGCTTACTTATATTTTGGTGAGCATCAGCTGCATCCCACATGATTTTTAAAGCATTGAATACAAAATACGCTTGAGCAGGCAAAGAGCTCATGACACCTCAAAATCACTTTCTAGATTTAATGAAACCTATAGGCTCATTTTCGAAAGGTCTAGGTAATTCTATTAAATAAAGTATGGGGATTAGAACATAACTTCTGAAAAAAATAACAACAGAAGCAAATCTGATTATAAAACAAATAAGGATAATAGAAAAATTTGTCTTCACATAAATGGCCGCTGGTTTAAAAACTAAATGGAAATCCTGAAACTATTTTAAGGTAAACATAAACACACCAAAACTGGATTAGCACACATATGGAAAATCATAGCAATGTAACTTACATTTATTACTACAAGACTATTTGAAAACAGTCAAGATGTTTCACAAAAGTAAGAATCTCTATGAGGAAAACTTTATCCCAATCTACTTTAAATATAAAAATTATCTGGCAAAGAATCAACTTAAATGGGTTTTCAAAAAACTGAGATTACAGAATTCCATAGCAGTGAACAGGCAAAATTGAGGAAACCATTTTAGGGAAAACTACAATCTATTATAGTATTTTATTATTTTCATAAACCCAGACATTTGCCATAAAGACTTACAGAAGCAACAATACAGTCCTAGAAAGACTGAAAATGCAAAAAGAACAAAGTAATCCTAAATAGGTTACCTTAAAAAAAAAAAGATTAGAAGTGCTAAAAAATAAAGAGGTCAAGAAAATTAAAATTAGTACAACAAAAAGAACTTGAACTTAATTAAAAGGGGACTTTTCAGTGGGATATTATATTTTTACTTTGATACATTCAAAAACTTGTCTCATTTCAAAAGGAGTGGTCAAGTAGAACATTTTCCTCTTGAAAATGAAGTATCTACCCAAAGGAAAAGGAGATGATTATAGGAAAACCCTATATTGTCATATTTAAAGATATACCAGATGCTTTAACATATATCCTTCTAAATACAAAGATCAGGTTTTGTTGCAGTTTTGTGTTTTCCAATTTTTGCTCTAAAATAACAAAGTTGTACAAACTCACTGTATTGTCCTCAATCTTCAGTAAATACTCATTTTACATTCCTGACGACACACTGCTACTGCACTCTACTGAATTAGCAGCGGATGACATGCTTCTGTCTTTTTTTTTTTAAGATTTTATTTATTTATTTGACAGGGAGAGAGAGATCACGAGCTGGCAGGCAGAGAGAGGGGAAGCAGGCTCCCTGCTGAGCAGAGAGCCTGATGCCCAGGACCCTGGGATCATGACCTGAGCCGAAGGCAGAGGCTTAACCCACTAAGCCACCCAGGGGCCCCGAGGTGCTACAGTCTTATTGCACAATGTCTTCAGTCTCCTACTCTCTCTATCAGTCTCTGGTTTTTCCACACAGACACCCCTTCTTCATCCGACTGGACTTTCACCTTCTCGAAGGCAAAGAACAGAATTTCTCCCCATACATCCCAAGGATAATTAAAAAACTATCATATACATAACATACATTTTTCTGAACTTCCTTTATTAACCTGAACCTTGACAAAGTGCTATGACAGTGACTCTGAACAAAAATTAAAAAAAAAAATTTTTAAGGCCTGAAGTAACTAAAGCTATACTAGTATCCATAAGGATTATATAGAAAGGCAAGTAAGGCAAGTAGAAAATATGCGGTATAAGAATGTATCAAGTACAGTTAAAGAACTGAATGCAGGATACAAAACTTAAAAAGCATCTATTACCTAAGCAAGTACAAGAGAACCCATTCTTTCTCATTTTCAGTAAGTGTTAACAGTTCGTTGACTACCAATGCCCCTTGAGTTTCATCTCATTTAAGAACCACAATTTAAGGAATGCTCTATTAAATGAAAAATTAGACTTGGTCTGCTACTATATATTGTTTTTTGTGTAAAGTGAATAAAGACACTAAATAATATATTTTTCTGAGAGACCTCCATATTATCATCTATCATGTTCTCACATAGCAGTCTATATATCAAAGACTGGTGGGAAATATCTTCAATTAATTCAAGGTAGTTTATGCGACATGCTCAAGAACTTCCACAGGAACAAAAATCTAGAATTGAATATACTGATAATCCCTGAGCTAGAGGACAGGCCAACATCCATCTTATAAGGCTTCGCATTACATTTTTAAAGGCATTTTGTTGCTTTGCTTACCGAGACCTGATGTACCATATGTAAACCTAAAAGTAATAATCTCAGCTGCCAATATATTTGCTTTTTTATTTAAAATATTCAAGTATTAATGAATATATTGTAATCCTAATATCTAACTGAAAATCCAATTTTAAGGCAATTAGAATTCATATATCAGAGTATGACTTCTTGCAAGGGTAACTACCTAACAGCATTTTAAAGAAAAGTATTCTTAGCCTTAAAGAAATTAACACAACTACCTAAAATTCATTTTAAAGTCAGAAATGTATTTAAAACTTTATCTTTGTTTTTAAAAAGTTTTAAATTTGAAGCTTTTCCGTAAAAAAACAATTAAAGTAAGGAAATGCCAACCAACCCGAAAAATTTTATATGTAACTGAGTAAAACCAATCTACAAAACTATTTCTTTCCTATTTACTGAATGTTAATTACATGTCCATTTCTTGGTATGGGTAAGGCCTCAAGTATCCAGGTAGTACAGGAACAAAGACTCCGGTTCTAGAATTCAGTATATTTTTTATGCCTAATCAGTTTGAAACTAAAAGAAATAAAAAGTTAAATGTTTTAAAATAATGTATTTGCTAACTGAGATATGTTAGTATTAAAATGTTCTATATAATAAAGAAAAAGTCAGAATGAAAATATTGCCCCAGACATTTAAGTGCTCAAGAATTTTCTATAATTTTGACTTTGCCAAATAGTGAAAAATGACCCAGTGGTTTAAGACACCAATTGAAGTTTGTAGCTTTTGCTGTATTTTTAAGAACCTCAACTTCAAATTCCCCAACCGTTTATGGTAAGATAGAAATACAAAAAAAAATTTGTATCATAAGTACCCTTAAGGTCCTCAAAAGAGAGAACCACATTGCTTTTAAGACCAGTTGGGAGGTTATACACTATACCTTGACTGCCTCAATCCAATTCTCACCCCTTCTCCCCAATAAACAGGACCTTTGTATTCTAAAAATAAAGTGTGTGTGTGTGGGGGGGGTACACAAGGAGGAAAAGAAATGGCCAAAATAGATCAGAGAAAGTATGAGAGCTGGCTAGAAAGACCTTTCATGATCTAGTTCAAGGTTCTCCTTTTATAGATATGGAAACTAAGACCCAAAGACATGAAAGCCCATAGACTGTATCCTCAGATGTCATAAGGATTGAGAAAGAAGGTTCAGGTTTCAGATCTCCTTTCCTCTAGTTCAGTTCACTTCCCACTATCTTTCTTCACCCCTCTCTTCAACTTCATCACATCACACCTCTGGTGCAAGGGTCCAGAGGGAATGCCAGTATCTCAGCAGTTTACCAAAAGAAAAAAAAAATTATCTTTAAACACCTAAATCCTTTTATGTAGAATGAATTTACTTAAAATGCTAGGTTATAAAACAGCTAAGAACAGAGTGGCTTTGACTGAAATCTAAGTGGGAACACTGGAGGCCCTTATCTTATAGCAGCCCAGGGGCTGACTTCCCTTTCATTATCACCTCTATCTACTCTCCAGCACTCCACCAACTGAAACCATCTCAATAACCTCATTTCTCAACATATGACCCGCCCCCATTGTCCCTTTATGACAGCTAATCTGTCTTCTCTCTTCTTCACAGTTAAATATCCCTCATATATGTACCCTCTTGCTTCTTCTTGCACATGCTTTTCCAATAATTATGTCCCTTCCTCTAAAAACATGTATCTTGCCACCTTCAAAATGATTATCATAATTTTCCTCTTTCCTTCCTTCTCTTAGAAGAGGAAAATACTATCTCCTAGGCATTATGTATTCAATTTGAACAACATTAAAGTGCTACCATAAAAATGTCACTAATATGGCCTAACTAGGCCAGAGTGGAGAAGAGCATAGAAGTAGATGGATAGCTAACTTAAATTATTAACAAAACAATAAATCACAAATTACATGAGATAACTACTTATTTCTATGTGGCGATCCTGATAGGACTATTTCGGAAAAAAGGTAGGACTTGTCTAAAATAAGTGCTAATGACAGATTACTGAAGTTACTGCTAACACTCCAGGTTTGAAAGCTATTGACAAACGTATTATTAATCTATTTATAGAGTCCTTACTTGTAAAATCATCTCATGTTGATAAATTAACTAAGGAAGAGCCTTAGCTAAGGATAACATAGCTCCATTCAGTGGGCTCCCAAAATGTCAAGTCTATGCTCATTCAAGCTTCGGCTCTGCAGTAAAGAATCCTCACGTAGGACTGAGTTTTCTACTTGTCCTGTAATAATTCTCATCACCGGGTACCCAGTATGAATTCAAATTTAGTCTGCAGGAAAAGAGATAGCATTTTGTAACCACAAAGGGCTTGAAGGTAATTTAAGACTGATTCCTAGTTTTTTGATTTAGAGTTTTTCTATAGGAAACTGATTACTTGGAAGAAGATAGTATACGACAGTGGTGACAAATTTTAGAATAAAGAAATACTATACATGAAGTTTTACTTAAAGGTCAGAAAATTGAAGCCAGGATTTCTTTAGAAATATACCTCAAGACAAATGTAGATTTCGTGACAAAAATTTACTAAAAAATTCTGTAAAACACTGAAGAAATGTAAAATTGAATATATGATTTTGTCCCCAACTGAAAATAATTCTGAAAGATAAAATCTGTCCAGTTTGACTGATGTTTAAAGTCAGGTGCTCTTGGGTATATAATTCCTTTTTCCAAAAACAAATTGTTTTGGAAATGTGAAATAGTTATGAATTACTTACAAATTTGAAATGAAGCATTTTATATTAAATAAGTGACTTTTTAAAAATAAATTGCTTTAGTGTTCTTAAAAAGGTATAACTGGAAAGTAAATAATAAATCTTACTCATAATATAAACACTAAACTCCTAGTCAAAATCCTGAAAAATATACACTGTGCAGCCTACCTGGTCTATTCTGGATGTTCCGGCTGCAGTGCACCAACTATCTTGGAGTGAATCTGAGCCCCAAGCTGGTAACTGCAAACTAGATCTCACCTTCAATAGCATAGAAGTTTTCATCAGAAATAAGCAGTTCTCTTCCCCACACCCACCCGCAAAAAAACAAAATAAAAAGTAAGAAAGAAAACAAAAAACAATCAAAGTTCCTTCTATCTTGTACCTTTAGTCCTCTAAAAATCTTGGACAAAAATCTCATTTTAAATAACTATAAGGACCTTTACTAGCCTAGAATATCAGTAAAACATTAAAAGACCTGAAAAAAATGTCTAATCATCATAACTATTAGGCCACATTTAGAAAAAAATAGTCATTGAATGAGGGAGGACAAATTTTAATTTGATGCAAAAAAAATCCCAGTATTATTTTCCCATAATCAAGGCTGTACTAACTATATTCTAATATATATATATTTACATATGTATGTGTATACATATATATATACATACAGCTGATCACAGTCAAATCTATGCACAATTACTTAACATTATAGTTTAGCTATACTGGAGATGAAAGTCATTTTGGTGGCCTACTAAAGATGAATAAATTAAGGCATTCTTGAGCTGCCAATTAAAGGCTTCAACATATATTTAAGAAATACAGCAGGTTTTTTTAGATTTTATGAAGCTTCTTTTCTACTGTGTATTTAGAGAATTTTTTAGTCTCAATTTTCTCTATATAAATACTTTACCCTTTGGCAATTAAATTATATGCTTAAAAGTAAAACTTTTTAATGTTTAATCTGTTACTTTTACCACACTGCTACTACTAACTACTACCATTCCCCCACCCCCTCCCCACCACTCAATTTCTTACTTTGAAAGATAAACATTAGAAATAAGACCATTTACATACCATTCTTACCTGTAAGGGTAAGAGTGTATTACTATTGTTGTCTGTTCTGAACACATTATCTTCAATCCAAGATTTTGGAGTCAGTGATGGAGTAGAGCGAGTAAATTTCGGTGGTGCTATGACATTACCAGAAAATGGTTTCTTCAATGGAGATATCTGATTCATAGTTCCTGGAATTCCCATGTTTCCAGTTCTACGATGATCTCTGCCATGCATTGCTCCCCAGGACATACTTCCAGTACCCCAGCCACTGCTCTGATGGTTGCTCCAAGGAGATTGTTTCAGAAGAGGCTGAGAAAAACACATGTTTAAATTATAGGCATTTAAAGAGTTTATAATTCAAACTCAAATTTAGGCCTGTGCTAAGAATACATATAATCTTAAAATAAAATCTCTAAAGGCAACAGAATATATCTTAACAGGTTATGAAAAGTAATAGGTTTGAGATCTTGCTATATGAAAACACATTCATTTAATGCTAGTTGAGTTTTAACCCTCTTGTCCACTTTAAATTATAATGAACCAAGCAGATATTTCATGAGAATTATTAAAACAGAACCATGCAATTACTTTTCTTTCCTTTCAGAATCGTATACATAAGAAAAAAATAAATACTTGAAAATTGAAATTAACTTTGAAGATTCTTAAAGATACAATCTACATTGTGATCTCAAAACAACCATATTCTGCTAGGCGTACAACCAAAAATATGGTCCTTAATTAATAAAGATATGAATAATGACAGGAGTAAATATTTAGACTTTATGATTCCAAAACAAATTGCACCACTGCAACAGTAGATAATGGTAACATTTGGTGGTGTTCTCTTGTATGAAATGAAAACACCGTTTAGTATAGAGACAGTATAGAAAATACGTCTTCTTTGCATTGTTTATTTAACTTTCAAAATATTTTATTTCAACTTTAATGTAGTTTCTTTTAAAGTGTTTTTGATTTTTTTCCCACTTAATTATCCATGAACAGTTAAGCAATTATCTGATGTTACCCATAGGTGGATCCACTGAGATATACTAAAGATAAACAACCATAAGCTTTGATTATTCCAGTAGAGATCTTAATAACACAAATCTTCAGTTCATTCATTTTCAAAAGTAAATTATATTCCAAACTAGAACCTATGACCAAAAAAAGTGAGAATCCACCAAGAAGCAATTACTGTAAGTTTTTGAAAAGTATTTGCCAGCAATTATGTTGTCAATAAGCTTACAGCTAACATTTAGCTAAAGGAATTATGGACCATGCCGTTGCTATAAGTAAATAAGCTAGTACAAGTATTCTTAAAATGAAACCTCCTTCTTATAAGATGACAAAAAAAAAAAAAAAAACTTGATCTATAGGACCTATTTATAAAAAATGCCAATATAATCATGAATATACACTGCCCCCTCCACATAGTTCAAAAGTATAGCTCAGGGACCATGAACAAATCACTTCATTCCTGAGGGGCCTTACTTTCCTTACTGATACAGTGATCAAGTTCTCTTCCAGTGATCTAAAATTCCGTATGACAGCTGTGTGACCTCTTAAACTTCACTGTGAGAACCATCTTCTGACAAAAAGCAGATTATAGTTAAATATGAATCAAGGTATACGGTCTTCTAATGTTCTATATCATGGCTCTAAGAATACTAAAGTACCTATAAATAATTTTCTGTGGCAAGCTTCCAGTTTAAAAAATGAAGACCCTGACGCACAAAAGATAACTGCTCGAGATTATGGAAATCATAGGCAAGTGGAATATTATTTCAAAATCCGTATTTTCAATCCTCATAGGCCACATTCTCGTTTCTCAGGGAGCCACCAGTGATTCAAAATTAAAAACTGTTAAATGTTACTGTGGTTGATTTAAATAACTCTTAACTGTTACTTTGGTTAGATAGTATTCACCTTTTAAAAGGTTAGCCCTTGAAAACTTCAACTGGTCAATGGAAAAAGTTATAGGAGTAAGCAGGTACTGGTGAAGGTCCACTTTTTCTTCTCTCTCAAACCTTAATCACGAAAATGACCTTAAACACACTAATCACTACAATAAATGCTGACTGGGTCAAAAAAGAACAACAAAATACTCTTTCAGTGTCCATTAACCAACCCAGCGGTCATTCAAACATTGTATTGAGAAGATAACAAAACAAGAGCTTGAATCAGAAAGGACCCGGATGAATAAAAAAAAAAAAAAACCCGCCCGGTTATTTCATAATTGCATTACCCACTTAAAATATACACACTCCAAATTCAAGAAAAGGTAAGGCCACCAAAAAAATGGGAGTCCTCCCTTCGAGGTATATAACACGAACCCCGGATTCAAGTTCAGTTTTGTCTTAAAAGCCACCAAATATTCCTTATACACGAAGAGGCGCAGAAACTAATCCAATCTCTCCAATCTCGAGCACCTCGGCTGTAACCAAGTGAGCCCCCGCGGGCCGGTTCCTCTCTCCAGCCGTCTGACAGCTCGGGACCGAGCCCGCGGCGCGGCGGCCGCTGCTCTCCCGACGCCCGGCCCTCGGCGGGCGCAGCGGCGCGCCGGGCAAGGCGTCCGGACCCGCCACCGTCTCCCCGGCCAGACATCGCGCCGGCCGGCGCAAAATGAAACAGACTCGAAGAAAGCCCTTCCGTCCGTCCCCTCACTGGGCGACCGGGAAGAGTCATGGGCTCCCCGCACGCACCGTCTGCCGTGATCATGTTCCTCCTTCCCAAGTTCGCTTCCCACGGCCGCTCGTCCGAGGCCGCCGCCCGAGCCCGCCAGCCCCGCGTCCCCCACCCGTCCTCGCCTCGTCTCCCGGGCTTGCGGATCGCGGACAGCGGCCCTCTGGGTCAAGGGCGCCCGCTGCGAGGGACTGCAGAGCCGGCGCGCCAGCCCGTCGCCGCCGCCGCCACCCTCGGTCCGGGCGCCATTCTGCCCCTGCCCCAGCCCCCACTGCCGCGCCGGGCGTTCGAGGGGGCGCCCGGCCGGGGCGACTTCCAACGCGACCCCCTTACCCGAGCCTCGCAGCCCACGGTGGCCACTGCCCGCCCGCCCCGCCGGGGACTGGGGTCCCCAGTCCTGTCACCTGTCTCCGCTCCCCCCGCCCCGGGTCCCACTCTCACTTGGGCGAGTAGCCCTCGTCGTCCCGGTCCCGGCCGCAGCCCGCCGTACCTGGTGGTGGTTGTAGGAGTTCCTCTGCTGCAGGAAGGCGGCGGCCGCCGCCTGGTGCTGCTGCTGGAGCTGCGGGCTGACGGGCGACCGCCGGCTCTGTGGCTGCTGCGGCGCCGCGGGCGGCGGGGGCTGCTGCTGAGGTAAATTCATGGCGGGCGGCGGCGGCGGGGGCACGGCGGCCGCCGAAAAGGGGCCGCCGAAGCCGCCGCCGCCGCCGCCGCCGCCACCACCGCCGCTCGCCGGTACGCTGAGTCCCGCGCAGCCGTGCGGGGACACCGGCGAGAAGCTCGGGAAGAAGGCCGGGTTCATGGACGACGGCAGCCCGGGGTAGAAGCCGTTCTCTGAATCGGGGCTGGGCGGCGGCATGGCGCTGAGCGAGCCGCCGCCGCCACCGCCGCCGCCGCCGCCGCCACCCGGGGTGGCGGCCGAGGAGCCGGGCTGCTGCGGCTGCGGCTGCGGCGGCTGCTGGGGCGGAGGCGGCTGCTGCTGCTGGGGCGGCGGCGGCTGCTGGGGTTGGGGCGGCGGCGGCGGCGACGCGGTCTGCACCGACCAGGGGGTGCCGAAGCCGGGCAGTGGCGGCGGCGACGCGGAGCCGCCTCCCCCTCCGCCTCCGGGGGGCCCCCCGCCCCCGCCGCCGCCCGGGTGCGGAAGGTCCGGGCTCTGCAGGCTGCTGAAGGCGCCCGCGCCGAGCGCCCCGCCGGGCAGGAGGTTACTGGGACTGTTGAGCAGAGGGTGGTTGGGGGACTCCATGGAGCCCGGCGCGGGGTTCACCGGCGGCGTCGAGGGGGCCAAGCCCGCATTGGGGGGCTCGGCGGCGCTGCCCTCGCCCGCGGCCGGGGTCTTGCGAGGGCTGCCCGCGCCTCCGTGGCGGCGCCGCGGGGCTGCGGGCGGCGAGGGCTGGAGCTGCGGGAGCGGGGGCAGGTCGGCCGGGCGCTGCCGCGGGGCGAAGTCCTGCGGCGGGAGGTGCTGCGGGTGCGGTACGCTGAACTGCTGCTGCTGCGGCTGCTGGCGCTGGGCGAGCTGCGCCGGCTGGAGGAGCGGGCCGGGAGGTGGAGGCGGCGGCGGTGGCGGACTGAACCGGCCGGGGCAGTGGAGCGGCGGCGGCGGCGGCTTCGAGTCCGGAGGGAGGGGAAGGTGGGGAGGGCTGAACTCTTTCCTCTTCTGGCTGCTCAGCTGCTGCTGCTGCTGCCGCTTACTGAAGTCCTGCGGGGAGGAGGTGCGGCAGCAGCAGCAGGAGGAGGCGGAGGAGGAGGAGGGGTGGTGCAGACTCGGTTTGAAGTCCTGGGAGGGGAGGAGGTGGGTCACACCCGCGTTCGTGCCGCCGCCGGGGTGGTGGTTGGGGAGTTTCTCCGCGGCCGCCGCCCCCGAGAGCGGCCGCGCCGGCTGCTGTGTCAGCCCCAGCAGCAGCTCATCCTGCATGGTCTGCTGATGCGCCAGGAATGGGGAGGAAGAGGAAGCGGCGGCGGCCGAGCTGCCCGCGCCGCCGCAGCCGAGGGGGATCGGAAAGGGGGAGGCGGCCTCCGAGATGCCGGTGACAGGCAACGGCGGCGGCGGCGAGAGCGGGCCGAAGGGCGTGGCGGAGGGCTGCGGGGCTGCGGCCGTGGCGGGCCCCGCGGCGTAGGGACGGTACGCCCCGCTGCTGAACAGGGACCCGGGGCTGCTGCTTTGGAGTGGGGCAGTCTGCAGCACCCCAAACCCGAAGTCCCTCATTTATCAGGCCGGCGGCAGCGGGAGACGCACCCCGTCCGCTGCCCCGCCGAGGAAGCCGCCGGATCTGGGGCGGCACGGCCGTGGTGGAAGGAGGGGGAATCAGTGAGAGAGACACCGTGACTGAGCCAGGGGCACCTACTTCGGCCCCGCCAGCCCTCGCGGCAATCACCGCCGCCTCCCGAGACCGGCTCGGGCACCGCCACCGCCGCTGCCGCCGCCGCCGCCGCCCTAGCCGCTTAAGAACTCCGGAACGTGCGTCAGCGCCACCTCACAATCGCACCGCCCCCCGCGGTGCGTCCCGGCACGCGCGGGCGCGAGGCCGCCGCGCCCCCGCTGCCCCGCCCCCGCCCCGCCCCTCATTAATATGCAGACTCGGCCAGGGGCGTGCTTGTGCTCCCAGGAGGGAGGGGGAGCGCGGGAGCGAGCGGCGTGTCTCCTCGGGCCCCTTCGGCATCTAGGGAAAAGAGGAGGTCTGTGGCGGTAGCGGGCCGCTGACTCCGGTCTGGGCGCCTGCCGCGCGCGCGCACAAGGGCGAGCGCGCGCGGGCGGCGCCGACGGTTCCTGGGCAACGGCCCCGCCCGGCGCGGGGTCCGCGCAAAGGCTGCCCTTGGTCGCACGCGCTTCGCCCCGCCTCCGTCGCCCTCGCGGCCCCGCCTCCTTCCTGTCACCTCCGTCCCTCCCTTGGTCACATGAGGTTTGGCCGCTGGGACGCGGGCTTCTCGGGGCAGTGGTGCCCCGCGGGGGAAACTGAGGTTGGGAATCCCGACTGGGAGCGGCTCCCAGGTACCGCGGTCGCGCGAGGCCTGCACTGTGCGAGCGCAGCGGGGACAGCGGCCCCTCCCGCCCTTGGGCTCAGTCCGGTGGTCCTTAGGCCAGCTAAGTCTTGTGGGCACTGCCGGCCTTGCAGACCGCTGAGCGACTCTCTCTACACCTCGTGCCCCACCGCGTCTCCTACTTGGAGCTCTCATCGTCGCCCCAGAAAGCGCCTTCTCGGGCTTGTCTCTGTTTTTAGCTTCTCGTGCTGCGTGCTGTTTGGACCTTCCTGCAGCCGCTTGAAGGTGTTTTCTGCAGGGCAAACAGGAAGCCCAGCCGTACACCAAACGTTGTCACTTGGGCAATGAGGAGCAAAGTCCCAGGAACCTAACCGGGCTCCATGTGGCTGTCTACACACATATATGCGTATAATAGGTTAGGAGGCGAGCTCGCATGGTAACCCTGGGCCAGTTCCAAGTCTTCGTATTTCATAAAACCATTTAATGTGCCATCGTCAGGACTGCTGTGTGTGGGACTCCTCCCCTCCACATTCATTCTGGCTCCCCATATCCCTGCCCCCTCCCCAGGGGACTCAAATTTAAACATTTCCTAAGCTTTATGAGTTTTCAAGGGAGAAAGATTTCTCACATCAGGAAAAAAAGGAGGTTCTGACTCAGCAACAGACTTGTTGAGGCTTGCAAAATGGAAGGGGAAAGAGCTTTCCATGGTGGAACTCTTGATGGAAGCAATAGAAGAGGAACTAATCCTGTGTATTTCCTTTTCTAAAGAAGCATTTAACTGGAGAAAAAAATTGTGTGAGGGTCTAGATAAAGAATGACAGAATGATCCTGTTCTGCAATTTTAACTTTTTCTTGGCACTTTGAGAAGTGAAACTATTGAAATAATCCCAGAATACAGACTAACCCCTAAAGCAATAGAGGGAATGTCCAGACTACTTGATTTTTAAACATTTTTTTAGTTGAGATGTAATTGACTTATATCATCATATTGGTTTTAGGTGTCCAACATAATGATTTGATATATCTATATGTTGGGAAGTAATTATCACAATAAATCTAGTTAACATCCATCACCACACAGTTACAATTTTTTTTCTTTTGAGACTCTACTTGATTTTGATTTACAACTGGACTAAGATTAAATAGTGTTTTAGATTATAAATGTACACTCCTACTGATGTAGGCAGAATGTACATTTTCATGAGTCTTCATTCTCTATTCAATTTCTACTTTTGTTATTTCAGTGTTTCAAATTTACATAAATCAGAAGAAGCATGCTAGAAAGAGGGCAACGTTGCAGAAGGAAAATGTTTCATGTATTACCTTTATGTCTGATATACTGTCTAATGAACTACGTTTGATAATGCCTTTACGATAGGAGAAAGTATTCTTTTTTTTTAAGATTTTATTTATTTATTTGACAGAGATCACAGAGATTATTTGACAGAGATTAGGCAGAGAAGCAGGCAGAGAGAAAGGAGGGAGCAGGCTCCCTGCTAATCAAAGAGCTCAATTCGGTGGTGAGCCTGGGGTTCAATCCTAATCCTGGGGCTGGATCCTGGGGCTGGATCCCAGGACCCTGAGATCATGACCTGACCAAAGGCAGAGGCTTTAACCCACTGAGCCACCCAGGCAACCCAAGGAGAAAGTATTCCTAAAAAACTCGAATGGTTCAGAAATCAGTCAGGTGTATAGAAAACTGGTTTGAGTTAATAATCTCAAGAAATTTTTAACAATCAGGCAAAATATAGAACTGGAGAATTACTTTTATTATTTTAAATTACAATGTCTAGAAAATAACTTGAGCTCGTTACAATTAAAAATATAAATGGCCATTTCCACAGCACCTATTGACATATTCTTAACTTTTATTCATTAATGTATTTTACAGGGAAAAACTACTTCACAGTTGAAGACTTAAAGACTGTCTTAAAAATGAACACTTTTTTTCCCCCAAGTGAAGTTATATTTGAAATCATCTGCAGATCCAACAACAAATCTTGAAACAGGAAGAAAATATAGACTTGAAAATTAGCTCAATCATCCACTAAAATTGCAGTTAGTATAATGTATGGAGGAGAGAGAGCATTCATTTACAAGCCAAATGTTGCCACTCTGGGCTAAAGTTTGAATAAAAACAAGATTTCTTGGTGTTCTAATACTGGTTTTGTTTTGGAGGATTTAGAGATCTCCAAAACAGAGAAAAGCCATCATGCTTAGTATTATGTAATAAGGTCAAATTTCATTTTAAGTACACCAAATTCCGAAATCCACCTGTCAGTCCTCTGCTCACCACTTTAACATCTCAGAGTGTTGTGAGGACCTCATTTTTTTATGGAGAAGACAATTACAACCTGAAATCTCTATCTTTTAATTTGGTGAGCATGCCATCATTGAAAATATTCAAACAGAAAGGTTTTCTATGGTGGAGGTGGAGGTGGGTAAGAGAGGAGGGATTGTGGTTCTCTAGCAGCTCCAATGCCAAAATCTTATGAGGCTATATTCTTTGTTGACCATATGATCACTAACTCATTCCCTGACCTTATTTGACAGTCTCTTGTTCATTTCCTACCATTGTCCTGGGCCAATGTTTTAAGAGATATTTTCACTACAACCTAGGAACACACATACACTCGTGCACCTGAAATAAAGCTTTAAGCAATTCTTACTTTTTATACATGCAATAAACTCTATTTTTAAATTCTATGTATTGTGTTAAATCACTAAATTTGTTCTCAAATCACTAAGTTGATTTTAAGTCCCGTGATTAGGCTATGAGCTGAAGTTTATTAACACAGTCCTTGAAGACTATTTCACACCTTCTCTTCTATCTCAAAGCCTCCTGACACCATCTCTCTTTCCCTCATTTTCAGCTGACCTGGTTTTCTATTTCCGTAAGAAAATAGAAGCAGTTTTAGGAGAGCTTCCACAGGTCCTCAACTGTACCCTTTTCCAATCACTGTGCATCTGTTCCTAATACCTTCTTCCCGCCTGCTACATGGTGGCCCTGCCTAGACCCCACACTCTCATCTAAGGCTATCCCCTCCACTGGTGCACTGGATCCTTCCCACACCTGCTCAGGACATGGCTTCATAGACATCCCAGTCTCCTAGCTAGCCCACGTTTAACAAGTCCAATATTGAACTCCCCCATCTCGATAAATGGCACTCCATTGTTATAGTGGCTCAGGCCAAAATAAAAAAAAATAATAATAAATAAAAAAGTCATCCTTGATTTCTATTTTTCTTACAGCATATTCAAGCCATTAGTGCATGCTGCTTGTCCTACCTTTGTATTATATCCAGAATCCAGCCACATCTTAGCACACCCACCACAAGCAGACCAGGCCAACATAATCTCTCCCTGGGTTGTTGCTCTCACCCCTAACTAGCTTCCCACCTTCTGATCTTGTCTACCTACAATCTATTCACACAGCAGCCAAAAGGCTCCTTTCATTTTGTAAAAGTATTATATACACACACACACACACATATGTGTGTGTGTGTGTGTGTGTATGTTATGTTAGTCACCATACAGTACTTCATTAGTTTTTGATGTAGTGTTCCATGATTCATTGTTTACATAATAACACTCGGTGCTCCTTGCAATACGTGCCCTCCTTAATACTTTTCAAAATGGAAGATAGATCATGTCAACTTCCCTGACTAAATACTTTTCTTTTCCTAGAATAACAGTCAAGACATTTTCAATAACCAAATGGTTATTCACGATTGCCTCCTGCCTCCACTAACCCCTCTCACCATTTCTACCCACAATTGAGTCCTTGTTTCTTTGACAAACCAGGCTAAGCCAGCCTCAGAATCTTTGCTCTTATGATTCTCACTGCCTAGAATATTTGTCCCCTACGTACCAGCAGGGCTTGCTCTCATGTTTTTCATGTCTCTGGCTCATTTCTTTCAGGTCTCTGCTCAAGCTCCTTTTCTCAGTGATATCTTCCCCGACCACCATTATAAAATAGCAACTCCTTCCTTCCACTCCAGCCTCCCTATTACTCGAAAGTGTTTTGATTTTTCCCCCCGTCTGGCACTCTGTGTACTTACATTGTTTATCTGTCGTCCCTGTTAGATTGCAAACCTCATGAGGAAAGGTACATTGTCTTGTTCACTGCTGCATCTTCCACACCTGGAACAATCCTGGCACACAGTAGGCACCCAAGAGTTGTTAAATTGCATGCACTGCTCCACAAACGAATAACAGTTTTAGAAAATAATAGCTGTAAGTATACTATAGTGATATGAGGGTCTTTATTTGTTGGCAAGGGTTACCCAAGTACCACCCACATGCTGCTAGGAATTATAAGCAAGGAAAGATAGTTCCAGGCATCAACAGGATATGTGTGTGAGGACACACACATAGGGCAGCTCAGGACTGTAACGCCAGGGCGTAGATAAACCTGGACTCCAGGAGGCAAGACTTCTGTTTTGGGAGCCTAGAATAGGATTCCAGGCTTTAGAGACTGGGATATTGAGGGAGGAGACTGAAACACAAGGGTTCATCACAGGAACTTGAGCAAAGACAAGGAGTCAAGGCTCCAGCTCATGGAAACAGAATGGGTTCACATAGCATGGCCATGAGGCCAACTTGATGCTGAGCCACCAAGCTACTGGTTACCTACTGCTGCTTGGCTTGTAAATGAGAAAGGGTTAGTCCTCATTCAAGGCTCATTGGCCTGGCTTTGGGTTGTGGGAAAGAGTAGAAATTAAGGCCCATACTGACCTTGTCCAGCTTCAAGTTGCTTTAATGACACAGCACCTCAGAGTACCACCATCTTTAATACTTCTGACTCTTTTTCTACTTTTCCACACTTCCCTTCATGCTGTCCTCCATTGCCTTCCTTCTTTTTACATATCCCTTACATGTTGCAGTTCCTTAGGCTTATATTCTTGGTCCTCTTCTCTACTTCTATACACTCTTTCTAGGTGACCTTATCCACCATCATGTTTTCAAATATCATCTATATGCTAATGTCTAACAAATCTCTGTCTAGCCCAGAGGCCAAATTCATATTTCCATCTGCCTATTAACTAGCTTGACCTGGATGTCCCTCAGACCCATGAATTCAGTACGTCCATACCTGAATTTATTTCCCCCCCCAGACCCGTTCCTCTTCTTTTGCTCCTTATCTAGGTTGATGGCATCATTACACAAGTTGCTCCAGCTGGAAACATGAGTCATCCTCTTCCCTCTCTCTTACCCTCCAAAAACAATTGGCCTCTGTACTCTGTCAATTCTGTTGTAGAAATACTTCTCAAATGTTTTCCCCTCAGCCCATTCCTCTACCTGTGCCTTAGCTCTCAATCTTTTCTCTATCCTGCCCTAGGGCAGAGCCTCATAGCTGGCTTTCCTACCAGTTCCTCTTAATCTCTTCCCTTTAAAGGTATCAAAAAACAACTATAATCCTGTCACACTTCCTGGTCTATAAGCACCTCCCTAGCTTCCACAGTATCACATCCAAACTTGCTGGTGAATAGGACCTTTCAAAAGTTATTCGCAACTTACCTCTTTGCCTTTATCACCTGTTACTCCCCATAGTACCCAATCCTCTGGATCAGACATGTCTTTTCGAAGCTTGGTTCCTTTGCACACGAGATGTCTACTTTCTGGAATGCCTCTTATCTCTTTTCATCAGCTAATGCTTCCTTACCATTCAAAACACAGTTCCAAGCCCATAGCCTTTCTTGGCTCTCCCTGGACAATGAGTTAAACCCTCTTCTACGTTCTCTGACAAAACAGTCATAATAATTTTTTTTATTAGAACACTTGTCACAAGAACAATAATTGTCTGTTCCCCTTGGCTATCTGCTCTTTGAGACTCTGAGTTGCTCTAGGTCACAGACTTTCCTTTATGTATCTCTGCATACCTTTGCCTGCCATTTTACCTGAAACACAAGGGCTCAGTAAATGTTTGTGGGTTAATGAATTGCCCAGTGAATGCTATAGGAAGGAAAGATGAAAAGAAGAACAGAGAAAGAGAAAGAGAAGAGAGAAGGGAAGGAGAAAATGTCTCCAAAGCACACTTATGAGGAGATATATTATTCTCCAGAGAACTGTATTAGTGACTTATGTTTGCTAGAGGAAGAAAAAACAAAGAACGGATCATAACAACAAACAACAAACATTTCACTCCCCTTCCCATTGTTTTCTTTGGCAATACCAATCTGAAAACGCCATTCTGGTTGTTATGGTATCCAAGGATGAATCCACTGACAAAGGAAATATATCTGGAATCTTTCCCTGCTGCTAATGTATAGACTGAAAGCATAGGACAAGATCTTTGTGTTTTATGGCACACTTTGTGGAGCCTGGGACATTTGTCATCCAACTCCAGTACTCCTACCTAGGAAGGGAGCAGTCAACCTCTGCAGTAAATCCTGCCACATGCTCATTGGCACATAGACTGACTTAACCGTTCTATCACTTCTTGACTTGTATTTTTAGGTGTAGTCACCTTGACTAGATTATAAATCATTGGAGGCAGTGGCTATGCCTTATATATTCCTTTCTTTTCCTAGTTCTTCTTGATGCACTTTTGTTGAGTGTCTGCTATGTGTAAGACACTGTACTAGACCTTGAAGATACAACCATGAGCAAAACCAAAGACACAATGCACTATTCCGTGGCATCACACAGGCTGTTGATATTAGCTGTGATAATTTCTGGCCTTAATTGTCTAGACAGAGTCATAAACAGTGAGATTCTAGACCGAAACTGACCTACTAAATTGGAGTCCTACATGCTGCAACATAGCCTTGCTGGACTGGTCATGGGTGGAGCCCCAGGATGAATATGGAATATTGAGCTAAGGCAAATTCAGCAGGAAGGGGGAAGAAACCCTGAAACTCTTTGTAATCCTAGTTGGAAAAGGGACTTTCACTTTTTATCTCCTTAACTTGTCACAGTATACTTGGTGACTAGATAGAGCAAATTCCTATATTAGAGTTGGAAAACCAAAGCCCGGAAACAAAGTAATTTGGTTCCAGTAGTTGGCCGAGTCTGGTCTTAAAGCTTCCATCTCCTCATTGCTCATTCTGCTGCTCCATCAGCTGTCCCTTTCCCTGTCACCGGCGATAAGCAATATGTCTGAGCCAAACAGAGACACAGGGACAGGCTCTAAGAACAATGGTTGTTACTTCTACTAAAGCATAAGGGATGGAAAGTGTAATGCTTTAAAACTTTTCAGTAACACCTCACTAAATGAATAACAATTGGCAGTAGTGATCTCAGAATGAAAGCATTTTGTTTTCCAAATACACAGCCCACAAAAATTCAGAAATATTTCTCAAATGCGCATACTAATTTTTCTCCTGCTCGAATAAGGAGGCCTGGCAGTATATATTGGATATATTGCATTTAATTCTTTTCTTTCGTTCTGGAAAGCTAACTCCTTCACTTGATAAATTATTCTCTGCAGAGCAAAGTGGAGAAGTAGTTTGACTAAATATTAAATATTTAAACTTTATGTAGATGAAGAATATTATATCTATTGAATTTGATCTTAATATTTTTAGAATCTTAGAAAGATTAAAAAAAAAGAATCTTAGAAAGATTAAAGGTTTATTTATTTATTTTTTTTTCCTGGCAACTCTGAATGTTTGGTAACAGAAAAATCAGGAAGTTTATTTGGTACAAGGTATTACCTCCCTCTTTATACAAAGATGTCCGGATAACATTCAAGGCAGATATTTAAAGATTTTATTTATTTATTTGACAGAGAGAGAGAGAGATCACAAGTAGGCAGAGGGAGAGAGGGAAGCAGGCTCCCCGCTGAGCAGAAAGCAGGAAGCCGGGCTCCATCCCATTACCCTGAGATCACGACCTGAGCCCAAGGCAGAGGCTTTAACCCACTGAGCCACCCAGGCGCCCCCAAGGCAGATATTTAATATTAGCCCAGGTTAGTGCTTCATCCTTACTGTTATCTAGTCACTTTTACTCTGCTCCAGGTAGGACTGTTGTTTATATCATCTTATATCCAAAATTCATGTATGAGTTTAAGTCATTTTATTAAATTTGCAGAACATAATCCATAGCCAGAAGAAAAATAGACCTCAATGTTCAATAGAAAATAATTATAGATAAATTTGTATGGAAAAAAAACTAGAAAGTTTTCATAACTACATGAACCATATATACAAATACTAATGTTTTTTGGGCCCACAGTTGATCCATATTTCTCTTACTTCAGGAGACAGGGAAGAGGGATATGCTGGACACATTGGGGCTCTTGAGTCAGAGACTGGGCTTTCAGTCCCAACTCCCTCTGTCACGGTGTAACTTTAGCAGTAAAGTTTTGGGGACATTAGTTTTCTCTTCTTTGTGAAAATGAAGGGAGCAACAACCATCATCAGCGAAGTGTGGGTGGTGACGATGATTAGCAGTATTTTAAGCAGAGAGTCTTCCATAATGTTTGACACAGAATAGATGTTTAGACAAAGGAACAAAAACTTTTAGCTATTATGTGCCATGCAGCTTAAAGGAAAGAGTAGACTCAAAAGCCAGATAGAAGAACTCAGTGGTAGTCCTGGGGGCGGGGGAAGCGGGGTGGGAGGGTAACAAAAGCAAAAAGAAAACAAAACAATTATTCAAAACATGCACATAAATGATGGTAATGGCTTGATCCCTAAGGAAGACAATGGATGTAAACAGGGCATACTCTAGCTTAAGGACAGAACTGAATTTCAGTATCAGCTCTGATACCTACAGGGTGGAGTTCTTAGCCCAGGCAGGTTAACCACTCGCAGTCTCACTATTCTCCTCTGGTACGAAATACAGGGAGCTATGAACAAAAGATACCCAATGCTGTTAAGAGCACTGGTCTTCAAAGATACATCTAGATCATCTTGGTCCCATAGATAAATAATATGAGCCCCAAATGCAAGCTGCATATGTAATGTGAAATTTTCTAGTAGCCACATTTAAAAAAAGAAAATGAGACAGGTAATATATTTTAACTCAATACATGCAAAATGCTATTAGTTCATCAGGTGATTGATAAAAAAGTAATTACTATTTTTTCTGCATCTATTGAGATGATTGTGGTTTCTGTGGTTTATTCTACAAATATAATGTATTACACTGATCTCTAGATGTTAGACCAATCTTGCAATTCTGAGAAAAACCCCTGTTGGCTATGTGGTTAAATATATAAATCTGGATTGGACTGCTAGTATTTTGTTGAGGACATTTGCATCTATATTCATAGGGGGTATTGGTCTGTAGTTTTCTTGTGATGTCTTTGGGTTTACTATCCAGGTAATATTGGTGTCACAGAATAAGTTGGGAAATGTTCCTTCTAATTTTTTATAAGAGAAGTATGTGAAGGATTGGTATTAATTCTTCTGTAAATGTATAGAATTCCCCAGTAAAGCCATCTGGGCCCAGACTTTTCTTTGCGGGAAGTTTTAAAATTGCTAATTCAATCTCTTTGTTATAGGTATATTCAGATTTTTTATTTCTTCTTACTTCTGTTTCAGTTGTTTGTGTCTATCTGGAAATATATCCATTTCCTTTAATTTTTTAATGTGTTGGCATACAATTGTTCATAATATCCCTTACAATCCTTTTTATTTCTCTGAGGTTGGTTTCCAGATCCTCTCTTTTATTCCCGATTTTAGTAACTTGAGTCCTTTATTTTTTTCTTTGTCAGCCTAGCTAATGGTCACTTTTGCTGATTTTTTTCAAAGAGCTAATTTGGGGTTTCAGTGGTGTTCATTATTATTTCTATTCTCTATTTCATTTTTTTCATGCTCTAAATCTTTATTATCTTCTTCTTTCTGCTTGCTTCGGTTTTAGTTTATTTTTCTTTTGCTAGTGTCTTATGGCCAAAGTTTAGATTATTGATTTGAGATATTTATTCTTTTTATAAATGCAAGCATTATAGCTCTTCCCTTCTGGTTACTGCTTTAGTTGAGTCTCATAAATTGTGGTATATTGTATTTTGTTTTCATTTATTTCAAATTATTTTGTAACTTGCCTCATGATTTCTTCTTTGACCTAGTTGTTTTTTAGGTGTCTTTTGTTTAATTTTTACGTATCTATGAATTCTCAAATTTCCTTCTATTATTATGACTTTAATTTCATTCTACTGTGGACAAAGAACATAGTTTGTATGATAGCATGCTTTTCACTTTATTGAGATTTGTGTTATGGCTTCCTAACATAAAGTCCATCCTGGAGGATGTTCCATATGTACTTGAGAAAAAGATCTACTTTCCTGTTGTTGACTGGAGTCTTCTATAAATATGTGTTACCTTTACTTGGTTTACAGTGTTCAAGTTTTCTATTTCCTTGTTGATATTGTGCCAGTACTGAAAGTGGGTTATTGAAGTTTCCATATATCATTGTTGAATCATCTATTTCTCCCTTTAACTTATACATCTTATTTCGTGTTTTGGGGGACTCTGTTGGTAAGTGTGTTGTGTTTATAATTGTTTTGTATTCCTGATGGATTATTACTATGCCCTTCCCCCCCTTTTTTTTGTCTCTAGGAACAAATTTTGTCTTTAAGTCTATTGGAATACTGGTATAACCACTCCAGCTCTCTTTTGGATACTGTTTGCATGGTATATATTTTTCTTTTTACTTCCCACTTATTTGTATCTTTGAATCTAGTGTGTCTCTGAGATGGCATGTAGTTGGATCAAGTTTGCTTCCTCCTACCATTCTCTGCCTTTCAACTGGAGAGAGCTACACGTTCTTATTAGAAGAATGACGCCACATTATTTCATAAGCTGTACACACATTGCTCTGTTACATATTGGTTAATGAGAGCATATTGATTCATCTTTTATAATTTATAAACATGGATTATTTATATTAGATCTATATTATTTTAATTTTGACTACTTTTCAGAACCTTACAGGATTCATTTTGTAAATTATTTCTCAATGTTTTTATAATATTGCAATGCTTATTAGCACATTTATTTGAACCAAAAAGATAAAGGCAGAATTTTTCTGAAAGAAAGTATAACTTAACTTATTGGTTTGCCAATAAGATATAAGATGGACAATTTCCACAAACTGAGCTAAATATTCAGCTCTGCAGTTTTGATTTCATGTATATGTATAAAATCCAGGGAAAATGTGAGTTCAAAGAGGAAAAGGAAAGGTCTAAAATTTCAAAAATAACTTCTAATATGTTTTTAATAGCCTGTCACGGGTATTAGCTTATTATAATATTCAAATTTTATTGGATATATTTAAAATGATGTAATCATTATATTTATATATATGCTAAAATTACATCCTTTGCAACAATTTGAATTTATGATAAAAATTTTTAGATGACCTAAAATGTACAAGACACTTAAAACTATTCAAATCCACAAGAAATTTTTAAATGTTCAAAATTTCTCTAGGTGATTCTTGAAAAATGTTCGAAGACTAGGCACAGAGAGCAAAGGTATTCCAAATTCATCATCTCTGGTTGCCTTATTTACTGCTATGTTCCTAGTGCCAATCGGATCCCCATGATTAAATGAATGAGTGAATGAATGAATATCCTGAATAGTAATATTACACATTATATACTTGCTGCTTTAAAGAAGGATGGCCCTGGAGGTAGATTTTTCCTTATCTGGGCTAGGTAATTATTAGTTGGTAGGTAGAGAGAGCAGGGTCTTGATAGAAAAGGGGAAAAAAAAATTCATTCCTGACTTGAGAAGACAGCCCTGATTAACTAGCTTTACCCCTGTCAGACCTCAGGAACCTGAGAGAAAGACTGAAACCAAGATTTAAGGGAGGCCAACAATGTAGTATGATCCATACATAGCAATCACCTTGAGTTCTTTAAGTATTTTATGAACATCTGCTTCTTGTCTGGCACTCCGCTGGACACTGGGCATGCCATGGTGAAGAAGACAGGGTGCATGAGGAATACATTTAAATTAAGAAGTCTAATGAAATGGGATAAATGCTATAAGAAGAAGAATATATTAAGTTACTGCTATTTAACCATCTGCGACTTACCAAAAAACTGCTGATTCATTTGGTTCGACCCACATGGAAGTGTAAATCCAGATGAAAGAACAATAAATCTTGAGGGATTTACTAATCAGGGAAAGTGATATGTGGTCAGTAGCATTTGGGCTGAACACCAAGGGATGAAAAAGAAGGTGAGTGGATGAATGGATGACAGATAGGACATTTGAAATAGCAGGATCAACAAGAGCAAAAGTATAGAGGTATAGAGTGTATACATGTGTTCTGGAAAGGTGCCTTATATTTTTGTGTGTGTTGAGGTCTGAGAAGTATGGAAAAAAGTAGAAAGGAGCCCGAGACTTATGTTAAAAGTCCTTTAGGCCTAAGAAGATACAGTCGGATCAGCAATTGGAAGCCACTGAAGATTTCCTAGAGGGATTATTGTGAACAGATTTCAGCCTTAGAATAATTCAGGTGGCTGAATGGGGAAAGAGTTGGGAGAGGGGAGATTGAGACAACAGGCACCAAAATGCTGAGGAAGCTCCTGTAATAGTCAAAGTGAGTGCAGTAAGTGTGTATAGGAGATACCAAGTGGGCCATAACATTTCTCTGATAAAATCATCATAGTTTGGTCGATGATGAGGTTGAAGGGTTAGTTGAAATAGGTACAGGGTCAGGTACAGGGGAAAGAAAGTAAGCTACATGGAGGTATCCTGCAGTGAGAGTGGAATTCTGGACTAGGAGTCTTGCCTCTCTGTTCATGCACTATTGATAGCTGAAGCCATGACAGTGGATGCAGTTATCAAGACAGTCTGTTTTGGGAAGCAGGGGAAACTGAGTAAGAGCAGAAAGACAGAGCTGGGGGTTAGGAGTGAATCTGGTTCCTATGCTTTTCCCCATTGTATCTCCATCATAACACTTGTTTACCTGAGTGTCCGCCCTTTGCAAGTCTGTGAAACCTCCAAAGGTGGGATATAAATATTATCCATTCCTTGGCATCCTGCAAGCTCATACATAATCAAGGGGTAGACACTAAAAAAAATCCCTTCTGAACCATACCTGAACTTTTATGGAATGGTTTCTAAGTTCTAGGCATTGTTCTAAATGCCATGCTGGTGCCCTTTCATTTCATGTTTCACAGATGATGAAACGGAAGCATTAACTTGTTCAAGGTCACAGTTAGTGAGTGAGAACCTGGATTTAAACTCAGGTGGTCTAACACAAGAGGCCACCTGCACCTAACTCTCATGCTATAGAATGAGTGGAATCAGAGTGACATCTGCATGTCACTTTTTAGCTTAGAATTGTCTACACAGCAATGCTTTCTAGAAAATTCTAATATCCTCGGAGTAACACTTTGTGAGATGGAGGGAGGGCACAATATTATCATTGAGTAAATGAAAGCTAAAGTTAACTGAATTCATGAGGAAACACATCTAGGAAGTGGCAAAAACAAGCAAAACCCCCATCTTCTGAATTACACTTCATGTCCTGTTTCAGGCTTGCTCCCTGTGAGTCCAGTTGTTTCCCCTATCCCTTAAGAAGATGGAATGCCTCAGCAGATGTCCAGAGGCATCTGGAGAGGAGGGCTGAGGAAAAAGCAAGAAAACCCTTTGGCTAGCAGTTTCTATTCTCTTGAGGGACTTAGGAACTTGGTTCTGGTAAGACTGTTAGATGTCTGTGGGTCTAAGTTGCACTTTTATTAATAATCATGAGTGTTCAAATTTAGGAACAACCCATGTGTAAAAAAATTTGGTTTGTTGACTTTAAATGTAAATGAAAGATGATCTATTGACTTGTTATTTATTCATTCTTCTTGGGGTCATAATCTGGAATCTGTCCATGGTGAAACATCAGGCATCCCTTGACAATCTAAAGGCCCCACCCTCTTTAGCGCCTTCTGTGGTTCATTTGTTAAGGAGAATAAGTATGGCCTCTTAATAGGAGAATGGAAAGAAAATGATGGATACCAAATTTCTGTAAGCATTTGTTTAACCTAATCCCCTTCAGCACATGGACTCTTCTCTGATGGCTGGTCTCCTTAGATAGGGGAGACTCACAAAAAGATTTCAAAGGAACTGAAAATGAGATTGATAATAAGCTTTATACTTCTGTTCAGCTCAGTCCAGTTTAGGAAAAAAATGTCCTGGTACATCTGACAGATACTGCCTTGTTTAAATTTTATGAATCATAGTCAAGGTTTTCCTGCCATTTCTCTGCCACTATAGAATATTGGCTAACTTGCCAAGTTTCACCATTGCCAATATAGACTCTGAAGCAACAAATACCACAGAAGATTCAAAGATGAAAAATCTCCTATTTTGTAAGTTAAATGTGGACATATTTATACAGAAGGTGAAAATACATCCTCAGTGTAGCCAATATATTTAATCTCGTAATTTCTAAAGTAAGCAATGTTATGATAATTAAAACAGAGGCACCTGCATTCTTGCTATTTAAGGAAGGATGGAATGAAGAAAAGGAATTCAGTAGGTCTTGTCTATATGTTAACTAACATAATTTTAACTGTTAATAGCTTACAATATTAAATATTAACATTGACCTAGTACTCTCTTACATGCAAAGTACTATTGTAAATATTTAATCCACTTTACAACTCTATGGTAAAAATTCTATTATTGTCCTCATTTTACACGTGAAAGCTGAGGCAGAGAAGTGTTAAGCAGCTTGGCTCAAACTGCAGAGCAAATAGTAGAGTCAGAATCCCAGAGCTCCTACTCTTAATCTGCTGGGCTAAAATTGTTGTGAATCCAATGACTTTGTCCCTACTGAACTGAAAAGACTTCTAAGAAGTAGAGGAACTTTAGAAAATCTTTCAAAGATGGGGACAAATTTAGAAAGATTGAAAGCTAGAAAATTTGCGGTGTTTGTAAGTAAACTCTCTCTTGTGTAGCCTTGAGGAATTCTTCTACTTATTTAGATAACTGAGTCTCATTGAAATCTGGAGCAAGGTCTCTTTATGCAGCAGAGTCATGATGGTGTCTCAGGTCTATGAGAAGCTAATGGCTTTGTTCTGGGATAGTTTTCCTGTTGATCTTATTGAAATGGGGGCCATGGATTCCCATGAATGCATTCTTGCCCACTGATGACACCCCTCAAACACTATACAAATGAATGTCATTCCTTCTTTCTTCCCTTCCTTCCTTCCATTCCTCTAAGTCAATAAAATTACTTAAAATAGCCAGATTCTATGCCAAGTGCTGACAATTAAATAAATACATATGCAAATAAATAGGGCAAGGGTTCATGGCCTTTATGAAGACTCAAACATGGTTTTAAAAATGTCCATCTGAGAAATAAAAGGGGTGCATTTGTGGTTCAGTGGGTTAAGTGTCTGACTCTTGATTTTGATTCAGGTTGTGAGATTAAGCCCCACATCAGGCTCTGCACTGGGTCTGGATAAGATTCTCTCTCTCCCTCTGCCCCTCCCCCTCTCCTTTTTCTCTCTCCCCTTCTCTAAAAATAATGGCCATCTGTTCATGGTATAAGCAGGTGCAAAAGTGGGAATGTTTTCTTCAAACTGGGATGTTGGGAAAGGCTTCATAGAAGAGGTTGTACTTGAACTAAGCCTTAAAAGATGTTTAGCTTGGGGGTGGGATGATCAGAAAAGAATGAGAAAAGCACTCCAGGAAGAGGGATCAGCGAGAGCAGCAAAGGATTGAAGGAGTAAAACAGTAGAGCATGTTGGAGGAAGTGGAGAGAAGGTTGCCTGAATGGAGGAAGAGTGTGAGGTGCAGCCATTAGAACAAGGTTGGAGAGTCAGGCAAAGGCCAGACCAGGAGAGACAAAGAGAATTTTCATCACTGAAAATCCACTTCCAGGACCTAAACACCAACACAGTGCCTGTGTATGGTGATCATGTTTTAAAAATTACCTACATGTCATCATATAATATCTGAGTTTCAAGATTTCAGGAATACTGGATGCTTTTATGAACATTTTGATAGCCTCCTAACTGGTCTCCTCAGTTCCACTCCTGCCCTCTTATAACTCTTTCTCCTATAGTGTCTGTTGCATCCAGGTGCATCATTTACTTGCTTATGATCTTTCAGTGTTTTCCTTGCCTTGGGCTACAAGGACCTGCATGATCCATGGTGAACTTGTACCATTCTCCCCTCTCCCACACGCTCAACCACACTGGTCTTTCAGTTTCCCAAACACCTCAAGATTTCCCCTGGCCCAGCAGACTCTTCTCCCAACTGCATGGCTGGCTTCTTCTCTTTCATGTCTCATCTAAATGTGATTTCCTCATAGAGATCTTCATGAACCATCTGCTTCAATGTACCTCTCTTCTCAGGCCATCCTTTATTTCCTCAAAAGCACTTATCACCAATTCATAAAATTAAATTAATTAATTTTATTATCTGTTTATTTCACAGAATGTAAGAGCCATGATAGATTAACGCCTGCCTTATTTTGACTTATCCCTGGCTGGTTCCTTAGCACGTGGCACAGAATATACTCTCAGAAGAACAGTTCTGTATTAAATGAATATAAATATTATGAATCCTTGGTATGTAATTAAAAAAACCCATAATGATAATTTTCCTTCTTTTCCTAAAAAAAGAGAAAAGGCTAGGAGGACCTGGGCGGCTCAGTTGGTTGAGCATCAGACTCTTGATTTCAGCTCAAGTCGTGATCTCAGAGTCCTGAGATTGAGCTCAGGGACTGGCTTTGTGCTCAATGCAGAGTCTGCTTGAGATGCTCTCTCTCCCTCTCCCACTGCCCCTCCCCCTGCTTGTGTATGCTTTCCCTCTCTAAATATATAAATAAAATCTTACAAAAAGAGAACAGACTAGATTAGTGATTCCTAAACTATATTTTGTTCGGTAATGAATTGAAAAAAAATAAGAGGCAAATCAGGTTGCCAAGACTTTACTATTAAGTAAGTCTACATATGAACAACATAAAGAAAATGCACACTTTCCCCCCTCTCTTCCTTGCTGCTGCCTGTGGAGGTGGCAGCCATCTCTTACTCCAAATCCTGGTCGCCCTCAGACCTCCAGTGATGCATAGGATCATTAAAAAGAGGCTCAAGAAGTTTTTCCAGTACCAATCAGACTGATGTGTCAAAATTAAGAGCAACTGATGGAAACCCAGAAGCATTGACGATAGGGTGTGCAGAAGATTCAAGGTCCAGATCTTGATGCCCAACACTAGTTACAGGAGCAAGAAGAAAACAAAGCACATGCTGCCCAGTGGCTTCCAGAAGTTCCTAGTCCACAACGTCAAGGAGCTTGAAATGCTGCTGATGTGCAACAAATCTCACTGTGCAAAGGTTGCTCTCGATGTCTCCTCCAGGAACCACAAAGCCATTGTGGAAAGAATAGTCCAGCTGGCCATCAAAGTCAGCAATCCCGATGCTAAGCTGTGCAGTGAAGAAAATGAATAGACAGCTTATGTACGTGTCATATTTGTGTTAATAAAACCATAAAACTAGCAAAAATTGTACACTTTCTATGCCTGTTATCATTTTACCAAATAGGTAGAGAGCTAAGGCATTCCAGTATGATGGCTTTGAGCAAAATCAATAAAATGGTTGGAGGAGAGTAACCAATAAAGAATTTGAAGAATTTGGTAGGTTTAGACAATGGAGAGTTTCATGTGCCATGCAAAAGGATTCAGGCTTTATACTACAGGGGATGAGGAGCTCTATGGGATAAAAGAACTAAAAGCAGGAAAGCTACATGGTTCTATTTGTATGTAAAAATTATCACCTGTGGCCAGTGTAGGAAATGGCTTGGAGGGAACTGAGATACGAATAAAGGAATCAACTTAGAAAATTTGTTATAATAACCCACAAGCAAGATGGTGGATCAGGCCTGGCACTGAGGACAAAGGGGAAAGAATGGGTTTTTGCTATTAACTCTTCTTGGAATGATTTCTCTGAAACTTTAACAGAGTCTTGCTTCTGGTTTTGGCTCATATCATCTACCTACAGGCTTTCAAATAAATTTTCATATTATTTATCTGTTGGTCTCTTAGCTACCGTTTTTGACGACTATATTTTTTAAAAAAATCACTGAACTATAGAGCCTTCGTTGTGAGGATAAAAAGAATAAATGGATGTAAAAGCATTTTGCAAAGTATTACACAAATGGAAACTATTTTTATTCCCAGTAAGTCAATTAAGTTTACAAAGAGAAAAAAAAAATCACTTCCCTACATGTAAGCTCCATAAGCAAACTCCCTAGGCAGAATGAATCACTCTTATAACCATAGTACTTTTTTGTACTTCTATCATAACACTTCCATTAATTATAAATTGTTTATGCATTGGTTTTTCCTTGCAGCATATAAATCCTTTAGAGGCAGAGAGAGAGTCTTATGAATCTTTGCAGCCTGGTTTGTGGTAGACAGTAAGTGCTCAGTAAATGTTAATTGCATGCATGAATGAATGATTAGTTCCCAGGAAAGGATAAAGGCAGGTTGTAGGGAGCGGATGGAGACTTCAAAAGTAAAATAAATAATAGAGTAAATGTGTTAAAGTGAGAAGACTCAGGGTGATTGGTGTTCATATATTTTATTTTAGTCTAGAAGATATACATAGATTTACTAAACTGCCAAAATACGGTATCAACTTGCTCTTAGTAAAGTATTTTGTGACACTGATAATTAAACATCCTTTTGCAGTATTGTATTCGTTACCCATTCATTTAGCAAATTTCTTTCCAGTGGCTGATAAGTATAAGACACTGCTATGGTTTATAAATAGTCATGTTCCTGTCCTCATGAAGTTTGCTCTCTAGTGGGGGGTAGGGAAGAAGACCTGCTCCAAACCAAAGTGTCTTAGGAATTTTACAAATTTTATAATGATTACCGTGTATTATTTCTTATATTCATGACAACTTTGTCAGGCAAGCATTATTATGATCGTTTTCCAAAAAGAACCCTAAGCTAAGGGAATTTTATGAATTTACTTGGGCTCACTGAACTAGGAAGGGACTGAACCATATCAATTGACCACAAGGAAGAACATCAAAGGTTATTTTTTTCATTTCAGAATCTAGATTTTCTGGAAGTGATTGAAGTTAATTCAATAAATACTAATAAAATACCAATAAGGACAGATGCATAAAATGATAATGAGTTATAATAATAAAGTTCCCACCCTTGAGGTGTTTTTGGTTTGGTGGAAGGGTTTAGAAAAATGAACATAATCATAGAGTGGGATTTTAACCAAGACTGACAGATCTTGGGGGGAAAATGGTTCTCAGGAACTAAGCAGTATTGTGGTGTGGTATGAAAAGTGTCCTGGGCTTGGGGGTTAAAGGCCACTATTTAAGACCTCACTCTAATTCTCCTGGCTGGGGGACTGAGGGCGAGACACCTACATTCTGGGCCTTACTGTCTTTGTTTATTAAACACGAGCAACAACAGGTGAGGTTTCTACCTTATTTCCAGAATTAATGGGTTGAGATAAGGGAAAGCGGTTTCTAAAGTGCAGTACAGATAAATGATAAAGAAAGCCAATTTCCTAGAAGCATCTCTTTGGTGTAAGAGCCATCAAATAAGAGAAGGCACAGAGAAGTGATTTATATATTCTTATCCCTAGTACATAATCGGGTGCCTGTCACATAGTAAGTGCTTAACAAATACTGAGCTTAGCTCCTGAATTGGCTACAAGAGAACAGAGGGGACCAAATCTTTCTTCCAACTAGTGGGGAGCACATATTGCACCCAACTTCTTGGCACCTTGTGAACACACCAAGCAGCTGTCAACAAATATATTACTTATAATCCAAAGTGCCATTTAAATTGGGTATTTTTGTTTGTTCCTTTGGTTGTTTTTTCAGAGATTATGTCTGTGACTGTATACCGTATCTAAAAGAACATATTTGGGGGGTTGTGATGACCAGTCCTTATATCTATTTGGTTCTGTTAAGTATCTATTTGGTTCTGTTAAGTATCTATTTGCTCCTCTCTAGTGGTAAATTCTCACAGCTTGCAGCACTATTGGGGTCTAGAATGGTACCATATATTCTCCATGGATATTTATATTTCAACAGGTATTATAGACATAAGCTAGGGGATAAAGCTTAAGCCTGGTAATGCTATGCACTAGCCGGAGAGAGGATTTATTTGAGGAAGTCTTGCTTACTTAGCAGCATCAAACCACAAACCCAGAGGCAGTTATATCTATCTGCTTACCAAGACTAGCTTTTAGTTTGGATTATTGGCCAGACATGTACATGCCTTTGCTACAGATATGAGCAAATAAGTACCACCTGCTAGTCTTAACCTTGTGTGTGATTATGATATTAATATTAGTAAAATCATCTAGGATTTTTTTCTAGCTTTCACATTTTATTTAATGTGACCCAAAACTTTTTATAACATTTTAATAAAGATGAATATTCATAACTTCAGCTTCCATGAAGATAGATGATTTTTCTCTGTTCTTCCCACTGAGTACACCTAATAACCCCTGACATCATATATAAAGCAAACATAGAATGTCTGTTAGGTGAGAGAAGAGGGCAAACTGTCTAGGGACCTTGGAACCCAAGGAACAATGAGTTAATGAGGTCCTTAGATTTTCTTTTTGCCTTACATGTGCCAAAATTGGAATTGGAGAGGTTAGAACATTAGAAAGCTAACAAGTACAGGGAAAAGAAAGCCCCAACAAAAGCCTGCTCTCTGAAACTAAAAGACCAAGAAAAGGGTAGTCTCACATCACAGATAATTTCCAGACAGTAGCTACTCTACTCTAGTCAAATATCATAAGAAAGAGATTGTGGCCCCCACCCCCTAGCCATGTCAGCAAACACGAAGGGTAGCCTAGGGCTGTACCCTCGTTTGGATATAACAAGGCACCCTTCCACTCACTGGATGGCATTAGAGAAGTACTTTCATTCCTGCTAAGTAGTCATGAACCCCCCCCTTACCTGCCCATTCCAACCACAGTGTCATGTGTGAAACCTAGACTTGCACCCCTACCCTACAATAATGAGGTTCACCTCCCTCTCCTCACTGCAGTTAAGATGTCACTCCAATTCCCCTAGTTGTAGGACTGTGGGAAAGACACTTAGTGGGCTTATTTCAGAGGAGCTAGTGGATAGATTTTACCGGTGTCTAGTGGTAATGAGGCCATACAACCCCTGTGGTGACATTGGAAGGTGTGTGGGGAGCATTTATGAGGCACTCTTACTCCTTCCCCCTGGGGAGAATTGGGGGAGACCTTTTGGGAAGTTGGATATCCCATTCTTACCAGTAGTATCACGGAGTCTTCTGCTCTGTCCTCCTCAGGTGTCAGAGGTCAAGTGAGGACCTCATCCATCTCAACCTGGCAGTACTGAGGCGACACCCACCTCTTCTTCTACCAGAATGATACCATAGAAAGCTCACGAAAACAAAGCTGACGTAAAATCTGGAGTTTCTTAACACAATATGAAGAATGTTCAGGTTGAAGCTGAAAATAATTTATAGTACCAAGAACCAGGAAAATCTCAACAGCAATGACTAAAGACAATGAGTGCTAATACCAAGATGACAGAGATGTTAGAATTTGGGAAGTCTTCAGGTATTATTTCTTTCAGCTTTCTTTTCTTTCCTCTCTTCCATATCCTGGTGATGCAAATGTTAGAACATTTACTATAGTCACACAGGTCCCTGAATATCTGTCTGTCTGTCTGTCTGTATGTCTTTTTTTTCCATTGATTTTCTTTGTTGTTTAGATTGGTAAATTTGTGTTATTCTTTCTTCCAGTTTACAAATACTTTTTTCTGTTCCTTCTGTTCAGCTGATGAAATTTTAAAGCCGCCATCATAAAAATGCTTCAATAAGCAATTATAAACATGTTTGAAACAAATTAAAAAATTAAAATCTCAGCAAAGTAACAGAAGCTATAAAAAAACCTAAACTTCAGAACTTCAAAATACAGTAACCAAAATAGAAAGCTCAGTGGACCGACTCAACAGATGAATAGAAGTATCAGAGGAAAGAATCAGCAAATCCAAAGAAAGAAAATAGAAATTACTCAATCTTGACACAGAGAGAAGATAGACTAAAGTAAGAGTGATCAGAGACTTGGGAACCTGCATGACAAAAACGAGAGACCTAATATCTGTGTCACCAGAACACTGCAAAGAGAGGAGAAAGGGGTTGGGAATGGAAAGTGTTTGAAGAAATAGTGGCTTCCCAAGTTTGGCAAAAGACATAAACCCTATAGATTCAAAAAGCAGAGTGAACTCCAAACAGGACGAACTAAGAAAATATCCATACCAAGACACATTATGGTCATACATCTAAAAGTCGAAGAAAAACTCCTAAAGCAGTGAGAGAAAGAACACCTTAACTATACAAGAAACACCATTCAAAAGATGGCACATTCTTCATGTGAAATAACAGAGGCCAGAAGAAAATGGCATGATATTTTTTACTGCTGAAAGAAAAGAACTATTAATCCAGGATTCTAGATCTGTATGAATATCCTTCAGGAATAAAAGGGAGATATTCTAAAAGAAAGGAATTTGTCACTAGGAGAACTACTCTAAAAGAATGGGTAAAGAAGTTCTTTAAACAAAAAAAGTCTTGGGGGCGCCTGGGTGGCTCAGTTGGTTGGGCGACTGCCTTTGGCTCAGGTCAGGGTCCCGTAGTCCTGGGATCGAGTCCCATGTCGGGCTCCCAGCTCCATGGGGAGTCCGCTTCTCCCTCTGACCTTCTCCCCTCTCACGCTTTCTCTCTCTCTCTCGAATGAATAAGTAAAGTCTTTAAAAAACAAAACAAAACAAAAAAGTCTTTGAACATCAGGGAAGGAAGAAGGAACGTGATAAACACATATAAGGGTGTCTTTTGAGTTTCTAAATTACGTTTGATGGTTGTAACAAAAATAGTAATGCTGTCTGATATGGTACTAATGGTATGGGGAAAAATTTAAGACAATTATATTTTGAGTATAGTAGGATAAAGAGACATAAAAGGAGTAAAATTTCTATACTTCATTCTAACTGGTAAAATGTCGACACCAGTAAATTGTGATAAATTCTGTATCTATCACGTAGAGCAGCCACTAAAAAACTGTGCAAAAAGATATACAGAAAGACACCATAGATAAATCAAAATTGAGTTCTGAAAGTGTTTCAGTAGCCTGTAGGAAGGCAAGAAAAGAAAACAGAAATAAAAAACGAACAAACAAAAGATGGAGTTAAATGGCAAACCTAAGTCCTAACATATCAATAATTATTTTACAGGAAGCAAAATTCATAGAACAGAACAAAGAAATCTAAAAATCCACAATTATACCTGGAGACTTTAACATTTCCTCTCTCAACAACTGATAGAATGGCTAGACCGAAAATCATCAATGACATAGAGGAACGCCACACCATCAAACAATAAGATTGAATATACATTAATAAACCACACCACCCAAAACCAGAATACGTGTTTTTTTCAAGCACCTATGAGACATATACTAAGTTACCAACCATACGCTGGGCCATAAAACAAACCACAGCAAATTTATGAGAATGAGAATTATTCAGAGCATGTTCTCTGACTACATGGGGTCAAACTAGAAAACATTAACAGAAAAGTAAAATGAAAATCTCCACTTAACAATTAGACAATATATTTTTAAATAACCCGAGTCAAAGACGAAATCTCAAGGGAAATTAAAAAAAACAAAAAAACAAAAAACACTGATGGGGCAGCTGGCTCAGTTGGTTAAGCATCCAACTTTTGATTTTTTTTTTTAGGATCAGGTGGTGATCTCAAAGTTGTAAGATCAAGTCCTGCATCCAGCTCCACGCTCAGCAGGGAGCCTACTTGAGATTCTCTCCCTCTGACCCTGCTCCCGCTCACACACTTTCTCTTTCTCTCTCTCTCTAAACAAATAAATCTTTAAAAGACATACTGAAATGGAAGAAAATGAAAGTAAAATATATCAAAATTTGTGAAGTACAGCTAAAATAGTGCAGAGAAGAAAATTTATAATGCTAACCGCTTACATTAGAACATAGGACAAATTTCAAATTAATAATCTAAGCTCACACATCAAGAAATTAAAGGATGAGAGAAATAAACTCAAAGCAAACAGAGGGTAGAAAATAATAATGATGAAAGCAGAAGTTAATAAAATTGAAAACAAAGAAGTAGAGAAAAATTAATGACTAGAAAGCTGGCTCATACAAAGGATCAATATATTTGGCAAGCCACTAGCACTCCCGACAAAAACAGAAAAGAGATTCAGATTGCCCATATAAAGAATGAATCATATGATATTACTATAGATCCTACAGGCATTTAAAAGATAATAAGTGAAGGACTCCATGCAGAAAAACTTGCCAACTTCAATGAAATGTACCAGTTGCTCAAAAAGCACAAACCATCACAATTAATCCAATAAGAGAGATAATTTGAATAGTCCAACAACACTTAAAGAGAGTGCATTGGTAATTTAAAAATTGGTGAAAAAGAAATCTCCAGGCCTAGATGGTTTCACTGGATTATTCTACCAAACAATTGAAGAATAATTAAAATCCATTCTAGGGTTGCCTGAGTGGTGCAGTGGGTTGAGCTTCTGACTCTTGGTTTTAGATCGGGTCGTGATCTTGGGGTTGTGGGATCAAGCCGTGTGGAATCTGCTTGAAATTCTCTCTCCCTCTTTTTCTAAAATAAATAAATAGATCTTTAAAAATAAATCTGTTCTACACATCCTATTCCTGAAAAAAAATTAGAGGGTAACACTTTCCTATTCATTTTCTGAAGCTAATATTAACTCTGAAATGAAAACTCAAAAAAGACAATACAGAAAAAGAAAACTATAGATGAATATCCCTCATGAACATAAACATAAAAATTAAAAAAATATTAAATCTTTAACAAAATATTTAACAAAATATATTCAACAAAATAATAAAAGATACAAAAAATCTTTAATAAAGAGTTTAACATATATTTAAAATAAATAGAATTAAGCAATATATATGAAGAATTATGCTTCATGATCAAATGATATTTATCAAAGAATGTAAGACTTGTTCAATATTGAAAAATCATTCAGGGTAACTCACTATATTGACACGTAAGGAAGAAAAATTAAAGGATCTTGTCAACCTCTGCAGAAAAATCATGTGACAAAACTCAATACCTGTTCATGATTAAAATTTTTTTCAGAAAAATAGGTATACCAGAGAACTTTCTCAAGTTGATTAAAAGAATTTACAAAATATCTATAGTTACCATTATATTTAGTGTTGAATGACTGAATGATTTGCCTTTAAAATTGGGAAAAAGACATGGATGTGAGCTCTAATCACATTTAATCAATATAACACTAAAGTTCTAAATGGTGCAAATAAGACAAGAAAAGAAATAAAAGGCACACAGTTCAGGAAGGAAGAAATAAAACTGTCATTTGCAGATGATATGATTGCCTACACAGAAAATTTTAAGGCATCTACAAAAAGCAAATAATAAAACCCCAAACCCCTTAAAAACTCTCCTAGAATTTAAAAGTTCAGAAAGGTGATAAGATACAAGATAACCATACAGCAACTAATTGTTTTTCTATTTATTTATTTTTTTTACTAATGTATAATTGACATATAACATTGTATTAGCTTCAGGAGTACAACATAATGATCTGATATTTGTATGTATTGTGAAATGATCATCACAATAAGGCTTATCCTCTGCCCTCCTACACAGTTATAAAAAATTTTTTCTTTGATGAGAATTTTCAAGATCTACTCTTATAAATTCCAAATATGCCATACAATATTGTTGGTTATAGTCATCATGCTGTACATTACATCCCCATGACTTATTTATTTTCTAACTTGGAGTTTGTACCTCTTGTTCCCCTTCATCTGTTTTGGCCACCCCTCCAACCTCTGTCCCCTCTGGCAACCACTAATCTGTCCTCTGTATTTATGAGTTTTGTTTATTTGTTTTGATTTTTAGATTTCACATATAAGTGAAATCATACAGTCTTTGCCTTTCTCTCAGACCTATTTCATTTGGCATCATATCCTCAAGTTCTATCATGTTGTCACAAATAGCAATATTTCATTCTTTTTTATGGATGAGTAGTATTCCAATGTGTGTGTGTGTGTGTGTGTGTGTGTGTGTGTGTACCAGATCTTTATCTATTTATCTATCAATGGACACTTAGGTTGTTTCCATATCTTGTCTATTGCAAGTAATGTTGAATTGACCATAGGGGTACATATGTCTTTTTGAATTAGTGTTTTTATATTCTTTGGATGAATACCCAGAAGTGGAATAGCTAGATCATGTGGTATTTCTATTTTTAATTATTTATTGAACCTCCATACTGTTTCCCACAGTGGCTGCACTAATTTACATTCCCACCAACAGTGCATAGGACTCTCTTTCTTCCACATTCTCACCAACACTTGTTATTTCTTGTCTTTTTGATACTAGCCATTCTGCCAGGTGTGAGGTATTATCTCATTATGGTTTTGATTTGCATTTTCCTGACTTTAAGTGATATTGAACATTATGTCTTCTTTGGAAAAATGTCTCTTCAGATCCTCTGCCCATTTTGAACTAGGTTATTTTTGTTTTTGAGTTGTGTGATCTTCTGTGGTTCCATGTAAATTTTCAATTTGTTCCATTTATGTGAAAAATGCCATTGGAGTCCACAATAGCCAAACTACGGAAAGAGCCTAGATATACATCAACAGATGAATGGATAGAGAAGATGTGGTGTATATACACAATGGAATACTATGCAGTCATCAAAAACCGAAATCTTGCCATTTGCAACAAAGTGGATGGAACTAGAGGGTATTATGCTAAGTGAAATAAGTCAATCAGAGAAAGACAATTATCATATGATCTCACTGACATGAGGAATTTGAGAAACAAGAGAGAGGATCAGAGGGGAAGGGAGGGAAAAATGAAACAAGATGAAACCAAAGAGGGAAACAAACCATGAGAGACTCTTAATCTCTCAAAACAAACTGAAGGTTGCTGGAGTGGAGGGAGGTGGGAGGGATAGGGTGGCTGGGTGATGGACACTGGGGAGGGTATGTGCTATGGTGAGTGCTGTGAGTAGTGTAAGACTGATGAATCACAGACCTGTATCCCTGAAACAAATAATACATTATATGTTAATAAAAAAATGCCATTGGAATTTTGATAGGAATTGCATTGAATCTGTAAAAAGAACATCGGAATGATATTGAATCTTCTAAGCCATGAGCCCACAGGAATAGTGCAGAGGAGTGGGGGAGGAGTAGGAGGGTGTGCTGCCCAGGGATCGGGTCAGGCTCCAGCGGTAGGGGTGCGGATAGGCAAGCCCATCAACAAGACTAGCCAGCAGGGAGGGGAGAGTGTGAAAATGGCAGCCACCCACACTGGCGCTTCAAGCTAGAGGGGGAACACCCAGAATGGTGCCTGCCAGCGCTTCTGGACTCAGAGAGAGTCCTAACAAGCTTCTACTCCCCCTGGCTGCCTTTAGGTTTGTAAGTGAATCTAGTTCAGATGTGGTCTAGGCACTTTTCAAATGCTGCTTTTGCTCAGGGTCCCTGCGTGTATGAGCCTGCACATGAGCCCTCTAAGAGTGGACTCTCTATTCCCTCCAGCCCCGTGTTTCTCGTGAATGCAAGCCCTGTTGGTCTTTGAAGCCAGATGTTTTGGGGGCTCGACTTTCCAGTATAGATCCCAGGAGTTGGGTGCCTGATGGTGAGATCTCTGGTGACTCTCCACCACTGTGTGTTGCTGGGGGCGGGGATGGGGTTTTTGGTGACATTGTCTCTACCTCTCTTACCCCTCTAGATGTGGTCTTTGTCGCCTTTGCTGTGGAGTGTCTGTTCAGCTAGTTTTCAGGCTTTTCTCTAAAAGATTTATTGTGTAGGTATCTGTAGATTTGTTGTATCTAAGGGAGGAGTTCAGGATCCTCCTAAGCTGCTTTATATCCTCATTGAACTGCCTCATATTTTTATAAACTAGCAATGGACACACAGACAACACAATTGAAATATAATACCACTTGCAATTGCTTAAAAAATTAGTTAGGTGTAAATAAAACAAATATGTACTGGACATTAATGTTGAAGTATTATGGGACAAAATACTGGTGAAAGAAATCAAGGAAGATCTAAATAAATGAAGAGGAATGCCGTGTTTGTGGATTGGAAGAATCAGTATAGTAAAAATGATAATTCTCCCCTGATACATTGATTTAATGAAATTTCTATCAGAAATCTCAGTAATATTTTTTGTAGAAAATATTATTCTAAAATTTACATGGAAAGGCAAAGGGACTAGGATAGCTAAATTAGAAAGTTTGCTGTGGGAATGACATTATTAAGGGGATGAAAAGGTGAGATGCAGACTGGGGGAGAATATTTGCAAACCACTTATCTGACAAAGGACTAATATCTAGGCTATATAAAGAATTCTCAAAACTCAACAGCAAAGAAACGACCTGGTTAGAAAATAATCAAAAGTCAAGACACAATAAAAATTAAAAAATAAAAATAAATAAATCTTTAAAAAAATAATTTTAAAAAGTCATGAATAGACATTTCACCAAAGAGGATAAACAGATGGAAAATAAACACATGGAAATCGTACAGCATCATTAGCATTAGGGAAATGCAAATTAAAACCATGATGAGATATCACTGCACAGGTATCAGAATGGCTCAAATAAAAGATAGTGACAGAAGCAAATGCTGGTAATTGTACACTCTTGAGAACACTCTGGCAAGTTCTTTATAACCTAAACATGTAACAATCGTGTAATCCACTCTGGGGCCTTTATCTCAGGAAAATGAAAGCTTATGTTCACACAAAAAGCCTATATATGAACATTCAAAGAAGCTTTATTTATAATTGGCAAAACTGGACACAATTCAGATAGCCCGAGTTAAATAAGTCAAGCAGAGAGAGTCAGATATCATGTGGTTTCACTTACTTGTGGAGCATAAGGAATAACATGGAGGACATTAGGAGAAGGAAAGGAAAAGTGAATTGGGGGGAATCGGAGGGGGAGATGAACCATGAGAGACTGTGGACTCTGAACAACAAACTGAGGGGTTTGGAGGGGAGGGCATGGGGGGTTGGGCGAGCCTGGCGGTGGGTATTGAGGAGGGCACGTACTGCATGGAGCACTGGGTGTGGTGCATGAAGAATAAATCTGGGAACACTGAAAAAATACAATTAAATTAAAAAAAGGTGAGTAGGGGCACCTGGGTGGCTCAGTGGGTTAAGCCTCTGCCTTCGGCTCAGGTCATGATCTCAGAGTCTTGGGATCGAACCCTGCATCGGGCTCTCTGCTCAGCAGGGAGACTGCTTCCCTCTCTCTCTCTGCCTACTTGCGATCTCTTTCTCTCTGTCAAATAAATAAAATCTTTAAAAAAAAAATAATGGAAAGATACTTATGAGGGAAAATGACAAATCTGTGGTTCACCACTTCCTTACCAAAGTGCTGGTCCTAAGAGCACAGCAATTCCCCCTGCTCCCCAGTTTTGCTATCCAGGGTTTCATTAAAAAAAAAAAATAGGTGAGTAGAACAAAATAGATATACACACTGTAATACATCAGTATACTTATTAAGCATCTACTTGGTGTCAGTATTCAACTAGGGGCTTAAATGCATCGGTGACTAAAAATCTTATAAAGTTCATATTTTTATCATAATTTTGTGGGTTAGAAACTTGAGGTTTTGATAGATTAAATGGCTTACTCCTTACTCAACATGATCCAGGGGAGAGGCTGGAATTCGCAACTGGGGTTTTTTGATATTCCAAAACCCATTCGTTTTCCACTATAGAATGCTGTCATGAAAGTTAGGTGAGGGGCTCTGTGTGTTTGTTATTCTTCATAATCCAGAAAGATGTAACTAATGGTGTTTTATCCTGTTTAAGAATTGGTTCAGGCAGCAGACCTTTAGTATAACGTTATTGCCCAAGAACAGATTTACCTTTTCTGTTGTGACATCTGTTGCTTTTACCTAGGCATCTGCAAAGTTAAGTACTAGCTTCTGGGTCTTACTTCTCTAAGAAAGAGGGTGGGCTCAAACAAATTTTCTTCTGTTGACTCATTGTATCATGTCAAAGAATTAGCTCTTGTCCTTAGTCATACGCTTGCAACTTGTGGAGCCTAACACACTCGGTTGCTCTCAGAACTGCCTGAAATGACTTTGTTTTGCAATGTGTATCCCTGCCCTTCAGAGTCAACCTAAACACAACCCTTGATGTCCACAATTATTTAGCAGGCGTGGCTGAAAAAGTTGACGCACCATCACATTTCAGAGCCGGAAGGGATCAGCATTCAATCAGAATAATCACCTCACTTCGTAGAGAGGTAGTGACTTGTCCAAGTCACACATATATGTTTAAAACGGAAACACGAGTGTTAGATCTCTTGGGAGGCTCAGATCTGACTGCTACCAACATTAATTTCTATACCTCATACTGTGAGGTCTAGTTGCTATTGGTTCCCAGGTTTCGTTCATGTTTTATGAATTGGCCATCAACAAAATACTGATTTATTTCGGAACGAAAAAGCAAGACTCCAAAGTCCTTAGACTGAGAGGAATGGAAGCTACCAAGTGTAATGGGAATACATAAAATCTTATGATTAGATGATTCTAGAAATTGCTAACATGGGGCTGGAAAAGTCCCCAAGAATCGGAATTAGCAGTTCTCAGTTAGATGACTTGCTATGTGACCTAAGTGGTCCTGTGTCCTTAGCCGTGCCTCTTAATTTTGATTCCTCCAACAAACTCTTATTTGGGATCTGCTTTATACTTTGCACTTTGCTTGGCTCTAAAGATTCAGTGCTGATCAAAATAATAATAATGCCTGCTTCTACCTAAGTCACAGTGTTGGTTATGAGAGAAATGAGATAGTAAATGTGAAAACTCTTTGTAAAGTGTACAATTCCATAAAAATTAGACATAACCTGATACCATTTCCAATTGCAAGTATATGTGGTACCACAAGTGGAGCTTTGAAGATAATGAAAACTCCCTGAGTATAAATTGAAAATACATTTATATTGTGAGATTGTGAAGTCTAGAAATCGAAATTGGACAGAATCCTTAATAATAAACAATTGTAATGTGCCAATCACTTGCTTATCATCTGTGTTCCCCACTCAAATATAAATGCAGAAACTTTTCTCTCCTTTACTACTATTATTTCAGCTCTTAAAACAGTACAGGCGCGCAGATGCATATTAATAATTTAATGAACCTCTTTTTATGTATAAATGTTAATTTTTTAGGGTAAGTGACAAGAAGAACAACTAGAGGGCATAAAGTTATAGGCATTTAGTCTTGATAGTGCTAAATACTTCTAATTAACTACTAATTCATCTTTTAATTGCCTAATTAATTTAAAAAGGTATTTTACGCTTGTATATTTTGACTGCTTTTATATCTGGCTAGCATATACATTTTTTTGGGGAATAGCATTCCCCTCTTTTAGGAATTATGCCTTCTCTTATTCTTCTGGTGGATGTTGTGAAGTTGAATATACTCATCTTCTGCTGCAGTGCATTGCATCAGACTCAAGCTGGGCCAGTCCTGGAATCCCGTCTCTTAGGTTATCAATTATTGGTCCAGGTAGCCTTTGGTTCTAATCAGGGCCAGTGAGTCCCTTTCTTGAATTGAAATTTGAATTTGTCATTTTCTGTTGGTTGAAGCGATGAGACATAAAATTCAGAATTTGCTGGTTGCCATGTTTTCCATCAAATGGAGAATGCCAGTCGACACCAAGAAAGAAAAATCTGAAGCCACCATGCAGAGAGGATCAGAAGGGATGGGTCCAAATGCATTCAAACTACATGAGCAGCACTGAGATTTGAAATATCACAATTTCTTTTTAGTGATTACAATAATAATTTCCTTTTTTGTTTGTTTGTTCAAGGAAGTTCAAGCGGACTTTGCCATATATTTAGAGCCAGGAGTCATAATAGTGAAGGCTGACGCACAGTATCTTGACTCATAGTATCTCATATGTGGCAACATATAAAAGTACCCATTTTCCCATTTATTTGTTTATAAGGTATGTTATCAATATTGAAGATTTCTTGTCACTATGGTTGGTAAAAACAATGATAACACCTCATTATTTAAGTCTTCATTCCCTAAAAACTAGCTAAGTTGAGAATGTTGTCAGATCTTGATTGGTTATTTGTAATTCTTCTGTGAACTGTTCATGTGTAATAGTTGGTCATTTTTCTGTGGGGTTGTATTTTTCTTATTAATTTGAAGGAATTCATTAAATACTATACCTATGGGTCTTTGTTAGTTATGTACATTGCTAATATTTTTTACTAGTCTCATATGCTTTTTAAGAATTTTGTTCATGTACATGTTATCATATAGAGATTAATAATCTGTATGTATTCAAATCTATTATACTTTTCCTTTATGATTTCTTGATTTTCTTGCCTTATTTAAGAGGTCTGGTCCTACCTCCAGATTGTTTTTAAAAATCAAAATTCCAGGGATGCCTGGGTGGCTCAGTCAGTTAAGTGTCTGCCTTCGGCTCAGGTTACGATCTCAGGTTCCTGGAATTGAGTCCTGCATCAGGCTCCTTGCTCAGTGAGGAGCCTGATTCTCCCTCTCTTTTTGCTCCCCCTGCTTGTGCACACACACTATCTCTCTGACAAATAAATAAAATAAAAAAAAAATAATCAAAATTCCCTTTTTTTTGGCAGGTCTGTATATTTATTTTTTACATTTTATTTTACTCTGATCCAATCACTATACCTTGCTCTTTGCATAAATAACACTTTGCAAGACAGCTGTTGCTATCTCTACTTTTCATATAATGAGAGGGAAAATGAGGTTCAGAAAGTTGTCCAGGTCATCCACTGTAAATGCTGAGATTCTGACACCAAGGTCATGCTATTTCAACTTGTGAGGCCATCTCTGCAAACTATAGGTGAGAAAACAGGTCATTTATAATTACTGGAATTTATCCTCTTTATCTTTTCATTCATTCTCAAAGTGATTTGAGTGGCTAATATTGCAAATTAATATAATGATATAGATATTTATTGTGTAAGGGAAGTGGTGTGAGCACAGACTGTGATCTAAATGAATTCTATGCCTAATTATGTCCTTGATTAAGGATGGATGGATGGATGGATGGGTGAATGAATGATAGCATCACTCAGGGACTGAGAGTGGCAAGGATCACAATGACCCCATCTGGGCTGGGAGAGCCCAGGTTAAGCAAAAGCCAAGATTTGGAGTGAGATGTGGAAAAAGCTGACTATCAGCTGTGTGCAGCAGCCTATCAAGGCAGAGCTGGCTGTCTAGAAGTCTCAGCTAATCACTACTGTTCCCATAATCACGGCTCACTTTTCTGAATTCCCAAAGCACCTCCAAAGACCTCTCATAGCTCTTTGTCCTTGTCTGTTTTGCCCGACAGGCTGTGTGCTCCCAAGTTTGGCACTGAGTCTCTGTGTTCCATGCCCCTTTGCCCTCGCAGAGCTGTGGTCAGCCCACAGGTTGAGGGCCAGCTGGAGATACTAAGCTTCGGAATGTGGTTCATGAGCTCATTTCAAGAGGGAAAGATTAGAAAGTCACATATTATTGATGCTTTTCAAAGAAGTCTCAGTATTATAATCTTGGTGGCTAAAAAAGCAATGCTAAATTTCTTGGTGAACATCTTCTATTCAGTAAAGTGGGTTGATAATTAAAGTTCCAAGACTAGTTATTTGTGTGTGTGTGTGGAAACTAATGTAGCTATTTTCCCTTTGAGTGAAAGAAACATGGCCTCTAAGTAATACGTACATACACACACATCCCATACACACATACCCGTATGCACACACACACACACACACACACACACACACACACACGATGCCTAAGTTTGCCTTCACACAAAAGGAGGTTGCTCACCATTGGAGTCCATGGTCAGCAAATGCGTAATCCAGTAAGGGTTCAATGTGTCAGTTTCCAGACACATTCAACGAGCAGTAAACCAACTTTCCCTATTGGTGGAGCCCACCAGAGGACCAAAACTGGCCTCAACTGCTTCTTCCCGGCTGGTCCCTCAGGAGCAGAAACATGGGCGGTAATGCCTGCCAGCTGCCACAGTGTCAACTTCTCAACAGTGTTCTTTGAGTGACGGCCTAACCAAAAAGCAGACATTGCATCCCATGTGTATTTTGCTCATGTAAATGCAGTCCCAGGGGCTGTGGTAGCTGTGGGGGAGTGCCACTTGGATCTCCCTTCAAGAGAACCTGCTGTAGGGAGCTCAGCAGAGAGCCCCTGCCGCACTGTTCCCATCTGAGCAGTGCCAAGGCCGTGCTTGCCTTAGATTCCTCCTAGCCAACATCTAAGCAAGGCCGGGGCACCAGGGCTAGGCCTTTCCTACCTGACACGGGATTCCTCCCACAGGCAGTGTTTGCTTGTGGAGTCCCCCACTGGCCTGGCTGAGACTTTCTGATCAGATTGTGGTCTGAGGCTCTTATCGGTCAATCTTCCTTCCTTCCCTCTCTCTGTTCACAGGTGTCTGGCCTGTGTGATGGTCTGAATGCTCTCCCTGTTCACCTCTGCTCCCTTGTCCTCTATCCTATAGGTGTTTCTCCCAATAAACCTCTCGTGTCCATTCTTGATGCCTGTCTCTAAAAGAGGCTGAATCGATACACTAGGTCATCAAAGAAAAAAAAAAAAGGAATTTTTGTTCAATAAATATGTTCAGTAAATATTTTGTATCATTTATGTCATGCCAGGCATAGTTCCAAGCATTGTACACATACTGAATCATTAAGTTCTCACATCAGCCATGTGATGAATTACTATCTGCATCATGCAGATGAGAACACTGAGGTACAGAGAGATTATATAAACTGTCCAATGTCACAGAATGATTATAGCAGGGCTGGAATTTACTTCCACTGTACTATGTGGTCTCTTATGTTAGG